>JANFCV010000193.1:0-600000 GCA_024500475.1 Phthorimaea operculella | reverse complement strand
CAAGAAAAGTTTATGAGCTAACAGAAGCGGCACATCACGCAAAATAACCTTTTCATTACAGAATGTTTCGTGTCTCTTAAAGTTTTGCGAAGCTCTTGGTGTTCCGTCAGGTAGGCAGACAGACAGGTTCTCCAGTGCTAATAAGGGTTCTCACTAATCATAAAATATGATCAGGACGTTTATCTTCCACCATACCAAACATCAAAAAATATCGCCAACTTTTTGAGTGATTTATGCACAATTAGGTATACCACACAGACAGATTGACTTCTTCATCTTCCTTGCATCTTCTCATTTTGGGTGGTGTTTGCTCTTCTAATTTTTCGGCGCCATAAGGTTGTTTCTGGGGTGTTCGGATCAGGTAGGTCTTCTTTTTTCGTGAGGTTGGTCATACACACTAACAGATTACATTTTGAAAAATAGGTAGTGTGATATTGATATTGATTGTTTACTTATTTTAATACCCGCCCACATTATTTTTAGGGTTCCGTACCCAAAGTCTACCCTATTACTGGGACTTTGCTTTGCTGTCTGTCGGTTACCGGGCTTATCTCTATCTCTACTCATATTCCTTAATAGTAAGACAGTTGAAATTTAAAGAAATTACCTACAGATGTTGTATTTTTGTTGCCTTGCGTCTCCCATACAACAAACATGATTTTTACACGTACCGGTCAAGTGTGTTTCTCAGTTCCTATTTTCTTACTTTATCTCATGGTTAGTATTTTATGCGCGATTGGTACGATTAGGGCAAGCAGATGATGATGATAGTTATGATATGACGATGAAGATGATGATAGAATAACCTGGAGGAACCCCGGACTACCGCCGATTTGGGTTTATTACTTTTCTATGAAGAGCAAAGCCCACCCCATCCCTCCTGTTTCGAAGTCTGAGCTATTGAGTTCCATCTTGATGATATAATAGTTGGTTACACTACTAAAACCGATGTTTCTTTATTATTTTTATGTGAAAGAGCGAGCCCAGCTGCTTGACCCACGATGTCTTCTCCTTACTTATTGCACTTCTGTTTTTGTTTTCTCATTAGTGACTTGTGTAGGTATGTACACTTTTTTTTATACATTAGGTACCTAAATTGATAAGCCTGCAGGAGCAGCCCATCAAGTCGTAAAGATTTTTCTTTGTTTCCGTATTTAGTACTTCTGGTGTTCTATTTAAATCAGGTACTCCATAGCTTATACTACGTACCAACCATCTTTGAATGCGCGCGAATGAGTGATTTTCTGTGATGTGATGAAGTAAAGCTATAGGTACTTACACAAAAAAAATATTCAAGCCGTCTCATAGCTGCGGAGAAAATGGTTAAATGAAATAGATACAAACCACAAAAAGTTTCATTCACGCCCGTCATATATTTTCTGAATGTGAAATACACGTGAATTGAGAATAAAAAAACCGCCTGCTATATGAAGTGGGGTACGTTTTCTCCTCCCAATGTATGGACACTAAATATTTGAATAGACTGTGGAATAATTTCTCAATCTGAAGTTACTTTAAAAACTATATTGGATACTGTACCACTCAAGATTTAAGAAAAATAAAAGATTTTCATTTTCGGTTGGTAACCATACACCTACAAACAAACCAGGAACATAATTAATTTCTTAGGTAACGCTGAATAACCTGATTAACTACGAAATCCTATTTGTGGGCGTGTCTGACACGTTCTTGGCCGGTTTTTTATTTTGCTATATTTTTATGTTGGTATACGTGTTCGAATCTCGAGTATTCAATATGATGTAAAAAACCAACTACAAATATAGTAAGGGTTCCAGGGAATCTCCAAGGAACATATGAAAAAAGAACCTGCCTTTTCACTCACATACAATTATTTAAGGGGTGAAGCAGTCCATGAAACTGAACAACTTTCCCTATGGAACAAAGGTCGAAACATAAAAAAAAAATTTTGGTGCTCCCATACAAAATGTGTTGGCCGGCCGGGTCAGTTTGTACGGGGGGGCAATTTTTTTTTTCTTTTTTCTACCTGTGTTCCGTGGGGAAAGTTGTTCAGTTTCATGGACTGGTTCACCCCTTGAAATAATTTCAGTTGATTTTTTTTCATCGTATAGGAATTTATTGCTCTACCAAAACGCAATATCGATTTCCGTGCAAACTTATTTCAAGTATAGTGGCAACCCCCCCTTTTAGGGGTTGATTTTTTTTAGCCTATAACCTGGTCGGTAACTTTCCCAACATTTTGGTATAATTTGCATCAAAATCGGTTCAGTCGTTTTTGCGTGATGCTTTCACATACAAACATCTAAACAAATAAACAGAGAAACAGATAAACATCTAAACAGAAAAAAAATCTAAAAATTGCTGAAACGTGTTCTGTTAACAATTTTAAGTATCACGAAACAGTTTTTTTTCGAAAATCTTCTATGTACAGACTTTCGACCCTCTACAACTTTATTATATGTATATAGATTATAGCTTGTTTTAAAAATGTTTTTTTATTTATAATTCATTTTTAACCTTTTTTCATCTCTGGAAAAGTTTTCTTTGTTATGTTTTTAATTGACAGTGCCATAAAGCTAAGAATAAAAATTCCAATATAACAACTATTCAAATCAGACAAATCAGGGTAAAACGACGTGATTAATTTACATTAGTATTTAGGTACCTTTAATTTGTTACCCATGTCGTAAGAAACCATGGCAAACTTAATACGCCATCTAACCTTTAGATGTCCGCCATATTAAGTAGTTTAATAATAAAGAAATCGCAGCGCAGTAAGGAACCTTAAACTTGACACGACTTTGTCTAGATTTAATTACTTTTTAGACTTAAAACCATTTTTAAACCATCTAAACCATTTATTTCACCACACAGACAAAACTATACATAAGTGTGCATAGGACACCTTAAACAAGCAGCACTTTAGGTACTTGGCTAGTTTTCACAGAAAATTTTTCCTGCGACTTTCACCATTTGTACCGGCGTCAACTCATCAGTTGGGCTACTGCAGCTCAATCTTAGCCTGCGAAATTAAGCAAGTGCATCTTGACCACTATTGGCACTAACGCATCCTCCATCCTCAAATGAAAGAAGAAAGAAAATGCTGTCAAAAAATAATTTCTGTCTGTCTTCTTTTCACTTATCACAAATATAGGGTGAAATTTTACTAGTGACCGATAACAAAAAAAATTTTGACTTCCCATAGTAACTGAAATCGCAAGTTTGTATGGGAGGTCCAAAATTTTTTTCGTATTTCGACCTATGTTCCTTGGGGAAAGTTGTTCCTTATCACTAGCCGGTTCTGAGTTTTCGCTATCGGTCACTAGTAAAATTTCACACTATTTACAGCTGATGAGGCGCAGTGGTTAGTTAGTACGACTACCTGCGACGCAGAAGGTTTCGGATTCAATTCCCGATGGGGTCACTAACAAAAGTTGATATTTATCACTTTATGAATTTGTTCCCAGTCTAGTTAGGACATAGCAGGCTAAACCACCTGATTGTCCGAAAAGCAAGATGGTTCCGTGATTTGGATGGGCACGTAAACGTTGAGCCGTCGGACCCGGTTTCTGTCCATGATGGCGGTCTTTACACAACCATGTCAGAGGCCTGCTACTTGCAGTAGGTAGTTGTAAAACTCTGACACCAGGGTTCATCGGGTCGTTGGACGACTTGGTGTCCTACTCGAAGAAGAAGAAGAAGACTTATCACTCTGCGTTATTTCGTAAAAATCGGTAAACCTATTTGGACTTGCCCATTTTCACATGCTTATCAACTCTTGCTACGGCGCTACTTATGTACCTATCTCTTAAAGTTTGGATGGGTTTCTGGTGGTCTACATCAGGTACTCCAGACCTATATAAGGTCCTATTAAAATTCTCAGCAAATATTTTAAGGGCATGCGTAATGGTCAGAGCTTTTGAGATTGGTCCAGTACCTACAGTAGTTTTGGAGTTGGTCGGTTGTATTCAAACAAACAATTTAGCTCCTTGCTTGTCTATAATATTTTTGATATATAAGGTCCTATTAAATTCACTGCAAATATTTTAAGGGCATGCGTAAATATGTATAAGAAAAACTTCTAAGGCATTTTAAAATAAATCTACACGCCAGATTTTTTTTTATTTTCAAACATACTTTTCAATTAATTATGTGAACATCCTTTGACTGACCCGACTGACGTTCCGCCACGTAGACAGGATTCACTTACACGGCACGCACACTAACAACCAACCAATCACAGCACCTTTTTTTGGCGCGTAATTTAAATTCATCGAAGTGTGTGTTTCTAGGACAAACAGGGTGCACTTTTTCGTTTTTTTTTTCTTTAGTTAAATGCAATTATCTCGAAAACTAGCGTGTAGATTTCTTTAAAAATTTGCCTAGTACATGCTTATATTTTATTTGATCTGTCCCTAAAATATTTGCAGTGAATTTAATAGGACCTTATAGTAAAAGAACACCTAAATACAAACAATATGATTATGATGAAGCCAGAACGCATTTGTATTCTCTAGTAGCCTAATAACCAATTTTCACATTGAAGATCTAGAATAAAGCTTTCGTACCTACATTGCCGCTAAGATGTGTAACTGGCTCCAAAAAGTACCATGCGTGGTAAGTAAAAACTAAAAACCAAGGCCTACCGTGGGTAAAAGGTGGTACCCTGAACGAACAAATAAACAATGATAAGTACACAAAAATAATGTTAAATATATTCCGGGCCAGAACGGGATGGAAATTCCGCGATCACGCGATGCTCGAAAAAGAAAAACCGTATTTTTAAATTTTTTCATGAGGCTGTATGAAACTTATTTTCTGCGTTTACATTATAAAATAAAAACATGTTGTCCTGTTCGTTTCATTTCATTACTATGTTACTATCATTAATAAAAATGAATTTTTTTAACAGTAAATCCGTTGTGGGCGTCCGCGCATGAAGGGTCCAGTTGTCGGCTTTTAGTTCCCGAGATATTTGCGTTTTTGTGAAGTTGGGTGAAAATGTGTCATTTTGAGATTTTGAAAGAATATTATTATACAAACAATTTACTACAATTTCATGTAATCAACACTTTTAAGTTTTGTTTCTAAGTATGTTTTTTTAAATGATAAAGTTTAGTGAAAAGGGTCCAGATGTCGGCAAGTTTTGACAAGTCGGTGTTTTCATGACTGGGTTTAGGTATTTAACGTAAATACTGTTTGTACTGTCACTCTGAACTGGAGTGGACAACGTCAGGTCGACATAACGATATTTCGACATAATTGGCATCTCAACAGATCTCGATACACGTTATCTCGACACATGCAATCTCGACACACGCCTTCTTGACACACAGTACATCAACACACGGTATCTTGCCACACGTTATTCCGACACATGTAATCTCGACACACGTTATCTCGACTCACGTTTTCTCGACAGCGTTAACTCTACCACGTTAAACTCAACACACGGTATTTCGACACACGATATCTCGATACACGTTGTCTCGACACGTGTTATCTTGACACATGCAAGGTGTGGCAAGCTTCGGCAGGGTTGGAGCAAGCTTTAGCAGAGTGGGGCATGGTGAGGTAAGATGAGGCAAGGTGGGGCAGGGTGAGGCAAAGTTTGGTGGGATGGGGAGAGATGAGATAAATACAAAATGATTTGGTGGTGGTTAGTACGACTGCCTGCTACGCAGAAAGTTACGGGTTTAATTCCCGGTGGGGTCACTCACAAAGTTGATATTTATCACTTTGTGAATTTGTTCCCAGTCTGGTTAGGACACTGCAGGCTGATTAGGCTGAACCACCTGATTGTTCGAAAAGTAAAATGGTTCCTTGCTTCTGATGGGCACGTTAAGCCGTCGATACCGGTTGCTGTCTATGATGGCGGTCGTTACACAACCATGTCAGAGGTCTGCTACTTGTAGTAGGCGGTTGAAAACTCTGACACCAAGGTCCATCGGGTTGTTGAACGACTTGGTGTCCCACACGAAGAGAGAGATTTGGTGGTCTGGTTCATTTTGTGTTGGAGGCCAGAAACTTTTTTCATATCCCATAACTTGGTACTTAGGGACTATCAGTTTCTTTGAGGAAGTTGTAGGCCTTGACAAGATCTACATTTTCGATGACAGCTGTCAAACTTTAAACATGTTTATCTCGGTAACTATGCACGCTAGACTACCAGTTGGTTTGAGGAAGTTGTAGGCCTTGACCAGATCTATATTTTAGACGACAGCTGTCAAACATTATACTTGTTTATCTCGGTCACTATGCGCGCTAGACTACCAGTTGCTTGGAGGAAGTTGTAGGCCTTGCCATTATCTAGATTTTTTGCAGATCTGTCTTACTTTAAACACGTTTATCTCGACAACTTTGCATGGTAGGCTACCTGTTGCTTCGAAAAAGTTGAAGGTCTTGACGAGATCCACAATTCAGATGACAGCTGTCAAACTAAAACCTCGTTAGTCCTGGAACCATGCATGCTAGGCTATTATTTTCTTTAAGAAATTTGTAAGCCTTAACAAGATCTACGATTTAATATACACTTCCCATCAGAAAAATCGAAACAGCTCGGTTTTTCTTGTTTTTGGCCGAATTAAACACCAAAATGTATTGTTTGCATTAAAAAAATTATATGACTGTGTAGCTGGCAGTTCTGTCTTTTCAGTGTGTATAAAAAAAATCAAAATTCTAAATTGGAACTCCACCTGTTTGTTCTGTAAATGAGATGAATGACTGAGACACGTTTGCAGTTTGCGCCTTATAACGATTCATAACATTTTCTACATTAAAATTTAGAGCTTGTCTTAGCTTATCTTAAAACTTTTGTTTTTTTAATTGTTTACTGTGACTTTGGATCGCCTGAAAAAAATAAGATTTTATCTGAATCATGGGTATTTTGCCCGTTGAAGCCGCCCATGTGGTGACATTGCCAAATTTTGAACTTGGTCATCCATCGTTTTGTGGCTGAATGTTTGCATTTAAGCCTGACCTCTGTTCATAAAGCTTACAAATGCTATCAGAAGACTGATCTGTTTACGCGATGTTTAGAATCTGTCAAAAATTGGGTCAGTTCTGACCGACATGATCGAATTAATGTTATGAGTTCTTTGCAAAATCGACGCCTTAGCGCTTTTCAAATACGGCAAAAGCTATCAAATGTACAAAAGGTGGCTGAAAGTGGCTCTACAATCAGAAGAAGGTTAAAGGAACGTAGACTGGTACCGCAATAGCCAGAAAAAGGGCCCAAATCAACTGAAGACAATTAAATAGCGCGCTTTAACTTTGCAAGTGAGCACCTAAACTGGTCGTATACCCAATGGATCAAATTCCTCTTTTCTGCTGAGTGTAGAATTACGCTGAATGGTAACCACGGAAGCACTATGGTTTACAGAAAGGATTAAAAATGCTTTACACAATGTTGCATTGATAAAAAGGTCAGTTATGGTGACAGTTCGTGAAAGGTTTGGGAAGGAATCAGCGCCGACGGAATGACAGATTTTGTCTTCGTGTCTGCAGTTGATTTGGGCCCGTTTCCTGGCTATTGCGGTACCAGTCAAAGTACCTTTAACCTTATTCTGATTGTAGAGCCACTTTCAGCCACCTTTTGTACATTTGATAGCTTTTGCCGCAGTTGAAAAGCGCTAAGGCGTCGATTTTGCAAAGAACTCATAACATTAATTCGATCATATCGGTCAGAGCTGACCCGATTTCCGTCAGATTCTGAACGTCGCGTAAACAGATCAGTCTTCTGATAGCGTTTGTAAACTTTATGAACAGAGGTGAGGCTTAAATGCAAACATACAGCCACAAAACGACGACCAAGTCCAAAATTTGGCAATGTCACCACTTGGGCGGCTTCTACGGGCAAAATACCCATGATTCAGATAAAATCTAACTTTTTCAGGCGATCCAAAGTAACAATAAACAATTAAAAACAAAAGTTTTAAGATAAGCTAAGACAAGCTCTAAATTTTAATGTTAAAAATGCTATGATTCGTTAAAAGGCGCAAACTGCAAACGTGTCTCAGTCATTCATCTCATTTACAGAACAAACAGGTGGAGTTCCAATTTTGAATTTTGATTTTTTTTAAACACACTGAAAAGACAAAACTGCCAGCTACACAGTCATATAATTTTTTTAATGCAAACAATACATTTTGGTGTTTAATTCGGCCAAAAACAAGAAAAACCGAGGTGTTTCGATTTTTCTGATGGGAAGTGTATTTTTATTGTGATCTTGTCATTAAAATAATCGACATCGTTATGTGACATATCCTTATTGACATAAAAATTGCTTGTACTATATTTTTCGACTCGACTTACAATTTTAAAGCTAATAAAGTGCTACAAGCAATTTTGATCCTTATTGATATTTGTCTTATTTTGTTTAAATTAAATTTGGTTATTATTTTTCAATATAATTACACATTTAGTAGCCATGTGGTGCCGGCAGAGTAGAATATCACCACCCCCTCTCTTGCCATGGGGGTCATAAGAGGCGACCGAGGGATAAACCCGACCCAAACAGCCAAGGCCAACCGTATGGTGGCGGTAAATCCACCACAATTAAGCATTCCCAAGGAGGGTTGACGTCTGGTAGGCGGCCGGTCGTAAAATTAAGCCAAATCCTTTTTCAACACGATTTTGTGATCAACAAAACGTGTTGCGCCGACCCCAAGTAATTGGGATAAGGGCAGGAAGGTGATGGCATTTATAGAAGAATTTCTAAAACCCGAGTTATTCTAAGCTATGTCAATAAGGTTCAAAATCACTTGCACCACTTGTTTCTGTTGGAGAAAAAAATATGGTTTAGGCAATTTTCAAAACACATTTACAATATTGGTAAAAGAAGTAAATAGCAATATTCACAAAGGCGGACTTAACGTGTGTCGAGATACTTTGTGTTGATTTACAAGATGATTGGCAAGATACCGTGTGGCAAGATGCCGTGTGTCAACATACATATAAATAAAGTTGTAAGTGTAAAATAATACGTTACGCTATAGTTTTTTTGGGATTTTAGTAAATAGGCGCGTCCACACTGACCGCGGCAGCTCGCGTGCTCAACGCCTCGCGCGGCATACGCTCGGGTAGCAGGCGAGCAAACAGGCGAGCCAAGTGCGGCCCATTTGGACGCTTAGATAAACTAACGAGCACCGAGGCAGCCGAGCACTCAAACAAGCTATTTGATTAGCTAGTTGACAGTCAAAACAAGATGGTAGATTCCTCTTTTGTTGTCTATGGACGACATTGCCCGACATTGTTTCGCACGACAAGTTCCTACACTGTACGACATTGTATTGTACAGCATAATACTGGCCGTCAGAGTAATGTACGACGTGATGAAGCACGACATGGTGGATGAAATCAAAACAATGTCGCCATCCATCACCCCGTACCGAAACTGCACGGGGGTGGATTGCACGACATGATGGTTGGCGACATCACGTGTTGTGGTAGAATAGTGATGTGACTAGATCGATAATATTATATGCATTTCTAACTTAATCGATATTGTTTTTATATTAAATATATTCTTTAGTAAGCTTGGTCGCTCACTTCGTTTGCTCCAGGGGCACTGTTCTAACCTAACCTAACCTACTGTGTCGGATTTGCGTTAAGGCTAAACTTCAGACTAGTGGCGACCCAAACAGTAAAAAATTACCTGGCTGAACACGCTGGTCATCTGGAGCCCAATTTATGAATTGCCGACAATAAATAACCACAAAGATCAATAAAATGTATAAAAATTGGTATCCATTTATTTAAAGTGGCCACTTTTAGCAATTTCGGCTTACATAACTAAAGTACACAGTTTTTCCAAGGTTTTACTGATTCTAAAAATTCTTTGTTGTGAGTTATTGTCGGTAATTCATAATGTGGTTTCTCAATCACTTGCGTATTCAGTCAGTGAATTTTTTTAGTGTCGCTAACGTTGAGCCTTAAATGTGGTTTTTTTTACTGCCCCTCCGTGGGTTGCCTTGCATGTCATGTTCGAATAATTAATCGATAAGTCGATCAAAGTCAACACTGTCACATCACTACATCCGCTGTGACGTCATTTGTTTTGATTCCATTTCCACCCCTGTACATTATCGGTCCGGGCCCGTATTTCAAGACCATCCATCCATCATGTCGTACAATGATCTGCTGTACAATACGCTGCCGTGCATTAACCTGCTGTGCATTGAGTATGTCGTGCATTGTGGTTCCCCGGCAGTACAGTCTGAAGTCAAATCAAATCAATCAAAAGCATTTATTTCTCAGTAGGAATTACAAGATTCACTTTAAGAAAGTCACATTCTAATTCAAACTTAAAAAAGGGAAAATTTGTAGTCCAAAATTTCCCTTTTTTATAACAATTTGTGTTCCTACTCTAAACGCGGCTCGGGCGGGATAAAAAAAATAAAAATAAAGGCACTGCCTCGGGGCTGGCCAGGCTAACCACACAGCATGTATCTTTATGCCTCAATGAATGACAAGTAAATGGAAATAATCACTAAGTCAATATTTAAAACAAGAAAGGTGTTACATGGGTATAGTTAGCCGGACCCCCTGGACAGGAAAACCCCCCAAAAACCTGCCCAGAAGTGCACCTATTCTAAAATTCACAATATTTTTAGGCCCTATGCTACCCTAGCTAAGTTAGAAAATAAATTAATATTAATAGCCAAAAAGGGCTCAACAAAATAAAAATAAAAATTACAGTAGATAATTCTAACTGTTTCGTCTTTAAAATAATAATATACTTTAAACATTGCACCAAAATGTCATAGAAAAAAAAGTAGATTTACAGTAAATGTAAAAAATACATGTCAAGAATTAAGGAATAATATAGAGAAAGACCTTCGCCTGTACGAAAACGAAAAAAAAAAAAACCAACACGCTAAGAGCGTAGTCTATGCGCGAGGCAACCGCCTGAGCGGCGTTGATTTTGGCTCGGCCTGCGCGCGCTCGCCCGAGCATGATCTTGGGTGACCCCGAGCGTATGCCGCGCGAGGCGTTGAGCACGCGAGCTGCCGCGGTCAGTGTGGACGCGCCTAATATCAAATCTCTGCACGCTAGCTAAAGTGTAGCTTAAAAAGGTCCACTTGTCGGAGTTTCATAAAATCTTATGGAAATCTATAAAATTTCGTATAATTTAATACTTCATATTTAATCTAACAGTACAAAAGGCAACAGAGAGTTCTAGGACACCATAGGGCTGTTAATATCTGGTCAAAACATTATGTACTAATACCTTGCAATAAAAGGTACCAGAAGTCGGCTTTAGTGTTTTCTGAAATCCACACGCTTGATTTTCTCCACTTGATTATTTAAATTAAAGTTATGGTCACATGATTGAATGCACATTAGTGTAATCTTTATGAAAAAATAATGACCTATGTAACAAATAAGTAGAACTGTGTTTTTTTTTAACCTAAACCTTTAAACTCAATTTTCTCGAAACCACTATTTTCAGAGTTACAACTTTGAATGTCTGTAAAAAAAATACATATTCAAAATATGGTATTTTTTGTAGTCAGTATGATAGAGGAATTATTCTAGATTCCGAAACTGGTCTTAACTCAATACCCTACAACTGGACCCTTTATGCGCGGACGCCCACCGTTGAATAAATCAAACCAAGAGACTGAATTTTTATGATAGATTCAATTATGTGATGTAAAGTTGCGATAAGTAAGAATACTGAGGAGTAGACAGTGGTTGATATTTTTTGTTTTATCTATGGGGTACGTTCACGCGCGCCTTTCGCATAAAAGTTAAACTATGACAGTTCGTAAAACCTCGTTTTGGAGCGTAGTTTGGGAGAAATTTCCTACTTGTCAAAATTTTAAATACCCCGTTCACCGTGCCGCCCGGATAATTTTTCTCGATGTCTCGACATAGATAATTTTTCTCCGAATGTCACTTTTGACAGTAGGTAACGGTTATTTTACGAGTTAGATGAGACTTTTAACATCATTTCTTTATTTTGTGTATTTGTTACGATGTTTGTAATAATTGATTTGTGTTTATAAGCAAAGTAAATGTATTTTAGTAATAAATTTACTTTAATTTAAAACTATTTGTGCCGGTAAAAGTGAAATAATGTATCAAAAACAAGATGAAGTTTTCTACGCTAATCTTCACAGGTAATTTGGCTTTTATTTTCATATTATCTGTTTAGGAATCGATGGAAACTGTATAAGAATTCATTATCTTGAAGATATAACCAATATTTATTTGAAAACTAAGCAAGTTTACGTTAGGAATATTTCGCAAAACTTGTTGGGTTTTTCAGCATTTTGTTGTTATTTCTTTCTTAAATCATGCTCTATTAGCGCAAACATTGAACTTGATTATGTTTTTACCTGTCTACAGTCTACTTTATCACATTATCAACAATTAAACCCGTATGTAAAGACTCTTTTCTTTCACAGTGGATTAAAGCTTTAATTTGATTTCCAGTTATTTAATGGCCGCGTATGGCTACTACGACAAGATTCTGGATGTCGACAGCTTGCGGTTGAGGAGGCAGTGTTACGACTGAAGATGTCGAATTGACAATGGTACTACATTGGATGAAAGATGAGAGTTGTGGTATGGGTAAGATTAGTTTGTATACCTTTTACTTTACTCCGACAAGAGGAGCAGCCCAATGGGCTTCTAAGTATGTCACTGTGTTCAAGCCACCCTCTGCTACTAGTAAGCTTCTGACACGGTTGTTGAGGCCGTCACCTGTAGTTGTTATCATATTATCATAGGCAACAATAGTGACCGATGTGATGGCTAAACGTTCACTTTGAAGAATGCAAAAATCTTTCTGACAGTGAATCAGGTTCGTTTGCCTATGTTAAATGGAAACAATTTGGTAAATATCCACTATGTAACCATAACAGTCCACTGCTGGACATGGGCCTCCCCCTATCGCAGGGTATTTCCATACTCACCACGCTTGGCAGGCAGATTGTTGGGCACAGTTTAAGATGTTGCATTTACATGGAATGCTGCTGCCCGTTCCCTGGATGGTTATCCCTTAGTTGCATTTTTTGACACCCACGGGTAGAATTGGGATGATGCTATTCTAAGCAAGCATCAGCATCACACAGCATTCATAATTCATAACTATGTCTCTCTTTATCTTATCTCCCCATGTACCAATAAATCTACCTTCTATTATTACTATGTGTTTTCGAAAATGAAAGACTACACCACGAAGGTAGCCCATATCATTGTATGCTGGTATAACTTAGAGAATAATTAACTTCAATTTCTAATATTTCAGGAAATCCACTTTGTCTGGGGCAACTTTTGGCAAAATGGAATTTGCCAACATGAACCTGCTCTTCTTTCATCTGCACCAATTAAGCTGGGCTCAGACTGGACTCTGCAGTGTACCACCACAATGCAGCGGATCAGTGACCTGACGCTATCAGTGACTCTATGACACAATTGTGGGATGGATTGTAAAATATGCATAAGAACCAAAACACATCGCATGCGCATCGTATCTGGAGTTTAAGGTACAACATAAACTTACACTCAATTCTTGTCCCCCATCACCGAAGAGCCATACCAGGGTTCATCGGGTCGTTCATCGACTAGTGTGCGTGTCCACATAATAGGAACAAGAACACCTATTCAGGGCCTGAACAGTGTTCTTAGTTAATATACGGGAGAAGATAGAACAGGAGCTACAATCTACGCACCAACATAGGCATCTTAGAAGTCTTAGGTAAGTCACGCCTGTATCCCTGTGCGGAAGAGGCAGATCATTGGGGCTACCAAGATGAGATGAGAATTCAAAGAAACAGAGAAATGCGAAAAGCCACATAATCTATCAAAAGATCACAGCTTTTGGAGCTTATCGTAGCAGCAGCGTCGCTACGTGCTAGTAAACCAGTTCCATGAGGGCATAAAGCAAATTAAGAACTTTAGTAACAAAAATATATTAAACTTTAATATTAGTTGCGTTTCGAATTACTTACCTCTATACTGGCCGCCAAGTATTAAATTTTATGTTCTGTCCCATTTCGATATTTTCGAAACCTTATTATCGTAACTGTTACAAGAAGAAAATATTATTCTTTAGACTGAGTAGATGTGTTCACAATTTGTATCCAACCTAAGAGTCATCGTACTAATTTATCTTCTTTTAAATTGATCATGTTTTTATAACTTTTTCGAGAAAATGTCCTGCAGTTGCTAGGAATTTGTTTTCTATGGATATAAATAATAATATCATAATCTATACATTACCGATTACTTTATTTAATAGTGATAATGCTTGTACTATATTCAAAAGTCATGAAGCTTCTACCTTCTTACCTTCAGCTACCTAGTCTCCTTGGGTACGGTTCAGCAGAGACGAGTTGCTGGAACGACAACGGCACCACCACCGGCGCAGAAAACAGCTTCAAATTTGTCGGAGGAGAGTCTAGTTGGTCTCTACAGGTAATAAGACCAGACTTAGATTTGTATGTGCATTCATTCGTATATGCAATCAGATTTTTAAATTCAACTACTACTTTTTTGTGTCTGCACTTTGGATATATTTTAGAAATATGAAAATACAACTTACTTAAGTCTCTAACATGGCCGTGTTATGACCATCGTAATTATCAGTGATCAACACACAAACATAAATGGTGATCTCCAAATCCTAAAACCAGCGCTCAAAGCAGTAGACCACATCAAAAGTTGGGTGCAAGGTGTTTTAAATATTGCTGCTGCTCATTTCCTGTATCAATCTCTCAGACCTCCTCAGGGAGATGTTATTCTAAGCCGGCACACATTTTTTTGAAGATGTCATATTCGTTGATATTTTTACCTAAAAATAAAGCTTTAATAAGATTTTTCTTCTCAAATTACAGGCAGCCGGACAAGCGCTCAGGCAACTTTGTGCTACACTTCGTAGACAACTACGAAGCATGAATAGTGAATATCATGGTGAAACGGGTTTAAGTCAAGTTACACCGTACCCCATACCCAGTGAGTGATGCTAGTTGATTTTCTGTGAGTATTCGATTCAGAATTTCTTCGATGATCAGATTGAATTAAAACAGCACTGGGTTGAGTCTATTATCACAACACAATCGAAACAATGCATGATCTAGGTATATGTTCGGAAGTCTAGCCCCCAGATGTATTACCATTACGCTTATCGGCTACACACCACACCTTTCAGTTAGATGGGCCAGCATAGCACTATATATTTTTCGTAATAAAAAAATTACACTCCACCGCTAAACAACACGTCATTATTTGTGATTTAAGTTTCTAATAATAATTTAATTTTGTTTATTTCAGCGCGCATTGCTGTGGCGTATCGCATTGACAGCCGATGTGGCGCAGTGGTTAGTATGACTGCCTGCCACGCAAAGGTTCGGGTTCAATTCCCGGTGGGGTCACTCACAAAGTTGATATTTATCACTTTGTGAATTTGTTCCCAGTCTGGTTAGGACATTGCAGGCTGAACCACCTGATTGTCCGCAAGTAAGATGGTTTCGTGCTTCGGATGGGCACGTTAAGCCGTCGGTCCCGGTTGCTGTCTATGATGGCGGTCGTTACACAACCATGTCAGAGGCCTGCTACTTGCAGTAGGCGGTTGAAAAACTCTGACACCAGGGTTCATCGGGTCGTTGATCGTCTCGGTGTCCCACACGAAGAGAGAGAGCGCGCATCGCGTCTAGTGGAAGCCACTAAAGTAGATGCGAAGACTTTAAAGGTACGAGTAGAAGGGCGTACGTGTGGCCACTGTACGCACCGCCCCGAACCACGGTCATCTTAGCTGGCGTTTGAGGTACAACATAATTTTTTATTCATTCTTGTCCCATCATCACCGAAGAACCATACCAGGGTTCGTCGGGTCGTTTGACGAATGGTGTCCGTGTCCCACACGATAGAAATAAGAACATCAACCATGGACCTTGGCTCAGACTGGACTCTGCAGTGCAACACCACAACGCAGCGGACCGCTATCAGTGACTCTATGACACAAATTGTGGGATGGATTTTAAAATAAGCATAAGCTCCAATACATAGCATAAATTAAGTCGCTTTTTGCCTCTGTCTGTTGCGGAGTTTGCTAACTCCTCCTGAACCATGCAACAGATTGTATAGTAACAGTTCTTCAATAGGAAGTTTTATATGCATGAATATGCCTTTTCCCCGCTGGGAAATGAGTTGCAGTGCAAAGCACTAGACCACATCGAAAGTCGTAAATGTCGTTTAATGAAACTTTCGGAATGTCTGTTAACTGACTGACATTAAGCAGTAAAAGTCAGTTATAGACAAATTAGATCTTTAAGGCTCGGATTATAGTCCCGCGGCGCAGCCGCCGCGACCGGGTCGTTTTTTGCAAGTTTACAAGGAAATGTATGCAATGAATTATTCTTGCCACGCTGCGCGCAGAATAATTCGTTGCATACATTTCCTTATAAACTTGCGAAAAACGACCCGAATATGTAGAGCCCATGACCAATAGATGAC
The DNA here is from genome assembly GCA_024500475.1 of Phthorimaea operculella. Classification (NCBI taxonomy): domain Eukaryota; kingdom Metazoa; phylum Arthropoda; class Insecta; order Lepidoptera; family Gelechiidae; genus Phthorimaea; species Phthorimaea operculella. The sequence continues at coordinate 583,557 of JANFCV010000193.1, read as the reverse complement.
TTTGCAGTAATACATTTTTTTCTTTTCTCTTGCAGATTCCTGACCTGAAGGGTGACATCAGAGACCAGCCAGGAGTGACCACGGCGGACCACGTACGTTCTGTTGCACACTGAAGTTAAGTCTGGTTACAAGTAAGTGTCCAGTAACCCCAAATTTCGTAGGGCATAGGTACGTCATGAGCCTTTTCCCAGTTGGACACGTCTATCTTTTGGGAGGTATTTATTTGCTATGCCACTACGCGTGTAACACATTTGCAGGGAATACTGCTAAATATTCTCAGGATTTATCCGTTTGTGACTTCAGTAGCGGATTAACCCTAAAGCAAACTAAGCCCTGGCTTAGGACATCTCATCACATCTTGGGAGCACCAGAAGAAGCACTAAGACCTCGAAACGATTGTTGCCCCCACTTGTAACATGTCACTAACAAAACTGTTTCAATTCTGTGTTTGTTGCTCATAATAGTGTATAAAAAGTCACGATTTTCATGTAATTCTACTACTACAGTCACATCAGTTTACTGCTGGACATGGGCCTCCGCCAATGGGTATTGCTTAACTACCTCGCTTGGCAGGCGAACGCAGTGCAAGGTGTTTTAAATATTGCTGCTGCTCATTTCCTGGATCAATTCCTGAAGTCCGTAATCGCTACCACACCCATGGATAGAAATGGGGTCATGCTATTCTAAGCTTCACTTAGTCAATATTCAAGCTGAAGCGATGAGTGCCGAAGTACCGATGGTGAAAGGTCCTGGTTGTTTCACCTTCATTTCGGATCATCAGGTATGGAAGTGTCCATACGACAACCTTTTTAGGATATATACCGGAAGTAACAGAAAGTATATAACAAGCCGGGTGGAGGTCAAGGTACTCATGAAACTGAACAACTTTCCCCATGGAATATGGGTCGAAATATGAAAAAAAAAATTGGACCTCCCATACAAATTTGTCGCTCAGCTGATTGATTTACTATGGGAGGTCCAATTTTTTTTTTTTCATATTTCGATCCATTTTCCATAGGGAAAGTTGTTTAGTATCATGAATACCTTGACTTCCTTTCGGCTTGTTATACCCTTTCTGTTACTCCCTGTATAGTCCAGATGGGCTATGAATGCGAATCTGCTAGGCATTGGTCTCACGAGTGTCTTGCGAGTTGCGACAACTCTTGTGAGCTTCGTCTTCTACGATAAGCTACTTGTATGTACACATTACAGTGTAATCCTTATTATATATATTTTAATTTTGTTAATTTCAGTGCGCATCGTGGCTAGTGAAAGCCTCTAAAGTAGATGAGAAGACTTCAAAAGTAGAAGAGCGTACGTGCAGCCACTGCAAGCCCCGCCCGCCCCCGCCACGGAACCACGGACATCGTAGCTGGCGTTTGAGGTACAACATAAACTTTTACTCATTCTTGTCCCCTCATCACTGAAAAACCATACAAGGGTTCATCGGATCGTTCGTCGACTGGTGTCCGTATCCACACGATAGAAATAGGAACATCTATTATGGGCCTTAGCTGCATTCTTAGTTAATGTATCCTTATGCGGAGAAAACAGCATCGTAGAGTCCTTAGGAAAGTCACGCCTAGGTATATACATCTTTCCTTTTATGAGTTCAGTAATAGGCAGTACTGCCTTGAAACCCGCACTGGTTTGTATCGCTTACTCTCTTTACAAACCCACGCACAGTTATGCGAAGAGCATTTTGCATGAATGTCCGTGTTCAATGGGAGGTTCATCGGGTCGTTGAACGACTTGGTATCCCACTCGAACAACATTTGCGATTTAAGATGTAACAGTCGGGTTGTCAGTTATTGTAACAGCCGCGTGGTTAGTTGAAGAGAGATGTTGTTTTGTCGTAGAAACGTACAACAGTAAAGGAAATGTCTGTCACCGCCGCCGCCTGTATCGCCTGTGTAAGTACGTTGTCGCACACTTCATAGGGAAACAGTGTCTTTCTAAACCATATGACTACAATCTTCATCATCTTCCTGCCTTTATCCCAATTACTTGGGGTCAGCGCAACACGTTTTGCTGAACACAAAATCGTGTTGCAAAAGGTTGTGGCTGAATTTAACGACGGCTGACAAAAGTAGTTCATGTCCGTCTTTAATATGCCAGTAATATCAGTGCCCAATTCCACAAAGATTGGTAAAGCGGTTTGGCTAATTTGGGTAATATCCGCTATATTTCCGCTTTTCCTGTTGCTAACTGAATATAAGGAACTGTGGGAATGAGAATTTTCCGTGGTAAAAAGTGACCTATGTTATTCAGGAATGTTGTTCAGGTACCTTTCTAATGGTGAAAGAATTTTGAAAATCGGTCCAGTAGTTTCGAGTTTATCGATTACATACACACAAACAAACAAGTCTTTCCTCTTTATTATATTTGTGTATATGAAGAAGAATACCTTATTTATACCTACAAATTATAATGTTTACAGGTTCCCGAATATGAAGAACACAGTGTCTATGCTGAAGACAAAGAGATACACAGTGCCCGTGTGGACGCATCCCTGCATCAACTGCAACAAGGGCTGCGAGCCCTGGTAAATCGAAGCTTTGAGTAATGGGTGAGCTTTTACAAGCACAGTTACTTTAAGACGGAGTAAAAAGCCCAAAGATCAAAGCTTTCGGAGCATAAGTATAGCAGAAGCGTCGCTACGCGCTAGTCTTCTTCTTCGAGTGGGACACCAAGTCATCCAACGACCCAATCAACCCTGATGTCAGAGTTTTTCAACCGCCTACTGCAAGTTGCAGGCCTCTGACATGGTTCATAGACAGCAACCGGGACCGACGGCTTAAAGTGCCCATCCGAAGCACGAAACCATCTTGCTTTTTGGACAACTAGGTGGTTCAGTGTGCAATGTCATAACCAGACTGGGAACAACTTTACAAAGTGCGTTCTACGGTGGCGTAGAGGCACCGAAAAGTCGTAGCAGGTGCGTAGGCATCTACGAGCGCGTCGCCTTTACGTAGATGACCTAGATTTTTACCATTTATTAACGAATTCGCTATAGACCTAGAGTTTTAAGGCCAAGTGCGAATAAATCGATGCATTCCGCACTAATCCGGCTCTTTGCGAAGGGCCTAGGGATTTCGCGATTGACCCGATTTCGCGATAGACCTACGACATATGCATTATTGTGCTTCACTTTTTGTCGTGTGGGTCTCCGAATCAAATATTTACATTCAAGTAAAGCCTCTTAGACTTAAGTTCCAACTTAAGCCTCTTAGATGACCGTTCTACGACCACCGTAATTATTAGTGTTTGTAAGTTGATTACTAATAAACTTACAAACATTATCTCCTAGTCAAAACACTAGACCACGGCGAAAGTTGTCATAAATGACGTTTAATGAAAATCTTTCAAACTGGCTATTCTTCTTCTTCTTCGAGTGGGACACCAAGTCGTCAATCGACCCGATGAACCCTATTAAGTGACTAACACTAAGCAGTAAAAAACAGTTATATGTAGAGCCCAAGACCAGTAGATGACGTTGCAATTATAAATTCTTTCTCTTCTTCTCTTGCAGATTACTGCCCTTAAGGTGTGACATCAGAGACCAGCCTGGAGTGACCACCGTAAACTGCGTACTGTCGTCGGTTGCACAGTTCGTGCCCATGACTAAAGTTGGGTCTGGTTACAAGTAGGTAAGTGTCCATAACCCCAAATTAGTAGGGCATAGGTACGTCATGTCATAAGTTGTTGTACGACACTTTTTCCAGTTGGACACGTCTTTTTGGAGGTAATTTATTTGCTATGCCACTACGCGCTTAGCGTATTTATGCGAAACATACTACTGAATATTCTCAGGATTTATCCGTTAGTTGCCTTTAAGATTTGAACTTGTAAAATGGGAAAAAATGTAAAATGGGGGGTATTCTAAACTGACATAACACAAATAAAATAAATAAACACGAGCGAATGAGTTAACTTAGCATAATCTCTATTTGAATCGATAGTGCAACAATAACCGTAAGACCTTTCCATCTTCGTGTCGTGCGCATAATCGACAAAGACACATAATCGACGGCTGATGTGGCGCAGTGGTAGTGCGACTGCCTGCAACGCAGAAGGGGTTCGAGTTTAGATGGGTCATTCACAAAGTTGGTATTTATCACTGTGAATTTGATTGCAATCTGGTTAGGACATAGCAGGCCGAACCACCTAATTGTCCGTAAAAAAGATGGTTCCGTGCTTCGGAAGACACCTCAAGCCGTCGGTTCCAGTTGCTGTCTATGATTACTTAGATGGCAGTTGTTACAGGTCCATGTCAAAAGCCCGCTACTTGTAGTAGGCGGTTGTACAACTTTGACACCGGGGTTCATCGGGACGTTAGACGACTCGGGTGTCTCATACAAATAGAGAGGCGAATAAATTAACAAAATCCGTAAGGTTCTAGAGGTTGAGAAAGTTTTTTGTCGCCCTCTAGTCACCACCAAATCGTAAACGATTTGTGCGAAAGGAAGCTCATAGTCATTTTGGTAGTCTTTGCTTAGTATGAAATCGGTACGCGCTGTACGCGTTCCTCTAAAGTAATGCTACAAACTTTGTGTTACAGAGTCTCCGGCTGATGTCCATTCCACGTTCGCGCATCTGTTACTACAACGCCACGTCACCGCGAGCAGGCAGAAAGCGAGACTACTCGTCGTGTAGATACAGCCAATTTTTTTTAATCAGCCTTTTTTTTTTTATTTAGTAGCTGCGTCTAGGCATAGTCTAATAAAACATGGTCTTACATTCCCAGAAAAACACAAGCCTACGTCACTAGTATTGCCACTTTATTTCAATAAAATACGTTATGGGGTAAATTCAATCTTAGAAAAATGAGTTAAAATATTTCTGAATAATTTTATAATTTAGATTTACGTGTGTATTAACTTGAACTTTACAACAACACCTAAATTGTATTTATTAGTTAACAGTATCTTATAATATGATTCAAAAATAATCATAGGAGTGGGTAATAAGAATGGGCTTGTGTTAGTCACGTGGTTCACGAGTCTCGGAATGGAATACCAGGCGGAGTATCTTATTATACCATGCGTCTAGGTATAGTCAAGCGCGTGCGAGGCAAGACCGTGCGGTGCGATGCATGTCCCACGGGGCGGTGACCATATCTGGACGCAGTTATTTTTGTATGATAAATGTTACATTATGCAAATGAATGTATTATTATTATCATCAATAAAAACTTTTGTATTTGTATGTAAAATTTAATTTATTTTCTACCTAAATCTCTACATATTCTTAATTTCTTATCTAAGATTATTCTGAGGGTCAATTTATAGTACCTACTTGGGTCAGTGGTGGAACGGCACGAACTGCTTATCGCATCTTTACGAGCAAAGATTAAAACTGCAAGGCCACCACCACTGAGACAAGATCTATCCCACCAAAACCATTCTGTAATAAAATTGCCAAGTCTCGATAGAGCTGCTTGTTTATCTCTAAAAAGTAATGGAATCTAGACAAAGTCATGCCAAGTCTAAGGTTCATTAATGCTATTTCTTTATTATTAAAGTTATACGACTGGCCTTTGAACATTACGTTTACATGCGTTTTGTGGATACAATTTAACAGTCAGTAAATTTAACTTTAATAATAAAGAAATAGCATCAAGGAACCTGGGATTGGGGATTTCCCTTATTTTTGTAGAAGAGTCCTATCAAGCTGAACAAATTTTGCCTTGAAGTCATATCTGTGTCTCCTATGGCTTAGCTAGGCCCCTAAATTAGTAGTGTGCCTGGTACTCTAACCTTCGATAATCCAAATTTAAAATTAGGCTTAGGTAATGAATAGGGAAACAGTACAAATAAAACTGAATACTACGTATTTGAGTACTAGATTTATTTCACACTAAATTATATTGGTAGATAGGTGCACGACACTGCATAAAGTTATATAAACACAACAACAACTTAACTCTACAATGGAACAATGGTATCCTATGCAGGTCAGCGGCTCAGTATCCGGAAGTTCCTATTAGCTAATGCTGACTGCACCCATGGTCAGCGGCTCAGGATCTTGATTTCTCTGGATGGATTTGCCAGAGAAACACAGGAAGATAATATTTAAAAAATAATTTCTATGTAAGTGCTTACAGAACTTGTATAGCAGACTGAAGAGGAAGATTGCTCTTTTTTAAGGGTATGATATTATGATAAGCCATCCATCCCGATTGCTGACTGACTATACAACCACATCAGAGGTATACTAGTTGCCTAGTAGGCGGTGGAAATCTCTTATACCGAAGGCTCATCATGTTGTTCGTCCACTTGATGTCCCACATTACATGAATGCAAGCACATTATACAGAATAACACTGCACATTGCTTTTTCCGAATAAGATATTTTACTGGCATGTTCTATTACTTACTATACATATGAAATTCGCTTCTTCAATCATTATACATATAAAAAAAATACACATCAAAATCCGTAGCATGGTTAAGCAAGAGTTCTCCTGCTACACTGCACATCTTTCACTAGAGTTCACTGGGTTCGACAGGAAACATTTGCAGCAGGAAACATTCGACGGGAAAAAAAGCATTTCCGCAACTCTGTAGTTTAGCTGGGCTCTCGGTCAGGGTTCAAGTTTTCTCTGAATTGCGCATCAGGATCGTTGAGAACTGTCGTGGTGATTATCCAGGCTTTTGGAGTCTCCAGCTATTTCACATTCCGCAATAACCCTCGATGTTTATCCGCCAGCTGAAGCAGTACAATAATTACCAAAAATCTTGTGCTATGAAGGTATTTTTCTGCTTTGTACAGTGGAGGTGGGCTCCAGGCCTCCAGGTATTCAATACTAAGTGCTTCACATCGCAAAATTTAAGAAAAACAGCTTAAAAACAAGGAAAACGTTGAGAAAAGCGCGAGTGCAAGCAGTAAAATGACGTTTAATAGCTGTCAAATGACGTATCTTTTTTTCATTCTTTCGTTCTTTTATATTTTTTCGTAAAGTGCACGTTCATCGACGCAAGCGTATAAAAGAGCTACGAAAGAATTATGCGAAAGGCGCGCATGAACGTACCCATGCAATTGCTACAAAACGAAATAAAACGAACAGGTCACTTATCTGTCATTTTGCGACACGAAGTGCTTCACAAAAGTGCTTGCTTTTTCTCCAAAAAAATACCGAAAAACTTAATAAAAGGCTGTATTTATAAGCTAAAATGAATAATCCTGCAATGAATTCGGCTACCGTGAGTATAAATAGATGTTAGTGCCTAATAGTTAGGCCCTCAGAAGCGCGAGAACTCATTCCGCTGTTGACTCATTATTTACGTTTGTTTTTCCTATTAAAAACCTAATTATCATTAATATTTTGCATGTAGTTTGTTTATTGCCCTTATAATTCGATCTAGTACTTTTAATTTTTACCATAGAAAGTAATAATGTGTTCGTAAGTAGGTGAGAAAGTATTAATTTCACGTTGCGTTCATGTGGTTGCTTTGCACGGCTTTGTTGATGTAGTGTGCGCCTCGCGGCGGTACTTACAGCCTGCTCCTGCTGTGCGCCAGGTGCCGCTGCTGGACGACGACACCATCGCCTTCGGGGACGAGGACAATGCTGGGAAACAGTTTGTGTAAGTTTTGTTTTTGTTTTATGGAAGTTCTATGATAAACCCAGTGGATAAATCCTCTATTTGAATTGGCTATCAATTATGGTCTGGTTGAAAAGGCATGTATGAGGTAACTAACTCTACATTCAGCTAGAGTGAAGCCGGGTATTCATTGGGGACAAAATCCCAAGAACTTTCTATAAGTCACAAAGTTCCCGACATATGTTCCAAATGAAAACACATCCACATTAAGAACTTTTCCAGAACATTGTATAAGACACAAAGTATCTGGGATTTTGTCCCTAATGAATACCTGGCTTGATGGTATTGGTGATCAAAATTTGTGGGATTTGTTGTGTGTAGCTTGAATCTGAGTCCCTTAACAACCCACACACAAGAAAATGAAAGACAATAAGTTTTTCATGGCTTTACTCTGGTGTGATTATGCCTAGAGTTCCTTTTAAACATGTAAGTGCCTTAGACAAGAAAGAATAATGTTAGTTTAATTAGGTGTAAAAGAATTTAGGATGCCTTCTACTTCTGAGGAAGTTTACTCTTAGATTATTTTTATTAATTTTATCTTAACATCACAGTAGTACATACAAGGATAATGTCATGAAAAGTGATGTTGATCAACCACAAATTTAAGCAACATAATACAATTCTCATCAGAAAAATTGAGACACTTAGCAAGCTCACGTTTTTTACGGATCACCTTATTTGAGACATGTTTATTTTGGAATAAATGGCTAACATAGTTCAATAGTATTACTAGGTTTCTAAATTCTAAAGACAATTTTCTACATTCAACTTTTAATTTCATAGATTTTTTTGTTAGACTATGAAAACGAAAGTGTCTCTTTTTTGACATCTCGATTTAACATCACCCAATTCTAACAAATTGAACCCCACAGGCACCCATATATAGTATTCTTCCACCTGGTGTTCCGAGTGTCGGCCATAGTGGTGTACATGCTGTGCGGGTGGTTCTCCGACTCCTTCATCGCAAGTTTTGTACTGGTAGTGCTGCTGCTGTCCGCTGACTTCTGGACCGTCAAGAATATCAGTGGTAAGCTTCTGTTTTATGATATCTGCTCTTTATTAGTGGTAAGCAAGCTATAGAGTGCGCCTAACCTATGAACACAACCTCTCTGTCCACCAGTAGCAAAACGGCAGTGACAGCACTATTGAACTTCTATTACATCTCACACTTTTGATGCAGGTATCTATGAAACTACAGCTTATGCATGACAGTACTGCCTGGGGCGATACGCGCACTCCATAGCTTACTTATGTATATTTTAAGGTGGGTCTCTATTTTATGGCATCCGTACATACTTTGTACGGAGACAGTATCCACTTGGTGGAGTATTCTTCCACCTGGGGCCTGTCTTATAAAGCTGGCAATTGTAATTTACTATGACAATTTAATGTATGTTGCATCGTCAGCAAGCCACCAAGCACTGACCTTACAAGCTTTGCAATGTAAATTGAATTGTCATTGTAAATTACAATTGTCAGCTTTATGAGACGGGCCCCTGGTGTTCCGAGTGTCTGCCATCAAGGTGTACATGCTGTGCGGATGGTTCTCAGACTCCTTCATCGCAAGTTTTGTGCTTGTAGTGCTGCTACTGTCCGCTGACTTCTGGACCGTCAAGAATATCAGTGGTAAGCCTATATTTTATGACATCTGTACATAAGCTAGTATCAGCTAGCATCTGTATATAGCCGTGTGATGCCGTCTTAGAATAACATCATCCCATTTCTATGTGGGTGTTGTAAAAGGCGACTAAGGAATTGATGCAAGGAATGTACAGCAGCGTTCCCTGTGAATATCTTCAACACTTTGCACTGCTCTCGCCAATCCGTCTGCCAAGCGTGGTGAGTATGGCAATACCTCCCAAATGGGGGAGGCCTATGTCTGTTGTGGCTGTAATAGTAACAGTACATAAGCTTAGAGTAAGTCACTGTTTTATGACAAAGAATACAAGGTTAACAAGGAAAACTTTAGAGATACCTAGCTACTACCTGATTCACAGAAGAAAGGGAATGTAAATGGCGGTTGGAGGTCATGCTTTCTTAGCGGGATCTAAGGTTCTTACATACACCAGGTGCCAATGCTTTCCACTTATGGGATCACTGCCATTTAAATTACTTTTCTTCTGTGAATCAGGTAGTAGTTTTAAGATCTTATTGTACAATGTATGGTTACATGTACAGTTATGAATAATCAACTTCATTTGATTGGGATTGTTTCTCTAATGACCAAAATGTAAACAAAAAGTGTTGTTTGAAAACAAGAAATATTTTATGATATTGCTCCAGATATTATTGGGAAATTTGAATTTGTGGTAGGTATCACTACAAAGTTTTTGCATACATATCTTAACTTCCCAAGTAAAAAAGGTATAACTTCCAATTAGGGAGTGCAATCTTGCAGCAATATCTTCAATCTCGGTATTTGCAAGTTTGAAGATGTCTAATCTCGCAAGATCTCGGTATTTTGCAAGATCTCGGTATTTTGCAAGATCTCGCAAATATACAAGTATTTGATTTAATTTTATAATTTTTTTATTGAAACTTGTTAAATTTATTATTCTAAGAGCGAACTAATGAAACAAGGTATATAAGTATTAGAAAAAACGAAACATTTATGAAATAAAATTAATGGTTATTTTGGAAAAAACTTCTTAGAAAACACAAGATATCTAATAGCGTGTTGTCAGCCAACTGGCTTCGGGCGATATACCCAGCAGCAGAAAAAGCTCGTTCAGCTTCTACACTTGTTGGCACCACTGATGATAAGCATTGACAAGCTGACTGCAAATTGATTTTATTAATATTATTCTTTAATTCTTTACATGTATTTTTTACATTTACTGTAAATCTACTTTTTATTTTTTTTCTATGATATTTTGGTGCTCAAATGTTTAAAGTATATTATTTTAAAGACGAAACAGTTAAAAGCATTGCTTACACACGTCTTCAATTTGTTGAATCTGGAAATCATATCTGCGAGACTGGACCACCGAGTTTTGCAGTCGAGCCACAGAATACATAATAGTACAGGTACAGAAGACGCACTCCGCCATAGCAATTCAACAAATATAAATCTTTATGCGCGATAATAAAGTACAATTTCCTTCGCGCCGGCTTTGAATACCTACTTTTATATTAGCCTACTGATCGCGCGCGCAAGCAAAAATGAGCCGAATTGCTGCGCGCGAAAGTTCTTCTGCCGCAGACCGCCTCTGAAGGTCACAGCCGGCACGCTTTGTAGGGATGCGAATTTAAAGATTTATATGAAAATAGGTACCTACGAAAAGTGTACTGGAGTACATTTCTACACCCAAGTAAAACAAAAATAAAATGTTTTGTTAAACGTAGGATATTGAAAGAAAATCAAAGCACAAATATTAGAAAAAATATGAAAATTGCATTATCATACAAAATTAACGAATGAGGTAGGAAGCTGAGTTACTTAATACAGAATTGATAAAATAAAATAAATCTCGTGAAGAAATGCGAACGGCATCGGAGCGCGCGCGTAACGTGCGGCGCGCGGCAACCAACTGACTAACCTTCCCGGGGGTGTCGCCGCACGTACTTGCAACTCTATACCTACGCCGCGGAGTGCGCCAGGCCTGGTCGAGCACTAACTGCCTTCGACCAATATAAGTAGTTATGGACAATGGACATGCCTTGCGCATACAAACAGGTCATTAAAAATGTGCCAAGACACAACTACATTATAAACACACGCACACAGCTTCTTCTGAGTCGTTTTCTTCACTGCTGAAGGTCGTGTCCACAAAGTTTCGCAAGCACGTTCGAAGTCAAGGTTCTCCATTTATCTCTGCTCTCGGCTTTTCTTAGGGCATCGGTTACAGGGGCTCCAACCAGCTGTTTCACTTGGTCCACCCATCTCGATGGAGAGCGACCACGTGAGCGTTTTCCTTCCACTTTCCCAAATATGACCAACTTTTCGAGGTTGTCTGGTTCTCTACGCGCCACATGTCCAAAATAGCTGAGGATCCTTTGGTAGCATATGGTGGATAAACGAGTTTTTATTCTCAGCTGCTCGAGAATAGATTTATTTGTTCTTTTCGCTGTCCAAGGAATACGTAGCATGCGTCGCCAACACCACATTTCAAATGCATCTATCTTCTTTCTTTCAGTAGCACGTATTGTCCACGACTCAGCTCCATACAGGAAGATTGAGAATACCAATGTTCGCATTAGTCTTATCTTTGTATTATTTCTAATATTTCGATCTTGCCAGATTCTAATAAGCTTGGTCACAGCTGTTTTGACATCTGAATGCGACGACGTATCTCCTTCTCACATCCGCCCTGGTTACTAATGAGTGATCCTAGGTAGACAAATTCGTTTACATACTCCAGGTCTTTTAACTCTCCAGTAGTTGTAAGTTCGCCGGCTCGGTCCACTATCATCACCTTTGTCTTTGTCCGATTGATTGATAGACCTACAGCCTCACTTTCTCTCTCTACTCCGAATGAGTTCAGCCATCTCACTCTCAGAAGACGCAAACAGTGTGGTGTCATCTGCGTAGCGCAGGTTGTTGATTTTTGCACCGCCTATGCGAAATCCTTCCTCCCATCCTTCCAATGCTCTCCGCATGATGTACTCTCCGTAGATGTTAAACAGCACTGGCGATAAAATGCATCCCTGTCGGACGCCTTTTTCGGGCTTGAATGGGTTTGATTCGCAGTCATTTACTCGGACTACGGTTTCTCCATTTTCATACAGATGCGATATAAGGATTACCAAATGCTCTGGGACACCCATCTCTCCTAGGACGCGCCATAAACAATCCCATCTGACACAGTCAAAGGCCTTCGAGTAGTCGATGAAACACATCAATAGTGGTCGGTTGAACTCTCGACTCTTTTCAATAATTTGCCTGATATTAACTATTTGTTCCTTTGTGCCTCGGCCTTGACGAACCCAGCTTGTTCTTTAGGGATTTGCCATTGCAAGTATCTATTTAGTCGGCTATTAATGACATAAAGAAGAATTTTGCTTGCATGTGAGATAAGCGCCACAGTTCGATAGTTGCTGCAAACCTTGGTGGATCCTTTTTTGTGTAAAGGTATGAGAGTGGATCTCTTCCAGTCGTTAATCCATTCGCCTGATTTCCAAATTTGGTTGCATAAGTCACGTAGAACTTTCACCCCATTTGGCCCTACGTGCTTCAATTCTTCTGCAAAAATAGTGTCACATCCGGCAGACTTGTTGTTTTTCAGCTTGTTGATAGCACATTTGATCTCGGAGTCCAAAATATCTGGTTCCAGCTCTTTTATGATTTTGCAAGATGTCGTAGGTTGTCCGACCGACTCTGCACGATTATCCCTGTACAGCTCCTCGCAATACGCCCGCCACCTTTCAGTAACCTTGTCTATTTCTGTTATCAAGTTACCCGCATCGTCTTCCACGGCCCAGGTCTTCGGCTTAAATTCTCTCGTGATGTATTTCACTTTCATGAAAAGATCTCTCGTATGGATACTTGCAGCATGGTCTTCGATATCTTGACAGATAGAGTTGATATGATCATTTTATCACGGCGACATAATTTTTGTATTTCAGCTGAGCGCATCTGATATTGATCTTCGCTGGTACCAACATTATTCATCAGCAGATTCTTTCGCTCTTTTATAGCGTCCCATGTTTCCTCAGTTATCCATACTTTTTTGGGTCCTTCATCATTTTTGATTTGCGATTTCTTGCGAGTCGTGATAACAAGGTTTTAAAACTGTTCCAGTTTGCTTCTTTGTCCTCGTTGCTGTTCGCTGCCAATTCAGACACTTTTTCATTAAAGTTTTCCTCAAAGGCAATAAGCTCTGTTGGTTTTAAACGTCTTTGCGACTTATAGTTATTACGTTGACAGCGCTTTAGCTTGATATTCAGCTCAGCCACTAGCAATTTGTGATCACTACCACAGTCAGCCCCGGGATAGGTTTTGTGTTCGTGATACATGATCTCCACCTTTTGCTATCGCGATATAATCGATCTGGTTACGAGCCCGATCTCCTGGCATTATCCAAGTATAGAGTCTTCTTGGATGATTTTGGAAGCATGTGTTCATAATAGTGAGAGAATTTTCTGTACAAAACTGAAGCCACATTTCTCCCCTCTCATTTCTGTCGCCTAGTCCGTACTTTCCGACTGTTCCTCTCAGGTGATCATCACTAGAGGTATTGCCCACTTTGGCGTTCATATCCCCATCACAATTGTGATCTCCTTCTTGGCATTGATTGTAGGACGTCATCAAGCTTGCCATAAAACTGTTCAATTTCATCTTCCGAGGAATTCGATGTAGGTGCATACACTAGAACAATATTTAAGCGACATGGTTTGGTGTTTAGTTTTAAAGTCATGATCCTGTCATTAATCGGGTTGTAGCCTAGCACAGAGTTATTGATATGAGGTGATACAGATATAGCTACTCCATTCTTGCTTTCATCCACTGGTCCTGAAAAGTATGTTATGCGGCCGGAGGCAGTTGCATAAAAACCAGAACCTCTCAAATGAGTCTCGGTCAATCCTAGAATTTCGAGATTGTAATTGGTCTGCTCTTTATCTATGATCTCTCTCTTTCCCGGTTGCAAAAGGCCACGAACATTCCATGTGCCTATTCTTATCCTTCGAAGAAGTGCGCGGTCACGAAGACCAGATGCTTCACCAGTAGCATTCTGTCCACTCTGGGCCTGCACACAGCTACACACGTTCTAATCACGTGAATATACGATCAGAGACAGAGATAGCGCGACGTACTTGCACAGTAGTGCGAACGCGATAGCATTATGTCCGTGACTTTCGTCTTTATGTTCGGACCCATTTACGCACTTCACGCCAGCTTGCGCGTTTCTTATGCAAATCCATCAATCGGTCGCCTACAAAAAGCGCAACCTAGCGTGAAGCGCGTGCTTGAACCGCGTTGCTGTAAAACCATCCTTCGAACTCGACATTTTGCCAACTTTATTAAAAGATATATAAAAATACAAAATATAAATAAGTATTAACGCATGAAAACTAATTCGTGATGCTTTATTTATGTTTGTTGAATTATTGACACACTAACAAAGCACAAGACGGCATCCTGATGTCAGTTTTGGGAGTTGTAACGAACGTGTCGCGACGTGTTTCTCGTAGGCGGCGCAGAGACCGACTGAGCGTGGCGTCACTCGCCTGGGCGCACCTGGAGCGGATCAAAACAGTTGCTCAGTATGGCCCGTCCATAGCTACTTATATTGGTCGAAGCTAACTGCATGTTTTTGCCAAACTCGTCACTTATGTAGGTACTTTTCAATCTTGCGAGATCGCGCGCGATTTTGGGTGCAAGATTAATCTTGCAAAATTAGTGCGAGATCTCGGTATTTCGAGATCTCGCAATACCGAGATTGCACTCCCTACTTCCAATCTAAAGTATATATTATTCTGCTACAAAATAATCTCTAAACTATTTCCAGGTCGCCTTCTAGTGGGTCTCAGATGGTGGAATTATGTAGATGACGATGGAAAATCACATTGGGTCTTTGAGTCTAAGCAGGTGAGAGAATTAATGATACAGCCATTGTATTATTTACCCTTGGATTTAGGATTGTAAATTACACAATAATGTGATTGATCCATATTGAGTGGGATACTGAATCAATGGGTCCTACTGTATTTTATTTGTAAGACACATCGTATTTCGGAACATCTCTTTTGCAGTATCGACTTGCAATCTTCACAACTGTTCCTCGTTGTCGCTAATAACTCGGCAAGGTGATGCGCAATAATGCCACAAAACACATGCTCCCAAATACGTGCCTTAAGACCTAGGTAATTTCACCAAGCAATGTTATTATGTTGCGCCGCACCACTCCGCTCCGCTGCAGCAGTGTTGCAGTGTAGTTTCTGATAGATGCAAACAATATTACTTGTAGTCTGCTGCAGCTACGCGCGGTGCGCTAGTGCGTTTTGACCTTTAATTTATTCCTCTGTCAAATAGTTTACTAACATTGTATGATAAAACTGGCCCTAAATCTATGAAAACATTTCAGAACCGAGTCAACGCGAATGAGAGCAGACTATTCTGGATGGGACTGATCCTGTGCCCGCTCGCGTGGGGTATCTTCTTCATCTTTTGCTTATTTGGACTCAAGTTCAAGTGGATGGTGAGTTTAGATTAGAAGAGCAGACTTGACTGTATCCTTGTATTGGGATTTTTGTGTGGGTCGGTACCCCACGGTCCCGGGTTGAAGTCCCGGCGGTCGCTAATGAATTTTCCTATTTTCTCATTTTAAATTTTTGACTGTACCCTGTTTGAAGTGTACCAAAGTATGATTGGTGATAATCATCAATCATTATCAAGAGCCATGACAGTCCGCTACGTGATTTAGGCCTTCCCCTAATGATGGTTGTAATACGCTTGGTAGGCTGGTAGGCTAGGGTGGCAGGTATAGACATTATTTGTAATTAAGTTTGTAATTAAATAAAGAATTATCTTATCTTATCTTATCTTATCTTATCTTATCTTATCTTATCTTATCTTATCTTATCTTATCTTATCTTATCTTATCTTATCTTATCTTATCTTATCTTATCTTATCTTATCTTATCTTCTCTTATCTTATCTTATGTGACCAATTTCAGAATCTAGTATAATCTAGTATTATGATGATCTGAAGTGTGATGATAACTACCAAAAACAATATTTTTTCTAAAACTTTATTTGTAACGGATATCTACAGATGAAACTCTAAAAATCCCAATTTCCCAAAAATGCAAAATTCTCGGAAACTAAATAGGCGCGTCCACACCCAGCGAGGCTGCTCGGGTGCTCATTGCCTCGCGCGGCATACGCTCGTGCGCAGTCGAGCCAAATTCGGCCTAATTTGGACGCCTAATAAACTAGTAGTCAAAGTTCTGAGGTGCGTTGATTTTGGTTCGGCCCGGGCGTCGCCCGAGCACGTAATTTTTTGGTCGTTTTCCGCGCGAGCCAATGAGCATCACAGCAGCCTCGCTCAGTTTGGACGCGCCTTTTGCTTACAATTTTGGACCCTTTACGTGCCCACAAATGTTTACTTCTCGACACAGTGTATCCTGCATTTAACAGGCATATTTATTTATAAAAAAAGCAATTGTTTTATAAGTCTATGTTCCTGTTCCAGCTACTAGTGCTCATAGCACTAACCCTAAACGGCGCGAATCTCTACGGCTACATCAAGTGCAAGTTCGGTGCCAAGCAGAACCTCAAGTCCGCCACCACTGACTTCCTGAAGACCCAGGTCCTGCAGAATGCGACCTCCTTCATGTTCACTCAGCCAGCGCCCGCGCCGCCTACCACAGGGAATGCCGGGGTCGTATAGGTTTACAGACTTTCTGTACAAAATGGAATCATATATGAATTCAGCGAAAACACTTTGATACCGCGTTTTAAAGTACGTGTGCTGCCATCTATCTATGAACTGTTTTTAGAATCACTTTCCTTTTCGTATTAGTAAGTATCTTCGGCGCACAGCAGAACCTCAAGTCGGCCACTACTGACTTCCTGAAGACCCAGGTCCTGCAGAATGCGACCTCCATCATGTTCACTCAGCCTGCGCCCGCGCCGCCTACCACAGGGGATGCCGGGGTCGTATAGGTTTACAGACTTTCTGTACAAAATGGAATCATATATGAATTCAGCGAAAACACTTTGATACCGCGTTTTAAAGTACGTGTGCTGCCATCTATCTATGAACTGTTTTTAGAATCACTTTCCTTTTCGTATTAGTAAGTATCTTCGGCGCACAGCAGAACCTCAAGTCCGCCACCACCGACTTCCTGAAGACCCAGGTTCTGCAGAATGCGACCTCATTCATGTTTACTCAGCCAGCGCCCGCGCCGCCTACTACAGGGAATGCGGGGGTCGTATAGGTGTCAGACTTTCTGCACAAATTAGGAAAACGGAGCGCCTTTACATATGGCTCACTCGGTACTAGCGACGATTTTAACGCTTACTGACTTTAATTGGAAATAACAGGAATCTACTAAGAAAATGGTTGCCACGAACTTTATATTTCTTAGATTAAAATTGGCTCCAAATCATATGATATGATATGACGTTCTAGCATCAGATTTTAGTTTTAATATTCTTATAGGTACTTTGAGACTTTTGACAGGTAGTAACCCTGGCTATGTAACAAGTGACCATCGCATCGCGAAAATCCGAAATAGGGTCGAGTGAACCTTCTGTAAAGTTATGGACTGTTTCAGTGTGTGTTAGAAAATCTCTAGAAGGTTAGAGGGAAATCTATAAATATTGACATCATGACGTGGCGACTGTTGTTTTTACGGCGGTAAAAGCTCTGCCAACCACGCAAGGCATAAAGGCGTGGTATTTATGTGTATGTACCTATAAATATTGTGAAATGCGACTTCCATTTTGTTTTGACCTTCGATATTGGCAGAAAAATGCAAATGAATGGCTCAGAAAAATATGCAATACACTACACATCTCGGGACGGAAGATCGAGTTGCTCGAAGCTACACATCTTGGAGCTTCGAGCAACTCGATCTTCCGTCCCGTTCCGGCCCGGTCTCGGAGGAAAGAAGATCGAGTTGCTCGAAGCTACACATCTTAGTTTAGACTCTGAAAATTGTCACTTCCTAAAATATGCAAAGACTTTTTTTATGGAAACTGTACTTACAATAAAAACATTCAAGTGACAAGAAACTAAGTTAAAAAAATCTGTGTCCAGCCAATCAGAATCGAGACTAATGTATGCATTTGTTTTGTATTTCTTTGTTTTGTTATTACAATATCTGATTCATTATGAAATCATGTGAAATACCTACCTACCTACCTAGGTAATTATTTTCAACCATTTGCGAACTTTACTGGAATAGATGAGTTACTTGTTTTTTTTATTATTAAATGCAGTAGGTAGCAAGTATACCAGGTTAGTTAGTAGGTACTCTTAACGATCTTAGAATTTCCATCATGTTTTAAAATTATCTTAAAGATCATAGGCAGGTATCAAATTGAAATTAATGATGTTTACATGTACAGTATTTGTTAAAATAAGTACCTATTTGAAATAAATACAGATTTTTCTCTTCGAAATGTTTTGCTGTGATTGTGTGTGTATTCTTCAGTTTTGTATAAAATAATTTGTCTATTTTTTATCTTTTAGTTTTAGGGTATTGAATATAAAAATTATAATAGTATTTATTACCTTGAATGTAAGTAATGTATAAAATTAAAAAATATTAAAAATATCATTTTGTGTTCAATTTATTCCTCTTGAAATTCATAGTAGGTAAAAATAATCCCACGTATGTTTTTCTTATAAGATTTTTATGAATGTATTGGAAAATCTTAGAAAAACGGAGAAATAAATGAAAATTTGGAAACAAGGTTTGTAACAAAAGAAATGCTCCAGGTGAGGCTCGAACTCACAACCCCGGCATTACTCACACGTACACTGTCTTATAAGTACCGTGCGCTAACCAATTGCGCCACTGGAGCTCTGAACTGACGGGCGAAAATAGCGATCCACTTCTACAACACTACGCGAGTCAAATGACGTACTTTTTGTGATTAGTAAACGTCAAAATCAGTTCATTTACGATTCGTGGGACGACAAATCGACAAGTAGAAATTCTTAGTATATTCATTGAAAAATATACTGAATTATTTAACAATTTTACGGTCTGAAATTATTAATCAGTATTTGTAACTTGACACGAATGTAAACTCGCAATTTTTCCCAAACAAAACACGGAATGGAAACGTCAATGTTTTGTGTTGTGTTGTGATCATTTGAAATGGGTTTTTCCTAATAAAATGGCACGTAGATCGATCTACGTGGAGTAAACTCTCCAGTGAAACCCCTGGAAAGTGTGTGGTTCTTGTGTCGTGCATGTAATGTGACCCAAAAATGAATTGGTTCGACACGTCAGGCTTGACGAGTTTGGCCAAGAATGCGCTGAAAGAGGCGCAGAAGACCATCGACAAGGCGCTGGACATCCAGGATGAGAGCGGGGACGAGGAGCAGGGGCCGTCCGCGGCGGGTTCCCAAGGTAAAGACTCGCCAGCCACGTCAAACACGCCCCAGAAAGAGTCGGGCTCGGATTTCTTCGCCTCCTGGGGTTTGACGGTCAGTGCCGAGAGCACGCAAGACGAGCCACCCACAGAACAACTAGTCGTCACCGCGAGCCCCACCAAGGCCTCCTCGCAAAGCGTCTGGGGCTCATTCGCTGGCTCCTTCTTTGAGCAACCTAAACCAGAGGATTCCACCATAGTTAGACCCCCCAAAGCTAAATCTATGAATGTTATTGCAGATGCTAAGTATGGGAGTCAAGATGATCTGTTTTCTAAAAGCCAGCTGGTGATGTCAGATACTGAAGGGTTAGAATTTGTTAATGTGAAATGTCATAATAAACCTGAAGAGAGGAGAGGATCATCTCGGTCCAATCGATTGTCACTTGTGTCTAGTCAAAACAGCTCTGACTCTGTTGAGGTGTTGTCCCAGAGCATGAAAACTACTCCTGACTCTCCATCGGTCCAATCAATTTCACACAGCAGCAGTATTGGCACTAAACACAACTCGGATTCCGTTGAAATCTTGCCTGATAGCCTTATGAGTCCTAGTTCTATTGAATGTCTTGGTTTTGACAGTTACAGCAGCCCTTCATCCAATGTTTCACCAGATAGTGATAAACCAACTCCAGTTGGTGACAAATCTGAGAAAATGGAAACAGCTGATAGCGTCAGCCTAGTAGCAGATGATGATGATGACACTATGTCATATAATTCTGTATCAGAATGCACCGCGCCAACAGTTTTGGACACAGAAGATAAAGCAACCAGTCCATTTCCAAAACCTATAAGAGTTGAGCCACAAAAAAGGTCTGAGAAAGAATTCATACATTTAGAGCAGCCATTGATACCGCAAAAGATGCAAATCAGTGAGAACTCCTCAAATGATGGTTCCTGGTCTGATCGGACATTAAATGCTGATAATGACAGCATTAATTTAGAAGCTACGGAAGAGCAGAAAAAGGATGTGGAACCAGAAGATGTTTTAATGGAAAAACTGAGCGATTCATCCTCCTTTTACAATGTTCATGTTTCATCAACAGAAATGATCAGATCTGAAAGCTCAGCCTTTGTCAATGTAGATAAAACACAGTGTAATGCCCCTGATAGTAGTGAATCATCACCAAAAGAAGGTAGCGTCAAAGAAAGGATTTCACCAGTCAGTTCTGAAAGCAAGAGTGATTTAGTCAAAATAGGGTCAGACAGGACCTCAGGTCACACATCTGGAGATGAATTGGAAACTGCCACTTCCTCAGACATAGAAATCATTCCAAGCCCCAATGGCGACAACCATAGTTTCAGCAGAAACAGTCCAGCTAAATATTCCTTCAAGCAAGGCAAGTTTGATGGCACAACTTCGCCAAACCTTGTCGATTTAGTTTTAGGGAAATCTTTGGCTACGAAGATCCGTGGTCACAACCGGGAGTTATCTGAAGCCTCAATCCAAAGTAATACGAGTGATGAGAGTCAAGGGTCTGAAAATGAGAGGTTGATGCGAAGGCTGTGTGAGATGGCGGAGATATTAGAAGCGAGAGAGAATAGACTGATGGAAATAAGCAGGAGTAACGCAGAACTAGTTGAGAGTAATGAAAATTTGAAGGGCCAAGTGGAGTCCCTTTTGTCTAAACATGAAGGTGGTGATATAAATGTGATAACAGAAGATTACACTCAAAGGATGTCTGCTTTGGAGAAAAAGTTTCAACAAGCCATTCGAGAAAAGGTAAACATTCTTTTTGTTATTGAATATTTATTAGCTAATTAAGTAATTACTGGTTGTTTCATTATTCAGTATCAGTCTAGTACCCTAGTCACCTACTTTTATACAGGGTGATTGGAAATTCGATGCATTCCCTGAAGGTGGTTAGAGGGGGGGCCATTTCCAACATATTCTTCCATGGAACCAGGGGTCGGAAATGATTGGTTACAAAATTATTAGGACTTTTGATTTTTAAAGAAAATTTCGATTTCAACTTTAAAGTCATGCGAAAGCTAGCCAAACCGTTTATGCATAGTTTTTGACATGATCTCATAGTGAATGAATAGGACAATCATTTTAGTTACAAGTTTAGTTAGAAATACTCTTCTTTTTAAAATACAGCGCCAAAACAAGAAAATATTTTGGTGGAAAGGATTTTTCAACATTCATGGTAATCTACTGTAAAAATCACTATGGAATAATCCGTAAAACTTCATAACAGAGTTCTCTGTTTCATTAGCTAACCGAAAGGTACAATAATCTACAATCAAACATGTTTTCATAAAATAATTAGCATTAATGCAAAAAGCGGCGTGCGAAACAAGGCAATTGACTATGGTCGGTCGACTACGCCAAAGTCAGCAAATGCTGTTTAGACAACTTTTCAAGTATTTTCGTGGTCTAATAGGTGGAGCATTCCCCTCAGGAGTCTGTGGTTCAGGTTCGATTCCGTGAGTTGACCTACAAGGTTGATATTCAACACTTTGTGAATTTTTCCCAGTTTGGTTTAAAAATCACGTTGAACCACCTGATTGTCGCAAGAAAATATCGTGCTCGGAGGGCATATTAAACCATCGGCCTCGATTGATGTCTAATAAACGCAGACGGTGGTCGTAACACTACCATAGCAGAGGTCTAATACTTGTAGTAGGTGGTTTAAAAACTCCGACAAAGATTTATCATTTCAGTTTTTTAGGCTGTTTAAAGCTCAGGAGCTCCATTTCTGAATTGTCGTAATCCTAATCGTGCGAAAATCTGCTACTAATTGTGCTCGTATCACATGTTCTACTAAACTTATTAATTTATGCACACCCTTATAAATTCACACAAACCCTTAACATTTAAAGTGTCGAGTAGTAGAACGTGTAATACGAATGGTTAGACCACTCGTTTTAGATTTCCGTGCACGGATTTGGATTACGACAATTCAGAAATGGAGCTCCTGAGCTTTAAACAGCCTAAAAAACTGAAATGATAAATCTTTGTCGGAGTTTTTAAACCACCTTCTACAAGTATTAGACCTCTGCTATGGTAGTGTTACAACCACCGTCTGCGTTTATTAGACATCAATCGAGGCCGATGGTTTAATATGCCCTCCGGAGCACGATATTTTCTTACGGACAATCAGGTGGTTCAACGTGATTTTTAAACCAAACTGGGAAAATTCACAAAGTGTTGAATATCAACCTTGTAGGTCAACTCACGGAATCGAATTTGGAACCACAGACTCCTGAGGGGAATGCTCCATCCATTAGACCACGAAAATACTTGAAAAAGTTGTCTAAACAGCATTTGCTGACTTTGGCGTAGTCGACCGACCATAGTCAATTGCCTTGTTTCGCACGCCGCTTTGCATTAATGCTAATTATTTTATGAAAACATGTTTGATTGTAGATTATTGTACCTTTTGGTTAGCTAATGCAACAGAGAACTCTGTTATGAAGTTTTTACGGATTATTCCATAGTGATTTTTACAGTAGATTACTATGAATGTTGAAAATCCTTCCACCAAAAATATTTTCATGTTTTGGCGCTGTATTTTAAAAAGAAGAGTATTTCTAACTAAACTTGTAACTAAAATGATTGTCCTATTCATTCACTATGAGATCATGTCAAAAACTATGCATAAAACGGTTTGGCTTTCGCATGACTTTAAAGTTGAAATCGGAAATTTTCTTTAAAAATCAAAAGTACTAATAATTTTGTAACCAATCATTTCCGACCCCTGGTTCCATGGAAGAATATGTTGGAAATGGCCCCCCCTCTAACCACCTTCAGGGAATGCATCGAATTTCCAATCACCCTATATAATTACATGTTGTTATCAAGACATTTACAGTTTACTAGCAATATACCTCTATCCATAAGTAGGTATAGTTAATACCACTTTGTATAAATGATATTCTGATAATAAGTTATTGTTATAGAAAGATAATAATGAGTTCATCAATTAACAGAGATTCATAGAGATAGTTAATTGTCTTTATGATAATTGATAAGATAACTCTTTAGATAGAATGAATGAAAAATATAAGCCTTCTTTTCTATAATGACCTTAAAATATTGGTCAAGGTGGCGAGCGATAACAACAGTTGTTATAACAGCCTTTTACTCTCTGTTTACCCCACAAGGGGTATAGACGAGATGTGTGATGAAAAAGATTCCAACTTGGAAGACTTACCCTTTCCTTTTATATTCTAGGATCAACTTAGAAAGCAGCTAGACAGTTTAAAAGCCGAAACAGTCTCACGAAAGAACTCCTCTGAGTTCGAAAATGCCTTGAAAGAAAAGGACGAGTTTATAGCAGGTCTGCAAGAGGAGGGAGAGAAGCTAGCCAGGCAGCAGCTGCAGCATTCCAATATCATCAAGAAGCTGAGAGCCAAAGAAAAGGATAATGAGCAAGTTATCAAGAATTTGAGGTAAGTGGCGTCTGCACGGCGTTTGGCTGTAAGAAATATGGTTTCGGGATTCGGAGGGTATGTTAATCCCAAGTCGTTTTTGGGGCAGATTGCCGATTGCCGCAGTGATAGCTGATGGTGTGACTGCCTGGTCCGTTTTTGGAGCACTCAAGAAGGTGATATTTATCGCTTTGTGAATTCGTTCCCAGCCTGGTTTCGGAAGATAGACGGTTCCGTGATTCAGAGTGCACGTTAAGCCGTCTCGGTCCCAGGTGCTGTCTATGTTATACAACCGAGTGTGAGGCCTTCTACTAGAAGTAGGAGGTTTAAATGTTCTGACGCGAGTTTATTAAAGATTTATCGGGACATTCGTCGATCCTATATCCCACACGACAGGATACAGAGTGTCAGACTAAGACTAGCCTCTTTTTAGCATATCACATTTTAACTTGCTTCTTACTTACGAATACTAAATAATAATACTATTCAAGACGAATACAAAATAAACTATCAGTAAAGCATAGAAGAATAGCATATCAAAAACCTTATCAAATAAATTAGAAAGGATGTTTTTTTGTTCTGTTAGCTACGCAATGGATGAACCTTCACCATACAAGGTCTTTCGTAAAATCGTGTACGGTTAAATTACGATGACATCATAAACAGTTACCCAACTTGTAAAAGAGGCAGTCTAATTAATTAGTTTATGGATTTTTGTAATTGATTTCTATTGACCTTTCCATGGTAGGTGTGGCAGATTGGTATGGATGGAGTACATTTGTATGTCTATGGGAGTGTCTTAATGTTTTTTTAATGCCTGTTCTGGCAATATGTAGGCACAGAATGTTTACCTTTCATCAAGATAGATAGTGAAAGAATACGTAATAAAATGCATCTTCTATCTAGAGTTGCAAGTTACTGATGTCCATTTCACATGATTCTGTAACGACTACAATACAGTATCTGATTGTATTTGATTGAGCCAACGAAACCAGCCGCTTAACGTGACCTCCAAAGCACTGAAATCTGTATGAAGTCATCTCAAATTGAGACTCCAATGTAATTCAGTCAGGCTTACTAAACAATCAAAAGCTATTATGTCCATTCCTAAATCACACGTACTTGCTTAGATAAAATGTTTGCGTGCGGCACGTTGTCTCTTTCGTGATTCGCACTGAGCTGATAGTGATGAAACAATGAAGTGTGAATGAACCTTGCGTCGTTGCGAAATATTCATGTATTTATAAGTGGGATGCGAAATTATCTCATTCTATGTTGCTTTGCCTGATGCCGATAGTTTTAGTCACAAAATGAGCTCAAGGTTCATCGGGTCGTCCGTCGACTCTATGTCCCACGCGACCGATAAATATAAATAATATCCCTGGATGAGACACACAGCGCCATCTAGCCCTAAACTAAGCAAAGCTTGTACTATGGGAACTAGACAACTGATATAATACTTATATACCTATTTTTTTTTAAATAAATACATATTATACATAGAAAACACCCACAAATATTTGAAAATTGACTTTACAAATATTTGTGTCCGGTGGGAATCGAACCCACGACTCTTGGCGTAGAAGGCAGGGGGTACTATCCACTACGCCATCGGGACAGTCATAAACCAGATGCCACCGAATGGTTCTTTTAATTGTTGCATAACTAGCAACCCGTTAGCGGCAATTTGTTTTCCCATGGAGAAAACGCATTTCCCGGCATGTAATATTCATATAAACCTTCCTTTTGAATCACTTTATCTATTACAAAAAACCGCAACAAAATCCGTTGCTTGGTTCAGGAGCAGTAAGCTAATTCCACAACAGACAGACAGAGAAACGCAAAAAGCGACTTCATTTTATACTATTTATTCTTATTTCTCCTTCTTTTTCGTGTGGGACACCGAGTCGTTCGACGACCCGATGAACCCTGGTGTCAGAGTTTTTCAACCGCCTACTGCAAGCAGCAGGCCTCTGACATGGTTGTGTAACGACCGCCATCATAGACAGCAACCGGGACCGACGGCTTAACGTGCCCATCCGAAGCACGGAACCATCTTACTTGCGGACAATCAGGTGGTTCAGCCTGCAATATCCTAACCAGACTGGGAACAAATTCACAAAGTGATAAGTATCAACTTTGTGAGTGACCCCACCGGGAATTGAACCCGGAACCTTTGCGTGGCAGGCAGGCATACTAACCACTGCGCCACATCGGTTGTCATCGGAATGTTTGTATGAGAGGTCTAAATTTTTTTTTCATATTTCGACCTATGTTCCTTGGGGAAAGTTGTTCCTTATCACTAGCTGGTTCTGAGTTTTCGCTATCGGTCACTAGTAAAATTTCATTCTATATAAAGTAATTGACGAATGCCGTTACAAAAACCCAATTAAATAATGTTTCAGGGACAAGATAGCAGAACAGACAGCAGAGTTAGACCGACTGAAGCGCTCTATAGCGGCAAAGGAAGAGTTAGAAGTGAACCAGATTGAAGCGGTTTACAGGCTGACAACGGCAAATAAGAAGTTGGAGACTGAACTCATGGAGGTAAGAAAAGGGTAGGAGATAGAAGGAATGGGGTGTAGATAGATGGGAAGGGTAGAAGATAGAAGGAAAGGGTAGGAAATAGAAGAGAAAGGCTGGAGTTAGATAAGAAGTAAAGAGCAGGAGATATAAATAAAGGGTAGGAGACAGAAGAAAAGTGGAGGAGCTACAGCTGAACTGTCGTTATTTTTAAGGGATGTAGATCAATCATGGCGTAATACATGTATGTATGATATGAATGAAATAATTCAGTTACAAATTCAGATGTTCATCTGCATGAAATTCAGACTGAACGGCAATACTCATGTTTTATATGCGCTGTTATCACCACTCTTATCGTAAACTATTAAAAGTCCGCAAGTATCAAGTAACGTGTATGTAAATGCATAAAACTATGACAGATATTACAAAATGCGCCTTGTAATTTAGCTTGCCAAGTCGTTATTTAAAACAGGTATTTTTTCAGGTTGATTTGTTTTTAAAATAAGTGCTAACTAATACTTACATTTATTATATAAGGTGTTAATTTAAATGCGTACCATAACTTAAATATAGGTTCAGTATAAAAAAGGAGTCTCTAAAACTACAAGAAAAATAGTAGTATTTTACGATATTTCTGTTTCTTTCTTTTCCAGACGAAAAGCTCGTTAGATGACATAACACAAAAACTAGAAAGCACTAAAACATCACTAGAAGCCGCTCGCAAGGAACTGACAGACTTACAAAGAAGTAGCTCAGAACTGGCGAGGCGGAGAGGCGCCCAGGTAAATTAGTTGATTATTGTAATTTTATTGTACCTACTTATTATTTTATTATTCTTCTATTGAAGATTGTTGACATGTTATTTTTTATCTTTTTCTTTTTACTATTTTGACAATCACATTATTCTATGACATTTTTATTTTGTATATGTACTGTAATTATGAATCTGATAATGTGAAATAAATAAATCTAAAATCTAAATCTAAATATCTCGAATCTACGTATCACGTAGTGGGTAAATCAACTTTTTTTTGTAACGCGATTTCCGATTTTTCACCAATTAAGACTTCTTTCTCAACCACACAATAATTCTACATATGATAACATACATACATAAATAACTTAGATATCTATTATTACTTTTGCGCTAAGGGAACTTTATATTTGTATCTGTTTTTACCAATTTTATAGCGGTTTGCCAGGGGACACAGGTTGTCCCCAGATTTGTATGAAAATATGGCATTGTCTCCTGGGTAACCGACTTTATGCAAATAAATATTCTTAAAGTGCTATTTTTTCTATTTAATTCTTATTGACTGCTTAACTAGCATAAAAAAACTTATATACAAATACCGACAAACATAAGAGTTATTCCAAAAATACGGCGATACAAGAAAAAGTTGATTCACCCTAGTCTATAAATTGATCGGATAGCGCAGCATATACGCCGAAGGTTGTGGGTTCGATTCCCACCAAACACATATTTGTAAAGTCAATTTTCGAATAGTTTTAGTCTGGGTGTTTTCTATGTATGTGTATTTATTACAAAAAAAAGAACTTTGCATCCGTAGGGCACACAGACACTTTACGCAACATCAAATTTGTGAATCCTACACGCATGCACACACACAAACACACACACACACACAGACACACGCATTGGCTTTTATATTAGTAGTACTACTTTGTAATTCCTACTTTCTCTTATTATTTATTTTTGAGTTTGTTTTTACTAGTTTGCTTACCTACCTACAGCTTTGTTAATACGATGGGATGAGGCGAGTCATTCCCAACACAAGTATCTAATTACTTACTGGGAAGACTCATCAATGTATTGTAACAATTTGTGATAATAAAGCTATTTGAATTTTTTGATTTTTTTTTGAAAAGTATTATATCAGTTGTCTAGTTCCCATAGTACAAGTTTGGCTTAGTTTGGGGCTAGATGGCGCTGTGTGTCTCGTCCAGGGGTATTTCGGCCTCGTATTAGGTGGACCGATAACCTGGATTGCGGTCAGTTGACGGTGTTGTATGCAGTTAGCTCTAAATTTCGGTATATGGATGCCTCTGTGGGAGGCCTACGTCCAGCAGTGCACGTCAGATATGTTGATTATAATCTTCTTCTTCTTCTTATCTAGCCTATGTCATCCCACTGGGCAAAGACTTCCCTCTTCTGTCTCCATCTAGTTCTGTTCTGACTTGATTATAATATCGATTCTACGGGGTGTTAGGGACGGTGTAACGAAAACTTTGCAGGCATGATCAGCCCATCAAACTGAACAACTTTTACTATGGAGCCAATGGAGGGAAACGAAAAAAAAATTCCGACCTCCCATACAAAATTCACAATCAGCTGACTTTGTATGGGAGGTCGGAAAATTTTTTCATTTCCCACCATTGGCTCCATAGTAAAAGTTGTTCAGTTTCATGGCGTGAGCACGCCTGCAAAGTTTTCGTTACACCGTCCCTAACACACTGTATATGGGGTAGCCAAATAACTAAGGCGCCACTCTCAAAGTAGCTTGTTTCTTTACAGGTGCAACTGAAGGCGGATAATGAGAGATTGGAAGCTGAAAACGAGAGGTTGAGAGCGGAGGTGCAACAACTTAGAGCCGAACTTGTGCAGGGTAAGACTTGGAAAAGTTGAAATTTATAATAGAATAGCTGCCCGTCAGCGGTTTCACCCGCTGCAACCTATTATTCCGCGAGAAAAAAGCATTACTCGCCAAGAGATGTCGCTGTTAGTTTTCGGCGAAAACGTTTAAAACGCGAATCGGCTCGGTCACGCCACCTTTGCAAAAATATTTGAATATGCGTGATCCCGTAGGAATAAGACATTTTCCCGTGGTAAAAAGTAGCCTATGTGTTATTCTAGATACTCTTCTATATTTGTGCAAAATTTCATGTCAATCTAATCAGCCGTTTTAACGTGATGTCGTAACAAACACACATACAAACATCGGCCTTTATAATATTAGTAGGATTAAGCTCCCATTGACAAAGTCTCACCTCATAGGCTACCGATTGAAAGTATGCCACAGCGATGTTTAGGAAGTCCTTGTTTGCTTGTTTGGGTGGCTATCCGAAATCTTGGCAGTTTTTAGGGTTTCGTAGTCTACTAGAAACCCTTATCATTTCGGTAAGTCTGTCTGTCTGTCTGTCTGTCTGTATGCCGCGCCCTCATAACTTTGTCAGTTTTGGAGCAATCGACATCAAATTTGGTGTGAAGATAAATCGTGTTAACCCAAATTTAAAAATGTTGAGAAAATAATATTTTTATTGTTTTTTGGGCCCCCTTCCCATACATGTGAAAGGGGGGCAAAAAAATTTTTTTCCACCTATTATATTGAGTAGGGTATCGCTGAATAGGTCTTTTAAAACTAAGGGGAGTTTTCTTTGAAACAAATTCTCTAAAATGTTTCTGTCTCGAGATATTTGCTTTTAAAAGGGGCGTTTTTGAGCCATAATTTGTTCCAGCTGTAACTTCTAAAGTAAATACGGAATATAGTTTTTAACATAAAGTTACCATGAAAACTATAACGAATACTGTACCACTTAAGATTAAGGAAATATTAAAGTTTTTCAATTTGCGGTTGGTAACCATACAGCTGCAAACAAACCAGCAACAAAATTAACTTTGTAACGCTGAAAGATACTTAAACGTTGACTGACTACGAAATCCTATTTGTGAGCGTGTCTTACACGCTCTTGGCCGCTTTTTATTTTTTTATCCCGCCCGAGCCGAAATTAACTTATCCGATTTGAAAAGCTAATTTAATTTCTAAAAATTACATCACATAGCTTTACCGTTCGAAACGTATACCCTATCCGTCTAAAGAGACACCTTTGGCGATGAGAACCCGCTAAGGTTGCCAGCTCCAACACCGATAGTTTCCATGGCCAGCCACATTTTAGAAAAAAGAATAGGATTGCCGATTTTGTATGGGAGGCCCAAAACTTTGGCATGGGTCGAAATATGAAAAAAAAAAACGTTCAGTTTCATGAGGAACTTGACCTTCTTTCTGCTATTTGCTTTTTGTTACTTCCGGTAGAATATAACTATCATAATAATAGCGTCTCTATTTCTTTACTAAAAGCCGCAGCTCGAATGTAAGTAGTAGTAGTAAAGTTTAAAAAAGCGTGTTAAAATCACCGTGGCTACTTTGCCAATAGAGTAACACACCACTATCTTATATTCCACAGAGGAGAAACGCTGGATAGCCCGCACGGAGGCCCTACGCCGCGAACTGAACGAAGCTAGAGAACTCATCTCCTCTTTAGAAGCCCGCGGCGCAGACCCCGCGGGCGACGCGGGGGCGGCGGCCTTATTGCAACAGTTAGCCGCCTTACAGAGATCTGCCTTGGAAAGGGAGCAGGCTCATGCTGTTACTACAAGGAATTTAGCGGCTCAGCTAGGTAAGTAGTTCCTGACTGCTGCGCTAGATGGCGTTATTCGTAATTTGACAGAAATAGAGCTATCCTGAAACGCGCTATTGAAGTTTTTTCACCGTTTCCTATATAACACACAGTACATAGTTAGTCCTATAGTGATAGCCTCACTAGAAGCCTTGTGAGCAGACCCTGCAGGCGACGCGGGCGCGGCGGCCTTATTGCAACAGTTAGCTGCCTTACAGAGATCGGCCTTGGAAAGAGAGCAAGCGCATGCTGTTACTACGAGAAACTTGGCTGCTCAGCTGGGT
Organism: Phthorimaea operculella; assembly: GCA_024500475.1. Taxonomy (NCBI): domain Eukaryota; kingdom Metazoa; phylum Arthropoda; class Insecta; order Lepidoptera; family Gelechiidae; genus Phthorimaea; species Phthorimaea operculella. Next base: position 552,302 of record JANFCV010000193.1, on the reverse strand, counting down.
AAGTAGTTAGACAAGGTGCCGATAGATGGCGATATTCATAATTTGTCACAAATAAAGCGATCCTGAAACGCGGTATCGAAGTTTTTTCACCGTTTCCTATATAAGACACAGTACATAGTTAGTCCTATAGTTGATAGCCTCTTTAGAAGCCCGCGGCGCAGACCCTGCGGGCGACGCGGGGGCGGCGGCCTTATTGCAGCAACTAGCTGCCTTACAGAGATCTGCCTTGGAAAGGGAGCAGGCGCATGCGGTTACTACGAGAAACTTTGCTGCTCAGCTGGGTAAGTAGTTAGACAAGGTGCCGATAGATGGCGCTATTCGTAATTTGACAGAAAAAGAGCGATCCTGAAACGCGGTATCGAAGTTTTTTCACCGTTTCCTATATAAGACACAGTACATAGTTAGTCCTATAGTTGATAGCCTCTTTAGAAGTCCGCGGTGCAGACCCTGCGGGCGACGCGGGGGCGGCGGCCTTATTGCAGCAGTTAGCTGCCTTACAGAGATCTGCCTTGGAAAGAGAACAGGCGCATGCGGTTACTACGAGGAATCTAGCGGCACAACTAGGTAAGAAAGCTATAATGATAAATTAATGAAGCTAAAAAGTTTCTATAGATGGCGTTGATCACAATTTGAGTGAAACAGAGTAATCCTGAAACGCGGTATAAAAGTTTTTTCACTGTTTCCTCTATAAGACATAGTAAATGGTAAGTCTTATAGTTGATAGCCCGCACAGAAGCCCTACGCCGCGAACTGAACGAAGCTAGGGAGCTCATCTCCTCTTTAGAAGCCCGCGGCGCAGACCCCGCGGGCGACGCGGGGGCGGCGGCCTTATTGCAGCAACTAGCTGCCTTACAGAGATCTGCCTTGGAAAGAGAGCAGGCACATGCGGTGACAACTAGAAATCTAGCGGCACAATTAGGTATGTAAAGAAGGTAGTACTAAAAAAGTTTTGATAGATGGCGCTGATTACAATTTAGAAGGAGTGGTGGATTCCTGAAACGCGGTATCGAAGTTTTTTCACTGTTTCCTCTATAAGACATAGTAAATGGTAAGTCTTATAGTTGATAGCCCGCACAGAAGCCCTACGCCGCGAACTGAACGAAGCTAGGGAGCTCATCTCCTCTTTAGAAGCCCGCGGCGCAGACCCCGCGGGCGACGCGGGCGCGGCGGCTTTATTGCAACAGTTAGCAGCATTACAGAGATCTGCCTTGGAAAGAGAGCAAGCGCACGCTGTTACTACGAGAAATTTAGCGGCTCAGCTGGGTAAGTAGTTAGACAAGGTGCCGATAGATGGCGCTATTCATAATTTGACAGTAACAGAGCGATCCTGAAACGCGGTATCAAAGTTTTTTCACCGTTTCCTATATAAGACACAGTACATAGTTAGTCCTATAGCTGGTATCCTTACTAGAAGCCCGCGGTGCAGACCCTGCCGGGGACGCGGGCGCGGCGGCCTTATTGCAGCAACTAGCTGCCTTACAGAGATCAGCCTTGGAAAGAGAGCAAGCGCATGCTGTCACTACAAGGAATTTAGCGGCTCAGCTAGGTAAGTAGTTCCTGACTGCTGCGCTAGATGGCGCTATTCATAATTTGGCAGAAATAGAGCGATCCTGAAACGCTGTATCGAAGTTTTTTCACCGTTTCCTATTTATAACACAGTACATGGTAAGTCTTATAGTTGATAGCCCGCACTGAAGCCCTACGCCGCGAACTGAACGAAGCTAGGGAACTCATCTCCTCACTAGAAGCCCGCGGCGCAGACCCTGCGGGCGACGCGGGCGCGGCGGCCTTATTGCAGCAGTTAGCCGCCTTACAGAGATCTGCCTTGGAAAGGGAGCAAGCGCATGCTGTTACTACGAGGAATCTAGCGGCACAATTAGGTAAGTAGTTCGTCGAGGTGCCGGTAGATGGTGCTATTCATAATTTGTCAGAAATAGAGCGATCCTGAAACGCGGTATCGAAGTTTTTTCACCGTTTCCTATTTATGACACAGTACATAGTAAGTCCTGTAGTTGATAGCCTCGCTGGAAACCTTGTGAGCAGACCCCGCCGGTGACGCGGGCGCGGCGGCCTTATTGCAACAGTTAGCTGCCTTACAGAGATCGGCCTTGGAAAGAGAGCAGGCGCATGCTGTTACTACGAGAAATTTGGCTGCTCAGCTGGGTAAGTAGTTAGACAAGGTGCCGATAGATGGCGCTATTCATAATTTGACAGAAGTTTTTTTGCTACTCTCATATTAAGACAGTTAATGGTACACGTTTGAATAATCGGGAAAGTCCGATAATTGGCGACGCTAGCCGCTTTACAAAGATCTGCCTTGCAAAGAGAGCAAGCTCATGCAGTGTCAACTAGAGATCTAGCGGAACAGTTAGGTATGTAAAGTATGTAGTACTCAAAGGTTCTGATAGATGGCGCTGATTACAATTTCTAAGGAATGGTGGAATCCTGAAACGCGGTATCGAAATTTTTTCACTGTTCCCTATTTACCTTAACCTTAACAGCCAGAAAAGTCCACTGCTGGACACGGGCCTCCCCCTATCGGGGGGTATTGCCATACTCACCACACACACAGGCGGATTGGCGAGCGAACGCTGCTGCTCATTCCCTGGAAAATTATCCCTTAGTCGCTTCTTACGACACCCACGGGTAGAATTGGGGTGATGCTATTCTAAGCCGGCATCACACGGTTCCCTATTTATGACATAGTAAATGGGTTACTACGCATACCCATTTATCGCCCCACGCCGTACTGAAGCGTAAGCAGTAGTTCAAATACACATCAAATGCAAGAGAAGTAATAGAGGTGTATTCACTGGTGGTTTGCTAGTTTTGCTACTGATGGACAGAGAGATTGTGTAAATAGTTGTGCCACGCGTTCATAGCAGGCTAGGCGCACTCTATTGCTTGCTTATACAGGGAGTAACAGAAAGGGTATTACAAGCCGGAAGGAGGTGAAGGTACTCATGAAACTGAACAACTTTCCCCATGGAACATAGTTCGAAATATGAACAATAAATTTGGACCTCCCATACAAAATCGCCGATCAGTTGACTGATTGAATATGGGAGGCCCAATTTTTTTTTCTTATTTCTGCTCATGTTGCATGGGGAAAGTTGTTCAGTTTCATGAGTACCTTCTCCTCCTTTCGGCTTGTAATACCCTTTCTGTTACTCCCGGTATATGTCGGAGTAAGATGGCAGAATTAGGATTTCGGTCGAAATCCTGGATCTGCTTAGGACGATAGCCGAACGAAATCTACGATTTTGTCATTTGCCGGCTATAGTCCAAAATTCTAGGATTTCATATTAACTTTGTAACCAAAAAGTTAATATCAATATCTAGTGTTTGATTAAAACACCAAGTGCTCCAATAATTACTATCTTGTGGAAAAATGTCTACAAAATAGTAAACATTCTAGGATTTCAGCTGAAATCATAATTCTGGCTTCTTAACTCTATAGGGTTACATTTAATTAAGTACAAATCTCTTGAGGGTGTAATCTACTCACAAAACTGAACAACTTTTGTTTGAAACTTTTCTTCGAAATATGAAAAATAAAAATTGGACCTCCCATACTAAGTGACACACTTTTTCAACATTTTTGTATGGGAGGTCCAATTTATTTTTTCATATTTCGAAGAAAATTTTCTAACAAAAGTTGTTTAGTTTTGTGAGTAGACCGCACCCTCAAGAGATTTGTACTTAATTAAATGTAACCCTATATATATACTTAGTGGCTTTTTCTTTATTCCAGCTGAAGCCGAATCAAATCTAACAAAAGCCGTCACCCGCGAGCGCCTCACACGCGAAGAGTCGCAGGCGCTACAGGAACGACTAAACACCTCGGAGGGGTTGCTACAGGATGTACAAAGCAGGCTCGACGCGGTGACAAAACAAACGCAGGAACAGTTGCAAAGGAATACTGCTTTAGAAGAAACTCTTACCAGGTAACGTCTACCTACATACAGAGATTATAATATAATATCATATCTAGGGATGTAACGACATATAGAAATACGATGAAAATCTATATAATAACGCCTAAAATATCGACATATCGATATTAATTGACTGAATTCGATGTTTATCGATATCGATAGCGCCCATACTGCTGTGTTAGGTAAGATCTGCTTATCATAGAGACTCAGGTGGTACAGGAACGACTAAACACCTCGAAAGGGTTACTGTTTTAGAAGAAATTCTTACTAGGTAAGATCTGCACAGGGACTAATTATTACGCCTAAACTCTCAAAATGGATTGATGATATTCTATGCCGGTATTACAAAGCAAGTCAAGATAAGCTTGTTTGTTTTATCATCATCTTCCTGTTGCGAAGAGTCGCAGGCGCTACAGGAACGACTAAACACCTCGGAGGGGTTGCTACAGGATTTACAAAGCAGGCTCGATGCAGTCACTAAGCAAGCGCAGGAACAGTTACAAAAGAATACTGCTTTAGAAGAAACCCTTACTAGGTAAGATCTGCACAGGGACTAATTATTACGCCTAAACTCTCAAAATGGTTGCTATTCTATGCCGGTATTACAAAGCAAGTCAAGATAAGCTTGTTTGTTTTATCATCATCTTCCTAACGAGAATAGTCGCAGACGCTACAGGAACGACTAAACACCTCGGAGGGGTTGCTACAGGATGTACAAAGTAGGCTGGACGCTATTACCAAACAAGCACAGGAACAGTTACAAAGGAATACTGCTTTAGAAGAAACTCTTACCAGGTAAGATTTGCATAGGGTTACACTAAGCCTACGTCCATTGCAGGGTAAGTGAATAGTAAAATCGGTATAGATGGTTGGTTAAAGAAACTTATCCAATAGATGGCGTTCTATAGAATTTTTCAGAGTAATTTTTGACAGTTATTCCGGAGTTTAGAATAATAATTTTCTAAAAACGCTGACTATATTTGACAACTATTGTAGAATCATTTTAGCAAATTGTATTACAACAGTGACAGGTTGTCAGCCTGTTACCTAAAATTGTAGTGCACATGAAACTCAAGCCTAATTATGACACTTGCGACAAATAGAGTGATGCTATTCTATGCCGGCATGAAACTAAGGTAAGATCAGTTTTTTGTTTTATCGTCTTTAAATTCACATTCACGAAGAGTCGCAGGCGCTACAGGAACGACTAAACACCTCGGAGGGGTTGCTACAGGATGTACAAAGCAGGCTTGATGCAGTCACTAAGCAAACACAAGAACAGTTACAAAGGAATACTGCTTTAGAAGAAACCCTTACTAGGTAAGAATTACATACAGAAATTATCATGTTTAGGGTTGCAAAGACATATCTAAATACAATAAAAATTAATAAATTATCGATAGTGTATCGCAGTTCTAGCTAGGTCGACATTTCGACATCGATTGTCTGAATTCGATATTTGTCGATAGTTTGATGTATTTTACATTCCCACCGCTGTGTTAAAGGAAGTACTTACTAGGTAGGTAAGATCTGCTTATCGTAGAGATTAAGGCGCTACAGGAACGACTAAACACCTCGGAGGGGTTGCTACAGGATGTACAAAGCAGGCTCGACGCTGTGACAAAACAAACGCAGGAACAGTTGCAGAGGAATAACTTGCTAGAAGAATCATTATCCAGGTTGGTAACAATTTGTTGGAAAACTTGCAAAATTTCACCGCAGGCAGGATTTGAACCTGCGACCTTCGGCATCAGTACTGCCGACGCCCTAACCAACTGGGCTACCGCGGTTCTGATTGCGCCCGCGAAATTAAGGAAGTATATCTTGTCCACTATCGCGTGGATGGATAGTTTTGCAATTAATTCGCAGGCTCGATTAGAACCGCGGTAGCCTAGTTGGTTAGGGCGTCGGCAGCACTGATTTCCAAAAAAATGTTTACCTAACACGAGAAGTGTTTTAAAATTTGGTATTCAGGTTAGTAACACTTTTTTTTTGTCTTTAGGACACCAAGTGTTATGAAATTATATCATCACATTAATTTATAGCAATACGAAGGTGGCCGTGTGCCGTGTACCTCCCCCAGGGCATGGTATAATAAGATACTCCGCCTGGTATTTCTTTCCGAGACTCGTGAACCACGTGACCAACACATGACTACGTCATCATGCTTGTGGGTTACCAGAATTACCCACTCTTATGATGTTTTTTGTAAATCATATAAGATACTGTTAACTAATAAATAAAATTTAAGTGTTGCTGTAAAGTTAAAGTTAATACACACGTAAATCTAAATTATAAAATTATTAAGAAATATTTTAACCCATTGTTCTGAGATTGAATTTACCCCATAACGTATTTTATTGAAATAAAGTGGCAATACTAAGTGACGTTGACTTGTGTTTCTCTGGGAAGGAAAGACCATGTTTTATTAGACTATGCCCCAGGGTGCGCCACAAGGCACGATCTCCCGTGCACACCATATAGTCGCTACCAGCCGCGCTCTATATGAAAAATGGTCCATCTGATCTATGGCGTGCCACGCTACGCTTGCAATAAATTGATCACGCATCACGCAGGCGTCTACCGGTGCATCGATGCTCAGTGGCAGAGCGGTGACAGCCGATGTGGCGCAGTGGTTAGTATGCCTGCCTGCCACGCAAAGGTTCCGGGTTCAATTCCCGGTGGGGTCACTCACAAAGTTGATATTTATCACTTTGTGAATTTGTTCCCAGTCTGGTTAGGACATTGCAGGCTGAACCACCTGATTGTCCGCAAGTAAGATGGTTCCGTGCTTCGGATGGGCACGTTAAGCCGTCGGTCCCGGTTGCTGTCTATGATGGCGGTCGTTACACAACCATGTCAGAGGCCTGCTACTTGCAGTAGGCGGTTGAAATACTCTGACACCAGGGTTCATCGGGTCGTTGAACGACTCGGTGTCCCACACGAAAAGAAGAAGAGCGGTGGGGCGTCGACCCATGCGGCTTGGGTTCGAGCCCCGGTTTCTTTTTTTCTCATTGTCATCGCGGTTCATATCTTCTACTACTGCTAGTATTCCTCTGACACGATTATTGTGTTGATTGATACATTATGTAAAGATAAATAAAAACTGGAATCGATTGCTTTTAGGTTTTTTGTGGTATGATGCATACACTTTGTGGTACGTTTTCTACCAGGTTTTGTCGTTATTTGATTTCAAGTTCCTTTTGTACTGCCTAATGTCTCCACTGTAGAAGAGCCAAGAAAAGAATATCAATTTTTGGCATCTTATTTATTTACAGGATCACTTCGTTGTTCGTCCGTTTTTCTGTCAAGTTTAAAATCATTTCTCTTTTTATTCCAGTAAAACTCGAGAGCTAGAGTTGCTGAAGTTGGACCACCAGAACCAAATATCGGAGCTGGTGAAGCGAGTAGCAGACCTGGAGAAACAGCTCGCGGCAGAAAGAGATGCACTGGAAGTGGAGAAGAAGAGACACGCTATATTACAGGTACATGTTGCACATTTTTTTTTAAGGGATGAGAAGTCTATGAAATTAAACAACCTTCCATGGAATATAAATCGAAAAATGAGAAAATAAATTGGACTTCATTTTCATAAAAACTATGGCGGGTGACAGGATGTAATGCTGGTAGGCAGAAGGAAGAATCCAGGTGGTGTCGGGAAAAGGGTAGCTACCCGCCTGGCCGGGTGTTGTGGCCAGGGGACCGACTGGTCCACCTGGATGGGTTTGGAATTTGTATATATGCGGTGCGCGGTAAACACTTCGATAGGCCCATTGTTCTGTCATGCAGCGCCATCTTGCGGAAGGTTGAGAACTTCTGTCGCGTCTTGTTTGCTTGTGAACCACTTTGAGTGAGCTTCGTGTTGTAGCTCCCAGAGGTCTCTACAAAACTAATTCAGATAAAAATCTGAAATTTTTACTAAGTATTACCGCATACTAAAATAATTTTTAAGTATTTTTTCAATTTTATTCCTTCATTATTTTTTTAATGTCGGTGATTTTAGAAAAAGTATTAAAGTACGAACATTTGAAAAAAAAACGTTCCTGTTGAATTTTCACAAAATATGTTATTTTTTTAGATTGCTATATTATGTGTATAGAGTATAGTAGTGTTCATGCAAAAAATCAGAGAGATATATCGAGTAGTTTAGCCGAAGTGTAATGAAGGCGAATGTGGTTCAAGATTTCCTGAGAAAAGGAATATTGACTATAACTTTTTATCCAAAAGGTTTTTCCCTTCACTAATACCACAGATCGGCAGCTAGGGATGCCCACTTCTTGGGAATTTTCCTTGGACCACTTAAAGCGGGACGACCTGTATTATAACAGAATTGTATATTTTTTTAAAGAGTGGACGCATTTTATTAGATTTGTAATATGTTTGCAGGAGCAGTTGTCGATGTCCCGCGGCGATATCTCGCCCCCGCACTCGGTCGCCTCGGACTCGTTGTCGGGGTCTCTGTGGGCGCCGGTGAGTTCAATCAGCTGTCTTTGCAAAAAACGATAATAGAGACGAAAAGTGTGGAATGAGGCTTCGGTATATTGAAGTTACTTCAACTGGTCTTATCTCTTTATTAAATTTTGACGGCGTCGTTGTCGCTGCGGTCTTGTAGAGAAACCCGACCGTATCCCATACAAATCCTGAGCTTCTCAGCGCGCTGTCAACGTAACGGCGACACGGCGGCGTCGTTGACGCTGACGCCCGGTCTTTCTGGTATCCCCATACAAACCAGTCATTTGACAGCGACAATGACGCCGCCGCGACGCTTGGAAAATAAGGGTATCATAACTCAAATCAGCTGATCAGCAATTTTGTATGGAAGGGCCATAACTTATTTTGACCGACCATGGGGGAAGTTGTTCCTTATCACCAGCCAATTCTGAGTTTTCGTTATCGGTCACTAGTAAAATTTCGCCCTATATTGGGTTACATTTAATTAAGTACAAATCTCTTGAGGGTGTGATCTACTCACAAAACTGAACAACTTTTGTTTGAAACTTTTCCTCGAAATATAAAAAAAATTTGGACCTCCCATACAAAAATGCTGAAAAAGTGTGTCACTTAGTATGGGAGGTCCAAATTTTTTTTTTCATATTTCGAAGAAAAGTTTCTAACAAAAGTTGTTCAGTTTTGGGAATAGATTCCACCCCCAAGAGATTTGTAGAGTTTAATTAAATTTAACCGTATATTTCCAGGACGAAGGCACAATGACCCCCACACCGGCCTCGGCTCTCTGTATGGACGACACTTTGGCGCAATTACACCGACGCCACGGGGAAGTAGTCGCCCTGGCGCATACGGTCAACACGCTGCGGGCGGAGAAGGATGCGCTGCGGAAACATGTAGCGGCTATACAAGGCGAACTGGATGAACTACGGGTGAGAAAATCATCATCATCATCTTTCTGCCCTTATCCCAATTACTTGGGGTCGGCGCAACACGTTTTGTTGAACACAAAATCGTGTTGCAAAGGATTTGGCTTAATTTTACGACCGGCTGACTACCAGACGTCAACCCTCTTTGGGAATGCTTTTGTGGTGGATTAACCGCCACCATACGGTTGACCCTGGCTGTTTTCGTCGGGTTTATCCCTCGGTCGCCTCTTACGACCCCCACGGGAAGAGAGGGGGTGGTGCTATTCTACTCTGCCGGCACCACACGGCTACTGGTGAGAAAAAATTGTGATATAAAATAATACCTATCCACGGCATTGCTAAGCGATGCGATTCTATTTGAGAAAATGAAACGTATTTAACGAAAAGGAAAACGAAAGAAATAAAACTGAAAAACGGACTGTGAACCGCAAACTTCAAAATAAAAAAAATATTTATTGCTTATGAAATTGCTGAAAGGGAAAGTTAGTGGGACTATCTAGCAGTACCGACAAATCATTATATATAATATAACTCTGTTGATAAAATGTACGTGCCGATAAAACTTTAAAAGGATTCGGTACGATAAAGGGACTTATATTGTGCAATAGCCCTTTATCTCCCCTCGAACAAGAAAGTTCCCGTTTTAACATAAAGGGCGTATTTTTAAAGATATAAGGGCTTTTACAATCCCTCAAGTAGTGGCGCCATCTGTTGTCGAGTAGTTGAACTCCATTCAGAACAACGTCCGTTTGAGTTGCGTTTCTAAATGTAATGTATTTCAAACTTCAGCTAAATACCGCGAGTGAAACCGCGGGCGGAAAGCTAGTACAAAATAAAATCTTAAATAGACACACTGTCCGCGTGCGCTAATGACGTCATCAGCGCTATAGTCTATGATAAACTGACAAGACACAATAATGCCTCTCATTAAGCGCGATAAATACGTTTTGTGCGCCAATTACCACTTTGTCCCGTTCGCCGTGGAGACAGCCGGGTGCTGGGGCAATGAAGCAAAGGCTTTTATAGCTGAATTAGGAAGCCGCTTAAGAGAGAGAGGAGGTGACCCCCGCTCTGGTTCTTTCCTGGTGCAAAGGTTGGCCATAGCAATCCAACGCGGCAACGCAGCGAGCGTTATGGGGACCTTTGCCCCCGGATCGACGAGGAGCGGGCTTTGTGTGGGTATAGGTCTAAGTTAATTTTATTTTTTAAGTAGTTTTAAGTGACATTTTTTGTTGCATAAACTACTAATATAGGGTGAAATTTTACTAGTGACCGATATTGAAAACTCAGAATCGTCTGGTGACAAGGAACAACTTTCCCCAAGGAACATAGGTCGAAATACGAAAATAAAATTTGGACCTCCCATAGTAACTGAAATCAGCTGATCGGCAAGTTTGTATGGGAGGTCCAAAACATTTTTTCGTATTTCGACCTATGTTCCTTGGGGAAAGTTGTTCCTTATGACCAGCCAGTTCTGAGTTTTCGCTATCGGTCACTACTAAAATTTCACCCGATATATTTCAGTAATATAAAAAGAAACTCATCAACTATGTTATATGATATCATCATCTGCCTGCCCATATCTTAATTACTTGAAGTCGGCGCAACATGTTTTGTATGAACACAAAATCATGTTGCACAAGGATTTGGCTTAATTTTACGACGTCAACCCTCTTTGGGAATGCTATCGTAGGTGGTATTACCGCCACCATACGGTTGACCATGGTCGGCAGATATTGTAGCCAAGGTCAAAAACTCTACGTCGCCTTTTACGAAAAACCCTGAGTAGAATAGGGGTGACAGTATTCTAAGCCGCTACCAATCAACTATGTTATGTATTAACCATATATAAGGTCCTATTAAATTCTCTGAAAATATTTTAAGGGCATGCGTAAATATGTATAAGAAAAACATCTAAGGCATTTTATAGAAAATCTACACGCTAGATTTTTTTTTTCGTTTAATTAATTATTCACGTCATACACGGCACGCACTACTACTAACGACTAACCAATCACAGCACCTTTTTTTGGCGCGTAATTTAAATTCATCGAAGTGTGTGTTTCTAGGACAAACAGGGTGCACATTTTCGCTTTGTTTTTTTTTTAGTTAAATGCAAAAAACTAGCGTGTAGATTTGATTAAAAATTTGCCTACTACATGCTTATATTTTATTTGATCTGCCCCTAAAATATTTGTAGTGAATTTAATAGGACCTTATATTTAATCTCTTTTTCCCGCAGGCGGTGCAAGAGCAGTACGACGCTCTCCTCCAAATGTACGGCGAGAAGGAGGAGCAACTCGAAGAGGTCAAATTGGACCTGCAGGATGTCACGCAGCTCTACAAGGCGCAACTAGATGAACTCATCGCTTTAAAACAGAGACAAGCGTAGCGGATATAGTGTAAAAGGTCCATCCTACCTAAACACTACATTATTCTACTATACTACTAAAATAATACACTGTATAGCGCGTTAAATAGTTGTTGTTGGTAGCATTGTAAATGGGCGTCTTCTTAATTCGGACGGACTATACGGCGGCCATAATATGTCATGATCAACATGGTCGCCGTATAATCCGTCCGAATTAAGAAGGCGCTCATTTCCAATGCTGCCAACATGACGCCAGAGGAACCATAAGATGAAACGCACTATAGTAAACAGATATTCTAAATGTCATTATTATAACAACTTGAAGAGGTCAAGTTAGATAGCGGATATTCTACATGCCATTAGTGTAAAAGGCCCTTAGAGTTTATATAAGCAAGCTACAGAATGAGCCTAAAAATTCAGAACACAACCTTTCTGTCTACCAGTACCAAAACGCCAGTGACAGCACTATTGAACCTCTATGACTTCTCATACATTTGACGCCTGTATCTAAGGAGTAACTGCTTACGCTTTGGCAATACGGCGTGGGACGATATGCGCACTCTATAGCTTGCTTATATATACTCTAGGTAGTAAAAAGTTATTCTACATGTCAGTATAACAACTTGAAGAGGTCAAGTTAGACTTGCAGGACGTCACGCAGCTCTACAAGGCGCAACTAGATGTACTCATCGCTCTGAAGCAGAGGCAAGCGTAGCGGATATAGTGTAAAAGGTCCATCCTACCTAAACATTGCATTACCTTACTATACTACTAAAATAATACACTGTATAGTGCGTTTCATCAAATAGTTGTCGTTGGTAGCATTGTAAATGAGCGTCTTCTTAATTCGGACGGACTATACGGCGGCCATAATATTACGTGCGGCTCAACATGGTCACCGTGAAACCAGTCCGAATTAAGGAGACGCTTATTTCCAATGCTGCCAACATGACGCCAGAGGAACTATTTCATGAAACGCACTATATTCACTAGGTAGCGTAGAAATGAACTGACTTTTACTGATTCACATGGGTCTCATAGACCATCACCATGGACAAAGTCATATCGCGTTTTAAAATGACTAGCAACATCTGTCTGCTCGAGGAGGTTAACTTAACACTTGCAGGACGTCACGCATTCCAGAAAAGAATGGTCTTATAAATGGCGGCGGTTCTACCGGGAGTAACGGAAAGGGCATAACAAGCCGAAAGGAGGTCAAGGTACTAATGAAACTGAACAACTTTCCCCATGGAACATGGGTCGAAATATGAAAAAAAAAATTGGACCTCCCATAGTAAATTAATTAGCTAATCGGCGTTTTTGTATGGTAGGTCCAATTTTTTTTCATGTTTCGACACTTTCGACCCATGTTCCATATGTTCCATGGGGAAAGTTGTTTAGTTTCATGAGTACCTCGACCTCCTTTCAGCTTGTTATACCCTTTCTGTTACTCCTGTATAAGTGGGAGTTGGTGGGAGGGAGAAAACGTGAACGCCTGGTGTATGTGAGAGACTTAGTGCAAGTTAGGATAGGAAGCAATACCTCTGGCCGCCAGTTACAATCCCTTTCTTCTGCGAACCAGGTAGTAAACGGATATTCTAAATTCTTTTCTAAAGAAACGGTAGTCAGACAAAAAAAATTATAACAGCTACCATATTTTGTATGGGCACTAAAAAAAATTATATATATCGTCTACAGTCCAGCAAAAAAGAGTAGAAATTAAATAAAATGGAACTAAAAAAATTTCATACTAAATCGTTGCCATTCATAGTCAATGTTGCCATCTATGAAATTTCATACAAAGTGGCGCCCTCATTTTTTGTCTACTCTTTTTTGCTGGACTGTATTTTATTGACAGTTTTTTATGCCCTAAAGTTTTACTTATCTAAATGAAATCCAAGATTGTATTTCTTCAGTTACATCCTATGCGACTGTTTTAGCAAGCAATAGTCTTAAGGCTAGCGCATATCTGGCAACTTTTGACGCAAGCTGTATTTAGTATAAAATGACTCCTATCATTTGTTTGGAGTTTGAACTCGTATTTTGCAGAATATTTGCTCGTATTTAAGAATGCGTGAAACATTGCTTTATCTGCGCCAGCCTCTTTTCGCTAACCTAACTATAAAGTATTAAATAGTTTACGTAAAATTAAAAATACTTTGTAATATAAATGAGAAAATAAAACCAAAATTGTATTTACATCTCTTTCAAGTGTATATGTTACAGTTAAAACCCTTAACCAGTAAATAACGTTAATGACTGGCAAAACCAGTCAATAATGCTATTGCCTAAGGTACTCAGTCAAAACCCTTATTGACTTATTTTATTAGATAAAATCAGTCAATAACGATATTGACTGACGTGCCTAGTCAAAACCCTTAATAGGTATGTCTTGGCTGGTCTTAGAACACCATCAGGACCGTTAGATGGTCACAGCCAGAGTGGAATAAATACAGTGAGAAAGAGATGGACTATACTTCAGGTCCATGTAAAAAAATATCTAATATAGTTATATAAAATTTGTTCCTTGCTTTCTGTGAATTTGTGTAGTTTGGTGCTAAATCGCTCTCAAAATTGTTTTTAAAATTAAATCTCTCACATTTGGCTGGAGTAATTTTATCACATAGTGTTTAGAATATTATTAGAGTCAACGCACATCTAGCTTTCACATGCGCTCGCACCCTTCCTATAGAAAATGGATTTTGACAAAACTACTCAACTTGGTTGGTTTCTCATATATACACGCGTCTTTGAACGCTAGATGTGCGCTGAACCTTAGTCTCTAGTTAAGACTTTGTATGTAAATAGATTAGTAATTATGATGTAAAGAATAATAAATATGTTTTCCGGTTTTTAACTTTAATCTGAATTTACACCCTCGATTACAAAAATTTGGAGATTTGCGACAAATAAACTTGACCCATTTGGATAAGTGTGTGATACAAACTGATAGGTCCTAATGCAATGAGCATAGGACTTCCCTACTAAAGTGAATCCGACACCTGTCAAAATCAGTATGTTACATTGCTTTAAGTGTATAAAATGTGTTTCACATTCGGTGATGCCATTTCGTTTTCAATTCTAGTTGCGTAGTCCTTTAATTGTATATGATTTTATTTATAGTATTGAATCTGTTGGGTATTATTTTATTGTTTGAAATTGCAGAAGTTTTTGACTCGTTAAGTAATTTTGGCTGTTTCTCGGTTCTCCAAAACAGCCTAAAAATTGTGTCAACGTAAGGTTTAGGAATAAATGTGTAAAAAGAAATATCAGTTGTAAATAAAAATGTACGAGTTCGAAACTTCTGCACTATTTATTCATGACTTGTAGTTTTTGTCAATAAAATTGCCATAGTATAAAATTGTATAGTGTAATGGGGATACTATGAAATTGTTATTTTAATTGTTAAATCTGGAATTATGCGTCAGGTACTGCCTTTATTAAGTAATAAAGAACATAAAATATATTTTTAATACTTTCATTATACGGGGTGTTAGGGACGGTGTGAGGAAAACTTTGCAGGCGTGCTCAGACCACGAAACTGAACAACTTTTACTATGGAGCCAATGGTGGGAAACGAAAAAAATTTTCCGACCTCCCATACAAAGTCAGTCAGCTGATCGTGAATTTTGTATGGGAACCGGGAGGTCGGAATTTTTTTTTTCGTTTCCCACCATTGGCTCAATAGTAAAAGTTGTTCAGTTTGATGGTCTGATCATGCCTGCAAAGTTTTCGGTACACCGTCCCTAACACCCTGTATTTGGGATGGTATCATAGTAAATAAAACACAATATCTGCATACATACACCATTTATTGATTATCATACTATATGAAGCGATACATACATACACACACACCAGCGAGCGCCTGAATATAAAAATACCCAAAATTATTGTAATTTTTAAACAATGTAGGAGCATATTAAATAACATAATGTTATACAAAGTACAGTCCAGCAAAAAAGTAGACGAAAAATGAGGGCGCCACTTTGTATGAAATTTCAAAAATGGCAACATTGACTATGAATGGCAACATATTAGTATGAAAATTTTTTAGTTCCATTTTATTTAATTTCTACTCTTTTTGCTGGACTGTAACGTTTGAATTTATAAATTAATTTAAAAGTACATATAGCAACAAACACTATTGCTTCTATATCAGAAATACATTTTCCATTCGTCAATTTTAAGTCGTAAAATTTATTTCTTATGAAAACGTCTTTTCCAGTTTTTCGTACCTAATGTATAGTTTTGTTGCTAACCGTACTTAATAATAAAAGAAATTTTAAATGGCGTTCGCTGTTTCACTCACACTAACGAAAAAACAGGATTAATTTCTAAAACATTCACTCACCAAACACTCATGAGCATGGGAGATACAATAATGCGATACATGGTTTATGAATTCGTGTTTTGGAAATATCAGAAACATCAGGAGCTTTTCAATAAAAAATATTCAAACACTTGAAAACAATTTTGAAGAATGTTTTTAAAAAAATAGAGTTGACGTCGCAAGATACTTAATTTCGCAATATAACTTACAGAAATTCAAGATAACCTACCCATTATGAGTTGCTGTGTTGACGACGAAACATTTTGACATTATGAGGTAAAAACCAACGTAAAAACATAATTTAGTTAAATTAAATACCAGAAAAAACTGTTAAATTCAGTTAAATTAAGTCATGATGAATATGAAATTGTAATCGAATTTTGTATGTATGTAATAATTCGCTATTTGACTGGGTAATAGGTAAACTACAAAAGTCGTTTGTCTAAAACTGTTGTCCAAAAATACTACAGACTTCATACATATTTTTCAAAATATTGAAAGCTCGATATCATGTGTGTTTTGACGCCATTCATATTATTGAAATACCACCTCATATTGCAATATTTTCTTACAACGTGCCGTCTTTAAAATATTTCATTTGACCGGTCAGTCAAGTAGCGGATTATTGGATTGTAGTAGATAAAATTAGGGCGTACTGTACCCTTAGTAACGTTGTTTTTACTTTATGTTTTTTTAGTACAGTTGTTATTAAAAGGTATTTTTCAATTTCATACATATGAGGGAAATTTAATCACTTCTCAAGCTATGTATTTACAAAACACGATTTCATTCTATATATCTACGTCTATAAGATATAATTATGCATTAAAATGATGACCATGACGTTCTAATTTGGCTTTTATATTAAGCAAGCTATTTCTGATGATGAAACATTGAATAACACCAAAAATCGTTATACTATAGATATTATATTGAACATCAATTTGTCCTTTACGATCCTTCAAGTATCTGTGTTTACGATCGTTTTTTCCTAAGGTCTTTAGGAGGAAAAGTTGACACTAAACATTTTTTATTTTTATATTTCGTAAACTGTTCCAACTATTTATTACTTGGGAATTTATTTACTTATTATCTTTAGGTAATATAGACATTCAACATCAATATGCTTTGAGTCACGATAATATTTCTTCTTTAGGAAGAAAAGTATAGTAGGTATTAATTTCAATTTACCAACAAGATTACGAAAGTCTGTTCAAACTGATTGAAATAAATGTTAAAATCGAAAAAGCAAGTACAAATTTGAGGCCAAAACAAAATTATATATGAAGAAAGCAGTTTATACTTTTTCTCATATTAATATGGAAATATGAAAAGAATTTTCAAATTTCGACACTTTTTCTACAGATGTAGCCAATGTTTGAAACATCATGTTTCCTTACAGTAATTGTAGGTATAAGCAAGATTTCTACGAAGAAATGAACTAATGCTAGCTGCCCGGTCGTGCGTCTTGAATTAAGTTGTGCGCTATTTTGTGCTTTAAATTAACCTTTTTAAATTTCAGAGTACAAGAAAAAGATTGCAATAACGGTATGGGATATTAAAAATATACTCAGATTCAGATATCTTATTTTAAATAAACAAAGGATGACATACTTCAACCACATAAGGACAAATAGGTACTTATATAGGTACTTCAAATTAGATAATATTTTGCGTTATATTATAAAAGGTAAAGAAGGGTCGGCGTCCCAGTAGCAAACCAGTCAATTGTACTTGAAACATATAACATTAAATAAGACTTTGCGCCAATCTAAATAATTTTTAATTGGTTGTATTTTGTTAACTTTTTAGAAGTTGAAAGTGTGGAATACCGACCAATCCCTGTAGTCAGAGATTATGCATTTATTTTATATATCTATATTATCTTCATCGCGCGGATAGAGTATAGCTATTTTTGAAAAACTGGTTTGGGAGTGTGTTACATCGACCCAGACAGATAATTGTGATGTTATAAACTTTAATGAAATATTGTCTAATTTGAAAAGGAAACGTGTATACATGTTACGATTAACCAATAGCATCCTCGAAATAGATCGTTTTTGTTAGCGAAATATTTTCATAACTCATAAGAAATAAAATTAATTTCACAAAATAAATTGAATAAAACCAAAAACCAAATAATTATCAGATTATAGAACTGTAAAACCTACAAAAATGGACCTAAAACGAGGATGCGAGCGACCATATATTTGGTCGTAATATTGACATTTATTATTTTCAAAATAAATGCTTTTTATAATTCAAAATGAACGACGCACAGACCGGGCGACCCGAAATCATACGCCCATTTTGTAAAAAGTAAAGAAAAAGAACTAAAACATTAAGAGCTAGGTTCCTTCATTCGGTAACCTAACACCTTCACCCGGCGGGCATCGAACCCACGTCTCCGGGACCTCGTGTCTTATTCCGTATGTGATATTTCCCTGACGTAACGAACCTTCCAGAGAGGTCTTTCCGATCCGTTACGATCTTCAGACGTCTTAATATTTCCGTTTCGAACGGAACCGCAACTGTTCGTTGCGAATTCTTACTTTACGACTTGAAATCACGTCGATTGACGTCATCCCCCGTTACCGTGCGGCGCGCAGGCCGGGCGGCGCGGGCGCGGCGCGGTGCGGTGCGGTTGCGGCGCGGTTGCGGTGCGGTTGCGGCGCGGCTACGGTCGACTCACACCCAGGACATCCAGCCTTCGTACATCATGCACAAGTTGTCGGCGCTCGTTGCTTCAGATATCATATACTCCACCTGAAAATTATAAAGATGACGTCACAGTCATAGATAGTAATAGTAGCAGTAGATCACTTGTATTTATTATTTATCATTATAATTTATAATGAATGATACAATTAATAACACGGGTTCGATCAATGGTCGTAAGAGTTTTTTCATTTTTAAAACAACTCTGTGAGAGCATAAAAATCCCAACAGATCACAAATTTATTTCATAAGGTGATTATTAGTTTATTTGTTTAGATGATAATTATTTCATCATTGTTTTATTTGTCGATGTGATCATTGGTTTATGTGTTGATGTGATCATTGGTTTATTTGTTGAGGTGATCATTCGTTTATTAACCGACGAAAAAACAAAAGAGGAGGAGGTTTTCAATTCCTCCCGAACTTTTATTTTTATTTTTTATGTAGGTATGTTCACCGATCATTTAGAGACGCCTGGACCAATTCGAAATAGTACTTTATGCAACTGCCTAATAATGAGAGGCTTTAGGATGAGAGTGTCTGTTCATCACACGAGGCGCAGCCGAGTGTGATAATAGTTTGACACGAGCATTCTAAAGCCTAATTATTTGTTAAAGATAATATCATTGGATAAGCAACCAATGATTTTATGATTACGCAACAAAATAGATTCCATGCTCTGTGGCCTGTGCTATGCAAGCGGACATCTGACTGAGAAGGCTGAAAGCTTAACCTTAAAAAGAACTGCTGGTGTTGCTACAACTACATGAGCGACTAATGATTCTATATTATGTGGCCGACTAATACTTCGTTTATTGTTCGATGTTGATCAGATTATTAATTAAACGTGAACTTTACAGAATGAACTATTTTATTGCAGCAGCGCAGTTGCTTTTAGAAAACCTCATAAAAGGTATATTCCAAGTACTTATTCGATAAGGTCTGCGTATCACATTGAATATGAAGAGCAAGCTGATAGTTGTTGTGAAGTATTTAACTATCTACATTAGTTATCAGTCCATAATAAAATCATTAGATTACAAACTATTGGTAGAAGGTACTATACTATAGTAATATTTCGGAAATATTTTGAGTCTTTATTCAATTTTATTAACCAAGTTCATAAATTAATCTAAGTGTGCCTGTCTGAATGATTTTGAGTCGGCGCCAATCATAATTAAAATAAATAAATAGGTAATCAATCATCCATGGATCAAACATCTACCTACTACTATATTCTGGATGGAACGCGGTGTCCAGCTAGTTTAACAAGTAAGCGTGGTGATGGTGAGTATGAATATACTCTCCGTTAGGGAGATGATAGTGGACTGTAAAGAGAAGCCTCGCGCGCTGTTTCCCTAATTTGTGTGTAAAGTATTGTAATAAATACGTTTGATTGGCGCCGACTCAAAATCATTCAGACAGGCACACTTAGATTAATTTATTAACTTGGTTAATAAAATTGAATAAAATCTCAAAATACGGGGTGTTAGGGACGGTGTAACGAAAACTTTGCAGGCGTGCTCAGACCATGAAACTGAACAACTTTTACTATGGAGCCAATAGTGGGAAACGAAAAAAAATTTCCGACCTCCCATACAAAATCAGTCAGCTGATCGTGAATTTTGTATGGGAGGTCGGAAATTATTTTTCGTTTCCCACCATTGGCTCCATAGTAAAAGTTGTTCAGTTTGATGGTCTGATCATGCCTGCAAAGTTTTCGGTACACCGTCCCTAACACCCTGTATTTCCGAAATATTACTATAGTACCTTCTACCAATAGTTTGTAAACTAATGATTTTATTATGGTTGACTTACAAAGGTTAATTACGAGTATTTTATGCTTTTCAGTTTTCGTTAATTGATATTTAAAAAAAAACGCTTTTTTGTTGAGGTGATCATTGGTTTATTTGTTGAGGTGATCATTGGTTTATTTGTTGAGGTGATCATTGGTTTATTTGTTGAGGTGATTATTGGTTTATTTGTTGAGGTGATCATTGGTTTATTTATTGATGTGATCATTGGTTTATTTGTTGAGGTGATCATTGGTTTATTTGTTGAGATGATCATTGGTTTATTTGTTGATGTGATCATTGGTTTATTTGTCGATGTGATCATTGGTTTATTTGTTGAGGTGATCATTGGTTTATTTGTTGAGGTGATCATTGGTTTATTTGTTGAGGTGATCATTGGTTTATTTGTCGATGTGATTTTTGTTTTATTTGTCGATGTGATCATTGGTTTATGTGTCAATGTGATCATTGGTTTATTTGTCGAGGTGATCATTGGTTTATTTGTCGATGTGGTCATTGGTTTATTTGTTGAGGTGATCATTGGTTTATTTATAGCATCGATCATTGGTTTATTTGTTGAGGTGATCATTGGTTTATTAAATTTGTTAAGGTGATCATTGGTTTGTTTGTTGACGGAATCATTGATTTAATATTAAAAGGATAAATGATTGTACAGATCATTAAAGCAGTGATGAAAAAGAAAATCAGAAAATACAAACTGTTTTCGCATGCTAGTCTGGTCTAAAACGTTTTATATTATAAAATTACAGAGTTTCCTGTTCGATTTTGTAATGAAACCATGATTTCGGTGCGTAAATAGCTAAAAAAACGACATATGAAGATCATAACTCGTCTTTAAGTGAATCAAAATGTTGTCAAACGTGGTGTAAATGGACGATTTTACAGCCGTTTACGCTCTGCCTACCTACTGAGGCGGGATATGTATGTATACCGGGAGTAACGGAAAGGGTGTAACAAGCCGAAAGGAGGTCAAGGTACTCATGAAACTGAACAACTTTCCTCATGGAACATGTGTCGAAAGATGAAAAAAAAATTAGACCTCCCATAGTAAATCAACTAGCTGTTCGGCTATTTTGTATTGGAGGTCCAAATTATTTTTTTCGTATTCGACCCATGTTCCATGGGGAAAGTTGTTCAGTTTCATGAGTACCTTGACCTCCTTTCGGCTTGTTATACCCTTTTTGTTACACCCTGTATGTACGTTACCTGGTCTTGTATAGTGTCCCGGTGCGACGCGTCGGGGTCTCTTCCCTCCAGCTTGAGTCTGACGCGCTTCCACACGCCCGCGCCCACCGCGCTGCGTGATCCGCTACCTGCAAACAAAAAGCATAATTATTTAATAATGTTTAAGTAGTATTTTGCTGTAAAAATCCGCCATCTTGAATCTATAATTTTTTAATATAGCCAGTGTCACTCGCGCTGCTGAGTTGCTGAGACGAATCTAACGATACCTCATATGCCAAATCCAACTATCTGTTTGGGCTGTAGTTCGTTGAAAAGGATTTTCTTGTCCATATACATACATACATACATACAAACATATATACATACTCTCGAAAGACATAACCCTCCTTCTGAGGCAGTGGGGTAAAAACCAAAGCTCATGTGCGATAAATTCATAGTAATCATCATCATCTGCCTTCCCTTAGCCTACTTTCTATATGTATACCAGCCTATTGTAGTCTACTGCTGGACGTAGGCCTCCCCCAAGGAACGCCATAAGGCACGATCTCCCGTTTTTGCCATCCAGTAGCAACCAGCCGTCCTTTTTTAAGTCAGAGGGCGTCCAACGCATCTACATCAGTCAGTTGGAATCGGCGTAACACCTTTAGTTGGAGCATAAAATCATGCAGTAAAAGAATTTGGTTATATTTTATGATCGGCCGCCTGCCTGACGTCAACCCTCTTTGGAAATGCTATCGTAGGTGGTATTACCGCCACTATACGCATGGTCGACAGATATTGTATCCAAAATCAAAAGACCCTACGTCGCCTTAAACACCTTGAGTAGAATAGGGGTGGCAGAATTCATAGCCGCTACCACTCGTCTAATCTGCTTCTGTTGCCTCTAAGTCCGATGCCTCAGACGGGTTAAAATAATAAAATGACTATTAGTATAAGCATAGAAGAAGAAGCCATAGACATTTTAATCAAGACATTTTATACTAAAATGACAGCGTTATTCTAAAATTGCTTTTACAGGCTCATAGAACAGAGACCAGTGTACTTATAGTAATAGAGATGTTACCGTGTCTGTCTCTAGCGCTGGCCCCAGGTTTAGTAACTGCGCTCTGCCTGGTGAGCTTGCGACCGCACGCTTCCGACGACCAGTTGCTAGGTAACCTGGAAAATTAAACAAAAAACCTCTTGTAGGTGTTGCCATTAGGTATATAGGGTTACATTTAATTAAGTACAAATCTCTTGAGGGTGTGGTCTACTCACAAAACTGAACAACTTTTGTTAGAAACTTTTCTTCGAAATATGAAAAAAAATTTGGACCTCCCATAGTAAATCAAGGTCCTATATCCTATCCACTATAATTCGAGACATGTTCCATGTTAGGGCATTCATGAGTATCTTGACCTCCTTTCGGCTTGTTATACCCTTTTTGTTACTCCCTGTAGTATATTGTTTAAGCGACACACTACACAGTGTAATTAGTGTAATTAGTCTTGTCTTAATTTCTTTGTATTTCCTTGTGTACAAGTATTTCTGAATTGTGTTTTTTTTGTGTTTGCTATTCTCTTACTCTAGAAGCATTTCATGCAGTGCCGGTATTTCGGTGACGAGCATGTCCAAGGCTTTGGCCGCGCCCGCGACGCTCGCTTCGTCTTCCTTGACGCTGGTGACCGCGTGGATCATCTCTACCACGGTCTTCTCGAGGGCCAGGTACTTGCTGGCTGGGTTGTTGCCCTGGGAAAAAATAGGACGTACAAATTAAGATACACTATTGTCACAAATTGGAGAAAGCGTGTGTTTGATGGGCGTAAAGCCCACGATGATGCCTGGTTCGCTGGTCTCGCAAACAAAAGACAAAAACGACATCTAAACATGCATGTGCCAGTCTCCAATTCCACCTTCATTTGTAGAGCGTGCGGAAAGTCATGCCGCTCCCGTATCGGCTTATACAGCCATGAAAAATCTTGCCTCAGACACTGAATAAATCGTCTGTCACAGACGTATGAGGCCAATGATGATGATTGTCACAAATTAGGGAAACGGCGCGCGTGGCGTCAATACAGATGGCTCACTCAGTACTAGCGATGATTTTGACGCTTATTGACGAAAACTGGAAAAACCGGATTCTCAGGGAAAGTCAAGGTAACTAAGAATGTGGTTGACACGAACGTCACATTTATTGGATTTAGAATTGGCTCAGATTCGTATGACGCTCTTTGTCAGATTATGCTGTTTTAATTTTTTTTACTTCTAATGTTTTGACAGTAGCAACCCTGGCTATCACCGGCTAATGTAACAAATGCCAATCGCGAAAATCCGAAATACGGCCGAGTGAACTTTCTGTAAACTCTCTATTTTGTGCTATTATTATTATTTTTTGCCGTGCCGATCGGCTTTGGCGATATTAAATAAGTTCGGACCAGAACTCAGCCAGACGCACGGCGTCGCCAGTGGCGTTGTAAAGGTCGTTTAGCGTGCAGGATGAAGGGCACGCAGGGCAGTTCAAAAGATGTGCCATAGTCTGAGGAGAAGCAACACATGTACACTCGTTGTTTGAATTGTACCCATAGTTTGAACTGACATAGCTTGCCTGGTATGAAATCTATTTTTAGGGGACCTATGAAGACAATCATCATCATCTTCCTGCCATTTTCCAATTACTTGGGGTCGGCGTAAAATGTTTTGTTTGAACACAAAATCATGTTGCAAAAGGATTTGACCTATTTGACAACCAGTCGCCTCCATGACACTAACCCTTTTGAGAGCATCAAATTTTTTTTAGACTATGGCATTGGTTGCCTTGTATGAAATCTATTTTATCCTATGAAGAAAATTTTGTTTTACAGAAAAACAAAAAATGTATTGGTTCAGAGAGTGGGTCAAAACCTATTTTAATTTCAATTATCATCATCTTCCTGCCCATATGCCAATTACTTGGGGTTGGCGCAACACGTTTTGTTGAACACAAAATCGTGTTGCAAAAGGATTTGGCTTAATTTTACGACCGGCCGCCTGCCTGACGTCACCCTCCTTGGGAATGCTTTTGTGGTGGATTAACCGCCACCATACGGTTGGCCCTGGCTGTTTGGGTCGGGTTTATCCCTCGGTCGCCTCTTACGACCCCCACGGGAAGATAGGGGGTGGTGCTATTCTACTCTGCCGGCACCACACGGCTAAATTTCAAATACATAGACATTAATAAATAAGTATCATTAAATTTACTATGATAATGTGCTACAAAGTGTGTGTGATGTTTAGGTAGGTATGATTGTGTTGTGTATGTGAGTGCATCTGTTCCAGGAAGTAAATAGTTATGATCTTTTTATGCATTTGTGGTATTTCTGTATATGGTATTGCGGTAGAGGAAAAATATATCAGCGTTATTTTTAAATGATGCATCGTATTCCTTTACTACTCGTGTTATATGCAAGGTTAAGTTCGAGCGATACCCGTGTACAGAGAGTTTGTTGCATTGTAGCAGAGTGCAAACTCTGCATTGACATCCTCCCTAAGCCACCCTCACATCTCCTTTTTTCGAATCATTTAATAACTTAAATTTGGAACACAGCACCGAAACGTCACCGTTCATGGCTTTTTTTTTGACGCATTCAATCAAACATTCAATTTTCTAGAGTCGGACGCATCGGTTATTGTTAGACATCGTTATCTTTGGAGCACGTATGACGTTGTCATGTCATAGAGACGAGTTGCGGACTTTTTTCGAAACACAAAGATGTTTTTATGCTTCTTACATAAAAACATGGCCTTGACATAGTGTAAGAAAATTCTTTGAAAAATATTCTATTTTTTTTTTAGATATCGACCTATTTTTCTAGGGGAAAGTTGCTTAGTTTCATTGGGTGCTTCACCCCTTAAAGTATTTGCAGTAGTTTTTTTTGGTTGAATTACATTTATAAGTGAAATGTTATGTTTCTTGGTCTTCTTATGCGTTGCAATTTTAAACGGACGTATTTTTTTATAAACTGTTTGGTTTCGCTTCGACAGCAACTAGGTACTTGAATATAATCTGTCGATATCTAAGGTGTCGATAAAGTACGCCACCTCTAAGAATTTTTTGTTAGTGCTCCAAAGATAACGATGTCTAGTTATTGTATTTTCACAGTTACCTATCCAGTTTCGTATATAAAGAAGAGTCTCGTGTAGTCTTTGTATTAAGTATTTGTCGCCGAAAGGCGATAGTATTGTTCGGACGGCGCAAGCACGTATTCCAATCTGCGCAGTCAGCTCAGTCAAGGTGAGAGTTGACAATATCGTAAAGAAGCTTCATATTATCTATAGTTCTTCTATCCTCCAGTAAGCGTATCCTGAATTGATGCAAATTATCAGTATAGCTGTAGCTGTGCTGCCTTTTTGAGTAAGTATTAGCTGAGCCTTCTTATGAAACGCCTTTAAACGGATTCGATTTGTGTGACATATGCTGGGGACCAAACGACGGAGGCGTACCCTAGCAAGCTTCTTACATACGTGAAAAAAATTGTTTTAATGAGTTGGGATTTTTAAATGGTTTGGCGATTCTGAAAATAAATGCTGAAATTTTATGGGCACAATGGGTAATATAATTAGTAATTTTTGTTCTTAGTATAAACGCCGCTCGGGCGGGATAAAAGAATAAAAATAAAGGCACTGTCTTAGGGCCGCAATACAAAATTTAGTCTTTAAAAGCTCTTATTTAATTAATATTCATATTATTTCTTTTAAATTGCAGATAAATCAATATGTCCACAAAATTGGCTGATATTAAAAAAGCTGTGGAAGGTATTGAAGAAAATCTGGATGATATTAAAAGTAGTGTGGAAGATATTGGATCAAATGTGGATGATATTACAAGTAATGTGTCAGATATTGGATCAAATGTGGATGATATTACAAGTAGTGTGTCAGATATTCAATCAAATGTGGATAATATCATTAGTAAGGTGGAAGAAATGGAAGAAAATGTTCGCACACTTCCCGACAAGCTGGAAAAACTTATCAATATGAAACTAAAGCAACACGAGAGAAAATTGGAAGAACAATTTAGTAAAATCCGTAAATCTATAGAAGATATCGCCTCTTTATCAGCACTACGACTAAATGAAGCAACCGACAAAACTAAAACCATTATTGATGAAGATATTTCTACTGAAGCTTCTTCTTCTTCTACTGAAGCTGGTTATAGCATTGCGGATACCGATTCAGACAATAACCAAAACAAAGGAAAAAAGAAAAACTGAAAGAAAAGTGGATACATTTATTTTAAACAAGTAGATGTCATCATCATCTTCCTGCCCTTATCCCAATTACTTGGGGTCGGCGCAACACGTTTTGTTGAACACAAAAACGTGTTGCAAAAGGATTTGGCTTAATTTTACGACCGGCCGCTTACCAGACGTCAACCCTCCTTGGGAATGCTTTTGTGGTGGATAAACCGCCACCATACGGTTGACCTTGGCTGTTTGGGTCGGGTTTATCCCTCGGTCGCCTCTTACGACCCCCACGGGAAGAGAGGGGGTGGTGCTATTCTACTCTGCCGGCACTACACAGCTAGAGCAAGTAGATGTATTAATACTATAATTTCAAAGTTATCCACCATCTCGAATTTATGAGTTTTTAATATAGCCAGTGTCACTCGTGCAGCTGAGACGAATCTAACGACACATCATATGTCAAGATCCCCAGCTGTTTGGGCTGTAGCCGGTGAAAACGCATTTCTTGTCTACATACATACAATATACATACCTAAAGTAAGGCCAACCAGACGAGATAGAAAGTGTAAACAAATCTGAAAGAGACAGCTGACATTATACCATATGACAGATAAGGACAGATTGTAATAACTGTCACCGGCTCATACGTTGTTTACATTAATTATCTCGTTTCGTTGGCCGTACTTTACTCTCGAAAAGTGTAATACTAAAAGTTCATAAATTCACCGTGTTTTTACCGTGTGGCTAAGAATACTGCCACCCCTATTCCACTCAGGGTGTTTCGTAAAAAGCGACGTAGAGTTTTGACCTCGACTAAACATCTATCGACTATGGTCAACCGCATGGTGCTGGTGATACTACCTACAATAGCATTCCCAAAGAGGGTTGACGTGAGGCAGGCGGCCGGTCATAAAACATAGCCAAATCCTTTTGCAGCATGATTTTGTGTTCAAACAAAGCGTGTTGCACCGACCTCAAGTAATTGGGATAAGGGCAGGAAGATGATGATGATGAAATTCAGGGAGGCGGATTTTTATCCCAAAATACAACCAATCTATGGAATTACCGCAGTCGGATTATTGTTTTTTAATACATCTGCTTGTACAGAGATGTAGTGTAGGTAAATAAGAATGAACAATAGAAAAACAATGTCATATTAAATACTTGCATTTCGATACCCAAAACGTCACTTAAAAGTAAACATGTAACTACATTATATAGCTGATATTGTTGCATAATTTTTCTCGCATGTTGTTTTATAAATTATAATATATTCTACTCTTTTTTTTCCTTCTTCGTAATATTTATTATTATCCTGTCTTCCATAGTATAATAAGTTTGTATTACCTTATACATTTTAATACATATTTATTAGTATATCAATTGGTAGTGTTAATTTGTATGGTTTATTTTATCTATGTATATGTAAAATTGTATATGTATTATATTAATGGTAGAAAATATTTGCACTATCCCGCTTCCATTACCGCACTTTCTCTTTCACCCATAGGTTGTCTGGTAGTGAATGCAAGGCATTAACGCCGCCTTGTTGTACTGTTTCTTTTGTTTGTGTTTTTCATTTTTTGTATTATTCCTTGTGTGCAATAATTTAGATTCGAGACTACCTTTGCACATAGTTTTGGTAGAAGGCGCCAGTTAACCGACGCCTAATGTATGACGCATTTATTTTCCACCACGTGTAACGACTAGTATAGTATAAGACAATCTTTTGTACTTCATAAAATATAGTTTAGTTTCATACGACACTTTGTTTGTTTTATTTGTTACCTGGTTCCCCACATTACGATATGTATTGATAATAAATTAGAATGTATTGACAATAATTAAGTCGTATTTCTTAATTCCTTATTTTCATATCACTTTTAGGGAAACGAGACCATTGATAGTATCGATATCGATTGCTTTTAAACCATGAGCCCCGATAATAACGATAGTAAAGCATTTTGGCGATTGTACATTTTGAATTATCGATTGTATTGTACAGGGTTTTTCTAATAAAACTATCGATAGTTCGACAGCACTATTGCAAGCCGCCGCGTCGGTGGTTAACTGGAAGATCTTTAGATCCTGTCATTATTTTTTAAGGCATTACAATAACAACATACCTCATTGACATCCTTCAACGCATGTAAAGGTTGCTTCACATCAAGGGCTAGCACTGCCCGGTTATTCTCTGGTTCTTTAAGTTTGTCTGCGATTTGCTTGTTCCCAGCTAACTAACTAGTGTTGCCTCTCGAGAATAGATTATCGATAGTCCATTCAACGTTCAAGAATCGATTATTAACCGATAGTCTCAGTTCAAAATGCAGTAAGCACCGTCCCACGTCCAGTCAACGTGTAACTCCCCAGGGGCCGCAGCCGTGGCGGCGGAGCTGGCCAAGAAGAGGAAGTATGAGGACCTGGGGGAGTGTTACGTTTTCCTCCCATTCGGCATAGAAACTATGGGCTCATGGGGACCGGGTGCACGTGTTATATTATACTATAAGTATGAACCAGTTTCGATGTACTTAACAGTTGCCTTACAGACATAATAAATAAGAGTTTAATTTAGAAACAATTTTGTAATCAAGTAAATTGTTTTAGCAGATGTTTTTATTAATTAGGTGTTCGGTCACTCAAAGAAATTGTAAACATATATTATGGTGTCAAATAACAATATTATGATATAGTTAGTGTATGATAAATAGTATTTATATTTATGATGATGAATATCATTGATAGTTTGATACTTGCTCATTGTTTTAATAATTAAGTTGTGATAAGATCTTCAGGTACAACGTGTTTGTTTACTACAATGTTTATCATGAATTGTTGTATGAAACTTGAGTTGTAAAATATGGATAGGTGCTGATTAATCATATAATAAATAATGAATTGTAAGTATCATTATAATAAGAAACATTAGAAAT
This sequence comes from Phthorimaea operculella, assembly GCA_024500475.1. NCBI lineage: Eukaryota > Metazoa > Arthropoda > Insecta > Lepidoptera > Gelechiidae > Phthorimaea > Phthorimaea operculella. Next base: position 522,437 of record JANFCV010000193.1, on the reverse strand, counting down.
AGTTTTATGATAACTTCCGGCAGAATGTTTTCTAGCACCGCGTGGTCACATGTTAGTCATAGAAAATTGTCTTAAATCCAAATAGTAAAATGTGAATAGCTATTGATAATTCATATAATGATTTATAGGTCATAAGAAGAACACTTTTATATCGATTAGAATTAGTTTTATAATATTGTGATAACTTCCGTTTGAAACGATCGTTCTGATTGGTTGGCGCTCTGGCACATCGTGGTTTCCTGGCAGTCGGGTATAAAACGGCTGACTGTCAGTTGGGAACACACTTTTTGTGAGAGCGCCGAGCCGACAGCACTGTTCCTGATCTTACCGAAGTTAAGTACTTTTCTATAATTTATTGATTACTGTTTTGCATTGTTATTATGTCCATTTGATTGCTGAAAGCTAATTAACGTCCATTTAATTGCTGAAGCTAGTTTGTATAATTAGTCTTTAGCTTTTCTGTGTTAAATATGGTTATATTTTATTATATTGTACATAATTATCGCTGAAAGCTAATTGATGTCCATTTAATTGCTGAAGCTAGTTTGTATAGTTAGTCTTTAGCTATTTTGTGCTAAATATTGTTATATTGTATTATATATATTGTACATTTGAAAAGAATAAGTGCCAGAGGAGTTTCTTAGCCGGGTTCTTCTCCCTGGTAGCATATAGCTGAACCTGGTGAACATATTGGTAGATTCATATGTAAGATGTGGATGACATATGGTTTAATAAAATCAATATGTTCTTATTTTGTCTGCTTTTAATTGTTAGATTACCTTCCCAATAAATAATTTGCATATAATATAGACACATTTATAAGTTCTATCCTGACATTCAAATAATAACTCAAATAAATATTTCAAAGCTTTTATTCACACAAGTAGCTTATAGCTTTTAGCTTTTTACATAAATTATACATAACACATATCTTATTTTTATATATAAATCTAACACACGCAGCTTCTTAAGCAGCATTTCAGTGCGCCTCATCGAGGCAACGTCGGACCAGAGGGCGGGTTCCTTCTTTGCACAGCGTATAAGTCTGGCTGTGCAAAGAGGGAATGCCGCTAGTCTGCTGGGGACGTTGCCCCGATGCGGAACACTGGAAGATATTTTTTATTTGTAATAATTAGTTTTTAATTTTGTTTTTGTTATTGTTAAATTCTATGTTTTTGTTCAAAATAAATGTTATTAAATGCAGTAATTCTATAGTGTATAATTAGATACAGGCCCCTCTTCTCCACTGGGCACAATGGGCACGTGCCCAGGGCCCCGCAATCGATTGGGGCCCCCTACTCGATTACCAAACCACAGATAACATAACATATGACCAGTAATATGTTTTCATATCAATTGCTAATCGCAATAATAATTTTCTATAAAAAATTAAACGAAGTAATCCGGAGTAGGTATTGGCAACACTGCCCGACTTCACGAACGGCGGCGGGAATTCCCCGACTCAACTATCGGCGGCGGCGGGAATTCCCCTGTATTTATCTGTGACATTGTGTGCAGGGTTGGATTTTGTAGTATAATTATACTATTCGTACCATTAATCTATTGGGATTGTAATGCACTCACAGTGCTATATTATTCTCACAAGTGAAAATAATAGTTTTCTATTTCTTATTTTCACTTATTCGTACCATTATTTCATGATGTGTAGTATGTAGTATAGCAATGTCAGTATACTACGCGAAAATACCATAATTTATCATCAGGTCGCTCTAGGTCATTTTGCTTTTTAATATTTACCCCACAATATAGGGAATTGGGCGAAACTGAGCGTTTGGTGTGATATGTCCGAAAACTATCCATTCAAAAAATCGCCAAATTTGCTCTTGATTGATTGTGAGAGAGTATTTAGCAAAGTTAAATTGGCAAAAACAACTCGCCCCCAAGGACGAAATTCCAATTGACGAATTCAAATTCCAATTCAAATAGACGTCCACTTGCCTGAATTTGATTAATTCGAAATTTTTGTTACAAAATAATAAAGCAAATCTTCACTTATAAACGTAATTTTATTTCAAAACAAATCAAAAATGATGTACAACGAAACGTAGTATAATTTTAGACAAGTAGTATATTTTTAAATTCCGTAGACAATAATTTTTCGAGGGTCTGAATCCAACCCTGATTGTGTGACGTTTCATTTGTTTCATCGTTTCGTTAGTCGTCGTTTCTGACTGTGCTCTGTGAAATACTTTCTATAGTTCGACAACTTCGTGCGCGAACCTCCTGCGGGGTACAGACGGTGGGGGGGGGGGGCGAGGAAGCACGTCAATTTTATATAAAGTGCGGCGCAGATGCGCGCGTCTCCCTTCCCCGCTACACCTCCCGCTACCCGCTGACATCTCCCCTTCCAACGTCTGTCACCCCTAGGGAAGGTCGCGCACGAACCTGTCGGACTATAATAAATCGTTGTTTGCCTGTTTTGTTATAAAATGTCAAAACGGTCGTATCCTAGTGGATCTGACAAAAGGAAAAAAGCTGCACACCAGAAGGAAGTCATAGAAAAGTTATCGAAATTAACATCATATTTTTCTACCGGAGAGAGTTCTGTAAGTAAAAGTAGAAATCGAACAATATTTTCTCCAAATAATGAGCTGTGCCGTGCCAATCAGTAGTAACGCCAGTTTCTACCAAGTTTCTACCATGTTCATTGTTTATTGTAACAAAATAGTGCTACACACACACACACACACACACACATCACCCCTTTATCACTTGCGGGGAAGCAGAGCGATAACGGCCGCAAAATACGGTCTACGACTGTAAAGTGTAAATTGTGCTACGAGTAGGTATATTATGATCTTGGGGCCCCATCATGCTAATGTGCCCAGGGCCTCTAATCTGATTAGATAGTATCATTTGTAATGATTTGAAAAGTAACGATAGTTTCGTTCTGTAGGGAAACGACACCAATGATATGAAATGAAATTAGGAAATAGGTAATACCTATTGTAAATCCTGTTACTGTGCCTAGCCTGATCAAGAGTAAGCCTCCCATCACAAGTGTCCCTTTAGGTGCATAATGTCCATTTTGCAAAATGTCCAGTGGTGAAAAAATGTCCAGTTTGCATAATGACCAGTTTGTAAAATGTCCAATTGCAAAAATAGTGGCGTGTGTAGCTCTAATTATACGGCTGAAAGGTATGATAAAATTTCCTTCGGCACGATTAATCTTTAGGTTACTGAGATGCATTTTCGAAGTGGGACCACCTAGATTTTTGCTGCAGGTGGGGGGAGGGGGGGTTTAAAAGTTCAGTTTTAATATTTTCTTTATGCGATTTAGTTTATAGTCATGTTTGGAATCATTTTCAATTAAATCATATGTCAAAAAGTTAATTCTGTAATAAAATTTGGGCCATTACATATTAAAATTCAATTTTTTATCTAAATTAAAAACAAGAATAGGTGATCAAAAGATAGAAACATATCAACGCACAGATAACCTAGGAACTTGAATTCTTGCGCAAAGGATGTCAAAATAGTGCAAAAGAGCTATAAGAAATAATTTTCATAAAAACTCATCCCTAAAGGGGGCAAAACAGGGGATGAAAGTTTGTAGGTAACTTTTTATTCCTTTGATAAATGTCGCTGAAATTTTGTTTAGTTATTATACATCACAAACTATGAAATACATGTATTTTATTTTTTTGTAATTTGCCCCCTAAATGGGTAAAATAGAGGATGACATTTTGTATGAAACCCTAAAGAAACTGGACTATTTTACTTTAAAAGATTACAATAAAAATTGAGGTGGCTCCACTTCTTAAATGGCTCCATGCGCCTAATGGACCAACCCCTTCGAAAGAAAATCTTGTTATAAGCATCAGCCGTATTTTCCGATTTTCACCGGTGTACACACCCAACTAAAAGTCCAGTTTGCAAAATGTCCAGTTTGCAATAAGTCCAGTTTACATGAAATACTGGGTCACTGACCAATGTGTTTTGAGGAAAGTTGTTCGCTTTCATGGTCTGAACTTACACCTTAATTTCCCTAATTGTACTTTTGCAAACTGGTAATTTTCAAGTCCGATAATCTTCAAACTGGAAATTTTGCAAACTGGACTTTTTGCAATTGGACATTTTGCAAACTGGTCATTATGCAAACTGGACATTTTGCAAAATGGACATTATGCACCTAGAGGCAAGTGTCTTTAGGCAACTTTCTGAGAAGCCCCGTCAAAAAGTTTGTACTGATTTACGAAATAAAAACATATTATTATTATTACATACCTCATTGACGTCCTTCAACGCATGTAAAGGTTGCTTCACATCAAGGGCTAGCACTGCCCGGTTATTCTCCGGTTCCTTGAGTTTGTCTGCGCTTTGCTTGAGCTTGTTCCCAGCTTGCTTGACACGCGCTTTGCGCGCCGCCGCGTCGGTTGTCAATTGCGAGATCATCTCGCGTAGTAAGGCTGACACGTTCTCTACCTGAAAATACGTTTATATCAATTTGAACTACTGTCCTGCCATTTGGTAACGGCTTAGAATAGCATCACCCCATACCTTTCCCGTGGATGTCGTAAGAAGCGACTAATGGATTTGAGAGTTGGTGTGTTTTAAGCGACAGGTGTATAACCTGTAACTATGTTGATAGGTACACAGTCTTCTGAATGACTATAAATTTTTTGATAGACGTGGTGTAAATGGCCGTTTTTGACACCTTTTTGGCCGTTACTGCCTACCCGAGGCATATAGGCGTGATATATATGTATTACCACAGAATATACGGGGTGTTAGGGACGGTGTAACGAAAACTTTGCAGGCGTGCTCAGACCATGAAACTGAACAACTTTTACTATGGAGCCAATGGTGGGAAACGAAAAAAAAATTCCGACCTCCCATACAAAGTCAGTCAGCTGATCGTGAATTTTGTATGGGAGGTCGGAAAATTTTTTTCGTTTCCCACCATTGGCTCCATAGTAAAAGTTGTTCAGTTTGATGGTCTGATCACGCCTGCAAAGTTTTCGGTACACCGTCCCTAACACCCTGTATAATAGTACTAGGGTAGGGTATTATTAGCAGCAAGTATAAGGCTGACAATCCACCAGAGCTGTGCAAGGTAGCTAAGCGGTGTACGAGGAAAAAATCCACCAATATAATTACTTCATTGAACGAGACTAGGAAAATGAAGTGATTCTATTGGTGAAATTTTCCTCGTACACCGCTTAGCTACCTCGCACAGCTCTGTTAGATTCTCAGCCGAAACTGGTAAAACGGGTCGCATCTTGCAGCTAGAACGGGAAGTAGTGGGGACATTGGAAAGTCGCTGGTAGTTTGGGGTATAACGTTCAGCCGAAAACTACTTTTTCCCATGTGCCTGACCAGCCGAATGCGTAAGCACAGAATGGGCCATGAGCTTTGTGTTGTAGCTCGAAGAGCTCGCTACAGTATCGCCTTGTAGCGGGTACTGCTGTGTACTTGTAGCGAGTACTGCTGTGTACTTGTAGCGGGTACTGCTGTGTACTTGTAGCGAGTACTGCTGTGTACTTGTAGCGAGTACTGCTGTGTACTTGTAGCGGGTACTGCTGTGTACTTGTAGCGAGTACTGCTGTGTACTTGTAGCGAGTACTGCTGTGTACTTGTAGCGGGTACTGCTGTGTACTGCTGTGTACTTGTAGCGGGTACTGCTGTGTACTGCTGTGTACTTGTAGCGGGTACTGCTGTGTACTTGTAGCGGGTACTGCTGTGTACTTGTGTGTACTGCTGTGTACTTGTAGCGGGTACTGCTGTGTACTTGTAGCGAGTACTGCTGTGTACTTTGTAGCGAGTACTGCTGTGTACTTGTAGTGGTACTGCTGTGTACTTGTAGCGAGTACTGCTGTGTACTTGTAGCGGGTACTGCTGTGTACTTGTAGCGAGTACTGCTGTGTACTTGTAGCGGGTACTGCTGTGTACTAGCGGGTACTGCTGTACTTGTAGCGGTACTGCTGTGTACTGCTGTGTGTAGCGGGTACTGCTGTGTAGCTACTGCTGTACTTAGCGGGTACTGCTGTGTACTGCTGTGTACTTGTAGCGGGTACTGCTGTGTACTTGTAGCGGGTACTGCTGTGTACTTGTAGCGAGTACTGCTGTGTACTTGTAGCGAGTACTGCTGTGTAGTATAGCGCTGGTACTGCTGTGTACTTGTAGCGTGTACTCCTGTGATAGTAGCGGGTACTGCTGTGTACTGCTGTACTTGTTGTGGGTACTGCTGTGTACTTGTAGCGGGTACTGCTGTGTACTTGTAGCGGGTACTGCTGTGTACTTGTAGCGAGTACTGTACTTGTAGCGAGTACTGCTGTGTACTTGTAGCGGGTACTGCTGTGTACTTGTAGCGGGTACTGCTGTGTACTTGTAGCGGGTACTGCTGTGTACTTGTAGCGGGTACTGCTGTGTACTTGTAGCGAGTACTGCTGTGTACTTGTAGCGGGTACTGCTGTGTACTGCTGTGTACTTGTAGCGGGTACTGCTGTGTACTTGTAGCGGGTACTGCTGTGTACTTGTAGCGGGTACTGCTGTGTACTTGTAGCGGGTACTGCTGTGTACTTGTAGCGGGTACTGCTGTGTACTTGTAGCGGGTACTGCTGTGTACTTGTAGCGGGTACTGCTGTACTTGTAGCGGGTACTGCTGTGTACTTGTAGCGGGTACTGCTGTGTACTTGTAGCGGTACTGCTGTGTACTTTGTAGCGGGTACTGCTGTACTAGCGGGTACTGCTGTGTACTTGTAGCGGGTACTGCTGTGTACTTGTAGCGGGTACTGCTGTGTACTTGTGTGTACTGCTGTGTACTTGTAGCGGGTACTGCTGTGTACTGCTGTGTACTGCTGTGTACTTGTAGCGGGTACTGCTGTGTACTTGTAGCGGGTACTGCTGTGTACTTGTAGCGGGTACTGCTGTGTACTTGTAGCGGGTACTGCTGTGTACTGCTGTACTTGTAGCGGGTACTGCTGTGTACTTGTAGCGGGTACTGCTGTGTACTTGTAGCGGGTACTGCTGTGTACTTGTAGCGGGTACTGCTGTGTACTGCTGTGTACTTGTAGCGGGTACTGCTGTGTACTTGTAGCGGGTACTGCTGTGTACTGCTGTGTACTTGTAGCGGGTACTGCTGTGTACTTGTAGCGGGTCCTGCTGTGCTGTGTACTTGTAGCGGTACTGCTGTGTACTTGTAGCGGGTACTGCTGTGTACTTGTAGCGGCACTGGTACTGCTGCTGTACTTGTAGCGGGTACTGCTGTGTACTTGTAGCGGGTACTGCTGTACTTGTAGCGGTACTGCTGTGTAGGGTACTGCTGTGTACCTGTAGCGGTACTGCTGTGTACTTGTAGCGGTACTGCTGTGTACTTGTAGCGGTACTGCTGTACTGTAGCGGTACTGCTGTGTACTTGTAGCGGTACTGCTGTGTTGTAGCGAGTACTGCTGTACTTGTAGCGAGTACTGCTGTGTACTTGTAGCGGGTACTGCTGTGTACTTGTAGCGAGTACTGCTGTGTACTTGTAGCGAGTACTGCTGTGTACTTGTAGCGGGTACTGCTGTGTACTTGTAGCGGGTACTGCTGTGTACTGCTGTGTACTTGTAGCGAGTACTGCTGTGTACTTGTAGCGGGTACTGCTGTGTACTTGTAGCGAGTACTGCTGTGTACTTGTAGCGAGTACTCATGTACTTGTAGCGGGTACTGCTGTGTACTTGTAGCGAGTACTGCTGTGTACTTGTAGCGGGTACTGCTGTGTACTTGTAGCGGGTACTGCTGTGTACTTGTAGCGAGTACTCATGTACTTGTAGCGAGTACTCATGTACTTGTAGCGGGTACTGCTGTGTACTTGTAGCGGGTACTGCTGTGTACTTGTAGCGAGTACTGCTGTGTACTTGTAGCGAGTACTGCTGTGTACTTGTAGCGGGTACTGCTGTGTACTTGTAGCGAGTACTCATGTACTTGTAGCGGGTACTGCTGTGTACTTGTAGCGAGTACTGCTGTGTACTTGTAGCGGGTACTGCTGTGTACTTGTAGCGGGTACTGCTGTGTACTTGTAGCGGGTACTGCTGTGTACTGCTGTGTACTGCTGTGTACTTGTAGCGGGTACTGCTGTGTACTTGTAGCGGGTACTGCTGTGTACTTGTAGCGGGTACTGCTGTGTACTGCTGTGTACTTGTAGTACTGCTGTGTACTTGTAGCGAGTACTGCTGTGTACTTGTAGCGGTACTGCTGTGTACTGTGTACTTGTAGCTGCTGTGTACTTGTAGCGGGTACTGCTGTGTACTTGTAGCGGGTACTCGTGTACTTGTAGCGGGTACTCGTGTACTTGTAGCGGTACCTGTGTAGCGGGTACTGCTGTGTACTTGTAGCGGGTACTGCTGTGTGTACTTGTAGCGGGTACTGCTGTGTACTTGTAGCGGGTACTGCTGTGTACTTGTAGCGGGTACTGCTGTGTACTTGTAGCGGGTACTCATGTACTTGTAGCGGGTACTGCTGTGTACTTGTAGCGGGTACTGCTGTGTACTTGTAGCGGGTACTGCTGTGTACTTGTAGCGGGTACTGCTGTGTACTTGTAGCGAGTACTGCTGTGTACTTGTAGCGGCACTCGTGTACTTGTAGCGGTACTGCTGTGTACTTGTAGCGGGTACTGCTGTGTACTTGTAGCGGGCTGTGTGTGTACTTGTAGCGGTACTGCTGTGTACTGTAGCGGTACTGCTGTGTACTTGTAGCGGTGTACGGTGCTTGTAGCGGGCTGTGTAGTAGCTGTGCTTTGTAGCGGGTGTACTTGTAGCGGTGTGCTTGTAGGGTACCGCTGTGTACTTGTAGCGGTACTGTGTACTTGTAGCGGTACTGCTGTGTACTTGTAGCGGGTACCGTGTACTTGTAGCGGTACTGTGTACTTGTAGCGGTACTGCTGTGTACTTGTAGCGGGTACTGCTGTGTACTTGTAGCGGGTACTGCTGTGTACTTGTAGCGGGTACTGCTGTGTACTTGTAGCGGTACTGCTGTACTTGTAGCGGTACTGCTGTGTACTGCTGTGTACTTGTAGCGGGTACTGCTGTGTACTTGTAGTGGTACCGCTGTGTACCTTGTAGCGGTACTGCTGTGTACTTGTAGCGGTACTGTGTACTGTAGCGGGTACTGCTGTGTACTTGTAGCGGGTACTGCTGTGTACTTGTAGCGGGCACTGTGCTTGTAGCGGGTACCTGTGTACTTGTAGCGGGTACTGCTGTGTACTTGTAGCGGGTACCTGCTTGTAGCGGGTACTGCTGTGTACTTGTAGCGGTACCGCTGTGTACTTGTAGCGGGTACCGTGCACTTGTAGCGGGTACTGTGTACTTGTAGCGGGTACTGCTGTGTACTTGTAGCGGGTACTGCTGCACTTGTAGCGGGTACTGCTGTGTACTTGTAGCGGGCACTCGTGTACTTGTAGCGGTACTCGTGTTGTAGTCGGAACTGCTGTGTACTTGTAGCGGGTACTGCTGTGTACTTGTAGCGGGTACTGCTGTGTACTTGTAGCGGGTACCGCTGTGTACTTGTAGCGGTACTCGTGTACTTGTAGCGGCACCGTGTACTTGTAGCGGGTACTGCTGTGTGTACTGCTGTAGCGGTACCGCTGCTTGTAGCGGGTACTGCTGTGTACTTGTAGCGGGTACTCGTGTACTTGTAGCGGGTACTCGTGTACTTGTAGCGGGTACTGCTGTGTACTTGTAGCGGGTACTGCTGTGTACTTGTAGCGGGTACTGCTGTGTACTTGTAGCGGGTACTCGTGTACTTGTAGCGGGTACTCGTGTACTTGTAGCGGTACTGCTGTGTACTTGTAGCGGGTACTGCTGTGTACTTGTAGCGGGTACTGTGTGTACTTGTAGCGGGTACTCGTGTACTTGTTGTAGCGGGTACTCGTGTACTTGTAGCGGGTACTCGTGTACTTGTAGCGGGTACTGCTGTGTACTTGTAGCGGGTACTGCTGTGTACTTGTAGCGGGTACTCGTGTACTTGTAGCGGGTACTGCTGTGTACTTGTAGCGGGTACTCGTGTACTTGTAGCGGGTACTGCTGTGTACTTGTAGCGGGTACTGTGTACTTGTAGCGGGTACTGCTGTGTACTTGTAGCGAGTACTGCTGTGTACTTGTAGCGGGTACTGCTGTGTACTTGTAGCGGGTACTGCTGTGTACTTGTAGCGGGTACTGCTGTGTACTTGTAGCGAGTACTGCTGTGTACTTGTAGCGGGTACTGCTGTGTACTTGTAGCGGGTACTGCTGTGTACTTGTAGCGGGTACTGCTGTGTACTTGTAGCGAGGTGTACTCACCCACTGCTGGTCGATGTTCCCCTCCGGATGTAGCATCTCCATCAGCGACTCTTCAACAGGTGACACTTGTAGCGAGTACTTCTGTGCTAGCGTACAAGCCTGCAAACAACAGTATCGACTCATTAGTTCTTACTGATGATGATGATGTCCTCCTAGACATAAATTAGGGAAACGGCGTGCGGGGCGCCTATACAGATGGCTGACCCAGTACTAGCAGCGTCGATTTTGACGCTAACTGTCTATAACAGGAAATAACCGGGATCTCAGGGGAAGTCAAGTAAGAAGTTGGTTGCCACGAACGTCATATTTCTTGAATTAAAATAGGCAGAAAAGATTTCCGTACATTTAAAATTAAAAAAAAAACTACATGAGAAAAATACCGTAGTACCTTTTCTTGAGTTTGGAAATGAGGATATTGTACATCATTTATAAGGTACATTTCACAAGCAATGATTCAGACGTATATCTGGAGGAGCCCAAACTTGACATGTTTCGAAAATTATTTTACATTTAATTTGAAAGAAATTACTTAAATATAATAATGTGATACATTTTTAGAATCGGGTTACCAACACCTTTCATATTACCACGCACGATAGGGTTTAGAACAAAAAGGTTTTTTCCCATACAATAAAAGATGACGTCACAACTCCTCCTAGGCTTTTTTAAATTTTTCACCTCACCAGCTTAAAAAGAACTATTTGGCTGCGTAAATTTAGTCGGCAAAGGTCGTCTTTATCCATCGTTCGAAATTCAAATCACATTTCTCAACTTGTTGAGAAAAGTAGTGGAGAAAAGTGATTTGAATTTCGAACATCTAATTTAACACTAAAGTTTTCAAAAACTAGTCGTAATAATGGCGGCGATTTCAGAACAAAAATTACAAAAAAAAAAAAACTTTGTAAAATTTCTGAACGCATCTTCGAAATTTTGTTTGGCGGGATTATTTTATAGACTGAATACTAGGCAGTATAGTCACACCCTTCGCCTAGCCATAAAGAACAAAGCCTTAAAAAAGTAAATTAGGCGGGAATCGTAATTTTTCCTATAACATTCGATTGGTTTTGTGAAAAACGGTGATAAAACTTACGAAAATGACTGAAAGCTGTAGCAGTGATGATTGTTTGACGCCAAATGAACTAAGAGAAGGTGTAGCTGACGCCGAACTTTGTTTTTTACCGGAGAAATCTCGGGCTAAATATCTCAAAGCCTATGATTTGTTCAATGAATGGCGTTTATCGAAAAGTGCGAAGACTTTTTCAGAAACAGTCCTGTTAGCCTATTTTATGGAGTTATCGAAAACAAAGGCAGCCAGTACCATGTGGAGTATTTATTCAATGCTGAAAGCTACACTTAAATCAAAACGTGACGTACACATCGAAAAATACCCAAAATTGGTAGCATTTTTAAAAAGGAAGTCCGATGGGTATACCTCAAAAAAGTCGAAAGTTTTCACTGCAGCCGAAATAGAAAAATTTCTTAATGATGCACCAGACAGCAATTTTCTTGATACAAAAGTAAGTGGATGCGGTATCTCTATCACTTGTTTAAATTTTAAAATTGTCACAAATATTACCTACTTAAATTTCAACGTTTTGTTACAGGTTGTTCTCATTATTGGAATTAATGGAGCATGCCGTGCCAATGAATTATTACAACTTAAAGTGAGCGATATTGAAAAACATTCAGATGAGTTACTGCTTGTTAAATTACAAAACACGAAAACCAAAGTAGACAGATCTTTCGTGATTCGGAATGAGTATGTGAATATCGTGGAAAAATACATGGCGTTGCGACCGAAAAATATTGGAACCAGCAGATTTTTCCTGCAGTTTTTCAACAATAAATGTACCAGACAGCCAATGGGCATAAACAAAATAAGCGCTGTCCCACATAAAATTGCAACATTTCTTGAGCTTGAAAACCCTAAGCTATACACGGGGCACTGTCTCAGGCGCACATCTGCTACATTGCTCGCTGACTCGGGAGCAGACCTTACGACTTTGAAACGCCACGGAGGCTGGAAGTCTAGCACCGTTGCGGAAGGTTATATTGAAGACTCTGTCGAGAATAAGTCGAAAATTTGCAAACGAATTGTTGAGTCCATTCACCTAAATGAGAATGAGATACAGAGAGCCTCCACCTCCACTAATTCTGGATTTAATGAAATCTGCTCCGAATCTCAGGTTCTATCTCAACGAGTGTCAAAAGAAATTACCAACGAGACTACAAATACCCAAGTTTCAAATACGACAATTGCCGTACCTAACAAAAATGTTACTTTTAATTTGACAAACTGCAGCAATTTTACATTTAACTTTTAAATTAACTTTGTGTACCTTGTTTATTTATGATTACTTTCTTTAAAAAAATAGTAAGTAAACGTACTTACAATTGTACCAGTTGTTTTTCTGTTCTATCTAGTTAAAACCACATAATTTTCTCACTGGTAGAGGTGAAAAGTTGTGTGTACCACACGAAAGCAAACATATTTACAACTCGTGCTTTTGAATTCCTCATTGAGCTCAGGATACTACTTTTGATTCACTCGCTACGCTCGTGATTCAATTTTAGTATCCTTCGCTACCTCGGATTTCAAAATTAGCACTCGCAGCAAAAATCAACTTTGCTTTCTTGTTGAACAAATAACTATTGTACTACAGGTCAAATCGATTATTCTACCGTATACCAAACTTCAGAAGTATGTTCTTCTTAAGTGTACCAAATTTCAGAACTCTTCTCTCAGGTGCAGCATGTTTCATACATTTAGGTTTCGTTTCGAGCCGCTAAGACAACAGAATCACATGACTTTTTTGATTAGATTTTACTGTTTTGATATTTTTATACTTTGAGATTGTTGACAGTAGCAACCCTGGCTATGTGGCAAATTAAAATCGCAAAAATGCTGTATAGGGTCGAGTGACCTTTCTGTGAACTCTCTCTTTTGTGATATTTACTACTGATTACAATTTAAAACTTTTCGGGCCTTACCACATAAAAGATAGACGCGCGTCGAGCGCGTGTTTAGAATAAATCGTCATACATACAAACGTTCAACGCATGTTTAACTTTTTTGTAGAGGCCCTTGTGGTTTTTACAGACGAAAATCAAAATAGAAGTTTTATCTTGTGTCTGTGTTTCTTACCTTTTCCCAGTGAGCAAGCGCAGTTTTAGCAGTCTTAGCGGTCCTGTGTTGCGTTGCAGACCTGAAATATATATTTTTATTTCAATAAAAAGGTAACTTTTTTTTTCTTAAGACCGCGCGTGATATCGAAGTTTTCATACAAACGTATTCCTCTGTTGTCTTTCCGAATAATGCGTATTATCGGTTATTGAGTTGGTTCATCGGTTATTGTTACTTGATTCTGCTGGCGGCCGCCCGTTTAGCATGTAATGATAGCTGCACGGCGGTAACGATTTTCTTCCGGCTATGATAGAATAACGAACGAAAGTTGAAATCCTTGTGTCTGTTACCTACTCCAAATGAGCCTTGTCCCGCAGCGATGTTACTAATATGTATTGGCGTTGCTGGTTCATCGGTTATTGTTGCTTGGTGTTGCTGATTGATTGGTTATTGTTACCTGGTCCTGTCGGTCCTGCTATGATAGAATAATGAAAGAGAAAATCCTTGTGTTTGTTACACTACACGGCGGTTCTAGCTAGCGATTTTTTCCGACTATGATAGAATAATGAAAGTGAAAATCCTTGTGTCTGTAACTTATTGTCACCTGTTTCTAGTGGTCCCGCTGGCGGCGGCTCTCCGCGCATGCAGTGACAGCTGCGCGGCGGCGGTGGCGAGTCTCCCACAGCGGTGTTTGCGAGGGTTCATCGGTTATTGTCACCTGTTCCTAGTTGTCCAGCTATGATAGAATAACGAAAGTGAAAATCCTTGTGTCTGTAACTTATTGTCACCTGTTTCTAGTGGTCCCGCTGGCGGCGGCTCTCCGCGCATGCAGTGACAGCTGCGCGGCGGCGGTGGCGAGTCTCCCACAGCGGTGTTTGCGAGGGTTCATCGGTTATTGTCACCTGGTGTTGCTGGTTCATCAGTTATTGTTATCTGGTCCTGCTCGTGGCCGCCGATTTAGCATGTAATGATAGCTGCACGGCGGTTGTAGCTAGCGATTTCTACCTGCTAAGGAACGAAAGGGAAAATCCTTGTGTTTGTTAGTTACCTTCTTCCGTTGAGCTTTCGCCTGTATTGGTGTTGCAGATTCATTGGTTATAGTTACCAAGTATTGCTTAGAGTCAGGTTCATCAGTTATTGTTACCTGGTCCTGCCGATCCTGTTATGACAGAATAATGTTAGTGAAAATCCTTGTGTTTGTTACTTATCTTCTTCCGTTGAGCAGCGCTATATTTTTATATAGAATGACTCTTATATCACCTGTTTCTAGTGGTCCTGCTGGCGGCGGCCCGCCTCGCATGCAGTGACAGCTGCGCGGCGGCGGTGGCGAGTCTCCCACAGCGCTGTTTGCGAGGGTTCATCGGTTATTGTCACCTGTTCCTAGTTGTCCAGCTATGATAGAATATTGAAAGTGAAAATCCTTGTGTCTGTAACTTATTGTCACCTGTTCCTAGTTGTCCAGCTATGATAGAATAACGAAAGTGAAAATCCTTGTGTCTGTAACTTATTGTCACCTGTTTCTAGTGGTCCTGCTGGCGGCGGCTCTCCGCGCGTGCAGTGACAGCTGCGCGGCGGCGGTGGCGAGTCTCCCACAGCGGTGTTTGCGCGGGTTCATCGGTTATTGTCACCTGTTCCTGTCCTGCTGTGACTTTAGCGCCAAATAATACCACGTTTTGTTTGTATGAGGAAACTGATGAGCCTTTATTGCATAGGTCACTATATAGTTTACAACAAAACATCTCAATATCGCGTTCTAGTAAACTAACAGCGACATCTATCAAACGCCTAAAAAAAGTGTCTTTAACAGCGGTGGTAGCTAGCGATTTCTTCTTGCTATGATAGAATGATGAAAATGAAAATCCTTGTGTCTGTTACTTACCTTCTTCGCTAGAGCAAGCGCTGTATTTTTATATAGAATTACTATTATTGGTACTTCGTTCTGCAGTTAGCATGTAATGATAGCTACATGGCGATGGTAGCTAGCGATTTGTTCCTGCTAAAGTAGAATAACGAAAGTGAAAATCCTCATGTTTGTTACTTACCGTTTTCCGTTGAATTACTATTATTATTTCATCTCACCTGTTTCTAGTGGTCCTGCTGGCGGCGGCTCTCCTCGCATGCAGTGACAGCTGCGCGGCGGCGGTGGCGAGTCTCCCGCAGCGGTGTTTGCGCGCCCCCCACATCGCCTCGAGGGTTCGCACGAGCGACTTTAGCGCGGGATTCGCGCCCGCGCCCCACACCACTCTGGAAACGAGAGAATGTTTTACATTAGGTGCCTGACACCTCAAATCTCCTTTTTCAAAACAATACTATTCCGTAGAAAATGGTCATAAAATACTGAAAAATATATGGTGCTGTCGAGAATCTAGGAGAGTCAAATTCGTACCTATTCAGTTACACAATCGTTGAATAAACTTTTTTTTTGTTACATAGTTAATACAAACGAAGCAAGTGGAAACGTCGATTTAGATGTAGCAACATCGTTTTTCTAGTTTCTATGGGGAAAATCACTTTTCGTTTACCACCATTTGTTCCAGGGGAAAGTTGTTCAGTTTCATGGTCTGAGCACACCTACAGTTTTCGTTTTACCTTCCCTTACACCCTGTATAAGTACATAAGAGCATGGGTATTAATTGAATGTTACCTCTGGTGCGCGGCAGTGACCAATGCTTGCGCCTTGTTGCATGCGGCTACAAGCCTCTCCCCCGCGGCCGCTAGTTCGCGAGACCGCCGCGCGAGGGCGGGACTAGGGTCTTATCTTATCTTATCCTATCTTATCTTACCTCTGGTGCGCGGCAGTGACCAATGCTTGCGCCTTGTTGCATGCGGCTACAAGCCTCTCCCCCGCGGCCGCTAGTTCGCGAGACCGCCGCGCGAGGGCGGGACTAGGGTCTTATCTTATCTTATCCTATCTTATCTTACCTCTGGTGCGCGGCAGTGACCAATGCTTGCGCCTTGTTGCATGCGGCTACAAGCCTCTCCCCCGCGGCCGCTAGTTCGCGAGACCGCCGCGCGAGGGCGGGACTAGGGTCTTATCTTATCTTATCCTATCTTATCTTACCTCTGGTGCGCGGCAGTGACCAATGCTTGCGCCTTGTTACATGCGGCTACAAGCCTCTCCCCCGCGGCCGCTAGTTCGCGAGACCGCCGCGCGAGGGCGGGACTGGGGTCTTATCTTATCCTATCTTATCTTATCTTACCTCTGGTGTGCGGCAGTGACCAATGCTTGCGCCTTGTCCCCGCGGCCGCTAGTTCGCGAGACCGCCGCGCGAGGGCGGGACTGGGGTCTTATCTTATCCTATCTTATCTTATCTTACCTCTGGTGTGCGGCAGTGACCAATGCTTGCGCCTTGTTGCAGTCTCCCGCAGCCGCTAGATCGCGAGACCGCCGCGCGAGGGCGGGACTAGGATCTTATCTTATCCTATCTTATCTTATGTTACCTCTGGTGCGCGGCAGTGACCAATGCTTGTGCCTTGTTGCATGCGGCTACAAGCCTCTCCCCCGCGGCCGCTAGTTCGCGAGACCGCCGCGCGAGGGCGGGACTAGGGTCTTATCTTATCTTATCCTATCTTATCTTACCTCTGGTGCGCGGCAGTGACCAATGCTTGCGCCTTGTTGCATGCGGCTACAAGCCTCTCCCCCGCGGCCGCTAGTTCGC
The DNA here is from genome assembly GCA_024500475.1 of Phthorimaea operculella. NCBI lineage: Eukaryota > Metazoa > Arthropoda > Insecta > Lepidoptera > Gelechiidae > Phthorimaea > Phthorimaea operculella. Next base: position 505,377 of record JANFCV010000193.1, on the reverse strand, counting down.
GAGACCGCCGCGCGAGGGCGGGACTAGGGTCTTATCTTATCCTATCCTATCATGCATGCATGTTCAACACTCGATATCCAAACAAATTGATCATGCCATGTATTAGGAAGGAAATGTTCAGGAATAATTGTTTCTCGATGTCAGTTAAAATATATAATCATCTATCCGCAAACATGAAGAATCTAACCTTAAATAAGTTTAAACCAGCCCTACGCATTTGGCTGATTGAAAAATGTTTCTACTCAATGCACGAATATTTCTCCATCCGTGAAAAATAGTAACATGATTGTATTTATTCCTTTATTTACTCTACTTTAATTTCATAAATGACATTCTTAATTTATTTAACTATGTAATGAACATAATAATTAATTTAACTGATGTTTATCTTACTTCTGGTGCGCGGCAGTGACCAATGCTTGCGCCTTGTTGCAGGCTGCCACGAGTCGCTCCCCCGCGGCCGCTAGTTCGCGAGACCGCCGCGCGAGGGCGGGACTAGGGTCTTATCTTATCCTATCTTATCTTATGTTACCTCTGGTGCGCGGCAGTGACCAATGTTTGCGCCTTGTTGCATGCGGCTACGAGCCTCTCCCACGCGGCCGCTAGTTCGCGAGACCGCCGCGCGAGGGCGGGACTAGGGTCTTATCTTATCCTATCTTATCTTATGTTACCTCTGGTGCGCGGCAGTGACCAATGCTTGCGCCTTGTTGCAGTCCCCCGCAGCCGCTAGATCGCGAGACCGCCGCGCGAGGGCGGGACTAGGATCTTATCTTATCCTATCTTATCTTATGTTACCTCTGGTGTGCGGCAGTGACCAATGCTTGCGCCTTGTTGCAAGCCGCGACGAGTCGCTCCCCCGCGGCCGCTAGTTCGCGAGACCGCCGCGCGAGGGCGGGACTGGGATCTTATCTTATCCTATCTTATCTTATCTTACCTCTGGTGCGCGGCAGTGACCAATGCTTGCGTCTTGTTGCAGTCCCCCGCAGCCGCTAGATCGCGAGACCGCCGCGCGAGGGCGGGACTGGGATCTTATCTTATCCTATCTTATCTTATCTTACCTCTGGTGTGCGGCAGTGACCAATGCTTGCGCCTTGTTGCAGTCCCCCGCAGCCGCTAGATCGCGAGACCGCCGCGCGAGGGCGGGACTGGGATCTTATCTTATCCTATCTTATCTTATCTTACCTCTGGTGTGCGGCAGTGACCAATGCTTGCGCCTTGTTGCAGTCCCCCGCAGCCGCTAGATCGCGAGACCGCCGCGCGAGGGCGGGACTAGGATCTTATCTTATCCTATCTTATCTTATGTTACCTCTGGTGCGCTGCAGTGACCAATGCTTGCGCCTTGTTGCAGGCTGTCACGAGCCTCTCCCCCGCAGCCGCTAGTTCGCGAGACCGCCGCGCGAGAGCGGGACTGGGGTCTTGGTTACCGCCTAGTATCTGAAAGTGTTAGGGATAAGGTTTAGAATCCGCTACTTGACTGGGTCGTAAATAAAATACGAAAGTTGCATGCTTAAAACTACTGTCGAAAAATACTACAGAGTCCATTAATTGTTTTTAAAATATTAAAGGTTTGAATGACATGGACATCCCATATTAATTTTGCTGCCTGATAGAGTATTTTATTTGGTAGATCCGTTTTTTTAAAGTATTGAACTGATTTTTGCTATTATGGTAGTTTAGGATGTCCAGAGTCTATATTTTTCTTTGGAACACTATACCCAGGATGACAACCGATGTGGCGCAGTGGTTGGTTAGTACGACTGCCTGCGACACAGAAGGTTCCAGACTCATTTCCTGGTGGGTAAGGTCTCTCACGAAAAGTTGATATTCATCATTTTGTGAATTTGTTCCCAGTCTGGTTAGGACATTGCAGGCTGAACCATCTGATTGTCCGCAAGTAAGATGGTTCCGTGCTTCGGATGGGCACGTTAAGCCGTCGGTCCCGGTTGCTGTCTATGATGGCGGTCGTTACACAACCATGTCAGAGGCTTGCTAGTTGCAGTAGGCGGTTGGAAAACTCTGACACCAGGGTTCATCGGGTCGTTGGATGATTTGGTGTCCCAATCGAAGAGAGAGACCAGGAAATATGCTTTGATTATGAATGCTAAATAGAACATACCTCGGCGTGCAGCTGAGCGTGAGCAGCCAGTCTCGTCCTGGCTGCGTGCGCGGAGCCAGCGGCGCGCGCGTGCTGCCTGCAAACATACATACATTACTTTATCTACACTTCATACATAATGTTCCTATTACAAATTCGAAAGCAAATGTATAAGCAACTGCTTTACAGCCATTCAGCCTTTAAAAAAAAATGTCGATATCATAAAGTAAAATGTCGATGTCATAAAGTACTTTTTTCTGACTTTATGATATCGACATGTAGCAGTAAGATAATAAAAAAAAAACAAATGTCACGACACAATCAAAGAATGGGACGACACTTGAAATTATGAGGACTTATTTATTATTAAATCTTTGCTTCAAATCATTTTTCGAATTAAAATTCACCGATAAATGCTATTTAATTTTAAAAGCTGTTCAGTTTTTATGAGCCTCCATTTTAACGTTTAGTTAAAAAGTTACTTATGTATAAAAGTCGTTGAGTTGGTGGTTCAGTAGATAGGCTTGCAATCGCCATAGTGAAGTGCGGAGGTTTGGAATTATTTTTCATAGTTTTTCTTGTAGAGTGTAGATAAAATAGTGTATGCAACTGCAAATAATTAGGCTTTAGAATGCTCGTGTCAAACTATTATCACACTCGGCTGCGCCTCGTGTGATAAACAGACACTCTTGTCGCGGAGAACCGCGAGCTCATCAAGCTGGTAAGTGTCTACTTAACTCCATGGTCTTTTTGTGACAGTAACAAATTATGAAGTAATAATGATACTCTATGGTCTGACTTTGACAGTTAGAAGAAACATAACAAGGGCAGAGAGAGGTAGAGTGAACCTCTGTAAAATGAGTGGAGTGTGGATACAGAAACCAGGACATGGTAGTGCTGGGTCCAGTAAGTCATACAAGGAGACTCAAGGATCACCTTGGTGAGTGCCAGAATCTATAGTAATAAAGGTAGTAAGCGGTCATGAGATGTAGTCTACCATATCAAGTAGGTAGTTTGAGAACAGTGACCGCAGAGCATGGACCTAGAATATCTCAATAGGGGTCAGATGGCCTTTGGCCGATCAGATCCAGAGGGTTAGACCCTATTACTAGAGAGTTGATAGTTAGCCATGGCAGATCGGATCCGATTTATTACAAGTGTGAGATATTCTAATTTGAGCGGCTTGGGTGCAGGATGTAGGGGTGGTTTGGAGTCCTGACGGTGGCACAACAGTGCCACATAGTACCTAGACAGGCGGCTCTGTGGTCCCCGAACGGAAGGAGTGAGTTTAAGTCAACCCTGTGCAAGGCAGGGGTCTCACTAGACTAGATTTATCTGGCTTCCGTGCAGAGAGTAAGCATGGGCTACAACAATTGCCCATTCCATCGTTGATGGCTCTCAGACAGTACTACATTACGTAGTAAGTAGCAATGGACTTGGTGGACCGCATCTCATGACTGTCACAGTGTTGTCCCATTTGTATGTGTTCAATGTTCTGCTCTCAGATTAAGTTCCCATAGCCTTTTGTCTTAATATATTCTTATGTCCTGAGTAATAGATGTAACTCCGCGACATAAATTGGTGGAGATGCTGGGATAATATTGTTGACATAGTTTGGATTAACAATGGTTGAGTAACTCAGAAATTTCACAAGAGAGGTGCCCCGTTTGTTGATAGTGAAGTCTATCAAGCCACGGGGACAGAGTTGGGACAGTTTGTTATGGGAAAGAGAGTGACATAGTGAATAATAGAGTACAAGCCGTACTTATCTACTAATTATTCCCTTTATCCCGCTTTAATTGAATGAATTGCTACTAATATACGTTTTGAAATGATAGGTTGGTTTTATTATCCCTTCATACACACATTCAATAAAGAAATAATAATTTTGCCTTTGTTGTTGTTTTATTTTCGTACTGTAAGATTTGACATTTCATATTTTTACCGCCGTTTTGCGTGAAACGAAACGTATCGGTTACCATAGACAATGTGCTTTTTTTTCTTTCGTGTTTCGTTCATTCTAATTTCCGGTCAGATGACAGGCTATTGAATTAAGGGTATGTTACACTGTATTAATTTCATAAGTAAACTCATGATTGTTTTATGCGTTTTTTTTTTATATAGCCGAGGGATTAAATTTGGCTGTGATTTTTCACGTAATAAGTCCGATATTTCTTGGGATGTTTCTATAATGACTAACATTATCTGGCGGATGAATGATGGTACAAAGGAGTGCCGGTGTGGTGTTCGTTTTGTGGGGGATAAAAGTGACATTTTAGACTTGTTTTGGCGCTGGCTATCTCTATGTGGTGTTTTCTGTTTCGTTTTTTTTTTTCATAAGTTTGTAATATGTTGAGAGTCGTTCTCCGTTTGGTGCAGGTTGGACATTGCGCCCTGAACTTTATCGTAGCACTACGGAAAGGGCTTATCAGATGGTGCTTTGATTTCGGATAAGATTTTAATTTTGTGTATATTTTAAAGAAAATCGTTCGACGACGCAAAGGCAAAAGTCATAATCATAAATCATAGATTAATGGTTTATCATTTATTATTGATACAATGTAAACACACCTTAAGTGGACCGGAAGTGTGTCTAATTGAAGTCTGATAGATAGCGTCCCTTGTTTGTTGTTTTTGTTTAGTCCCTTGTTAAATTTCTTTTCAACGGTGAGGTGCTGTTCACGAGGATTTTCCAAAAATAAAAGGTAAATATCAGATAAATTGAAGAAAATTGTGGTATTTGTGCTCAGGAATATGTAAATAATAAGAGATATTGTTGGGGTTGTGTTTAAAGTTTATTTTGATAATATTTTTTAGAGAAGCAAGTTTGATGCTATGATCGCCATTTTGAACAATGTAACACAATGATAGCGTTGGAGAAAATTACCACTAACTTCATCACAAATCGTGTATAACCACTGCTTGGGTTAAGATGGGGTTTGTGTCTCATTAATACACGATTGATAAAAGGTCCTTTCATGAATATTTCAGCGACACTCCCCTAAAAATAAGGCTGCGCAGGCGGCGGCCAAGCAACAAAAGGCGCAAGCAGTGGACACAGACAGAAATACAATCAGCGTCCAGCGAAAACGGGTGATCCAGATTTCATGTAAGTACCTCGAAGTATTGAAGAGTCAGGTTCGAAACTGCTTTCATATAAGAAGAGAGACAATAAAATATTTCTCTCTTTGCAGTCGCAGCCTTGAGCCTGGCCCTACAATATGGAACAAGCTTGTCGAATAAGAGTCAAAGCAAGACACGATGCCCTCGTGGCACAGATCCAGTTTGTTAAACAACTGCAGCAAAAATTAGAAGAAGGACAGGTGTATAGCTGCGAAGTAACTGAAGCTCGTTTAAGACTGAAAACAATTTTAAAAGGGTTCGAAATGGAAACTCTCCGTGTGGCAGAATTTTATAAAGAAGATGATGCAGCAATACAAGAAGAATACATCAAACTCCAGATGGAAGCAGAAGGTGTATTAGCCGAATTAGACACTTTAGAAAAGAGCATTGCAATGGCACCTACTACGTCTTCTAAACTACCAAAGTTAGAATTGACAAAGTTTGATGGGAAAATTGAAAAGTGGCCTGAATTTTGGGCTACATTTGAGAACGCAGTTCACAACCGAAGACTGGACAATAGTGTGAAGCTAACTTATTTATACAGTTGCATACAAGGAAGTGCTTTAGAAGTTTTGAGAGGATTAAATATTACTAATGAAAACTACGACATAGCATTAGAGATGCTAAAGAAACGATTTGGCAATAAGGACCTTATTGTAGATGCACATTACAAGGCAATTCATGATTTAGAAACTGCCAAGGAGCACAGTTTAAGAGTCACATTAGATTCTATCAAGAAACACATGAGGATCTTGCAAAGTTATGGCGAAGATATAACAGGAAATTTTTTTAGAAGTTCTGTTTGTAATAAATTTCCTGAAAGCATAAGATATGAGCTGAATTTGCTTTTACCAGAAGAGAAAACGATAGATGCTATATTAGAGACTTTAGAAAGGATAATCTCATCTCAAGAAAGGGCAAAGGAAAATTTAAATGTGTCACCCAATAATGGTTCGACCACAGAAGTATTACAGGTTAAAACGGTAAATAAATCAACACTGAAACGAAAGTTTAACGGAAATAAAGATAAGCCGCATGAAGCAAAGAAGAGGCGTAAACAATGTACATTTTGCAATGGCGACCACTTCGAGGACCAGTGCAAAGAATATAGTGCGATAAGCCAAAGGAAGAAAAGGCTTACTGTGAAACGTCTATGTTTTTTATGCTTTCGTCCTGGACATTATGCAGCAAAATGTAACAAGCGTACAATATGCTATCACTGTAAAGGTCATCACCATAGAGCACTTTGTTTCAAACTAAAAGGAAAAAATGATAAAAGGGAACTTGTCACAGAAAAGGAAAATCCGTCTCAAGACAAGGGTAAGAGTATTATAGATGATCCAGAAAATATAAAATCTAATGTATTCAGTATTAATGATGTCTCTCATTTACAGATGGCAATAATAAAAATCAAGAATAAAAGGACTCAACAATACCATACATGCCGCTTGTTCTTAGACTCCGGTAGTCAGCGTAGTTATATTACAGCAAAATTAGCAAAAGAACTTGATTTAGTGCCGGATTCAGAAGATTTGTTGCAAATTTTTACTTTCGGATCAGACAGTCCAACCGAAACCAATAGTCCATCGGTAGAAGTGAGCTTGCTGACCAGACGCAACATACAAAGAGACGTTAGAGCTAATGTAGTACCATTCATAACTGGGCGCTTATCAACTCCGAAAATTCAAACGTCAAATACTATTGATATTGTAGCGGATGATGGCTCTATGGGAGAAGCAGTAGACATGCTCATAGGAATGAATTACTTCTATTCATTTATAAGAAATATTGTCAAAACAACAATGAATCAACAGGAGATATACTATGTTGACACTGATTTCGGCTGGACTGTTACGAATAGCATACAGACTAACGAGGAGGAGAACACCCTATCAATAATAACTTACTGTCAATGTCATGAATCTAGCTGCCCATACTTCACAGAGCCAGACCTGCCACTAAGAGATATTGATATGAAATTTCTGTGGACGTTAGAAAGCATTGGAATCATTGATTCACCGAAAGTTACGCAGCAAGAAGAAGCAGTGCAACACTTTAACAACACAGTCAAATATGAAGGCGGCAGGTATTATGTAAAATGGCCGTGGACACATTATCCTCCAAGTCTTCCAACAAATTATGGACTAGATCTAGGAAGATTGAAAAGTTTGATTCGTCGGTTAGATAAAAGAATGCTTGAAGAATATGAAGATATCTTGAAGAGCCAACTTGAGGCAGGTATAATTGAGATATTCGAACCTCAAGCTCCGTTGTCACAACAAACGACTCCTCCATTTTACTATACGCCACACCATATAATAAAACAAGAAGGAAAGCGAGGGAGGATAGTTTACGACGCAACAGCCAAGTCAAAGGATCAACTTAGTCTGAATGAAAACATGTAGGTATAAGGGTCCTTCTATGTTGGAAGATTTGACGGCACTGATACTGAAGTTTAGAACAGGCAAGATTGGTATTGTAGCCGATGTTGAGAAGGCATTTCTCCAAGTAGGCCTTCAAGAAGAAGACAGAGATGTCACTAGGTTCTTATGGGTGAAAGATTGCAACAGAGAAATTACAGAGGAGAATTTGGTACATATGAGATTCTGCAGAGTACCCTTCGGATTCATAGCAAGCCCTTTCTTACTCACAGCGACTATCAGATACCATATGTCACAGACAAACGAAGAACTTCTCAAAAAAATTGCAGACAGATGTTATGTAGATAACCTAGTCACCAATGCAGACACAGTAGAAGAGGCGGTGCAATTGTACAAAGTTACGAAGGCATCATTCAACGAGCTATCAATGAATATTCGAGACTTTGCTTCTAACAATCGAGACTTTTTGGATAAAATACCTGAGGAGTATAAAGACAAACAAAGGGGAGAAATAAAACTTCTAGGATTGATTTGGAATTTAGATAAAGACGTTTTGGAAATTAAGTTCCATTATGACATCATTAAAGACAACGAAGTTGAGAATATAACAAAGAGGGATGTTCTCAAAACTTTAGCACGTCTCTATGACCCATGTGGGTTTGTTTCACCGATTGTGTTGCCAGCAAAGATGCTGTTTCAAGAATTATGTACAAGAAAAATAAAATGGGATGCTGTATTACCACTAGATTGTCTAGTTACGTGGAGGAAGGTTTTAGAAGGCTTGAAATCAGCAAAAGAGATAACCATTCCTAGATATGCCGGTCATATTAAAGCTAAAAAAGCAGAGATGACATACGAATTACACTGCTTCACAGATGCTTCTAAGAACGCATATGCTGCAATAGTCTATCTAGTGTCATATTTCCAGGGCCAACCAGACATAAAACTCATGATGTCAAAATCCAGAATAACACCTGTAGAAGATAAAGATGATCTCAAGATACCTAGACTAGAATTACTAGGATATCTGATAGGTAGCAGACTATTGAAATACGTAAAAAACTCTCTTGAATTGCCTATAACGCATCAGTATTTATGGACAGACAGTCTAATTGTCTTAAACTGGATACATTCAAGGAAGCTGTTACCACCCTTTGTATCAAGGAGAATAAAAGAAATAAAACAAAACCCTGAAGTGGAATACTGTTATGTGTACACAAAAGATAACCCTGCAGATGTAGCTACCCGTCCAGAGTCATGGGAGAGTAAGAAAAGTTTATGGTTCAATGGTCCAGATTTTCTACGAAAGGAAAAGGTACACTGGCCCAAGACAAGAAACATGTTGACTGGTAAACCACGATCTTTTCTTTCCGTTGGGGAGGCTCTGGACACAGTAGATGGACCAGAGATGGTAGAGAAAGGTTATAATGATATTCCGGATGTGACTACAGAAGACATACAGGATGTGCAGTTATCTGAAGAAAAGAGTATAGAGTCAGAAAGGCTATATAATATAAAAATGATACAAGCGGAATATTTTCCAGATGAGATGTCTGGCAAGGAAACTCATTTAAGTAGAAATTTGGGTATATTCAAAGATGTGGACGGTCTACTCAGGTGTAAAGGTCGGATGGCGAATACGAATTGGTCATATGAAAAGAAACACCCGATTTTGATACCTAAAGATTGTTCATTCACTTCAGAATTGATAAAGAAGATACATGAAGATAATTATCACGTAGGTGTTTCCCACACACTTAGCATCATAAGGCAGAAATACTGGATACCACAAGGGAGAGCACAAGTGCAGAAATACGTAAGGAGATGCCCACAGTGTATTAAACATGGAGGAGGCCCATATAAACTTCCAGAAGTACCTCCCTTACCAGAGGAAAGAGTGAATTATAGTCAAGCATTCACCTTTATGGGTATGGACTATTTAGGACATTTATATGTCAGTACAGCTAATGGAAAAGAGAAAAGATGGGTCTGCTTATTTACATGCTTAGCCATAAGAGCTGTACATTTGGAAGTGGTAAATAATTTGACAAGTGAGGAATGCCTTCTTGCACTGAGAAGATGCATAGCAGCAAGAGGAGTTCCAAAGAAGATTTTGTCTGATAATGCTCAGTATTTCAAATTAGTAGCTGAAGTCCTTAAAAGCCCATATTGTAAAGAGAAGAGTATTCAGTGGAATTTCATTACACAACTGGCACCATGGAAAGGAGGCTTCTACGAACGTTTAGTAGCATTGGTGAAGCATTGCTTAAAACGCACATTAGGCAAACACCTATTGAGTGATCACCAACTAGTGACTGTGATCAAAGAGATAGAGACGGTTATAAACTCCAGACCATTGACTTGTGTGGGTGCTGAACCGGAACATGTATTGAGACCTTCTGACTTCCTATCCTTAGGAGAATGTCTAACACCTATCCCGTCTGATCAAGTCACTGGCTCAGAGACATTGCCTAAAATCGATTTGGTAAAGAGTTGGAGAAGAGGACATGCGATATTGAATGAGTTCAAAGACATGTTTACAAATCAATATCTTACCAGTCTGATGGAAAGGTACAGTCACTCTCATCGTCAGCCACGAGTGAAGGCAGGTAGAGAACCGAAGATAGGCGATATAGTACAAATTAAAGACCAAGCTAAGAATAGAGAAGGTTGGAAAGTGGGGAAAATTGTGTCGCTTATCAAAAGTGCTGATGGCTTATGCCGTACAGCAAAAGTAGTTGTTGGACAAAAGGAATTTACGCGTTCAATCGGCCATTTGTATCCATTAGAAGCAGACATTGAAGGGGAGCTACCCCTACCCATCCAGATTTGTCAACCACCCCAGTTAATGGACAGTGAAGCTGTAGATCGAGCTCAAGTGCAAATTCCTACTGCACAACTAGAACCAGTGGAATATAGTAATAATCATAAAGAAGATGGACATGGTAACAGTACAAGTATGGACTGGGAACAGAATCCAGTCGAAGATTCTATGGACCATTTATTGTTACCTGACGTATCGTATGAGGATGGGGCGTCACAGGAGCCCAACTTAGAAGAAAGTGTAGAAGACCTACATGTGCCAATGGAGAGCGGAGGAAGCTCTATAGAAGTACCTAAGATAAGGAGGGAGGCTGCTATTCGAGCTAGACAGAAAATAGCGGAATTGACCCAACAACTTTTAGCCTTGCTTTAGGCTATTCGCCTTGGGGAGTGTCGCGGAGAACCGCGAGCTCATCAAGCTGGTAAGTGTCTACTTAACTCCATGGTCTTTTTGTGACAGTAACAAATTATGAAGTAATAATGATACTCTATGGTCTGACTTTGACAGTTAGAAGAAACATAACAAGGGCAGAGAGAGGTAGAGTGAACCTCTGTAAAATGAGTGGAGTGTGGATACAGAAACCAGGACATGGTAGTGCTGGGTCCAGTAAGTCATACAAGGAGACTCAAGGATCACCTTGGTGAGTGCCAGAATCTATAGTAATAAAGGTAGTAAGCGGTCATGAGATGTAGTCTACCATATCAAGTAGGTAGTTTGAGAACAGTGACCGCAGAGCATGGACCTAGAATATCTCAATAGGGGTCAGATGGCCTTTGGCCGATCAGATCCAGAGGGTTAGACCCTATTACTAGAGAGTTGATAGTTAGCCATGGCAGATCGGATCCGATTTATTACAAGTGTGAGATATTCTAATTTGAGCGGCTTGGGTGCAGGATGTAGGGGTGGTTTGGAGTCCTGACGGTGGCACAACAGTGCCACATAGTACCTAGACAGGCGGCTCTGTGGTCCCCGAACGGAAGGAGTGAGTTTAAGTCAACCCTGTGCAAGGCAGGGGTCTCACTAGACTAGATTTATCTGGCTTCCGTGCAGAGAGTAAGCATGGGCTACAACAATTGCCCATTCCATCGTTGATGGCTCTCAGACAGTACTACATTACGTAGTAAGTAGCAATGGACTTGGTGGACAGCATCTCATGACTGTCACAGTGTTGTCCCATTTGTATGTGTTCAATGTTCTGCTCTCAGATTAAGTTCCCATAGCCTTTTGTCTTAATATATTCTTATGTCCTGAGTAATAGATGTAACTCCGCGACAACTCTCATCCTAAAGCCTCTCATTATTAGGCAGTTGCATAAACTACTATTATCTACACTCATCTCGTAATATTCGTTTTACAGAATCGAAAGTAAGAACGTAATGAACTGCATTAAGAAGTATGCAGCCTTAAAAAAATAATTTCCTTACGAAATTAAAAAAAATTGATTCGTAATGGAACGTAATGTCTTGTATTTAAAAAAAAAACGGAACGAATATGCCGCTGAGCCAACAGTAAGTCAAATAAAAAACAGATATCACCCGGGCGAGACGACAGTTGAAATTATGAGGACTTATTTATTACTAAATCTTTGCTTCAAATCATTTTTCGAATTAAAATTTACCGATAAATGCTTTTTAATTTTAAAAGCTGTTATGTTTTTATGAGCCTCCATTTTAACGTTAGTTAAAAAGTTACTTATGTACAAAAGTCGTTCAGTTGGTGATTCAGTAGATAGGCTTGCAATCGCCATAGTGGAGTGCGGAGGTTTGAATTATTTTTCATAGTTTTTCTTGTAGAGTGTAGATAAAATAGTGTATGCAACTGCATATAATTAGGCTTTAGAATGCTCGTGTCAAACAATTATCACAGACACTCACATCCTAAAGCCTGTCATTATAAGGCAGTTGCATAAACTACTAATATGATAGATAATATTCATACATGAAATTGAGATATTATCATCTACCTGCCCCAAATCAGTTGGGGACGGCGCAACATACTTAGTGAGAGCACAAAATAATGTTGAGAAAGGATTTGGCAATACATATTTTATGACCGGCCGCCTGCCTGACGTCAATCTTCTTTGGGAAACAATCCTCTTTGGGAATCTCGAGCCGCGTTTAGAGTAGGAACACATTCTATGACGCTCTGTACTCAGACCCAACAAACTCCAACTACAACAATAACATAGAGTATTTATGTGGTGACTCCATCTCTCCCATAACGGAACGGGAAGTACAAACTGCTATCAAAAGTATGACATACAACAAATCTCCAGGTGGAGATGGAGTTACCACTGAAGCACTCAAAATAGGCGAACCCGTTTTGCTCCCTCGACTGACAAAATTATACAATCAGATATTGCGGACCGGTAATATGCCCGAATCATTTTGTCACTCCTCTGTCATCCTCCTTCATAAAAAGGGGGACAAGAATGACATAGGGAATTACCGGCCCATTAGCTTAATTTCACATCTTTATAAAATATTTATTAAAATAATCGAGAAGCGAATCGCAAGTGAACTAGATCGCCACCAACCACCCGAGCAAGCTGGTTTCCGCCCTTGTTTCGCTACAACTGACCATCTGCATACCCTAAACCAGATAATAGAAAAATTCAATGAGTTTAACAAACCCCTTTACTTAGCCTTCATTGATTACGCCAAAGCTTTTGACAGTATTACCCATTCATCTATATTTTCAGCTTTAGAGTCACAAAACATCAATAACACTTATATAAACCTCCTCAAAATAGTATACAAAAACACTACAGCGAACATTCAATTGCAGACTTCCGGAACCACCTTTAAAATCCGCCGAGGTGTCAAGCAAGGTGACCCTCTTTCGCCAAAACTATTCACATCTGCTTTAGAAGAGATATTTAAAAAACTATCATCATCATGGGCATCCAAAGGCATTAACATCTGCGACAAACAGCTAACCAACCTCCGCTTTGCAGACGACATCGTTCTATTCTCCACTTCGGCCGCAGAACTCGAAACCATGCTACAAGAGATAAGCGTGGCAAGCCTTGAGGTTGGACTCAAAATGAATATGACAAAGACCCAACTCATGTGCAACAGTACCAAACACAGGGTAGAAGTGGACGGGCAGATAATGCATTATGTCGACGAATACACATACTTGGGCCAGATAGCATCCTTCGAAAACAGGCAGGACAAAGAGGTCGAATTGTTATAAAAAAGAGAAAATTTTGCATTAGAAATTTTCTCTTTTTTAAGATTGAATTCGAATGTGTGACTTTCTTAAAGAGAATCTTGTCAATTCCTACTAAGAAATAAATGATTGAATTTTGTCTTACTTTTTATTTTGAATGCTTTTATAGGTGGTGTCACCGCTACCACGCGTTGACCATAGTCGACAGATATTCAGCCGAGGTCAAAAACTCTATATCGCCTTTTACGAAACACCTTGAATTGACCAGGGGTGGTAGTATCGCCAGCAGCTAACACACGGCATATGAAAATAAGACATTGAAAACATATTACTGCTTTACCAACTGAGCCACCGGTACCTCAAACGCTGCTACCAAATTTTCAACCTCTTGATGCGCGTCACGAAGCGACGATGGACGATGGACGATGGATGGACGATGTCATTTTCAATTAATACTGTCGTTGGTTGCAGTTGGACGAAAATGAGGCCTATGGGTGCACTCGGAGGATTAAATAGGCCGATGTCCCGTAGTTGTAGCAAGAAACAGTTTTTTTTTAAATGGGCTATACACTTGTGGCTCGGGGCCTTAGTTTTCAAAGCCTTCACGTATCTATTTGATGGGAAGTGAGGGCCCACATGGAAGTGTTTGGGAGGTTGTTCAAACAACGGGCTTACCAGTTGCTCTGGAAAGAACGGATCGGACTGTCTACCCGGTATATGGGGTGAAATTTTACTAGTGACCGATAGCGAAAACTCAGAACCGGCTGGTGATAAGGAACAACTTTCCCCAAGGAACATAAGTAGAAATACGAAAAAAAAATATTGACCTCCGATAGTAACTCAAATCAGCTAATCGGCAATTTTGTATGGGAGGTCCAAAATTTTTTTTCGTATTTCGCCCTATGTTCCTTGGGGAAAGTTGTTCCTTATCACCAGCCGGTTCTGAGTTTTCGCTATCGGTCACGAGTAAAATTTCACCGTGTAAACCGGAAGATGCCAAAGAAGGGCACTAAATGAGGGACGCAAGAAACTGATTGATGCGTTACCTGTGCGTGCGCGCACACGCGGCTTGCACTGAGCTCGCCATGCTCAATGCGCGTTCATACAGCTTCGTTGGTATACGTCTCGACTCGAGCGCCTTCTCGGGATAAATTATGAAACTTGGTATATGTGGTATAAAAGAAGACACAGTGACTGGTATAGAAAAAGGAATGCTTAGATGGTTTTGTCACGTTGAGAGGATGAATGAAAGAAGATTAACGAATCAAGTATATATGGCGAGTGTGGATGAACGTTACAATAGGAAGACCTAGACGAACGTACCTGGACCAAATCGGGGACGTTTTAAAAAAAGGCTAGATCAAAAGTAAAGTCTAAATCGACGAGCGTGCATGAAAAGATTGATGAATGTTGAAGAAGCGAAAGAGGTGTGTCAGAATCGTAGTAATTGGAAGGACGTAGTCTCTGCTTACCCCTCCGGGAAAGAGTCGTAATCTCAAAGTATATATAAGCAAGCTATAGAGTGCGCCTGAAAAGTTGGAAATGTCGGCAGTAGTCTGAACACAACCTCTCTGTCTGTCAGTAGCAAAACGCCAGTGACAGCACTATTGAACCTCTATGACTTCTCATACATTTGACGTTTGTACCTATCTAGGGAGCAACTGCTGCTATGCGCACTCTATAGCTTGCTTATATATACTCTAAAGTATATGTAGTGTATACCTGTGCGCGTGGTGCACGCGAGCGTTGCGCGCGCACGCGGCTTGCACTGAGCTCGCCATGCTCAACGCGCGTTCATACAGCTTCGTTGGTATACGCCTCGCCTCGGGCGCCTTCTTGAGATAAACTATGATACAGTAGTGTTGCCAGATAATCGTCTGCCTTTCTCCCCAAATCTGGACCGAAAATCCCCCAAAAATCTGGTTCTCAAGCAATTTAATCCCAAAAGCACCAACATTCATCAAATTGAAAATATCGACACAAAAAAGTAAGAAGATTCTCATTAACAACCTCTCAAATTGCCTCGAAAAGTAAAATTCTCTTGTCCAAACCCCAAATACCCCTACGTCATTTTTTACCCACAAAAATCCCCACAAAGATATTTACCCTCATTTTCTCCCCACTGCTTTCAAAACCCCCCCAAAACTGGGGGGATTCTTACCAATCTTACATCACTGTATTCTTACCAATCTGGCATCACTGTTATGAAACTTGGCATATGTATATATATGTAGTGTATACCTGTGCGCGTGGTGTACGCGTGCGTTGCGCGCGCACGCGGCTTGCACTGAGCTCGCCATGCTCAATGCGCGTTCATACAGCTTAGTTGGTATACGCCTCGCCTCGGGATAAACTATGGAACTTGGTATATAGGGTGAAATTTTACTAGTGACCGATAGCGAAAACCCAGAACCGGCTGGTGATAAGGAACAACTTTCCCCAAGGAACATAGGTCGAAATAAAAAAAAAAATCAGCTGATCGGCAATTTTGTATGGGAGGTCCAAATTTTTTTTTCTTATTTGACCTGTGTTCCTTGGGGAAAGTTGTTTTTTATCACCAGCCGGTTCTGAATTTTCGCTATCGGTCATTAGTAAAATTTCACCCGATATAACTATATGTAGTGTATACCTGTGCGCGTGGTGTACGCGAGCGTTGCGCGCGCACGCGGCTTGCACTGAGCTCGCCATGCTCAATGCGCGTTCATACAGCTTGGTTGGTATACGCCTCGTCTCACGCATAGTCTAATAAAACATGGTCTTTCCTTCCCAGAGAAACACAAGTCAACGTCACTTAGTATTGCCACTTTATTTCAATAAAATACGTTATGGGGTAAATTCAATTTCAGAACAATGGGTTAAAATATTTCTTAATAATTTTATAATTTAGATTTACGTGTGTATTAACTTTAACTTTACAACAACACTTCAATTGTATTTATTAGTTAACAGTATCATAAATGATTTACAAAAAACATCATAAGAGTGGGTAATTCTGGTAACCCACAAGCATGATGACGTAGTCTTGTGTTGGTCACGTGGTTCACGAGTCTCGGAAAGAAATACCAGGCGGAGTATCTTATTATACCATGGTCTCACGCGCCTTCTCGGGATAAGTAGCTAATAGTATCAGGTGTTACTTTGCGGAAGTCCATCTTGTTGAAAGTGATAGAAATATATTTAGCTTCTTCCGCACTTATGATGGCAGGTTATGCTGCTGAGTGAACCACACGTACGACCGCAACTTAATGCAAATGTACCTCACCAATACTGCAACCACTGTTTTACACTCTACACGTGTTTCGCTCCTCCACGGAGCATCCTCAGGAGACCTTCGACAGTCTAGTTCCGAGCACCGACCGAGTCAGTCGAAACTAAATATGTTCCTATCACTTTCATTCGCGGGATAAATTGGGAAACTTGGTTTATGTATGATAAACGATGAAACTTGGTATATAACTATATGTAGTGTATACCTGTGCGCGTGGTGCACGCGAGCGTTGCGCGCGCACGCGGCTTGCACTGAGCTCGCCATGCTCAATGCGCGTTCATACAGCTTCGTTGGTATACGCCTCGACTCGCGCGCCTTCTCGGGATAAACTATGATACAGTAGTGTTGCCAGATAATCGTCAGCCTTTCTCCCCAAATCTGGACCGAAAATCCCCCAAAAATCTGGTTCTCAAGCAATTTAATCCCAAAAGCACCAACATTCATCAAATTGAAAATATCGACACAAAAAAGTAAGATGATTCTCATTAACATCCTCTCAAATTGCCTCGAAATTACGAAAATTGATGCTAAAATTACGTCATAAGGTGTAAAATTCTCTTGTCCAAAACCCTCAAATCCCCCTACTCCATTTTTTACCCCCAACAATCCCCCTAAAGATATTTACCCCCAATTTCTCCCCACTGCTTTCAAAACCCCCCCAATTCCCATAATCTGGCATCACTGTTATGAAACTTGGTATATAAGTGTATGTAGTGTATACCTGTGCGCGTGGTGTACACGTGCGTTGCGCGCGCACGCGGCTTGCACTGAGCTCGCCATGCTCAATGCGCGTTCATACAGCTTCGTTGGTATACGCCTCGCCTCGCGCTTTCTTGGGATAAATTATGAAACTTGGTATGTGGCATAAAAGAAGATATAGTGACTAGTATAGAAAAAAGAATGCTTAAATGGTTTTGTCACGTTAAGAGGATGAATGAAAGAAGATTAACGAATCAAGTATATATGGCGAGTGTGGATGAACGTTAGAATGGGAAGACCTAGACGAACGTACGTACCCAGGGGACATTTTAAAGAAAGGCCAGATCAAAAGTAAAGTCTAAATCGACGAGCGTGCATGAAAAGATTGATGAATGTTGAAGAAGCGAAAGAGGTGTGTCAGGATCGTAGCAATTGGGAGGACGTAGTCTCTGCTTACCTCTCCGGGAAAGAGTTGTAATCTTAAAGTATATATAAGCAAGCTATAGAGTGCGCCGAAAAAGTTAGAACTGTCGACAGTAGTCTCCACACAACCTCT
Organism: Phthorimaea operculella; assembly: GCA_024500475.1. Classification (NCBI taxonomy): domain Eukaryota; kingdom Metazoa; phylum Arthropoda; class Insecta; order Lepidoptera; family Gelechiidae; genus Phthorimaea; species Phthorimaea operculella. The sequence continues at coordinate 487,257 of JANFCV010000193.1, read as the reverse complement.
CTGTCTGTCAGTAGCAAAACGTCAGTGACAGCACTATTGAACCTCTATGACTTCTCATACATTTGACGTCTGTTTCTAGGGCGCAGCTGCTTACGCTTTGACAGTACGCCGCGGGAACTTATGCGCACTCTAAAGTAAATGTAGTGTATACCTGTGCGCGTGGTGTACACGTGCGTTGCGCGCGCACGCGGCTTGCACTGAGCTCGCCATGCTCAATGCGCGTTCATACAGCTTCGTTGGTATACGCCTCGCCTCGGGATAAACTATGGAACTTGCTATAACTATACAGTATGTAAAAAAATCAACTGCAAATATTTTAAGGGGTGAATCAGCCCATGAAACTGAATAACTTTCCCCAAGGAACATAGGTCGAAATTAGAAAAAAATTTTTGGACCTCCCATAGGTACAAACTGACTTGGCCGGCTGGTACATTTTGTATGGGATGTCCAAATTTTTTTTTCATATCTCGACCTATGTTCCTTGGGGAAAGTTGTTCAGTTTCACGGGCTGGTTCACCCCTTAAAATATTTGCAGTTGATTTTTTTACACCTTATATGTAGTGTATACCTGTGCGCGTGGTGCACGCGAGCGTTGCGCGCGCACGCGGCTTGCACTGAGCTCGCCATGCTCAATGCGCGTTCATACAGCTTCGTTGGTATACGCCTCGCCTCGCGCGCCTTCTCGGGATAAACTATGATACAGTAGTGTTGCCAGATAATCGTCAGCCTTTCTCCCCAAATCTGGACCGAAAATCCCCCAAAAATCTGGTTCTCAAGCAATTTTATCCCAAAAGCACCAACATTCATCAAATTGAAAATATCGACACAAAAAAGTAAGATGATTCTCATTAACAACCTTTCAAATTGCCTCGAAGAGTAAAATTCTCTTGTCCAAAACCCCCAAATCGCCCTACGTCATTTTTTACCCTCAAAAATCCCCCCGAAGATATTTACCCCCATTTTCTCCCCACTACTTTCAAAACTCCCTAAAATTGGGGGGATTCTTACCAATCTTACATCACTGTATTCTTACCAATCTGGCATCACTGTTATGAAACTTGGTATAAGTGTATGTAGTGTATACCTGTGCGCGTGGTGTACGCGTGCGTTGCGCGCACGCGGCTTGCACTGAGCTCGCCATGCTCAATGCGCGTTCATACAGCTTAGTTTGTATACGCCTCGCCTCGGGATAAATTATGGAACTTGGTATATAGGATGTAAAAAAATCAACTGCAAATATTTTAAGGGGTGAATCATCCCATGAAACTGAACAACTTTCTTTAAGGAACATAGGTCGAAATATGAAAAAAAATTTGGACCTTCCATATAACTTGACTGGGCCGGCTGGTACATTTTGTATGGGAGGTCCAAAATTTTTTCATATTTTGGTCTATGTTCCTTGGGGAAAGTTGTTCAGTTTCACGGGCTGGTTCACCTTAAAACATTTGCAGTTGATTTCTTACACCTTATATAGGTGCATTTTATTAGTGGCGGATCCGTTAAGGGTGTATTCTGTCAATGAAACTGAACAACTTTCCCCAAGGAACATAGGTCGAAATATGAAAAAATTTGGCCCTCACATCCAAATTGACCCGGCCGGCCAACACACTTGGTATGGGAAGACAAAATTTTTTTTTCGTATTTCGACCTATGTTCCTTGGGGAAAGTTGTTCAGTTTCATTGACAGAACACGCCTTTAACGGATCCGCCACTAATAAAAATACACCCTATATAACTATATGTAGTGTATACCTGTGCGCGTGGTGCACGCGAGCGTTGCGCGCGCACGCGGCTTGCACTGAGCTCGCCATGCTCAATGCGCGTTCATACAGCTTAGTTGGTATACGCCTCGCCTCGGGATAAACTATGGAACTTGGTATATGTGGCATAAAAGAAGACATAGTGACTGGTATAGAAAAAGGAATGCTTAGATGGTTTTGTCACGTTAAGAGGATGAATGAAAGAAGATTAACGAATCAAGTATATATGGCGAGTGTGGATGAACGTTAGAATGGGAAGACCTAGACGAACGTACGTACCCAGGGGACATTTTAAAGAAAGGCCAGATCAAAAGTAAAGTCTAAATCGACGAGCGTGCATGAAAAGATTGATGAATGTTGAAGAAGCGAAAGAGGTGTGTCAGAATCGTAGTAATTGGAAGGACGTAGTCTCTGCTTACCCCTCCGGGAAAGAGTCGTAATCTTAAAGTATATATAAGCAAGCTATAGAGTGCGCCGAAAAAGTTAGAACTGTCGACAGTAGTCTGCACACAACCTCTCTGTCTGTCAGTAGCAAAACGCCAGTGACAGCACTATTGAACCTCTATGACTTCTCATACATTTGACGTTTGTACCTATCTAGGGAGCAACTGCTGCTATGCGCACTCTATAGCTTGCTTATATATACTCTAAAGTATATGTAGTGTATACCTGTGCGCGTGGTGTACGCTTGCACTGAGCTCGCCATGCTCAGTGCGCGTTCATACAGCTTCGTTGGTATACGCCTCGCCTCGCGCGCCTTTTCGGGATAAATTACGAAACAGTGTTGCCATAGGATAGCCTTTCTCCCCAAATCTGGACCGAAAATACCCCCAAAAATAGGGTTTTCAAGCAAAAATTTCTTCCAAAAGCACCAAATTCATCAAATTGAAAAAATCGAGACAAAAAAGTAAGAAGATTCTCATTAACAACCTTTCAAATTGCCTCGAAGAGTAAAATTCTCTTGTCCAAAACCCCCAAATCGCCCTACGTCATTTTTTACCCTCAAAAATCCCCCCGAAGATATTTACCCCCATTTTCTCCCCACTACTTTCAAAACTCCCTAAAATTGGGGGGATTCTTACCAATCTTACATCACTGTATTCTTACCAATCTGGCATCACTGTTATGAAACTTGGTATAAGTGTATGTAGTGTATACCTGTGCGCGTGGTGTACGCGTGCGTTGCGCGCGCACGCGGCTTGCACTGAGCTCGCCATGCTCAATGCGCGTTCATACAGCGTAGTTGGTATACGCCTCGACTCGGGATAAACTATGAAACTTGGTATATAGGATGTAAAAAAATCAACTGCAAATATTTTAAGGGCTGAATCATCCCATGAAACTGAACAACTTTCTCTAAGGAACATAGGTCGAAATATGAAAAAAAATTTGGACCTTCCATATAACTTGACTGGGCCGGCTGGTACATTTTGTATGGGAGGTCCAAAATTTTTTCATATTTTGGCCTATGTTCCTTGGGGAAAGTTGTTCAGTTTCACGGGCTGGTTCACCCCTTAAAACATTTGCAGTTGATTTTCTTACACCTTATATAGGGTGCATTTTTATTAGTGGCGGATCCGTTAAGGGTGTATTCTGTCAATGAAACTGAACAACTTTCCCCAAGGAACATAGGTCGAAATATGAAAAAATTTGGCCCTCACATCCAAATTGACCCGGCCGGCCAACACACTTGGTATGGGAAGACAAAATTTTTTTTTCGTATTTCGACCTATGTTCCTTGGGGAAAGTTGTTCAGTTTCATTGACAGAACACGCCTTTAACGGATCCGCCACTAATAAAAATACACCCTATATAACTATATGTAGTGTATACCTGTGCGCGTGGTGTACGCGGGCGTTGCGCGCGCACGCGGCTTGCACTGAGCTCGCCATGCTCAATGCGCGTTCATACAGCTTAGTTGGTATACGCCTCGCCTCGGGATAAACTATGGAACTTGGTATATGTCTTAGAGTATATAGCAAGCTATAAAGTGCGCCTAAAAAGTTGGAAATGTCGGCAGTAGTCTGCACACAACCTCTCTGTCTGTCAGTAGCAAAACACCAGTGAAAGCACTATTAAACCTCTATAACTTCATATTTGACGTCTGTATCTAGGAAGCAACTGCTGCTATGCGCACTCTATAGCTTGCTTATATATACTCTAAAGTATATGTATATGTAGTGTATACCAGGGGAGTAAGGGCCCACATGGAAGTGTTTGGAAGGTTGTTCAAACAACGGGCTTACCAGTTGCTCTGGGAAGAACAGATCGGACTGTCTACCCGGTATATGGGGTGAAATTTTACTAGTGACCGATAGCGAAAACCCAGAACCGGCTGGTGATAAGGAACAACTTTCCCCAAGGAACATAGGTCGAAATAAGAAAAAAAATCAGCTGATCGGCAATTTTGTATGGGAGGTCCAAATTTTTTTTTCTTATTTGACCTGTGTTCCTTGGGGAAAGTTGTTTCTTATCACCAGCCGGTTCTGAATTTTCGCTATCGGTCATTAGTAAAATTTCACCCGATATAACTATATGTAGTGTATACCTGTGCGCGTGGTGCACGCGTGCGTTGCGCGCGCACGCGGCTTGCACTGAGCTCGCCATGCTCAGTGCGCGTTCATACAGCTTAGTTGGTATACGCCTCGCCTCGGGATAAACTATGGAACTTGGTATATGTCTTAGAGTATATAGCAAGCTATAGAATGCGCCTAAAAAGTTGGAACTGTCGACAGTAGTCTGCACACAACCTCTCTGTCTGTCAGTAGCAAAACGCCAGTGACAGCACTATTGAACCTCTATGATTTCTCACACATTTGACGTCTGTATCTAGGGAGCAACTGCTTACGCTTTGACAGTACGCCGCGGAGCCTTATGCGCACTCTATAGCTTGCTTATATACTGGGTGTTACAAAACAACCAATAAATCTGAAAGGAGGTCAAGGTACTCGTAAAACTGAACAATTTTCCCTATGGAACATGGGTCTAAATATTAAAAAAAAATTTGGACCTCCGATATGGTGTTTTTATGGGTTGTTTTGTAACACGTTGTATTCTCTAAAGTATATGTAGTGTATACCTGTGCGCGTGGTGCACGCGAGCGTTGCGCGCGCACGCGGCTTGCACTGAGCTCGCCATGCTCAACGCGCGTTCATACAGCTTAGTTGGTATACGCCTCGCCTCGCGCGCCTTCTCGCACAGGGACTCCAGTGAGACGCTCCATGATGCGCCTGAAATGGATAATAAAGTATTGGAAGCATATTTCGCAATACAAACTATTAACACTATTTAGGAAATCAGTTCGCGTGGCCCAAAGTATAGACGCCCGAATAAGTTTTATTTAATAACTGTGAAAATCATGTTAATGCTATAACATCTCTTGTTTACATTTCTTTTAGTACCTATGTGGATGACAGCTGTTAAATGGGACTTATTCGTGCGGCCGTACGTTAGAAAGATAAAACAAATAAAAAATTTTGATAGTACTGTAACGTGAAACAAGGATATAAAAAGTCATTCATTATCATTACATTCATTACACAGAAATAGATAAGTCATTATAAAAAAATTGGTAATTGGATCTTTAAACTTTTCGGTGTTGCGTGGTCAGGCGGACTAAAAAATAAAAATAAAATAAAATAATGGCACTGCCTCGGAACTAGCCAGGCTAGTAAATAAAATCAAAATCATCATTCGTGATATGACAGTAGCTACACGTACCAATCTCTTTCTGTTCCACTTCAGCATGCAGGTCGAGCCTGTTATAATAGTGAGTCCACTTACCATAGTGGTACACTTACCATAGTGGTACACTTACCATAGTGGTACACTTACCTATTTCCTTCTGTTCCACTTCAGCATGCAGGTCGAGCCTGGCGGGACACAGCGGGACACGTACTCCACTGTGAACCATAGTGAGTACACTTACCATAGTGGTACACTTACCATAGTGAGTACACTTACCATAGTGGTACACTTACCATAGTGGTACACTTACCATAGTGGTACACTTACCAATCTCCTTCTGTTCCACCTCAGCGTGCAGGTCGAGCCTAGCGGGACACAGCGGGACACGTACTCCGCTGTGAACCATAGTGGTACACTTACCATAGTGGTACACCTACCGATGTGGTACACTTACCATTGTGGTACACTTACCATAGTGGTACACTTACCATAGTGGTACACTTACCATAGTGGTACACTTACCATAGTGGTACACTTACCATAGTGGTACACTTACCATAGTGGTACACTTACCATAGTGGTACACTTACCATTGTGGTACACTTACCATTGTGGTACACTTACCATAGTGGTACACTTACCATAGTGGTACACTTACCATAGTGGTACACTTACCAATCTCCTTCTGTTCCACCTCAGCGTGCAGTTCGAGCCTGGCGCGCCGCAGCAGCAGACCCAGCACGCACCCGAGAGTGCCCTGGCTTTGTGACAAGTGACAATCGCGAATATCCTATATAGGGTCGAGTGACCCTTCTGTAAACTCCAGTGACGATGGGTGACATTTTCGCGAAGGTAGGCCGTAGCAGAAAAATGTACAAAATGGAAGTAGGTTGATGTGAGGGTATGGATTTGTAAATTTCTGAAAGATAAGCCGATGGGAATCGGCATGAATGAACCGTTCGCCACTGGTAAGCTCTATTTCGTGATAATAGTGAGTACACTTACCAATCTCCTTCTGTTCCACTTCAGCATGAAGGTCAAGCCTGTTATAATAGTGAGTACACTTACCAATCTCCTTCTGTTCCACTTCAGCATGAAGGTCAAGCCTGTTATAATAGTGAGTACACTTACCAATCTCCTTCTGTTCCACCTCAGCATGAAGGTCAAGCCTGTTATAATAGTGAGTACACTTACCAATCTCCTTCTATTCCACCTCAGCATGCAGGTCGAGCCTGTTATAATAGTGAGTACACTTACCAATCTCCTTCTGTTCCACCTCAGCGTGCAGGTCGAGCCTGTTATAATAGTGGTACACTTACCAATCTCCTTCTGTTCCACGTCAGCATGCAGGTCAAGCCTGTTATAATAGTGGTACACTTACCAATCTCCTTCTGTTCCACCTCAGCATGAAGGTCAAGCCTGTTATAATAGTGAGTACACTTACCAATCTCCTTCTGTTCCACCTCAGCATGCAGGTCGAGCCTGTTATAATAGTGAGTACACTTACCAATCTCCTTCTGTTCCACTTCAGCGTGCAGGTCGAGCCTGTTATAATAGTGAGTACACTTACCAATCTCCTTCTGTTCCACTTCAGCGTGCAGGTCGAGCCTGTTATAATAGTGAGTCCACTTACCAATCTCCTTCTGTTTCACCTCAGCATGCAGGTCGAGCCTGTTATAATAGTGAGTACACTTACCAATCTCCTTCTGTTCCACCTCAGCGTGCAGGTCGAGCCTGTTATAATAGTGGTACACTTACCAATCTCCTTCTGTTCCACGTCAGCATGCAGGTCAAGCCTGTTATAATAGTGGTACACTTACCAATCTCCTTCTGTTCCACCTCAGCGTGCAGGTCGAGCCTGGCGCGCCGCAGCAGCAGACACAGCAACCCTGGAAAGGCTTACCAATCTGCTACCTGCAGTAAGTACACTTACCAATCTCCTTCTGTTCCACTTCAGCGTGCAGGTCGAGCCTGGCGCGCCGCAGCAACAGACACAGCAACCCTGGAAAGGCTTACCAATCTGCTACCTGCAGTAAGTACACTTACCAATCTCCTTCTGTTCCACCTCAGCGTGCAGGTCGAGCCTGGCACAGACACAGCAACCCTGGAAAGGCTTACCAATCTGCTACCTGCAGTAAGTACACTTACCAATCTCCTTCTGTTCCACTTCAGCGTGCAGGTCGAGCCTGGCGCGCCGCAGCAACAGACACAGCAACCCTGGAAAGGCTTACCAATCTGCTACCTGCAGTAAGTACACTTACCAATCTCCTTCTGTTCCACTTCAGCGTGCAGGTCGAGCCTGGCGCGCCGCAGCAACAGACACAGCAACCCTGGAAAGGCTTACCAATCTGCTACCTGCAGTAAGTACACTTACCAATCTCCTTCTGTTCCACCTCAGCGTGCAGGTCGAGCCTGGCGCGCCGCAGCAGCAGACACAGCAACCCTGGAAAGGCTTACCAATCTGCTACCTGCAGTAAGTACACTTACCAATCTCCTTCTGTTCCACCTCAGCGTGCAGGTCGAGCCTGGCGCGCCGCAGCAGCAGACACAGCACGCACGCGAGAGCGCGCGAGTGCACGCCCAGCACGCAGCGGGACACGTACTCCGCTGTGAACCTGGAAACATAGAACAAAAAGTAAAGAATCAATAAGGTTATACTGTGTTCATTATAGCTTGGTGATTTGGACAGGTGTCATGAGATTGACGGAGAGCCGTTTGAAGTGACTTTGAAACGGCGCTTGTATAATCGTCGATAAATTAAAATATTTAAACCACTATTGAATATCACTTGTTTAGTTAGTTTTAAGCTAATTTCAAATACAGGGTGTTAGGAAAGTTTCTTCAAACCACACGTTCTCCACAAACGCCATTTTTATTGGCTGTTTTTAAAAGCTACTATGGCCGGGATGGCCATAAATAATAGGATTAACTTCTTACTTGAATGATCTTTATTCAAAGATATGGACCCTGCAGACGTAACAAACATTAACACTGTGTGATGTTGAGTATGGAGATGAGCAGATGGTTGTCGAGAATGATTTGAGGGTTACCTTGGGTGGGTCCATTAATGTATCACAAACAACACAGACAAAATATTCACTTTCACTGTTTTAGTGATAATCTTGCACTATTTCGGAATTTTACTTGGTTATACAGTTGCAAAAATACACACGAGAGTAAAAATTAACAAGAATAGGTGTTGACTTTACCGTCAGTTAGTGAGGAATGCGTCAAAAAAGGCCAAGAACGGTGACGTTTCGGTGCCGTGTTCCAAATTTAAGTTATAAAATGATTCGAAAAAGAGAGATGTGAGGGTGGCTTAGGGAGGATGTCTATGCAGAGTTTGCACTCTGCTACACTACTACTTGGCCATCAGCGCTTTTTTACATTCTTATTTCTTATAGGTATCTCATTGCCATTTCAAGGAAAATAAGTACCCTCAAATTTTACTGCATGTTGCCATACAGCCACCAGCTTGGAATGTTTGTCACCATTTCTTAAAGCTACCATTCTGAAATGACCATCTGACTTTTTTATCATCTTTATAAGCATCTCACTCTAAAAATCTCTTAAAATGCAGCGAATGTAAAGGAAATGAAATTCTTTCACCCCGGCGATTGAGTTGCAAATGGCTGACCAACCAGTGACTTTTTAGTCGAACAATAAAGTCGCCTGAGAAACGCGTCGTTTCGGGTGCACAAGTTCTTACTAGCTCATTGACACGCTGTGAGACGAAAAAGTTGCATGTGTGAACGGGCACTTAAATATCACTTGCTAATTTGAATCTAAATTCAATAATAAATTCTGCCTAAAATATCACACAATTATTTTTGTGTTCTAATAATCAGTAAACTTATTAAATAAATATGCTCGCTGTGACAAAGTTGGACAAAGTTACGTCTCACAGACATTATTAGTAGGCCTGTGCCCTAAATAATAGGCATGTTACTTTTATAATAACAGTGACTAGGAAACAATACTTTTCAGCCTAGTTAAGCTTGATACAGCTTTTATATCATTCAAGACTACTAGAAACTTAATAATTTTCCTATTTTGCAATTTAAATTTTCATAACTTTAGAGGGGAAATTCTTCCGTCTAACTTTTTTCGACCGACGAAATTTTACTAATATTGATACTCAACTAGATATAAAAATAATACATTTGTTTGCAAAGTTTTTTTTTTCCAGATTAGCCTAGTTCCATCTTCGTACACTTGAAGATTAGCTACAAAATTTCCCAACATTCTACGAGGCCAATGCTTGTTAGTATGCCGGTCTTGACAGTGGACCCTCCCCTAAGATTGGAGGATGCTTTTCGGTGATGCTTAACTGCGTCTTGAGGTTTAGAGGCTTTTCGTTGATATTTTGTTGCTTTTGACTTTATACTTTGCTGAATAAAGATAGTAATACAGTACTCACTTGTGAGGTTGAGAATTAATTACTCAACCCTGTCGCCGTGTATCTGACGCTCTCGGCATTTGGATAAACACCGCAACACTTTCGAATGAAAAATATGAGGAAAGCAGCAACACTCAATACATCGATGAGAAGGAACGGAAATTATCAAATCCTAAACGCGAAATAAACGAATTTTGTGCTGTGTAAATAAATATCTAGTTTTTGAAGTAGTTAGTTTAAAGTTAAATTTAACTAGTGTCTGTTAGCAAAAATGCAAACTGCCGATCCGCTGATTTGAGTAAATATGGGTCACTAGTAAAACTTCACCCTGTATACACTTGTTGTTGTATAGTTGTTGTTCTTATTTATTACTGTTCAAAAATACTTAAGTTCATATTTATTACTAGTATTGAGTAGCTAAGCTAGTATCGTACTAGTACCAGGAATCATACTCGTTGGTAGATTATGTCACATCCCTAAATTACCTTCAGTGACATGACAGTGACAATGTCCAAATCACCAAGCAAAAACGTACATACTATAATTGTCTATCTCGATAACATGGCACAATGAAATGAAATTTATGGAATGAAAATGTGTGGCACGCTGCGATGTGTGTAGCCCCCTTCGGGGGCAGGGTATGCGTGGCTCGCTGAGTTGTGTGTAGCCCCCTTCGGGGGCAGGGTATGCGTGGCTCGCTGAGTTGTGTGTAGCCCCCTTCGGGGGCAGGGTATGCGTGGCTCGCTGAGTTGTGTGTAGCCCCCTTCGGGGGCAGGGTATGCGTGGCTCGCTGAGTTGTGTGTAGCCCCCTTCGGGGGCAGGGTATGCGTGGCTCGCTGAGTTGTGTGTAGCCCTTCGGGGCAGGGTATGCGTGGCTCGCTGAGTTGTGTAGCCCCTTCGGGGCAGGGTATGCGTGGCTCGCTGAGTTGTGTGTAGCCTTCGGGGGCAGGGTATGCGTGGCTCGCTGAGTTGTGTGTAGCCCCCTTCGGGGGCAGGGTATGTGTGGCTCGCTGAGTTGTGTGTAGCCTCCTTCGGGGGCAGGGTATGTGTGGCTCGCTGAGTTGTGTGTAGCCCCCTTCGGGGGCAGGGTACGTGTGACACGCTGCCATGTGTGTAGCTTCCTTCGGGGGCAGGCTCGCTGAGTTGTGTGTATGGGTGGCATGCTGCGATGAGTGTAGTGTGTGGCTAACGTAATACTGACCGTCTAACAGGCTTGCAGAGCGCTGCATCATCGTACACGGCCATGTTGTTGGCTCCACTGAACGCGCACGCCATCTGTGCGCACATCGCCAGTACTTCCCCCGCGGCCTGCACACGACGCACCAGGAACATGTCTTCTAGCACTGAGCGAAGCACCGGGCTTTGCAGCGCCGCCTGGAAGAGAATTTCCAATTATTTAAACTCAGTTAGCAGCCATAATTTGTCAAGATCTTAAATGATAAGAAACTCAACCAAAGAACGTTTTTAAGATCATGACAAAGCCTTCACGTTCAACGTTGATCTTATCCAGCAGTCAAACCGATATTCAATAAAGAATCGCTGCAAATAGACGCGCAAAAGGAACATTGTCTCACATCAGTTGGTTGATCTTGATCAGATCGATAAAACGTATTTTAATGGGATGATACAGCCTATCAGTAATTTGTGTCTATGTCTCCAATGCTAACTGTCAGACAATCTTTCTTACCGACATATGCATATCGTCGCTGATATACTCAATCTTCCTAACGACCTGATGGTTAGCCAATTCCCTGATCTTGAATTTCACGGCTGCAAACAACCCGTTGAATAGCATGAGCAGCATTCGACCTGCTGACTGACCCCTGAGCTAGGATGGTTCTCATGTACTTGATCTTCTTCTGTCGTGAGAGATACCAAATCAAGGAACGACCCGATGAACCCTGGTGCTTTGGTGTTGGTTGTTCCTTCAAAACTCAAACTTAGACACTTACCGACATATGCATAGCATCACTTATATGGTCAATCTTCCTCCAAACTGGCGGTATGGGCGTGGCTAGATGGTCATCCAGGAAGGAGCTTCTTTTGTTTTCGTATGGAATATTGACTCGTCCACCGACTCGATAAACCTTGGTGTCCATCAGATTACTTACCGACATATGCATAGCGTCGCTTATATGGTCAATCTTCCTCCAAACGGGCGGTATGGGCGCAGCCAGATGATCAGCGAGTTCCCTGGCCCTTAATTCCACGGCTGCGAACAACCCGTTGAAACCCATGAGCAGCATTCGACCGGCTGATTGACCCTCGGGTTCCGAAGGGGCTGATAGTAGCGCTTCGTAGCGGGTGCGGAGTTCTGCGGCCAAGAGTTGCGCGCCGCTTGCTGGGGACTGAAAGGAAATAAAAGAAATGGTTTAAAAAAGGAATCATTAAACCGATGAAGAGTTCGTGCCAGTTTCGTTACGGGTAGTTTCAACATCTCATCACAACACATCAACTAAATCCAGGGAATTCGCAGCAGAATTTACCAAGAATGCAATATCTTGAAAAAAGTTCGGCAAACTACTTGTCGATATCGATATTAAATCATTTTTATAGTAGTCTGTGGTCACGTAGAAGCTGTTGATAAATATATCTGCAAGATTGGGATGCTCGCAAACGTGTGCTCGTACGTTACCTGAATGTGTGTTTTAAAAGTAAAAGAGCGATTAATCTTCAGAAAGTAATTGTACGTCTTATCAAACTAAAGACAGCTAGTATTATCTTAAAGCAAACTTTCTAAGGATACTCACCTCCATATCCATAACCAAGTATCTGTAGTGCATCTCCAACTGCGCCAGGAGTTCATTCAGTGGCACAGGAGTGTTCATAATGACTGTGTTTAGTTCCGTGATCATCATCAGCATCGACGGATCTTCCGAGTGGACCTTCTTCAACGCTTCAGGTAAGATTATCGTGCTAAAGTTGTAGTTCAGTTGGACTAGGTCAGCTAGTAAAAGGTTGGCGTTGCGTACGCATTCCACTGCCACCGGCATAGCGGCGTCTTCTGCAGAAGCTGACTGTAAAGGCAGCAATGAAAGCAGTTCGACTGCTTGCATAGATAAAGCGCTCATGTCGTCTAAAAACCATTCGCCTTCTCGAGACGTCAGGTCTACAAGGCAATCTCCCGCACTTTGCGCTCCATTCTCCAACATAAGGTATCGTCTGTTCAAGTTGCAAAGCATGCCAATGACCACGCACTCTAAAGCGCCAGCCGCGCCTTCTTCGGTTCTCACCCAGTTGCCGATATTCGCTTTCGCTTCTCTATAAGCTTCTTGAGCTATCACTATCCCGTCTGGGCCGCCTTCTAACTGCAATCTATCGTAGGACTTATTCAAGTTCACATTTGCTTCGGCGTGGATGTTCTGCAAGCGGTAGTTGTAAGCTACGATTTGTTGAGCTCGGTCGCCAATGTCCGTGTCTGCGTTGACTAGAGCTGTAACCTGGTTGGCTACTTCGCGGCAAACTTCAGGAGACTTGCTCTCAAGAGCTGTTGCCAAGTATTTCCTGAACATCACGACGTGATGGTACTCTGTGCGGCTTTGGGGATAGTATTGTGATACTGCGACGTATTGGGAGAGGAGTTCTAAACAGGATCTGACTAGAAGGTTGGTTGACGTCATGCATTGGTTGAGCTCTGTTTCAGCTTGCTCGCATTGAGAAATCATTGAGCTTTGTCCGGCGTTTGTCAAAAAGTCTTTAATATGATCAAATATTGGTTTGTCATCATCTTCGTTAGGTCCGGAGAATTCTTGGACCCAAGCCATTAGTTGTGGTCCGTTTATCGCTTCGTTAGTTGCTGCAAAGTTCTCGATCTGTGTATCGAAGTCTTTTAGAATCTTGACGAGAGCTTTCATTGAATCTTCCACAGCGTTCTTTGCTTGCTTGTAGGAGGTATACTTCTGCGAAATGGCGTATAGGGGATGGCTGCTCAGGTTTTGTCCGTAAGCTTCGATCTCCTTGATGAGCGCCATCTGTTGGTGACATTCCTGAAGCCTGTTCTCCACTGACTTCAACTCTTCGTTTTCTTGTAGCCACTTATCGGCATTCTGCTTGATGTCAGGTATAACCGCCAGAAACTGCTCCCTGTAACACATAAAACATACTTGAGTTTACCCTCTGAAAGATGTAACCCAAAAAATTACGTTTAGTATACGTAAAGTTTTTTAAATGTAAACCAACGAAGTGGCTGGGATTTGGTCTCATCTGATTTTATTTCCATAGCTAGCTGGTTAGTCAGGAGCACATATCCCATAGAATTTAAGTAGGTCTATGTAAGAATCTATTTTCTGTCAAGCTCACCGTTTCTTTTATTTTCTTTATTGCAATGAAATTTTGTGACTATGTATCGGTTTTTCGGTTATAAAGACTCTATAATGTTTTCATTGCTGCCTATCCATATCCCAAGCATACATTAACAGGTTTTCCCGATACACGTGTCATATGTAAATATTGTAAATGTATATGGCGGCCATCACTGTCAAACCGCTCAATAATTCAGCCGCGCGTACAGGAAGCGGAAACCAGACGCTTTTAGCGAACATTAACAATTATAATCCTCACATCATAACACGAGATGAGAAGGAATTGTAATAGATAGAGACGGTGAAAAAGGAATGAAGCATAATTAATAACTCAGCTAATGCGAGTAACACATAGAAAAACGTCATTTCATAGTCTAAATGAAGGTGATTCTATCCACGGACGAAGTTTGCCTTCGTTCTGACTAGTTCGACCGTTGGCAAACAGTTATGTCATGCTAAAAATTCTGCTACAGCTAAAGCAGTTTCAGAGTCATTCAAGAGGAGCGAAAAGGTCAGTGGGCAGACCACCTGCTCGATAGTCAGATTATATCGTCAAGCTTACAGGACCTCACTGGACGAGGGTGGCACAGGACCGTGAGGATTGGCGCTGTAGAGGCCTATACCCTGCAATGTGTGGATGACGCTGAGAATGATGATGATGAAAATTCTGCTTTACAACTACTATTCCAGCCACAAAAATTCAACCACAGTTAATAATTGATAAAATCCACAATGAAAAGTACTTGAGCATTTCGTATGGTTGGTTTTTCATAGTTCCTACTTCATGATTTTCTTAGCATTGCTCTGTGTTCCAAAATACAAGGTCTAAGCCTCCAACATGAATTATTCACAAGAAACGTTCATTGTCAAAAACATCGAATCGAAGGGCTTTATTATTGTAATGAATGAAACTATGTCGTTAGGAACAATGAAAATAGTTTCAGAGTTGACCTAACCTGATGAGATGAAACATTCAGTAGACTCTCTAAGCATTCGTGAAACTGGAATCACTGTTTATTTAGGACGGCTAGTTCAAGGGATAATATAACGACACTTGGGCACTAGATTTCACCGTCTAACTAGAGAAATGTTATTGGTGAAATGGTCAAGCAATTTGCAAAACTTTCAGGGGTAAATGACGTCCAATTCTTGGCCATACATATCTGATTAAAAAGTTATTTGTATTGAGTGCAATAAACTCGACTGAAGTAGGTATAATGCTCTTGTCATTACATTAGTGTTTCAACGGCAAAGTAATTTATCAAAAAATGTTTGGAGTCTATGTCGGCGTCCGAAGTTAATAATTTTAATAAATCATAGTGGTTATCACAGGGGGCGACAGTTTTGACATTGTCAGCTTTTCAAACGTTTGAAACATATTGTTTGGTGCAGGCTTGATAAATTATTCAAGTGCTAATAATAACGCCACATTCATGCATATCAATTCAGGGAAATTATTTGCAATTTTGGAGAGTAATAAGTAAATCTACACATAATAAAAATTTGGTTTAATGAGAATTTATTCGGGAACAAAATAAAAATACTAGCCTGGAAAATAAGTCATATTATCTCTTACGATTTTAAAAGCAACAGTACTCGTGAAGTCTAAGAGAAATGTGCCTAAAGTTGTAAAAATTTGTAACAACAGCTCTTATAGTTTTCTTGATAATCATCACAAAAAAGTTATAAACTATGCACAGCCTTGTAAAGTCAAGTTTGTAACAAGAAGCAAAGAAAGGAATAGACGTTTTCTTTTGCTTTTCTTACAAACTTTCTTAGTTCCAAGAAAAAACTGTTCTGTGAAAGATCCTTCCCGTTCTAAGTTGCCGGCAATAACCAGTATTTATATCGTTTTAGACGACGGAAATAAAAGTTTATGCGTAGGGACTGTAGCTGATGTGTCCTTACGACTGACGACTGGGTTAACTAGGCTTACTCAGGGTGTCCCTGTTTAAGTGGTCCAAAGAAAAAAATATCTAGATTCTGGACCTCCTAACCTAACATCTTTTTCAATTTTCGAAGCAAAAATTGACACTCCATACAAAATGTTTTATCAGTCAGCGTATGGTATGGGTGGTCAAATCGGTCAAATATTTTTTTCTTTATTTCTATTTTCTTCGAATACCTATTATAAAACAATATTTCAGATTGGTAGCTGAGGAATTGAGGATGTCAATATTTTTAATTTGTGGTCTAGATATTTTCTTTGAAACACTTAAACAGGCACACCCTGCATCTGCTGGCACTTTCCAAAACTGTAATGTTATCTAATGGCCATGATTCTTTGCCTTTCCTTACTTATTCTTTCGTTTGTAGTGTTTACGATATTAAGAAGCAGAATTTATTAGGTCAGTCAGCTGACATTTTAATCATAATTAAAACAAACGTATCGGTGTAAGATACTCCTACATAGATTTTTGGTAAAGGCGAACAATTTTGAAAACACCTTTATAAGACTTATTTTAGTTTGCTATTTTACTCATGCACCTTCACCTGCCTTTCCTCCCGGTCAAATTGCGCCACCAGGCATGAAAATTATAACTCTGCGACTGGTGGGTTACTGTAAGAATTATGAGTGTGGCAGGCGGATTGGCGAGCACAATGCAAGATGTTGCATTTACAGGGAACGCTGGTGGTATGGTGTTATTTAATAGATGGTGTTGAAAAAAGGGGTGAGGCAAAGATTTTTGGGAAATGAAATCTATCTAGATCGATTTATCGACGGTACCCATAATATTTGATTTGAACTTCTTAGGCCATTGATGTGACGAAAACAAAAGAAACTCACGTGACGTCAGCAAAGTGCTGGTGCAGCTCCCTCGCCCGCACAGCCAGCATAGCCAAGGCAGACTTGACGTCTCTGGCGCAAGGCTTCCTCTTCCCCCCTCCGAGCCCGCCCCACTCCACCAGGGGGTCGTAGACGAAGGCTTCGAGCAGGGTCAACAGGGTTTCTCAATATCTAGATCGATTTATCGTCCCTAGATCTATTTATCGTCTCTAGATCTATTTATCGTCCCTAGACCGATTTATCGTCACTAGATTGGTTTATCGTTCCTAGATCGATTTATGACGATAAATCGATCTCGGAACAATTTATCGTCCCAAGATCGATTTATCGTCCGATCTAGATCAATTTATCGACCCCGGTATAATATTCGATTTGAGCTACTTAGACCTTTGATGTGATGAAAACAAAAGAAACTCACGTGACGTCAGCAAAGTGCTGGTGCAGCTCCCTCGCCCGCACAGCCAGCATGGCCAAGGCAGACTTGACGTCTCTGGCGCAAGGCTTCCTCTTCCCCCCTCCGAGCCCGCCCCACTCCACCAGGGGGTCGAACACGAAGGCTTCGAGCAGGGTCAACAGGGTTTCGAAATATCTAGATCGATTTATCGTCCCTAGATCGATTTATCGTCCCTAGATCTATTTATCGTCCCTAGATCGATTCATCGCCCTTAGATTGATATATCGTCCCTAGATCGATTTATCTCGCTAGATCGATTTATCGTCTAATGTAGATCGATTTATTGTCCCTACATCGTCTTATCGTCCCTAGATCGATTTATCGTCCCAAGATCGATTTATCGACCGTCCTAGATCGATTTATAGTCCCTAGAACGATTTATCGTCCCTAGATCGATTTATAGTCCGATCTAGATCGATTTATCGTCCCTTGATCAATCAATCGTCCCTAGATCGATTTATCGTCCCTAGGTCGATTTATCGTCCCTAGGTCGATTTATCGTCCCTAGGTCGATTTATCGTCCCTAGATCGATTTATACCCGGTATAATATTTGATTTGAGAAGGAAAGAAAAAGAAAGAAACTCACGTGACATCAGCAAAGTGCTGGTGCAGCTCCCTCGCCCGCACAGCCAGCATAGCCAAGGCAGACTTGACGTCTCTGGCGCAAGGCTTCCTCTTCCCCCCTCCGAGCCCGCCCCACTCCACCAGGGGGTCGTAGACGAAGGCTTCGAGCAGGGTCAAGAGGGTTTCCCAATATCTAGATCGATTTATCGTCCCTAAATCGATTTATCGTCCCTAGATAATTTTATCGACCCAAGATAGATTTGTCGTCCGATCTAGATCGATATATCGTCCCTAGATCAATTTATCGTCCGATATAGATCGATTTATCGTCCCTAGATCGAGTTCTATTCCGATCTAGATCGATTTATCGTCCCTAGATCGATTTATCGTCCCTAGATCGATTTATCGTCCCTAGATCGATTTATCGACCGATCTAGATCTATTTTACGACCGATTTATAGTCCCTAGACTAAATTATCGTCCCTAGATCGATTAATCGTCCTTAGATCGATTTATTGTCCCTAGATCGATTTATTGTCCCTTAATCGATTTATCGTCCCTAGACCGATTTATAGTCCAATCTAGATCAATTTATCGACCCCGGTATAATATTCGATTTGAGCTTCTTAGACCTTTGATGTGACGAAAACAAAAGAAACTCACGTGACGTCAGCAAAGTGCTGGTGCAGCTCCCTCGCCCGCACAGCCAGCATAGCCAAGGCAGACTTGACGTCTCTGGCGCAAGGCTTCCTCTTCCCCCCTCCGAGCCCGCCCCACTCCACCAGCGGGTCGTACACGAAGGCTTCGAGCTGGGTCAACAGGGTTTCATGGTGATTTCCAAGAGATGGCGTTGTTAGTTTATAAAAATCTCCCAAAAAGATGCGACGCAACGATTATTGGTAAATGAAAATATCTAGATAGATTTATCGTCCCTAGATCGAATTATCTTTCCTTAGATCGATTTATCGTC
Source organism: Phthorimaea operculella (assembly GCA_024500475.1). Taxonomy (NCBI): domain Eukaryota; kingdom Metazoa; phylum Arthropoda; class Insecta; order Lepidoptera; family Gelechiidae; genus Phthorimaea; species Phthorimaea operculella. The sequence continues at coordinate 468,333 of JANFCV010000193.1, read as the reverse complement.
CTAAGATCGATTTATAGACCCGAGATCGATTTATCGTTCCTAGATCGATTTATCGTCCCTAAATCGATTTATCGTCCCTAGATCGAATTATCGTCCGATCTAGATCGATTTGTAGACCCTGGTATTTAAATACATTTGAACTTTTTAGGCCTATAATGTGAAGAAAAAGAAAGAAACTCACGTGACGTCAGCAAAGTGCTGGTGCAGCTCCCTCGCCCGCACAGCCAGCATAGCCAAGGCAGACTTGACGTCTCTGGCGCAAGGCTTCCTCTTCCCCCCTCCGAGCCCGCCCCACTCCACCAGCGGGTCGTAGACGAAGGCTTCGAGCAGGGTCAAGAGGGTTTCCCAATGTCTAGATCGATTTATCGTCCCTAGATCGATTTATCGTCTCTAGATCGATTTAGAGTCCGATCTAGATCGATTTATCGTACCTAGTTAATTTATCGTCCGATCTAGAGCGACTTATCGTCCCTAGATCGATTTATACCCGGTATAATATTTTAATTTGAGAAGGAAAGAAAAAGAAAGAGACTCACGTAACGTCAGCTGTGTGCTGGTGCAGCTCCCTCGCCCGCACAGCCAGCATAGCCAAGGCAGACTTGACGTCTCTGGCGCAAGGCTTCCTCTTCCCCCCTCCGAGCCCGCCCCACTCCACCAGCGGGTCGTAGACGAAGGCTTCGAGCAGGGTCAACAGGGTTTCGAAATATCTAGATCGATTTATCGCCCTTAGATTGATATATCGTCCCTAGATCGATTTATCGTTCCTAGATCGATTTATGGTCCCTAGATCGATTTATCGTCCCTTAATCGATTTATCGCCCCTAGATCGATTTATCGTCGTTAGATCGATTTATCGTCCGATCTACATCGATTTATTGACCCCGGTATTTGATTCGATTTTTGTTTCCTAGGAAATTGATGTGACGAAAAAAGAAAGAGACTCACGTGATGTCAGCAAAGTGCTGGTGCAGCTCCCTCGCCCGCACAGCCAGCATAGCCAAGGCAGACTTGACGTCTCTGGCGCAAGGCTTCCTCTTCCCCCCTCCGAGCCCGCCCCACTCCACCAGCGGGTCGTAGACGAAGGCTTCGAGCAGGGTCAAGAGGGTTTCAGTAGTTCCATGGAACTATACTCAATAGGACTACTGCGAACGAAGGTTCCTTTCCTCGATTTATGGTGTTTTTCAACAGATGGTGGTGTTAGTTTATAAAAAAATCCCAAAAAAGGAGCAAAGCAACGAATTTTGGGAAATGCAAATATCTAGATCGATTTATCGTCCCCAGATCGATTTACCGTCCCCAGATCGATTTATCGTTCCGCAGATCGGATCTAGATAGATTTATCGTCCCTAGATCGATTTATTGTCCGATCTAAATCGATATATCGTCCCTAAATAAATTTATCGTCCGATCTACATCGATTTATTGACCTCGTTATTTGATTTGATTTGTGTTTCTTAGGAAATCGATGTGACGAAAAAAGAAAGAAACTCACGTGACATCAGCAAAGTGCTGGTGCAGCTCCCTCGCCCGCACAGCCAGCATAGCCAAGGCAGACTTGACGTCTCTGGCGCAAGGCTTCCTCTTCCCCCCTCCGAGCCCGCCCCACTCCACCAGGGGGTCGTAGACGAAGGCTTCGAGCAGGGTCAAGAGGGTTTCAGTAGTTCCATGGAACTATACTCAATAGGACTACTGCGAACGAAGGTTTCTTTCCTCGATTTATGGTGTTTTTCAATAGATGGTGGTGTAAGTTTATAAAAAAAAACCAAAAAAGATGCAAAGCAACAAATTTTGGGAAATGCAAATATCTAAATCGATTTATCGTCCTCAGATCGATTTATCGTCCCTAGATCGATTTATCGTCCCTAGATCGATTTATCGTCCCTAGATCAATTTATCCCTAGATCGATTTATCGTCCCTAGATCGATTTATCGTCCCTAAATCGATTTATCGACCGTCCTAGATCGATTTATAGTCCCTAGATCGATTTATCGTCCCTAGATCGATTTATTGTCCGATCTAGATCAATTTATCGACCCCGGTATAATATTCGATTTGAGCTTCTTAGACCTTTGATGTGACGAAAAAGAAAGAAACTCACGTGACATCAGCAAAGTACTGCTGTATTTGATAAATAAAGTATTTTGTATTTATTTGTAAAACATAACCCTCCTTCTGAGGCAGCCGGGTATATAAACTACTCACGTGACGTCAGCTGTGTGCTGGTGCAGCTCCCTCGCTCGCACAGCCAGCATAGCCAAGGCAGACTTGACGTCTCTGGCGCAAGGCTTCCTCTTCCCCCCTCCGAGCCCGCCCCACTCCACCAGCGGGTCGTACACGAAGGCTTCGAGCAGGGTCAAGAGGGTTTCCCAATATCTAGATCGATTTATCGTCCCTAGATCTATTTATCGTCCCTAGACCGATTTATCGACCCTAGATCGATTTATCGTTCCTTAGATCAATGTATCGTCCCTAGATCGATTTATCGTTCCTTAGATCGATTTATCGACCCTAGATGGATTTATCGTCCGATCTAGACCTCGGTATTTGAATTGATTTGAGCTTTTTAGGCCATTGATGTGACGAAAACAAAAGAGACTCACGTGACGTCAGCAAAGTGCTGGTGCAGCTCCCTCGCCCGCACAGCCAGCATAGCCAAGGCAGACTTGACGTCTCTGGCGCAAGGCTTCCTCTTCCCCCCTCCGAGCCCGCCCCACTCCACCAGCGGGTCGTACACGAAGGCTTCGAGCAGGGTCAAGAGGGTTTCAGTGGTTCCATGGAACTATACTCAATAGGACTACTGCGAACGAAGGTTTCCCCTTCCGCGACGCAGTGTTATTCAACAGATGGCGTTGTTAGTTTATAAATACCTCCCAAAATAGGGGTGAAGCAACGATTATTGGGAAATGAAAATATCTAGATAGATTTATCGTCCATATATCGATTTATAGTCCGATCTCGATCGATTTATCGTCCGATCTATATCGATTTATCGTCTCTAGATCGATTTATTGTCCCTAGATCGATTTATCGTCCCTAGATCGATTTATCGTCCTTAGATCGATTTATAGTCCGATCTAGATCAATTTATCGACCCCGGTATAATATTCGATTTGAGCTTCTTAGACCTTTGATGCGATGAAAAAGAAAGAGACTCACGTGACGTCAGCAAAGTGCTGGTGCAGCTCCCTCGCCCGCACAGCCAGCATAGCCAAGGCAGACTTGACGTCTCTGGCGCAAGGCTTCCTCTTCCCCCCTCCGAGCCCGCCCCACTCCACCAGCGGGTCGTAGACGAAGGCTTCGAGCAGGGTCAAGAGGGTTTCCCTTCCTCGACGCATGGTGCGGAGTACGTGCTCGCAGGCCAGGCGGAATATGCCCTGGAAAAGAGGGAACACACATTAATATGGAAGAATTTTACACTTCTTGTAAAAAAGGGAACATATGATCATTAAGGTAAGGTCTAGGACTTTTATTAGACTGGGAGGTACTGACGATTTTGCAAAGAAATTTCTTGAAAATTACGCTCTGACCATATAATACGCTGAAGTGATGGATGATGATGGTGATCAGAGAATGTTGATTGGTATAATCTTAAGATTTCTCGAGTAGTGTCTGTCTCTCTGCCTTTGTTACAATAGGAGATTTGCTACGACGTTCCAAATGACTACGGCGTAGCGTAGCACATTCTTTTATGACATTACATTCAGACACATTTACGTAACGGATTTCAATTTTTTTTTCAAATATCCTTGTGTAGACGAATGTAGCATTTTTACTTTACGCACAAAATAACTTAAGTCAGCTCTAAGGCCTAAACCATAACTAATTTCACCAAGATTATTTTTATAAACAAAAAGTCGATATAGAGTTGTTCTTCCATGACCCATGACCCTTGAAGGCCCTTCGGTGTAACCTTGCTGACCACACAGAGGTAATTAAAATATCATGTGACGACCTTGGCGCGTCAAACTAAATAAATGTTACTTTGTATTGTTTTGTTACTTCTTTGAGTATTTCGTGAGAATTAACTTGAAGTGGTTTTCTCGATATACACGGTGTTAGGAAAACTACTGCGTTTTCAGGGATAAACTTCAGTCATAAAAAGTCATACTGAACAACTATTCACGAAGAAATGTGAAAATTTAAATTGGTCTTTCAAACATTTTAAGTATTGAACCGGGTCTATCGCGATAATTATTTAGGTAAACCTTTATAATTTACCTGTGTCCCGACTTAAAATGAAAATGAAAATACTTAAAATGTGTGAAAACAATCGCGAGTGCTTCAAAAGTTATATTGGTCTTTCAAAATTCGAACCTAGGCTAAATGTTCTGTTTTATGGAAAATATGTTATGAATATGTAAACAAAGGCAGAGTTATTACTTTTATGAAACATGAACTTTTGACATCGCCTAGACGTATCATATCAATGCTACCGGCAGCAGTCAATATTATATAAACGCCTGAGCCAAAACTTTTCCCGACCTTTACATCAGTGCATGAAAATAAAAGCTATTTTGGTCGTACTGTTCCATTCTACTTTACATTTCGTCTGTCTGAAAGTAAATTTATAGACACAAGTTTAAGGTCAAATCAGATATATAGCAAGCAAATCGATTTGAAATGATATTCGTGACAAAAGTATTTTAGTTTAAAACAAACAAATATAGTTTGGAATTTATACCCAGACAGGGAAATGTGGCTATTTTGTCTATGAACAGACAAGGGCGAGGTCATACTAAAATACACTGAACTGCATGTAAATTGTGATATTTGGGTTATATGTGAGATGCACTGCTCTACTAGTTGATATTAGAAAATATTGTCAAAAGCATAGGATTCATTGGGTTACTTCCCAGAGTCCTGAAAATTCGAAACTCGAGAAGACTAATCACACACATGATTTGGATTAGAAATTATTTACATCATTTGACCTAAATGAGTCTTGATGATGATTTAAAATAGCTTTAAATGCAATAAGATATTTACTTAAGATTATACCAGAATGATACCTTTTTTTAGCCTTTTTAAACAAACGTATTGCCCTGTTTCTGGCGTTCCCCTGTCTTGGCAAGGGCACTGCCGTACCCCCAGATTTGGAAAAGTTCTTCTTTATCATCCGCCTGTCCTACTGTCACTAGTAAAATTTCACCCTACATATCAACTGAAATAAATAACTATTCTCTGTATGTTGCATTCGTTAAATCTACCGAACAACAAAGACAATAAAGCAAGATATTAGAGGTAGAGTTTCAGAATAATGAAGTATCGTGTTCCCATGCTTTGAAACTTATAAAACCTGCAGCTTAGAACTTCGCCGCAGGTTAAGCTTGTAATACCATAGCTCTTGGCAGACACAAGGGTATTATTTGTTATGTAATCTGTGGTATTATTGCTGTGGACTGAAGGAAAGGAATATTCTTGTTTTTGCAATGAGCTGCAAAGAGAATTTTGCTGGAACTCTTGGTTTCCAGACACAAAGAGCGCGCGCGGTCTTAAAGTTTCATACAAACTTATACCCCTGTATTTTTTCCGAAAAATGCATGTATAGTTAACTCCAATAGTAACTCAAATCGGCAATTTCGAATAGCAGGTCCATTTTATTTTTTTATTTCGACCTATTATATCCTTGGGCAAAGTTTTTATTTATCACCAGAGCTTGTGCTGCATTTTTGCTAGCGGTAACTAGTAATATTTCACCCTATTATACTATGAGAGACGAGTTTATAATAGCATCGTCCCATTTATTCTATGCGAGTATTGTTATAGGCAAATTAGGGTTTCAAGGGTTTCATGCCTGCTTCTATTATCTCAGTTTCATAAGTAATTTATTTTTTATAAGTTCCCTAGAAAAATCGCTAATTTCTCACCCTACATTACCTATACCATAAAGCTTGCTCGCTAGGTGTTGCTAGGCTACTGAGCGCATAAGTTGAAAACTAAAGTTTAAAATGAAGCTGAACTTGGTGTAATTTATCACGGGTTATGCGGTCAGGCCGGATTACGGGAAGTTGAGAGTCTTGCTATCCGTGCTGTGCCGTGTGGTGCCGGGAGAGTAGAATAGCACCACCCCCTCTCTTCTTGTGGGGGTCGTAAGAGGCGACCGAGGGATAAACCAGACCCAAACAGCCAGGGCAAACCGTGTGGTGGCGGTTAATCCACTACAAAAGCATTCCCAAGGAGGGTTGACGTCTGGTAGGCGGCCGGTCGTAAAATTCAGCCAAATCCTTTTGCAACACGATTTTGTGTTCAACGAAACGTGTTGCGCCGACCCCAAGTAATTGGGATAAGGGCAGGAAGATGATGAGAGTCTTGCTATCCAACAGTATAGTGCGGTAATGCATGGCCTAGAAAAGATTTGATCTTAGTAAAATATGAAATGTATTCAGTGTCTTACGATACGACACAAGAAGAAGAAGAAAGCACTAAGCAGGTGTTTGTAGTGGCAAATGTATTTTCAAACCGATTGTTTTGCGAAGTGCTATTACGTTAGTAACTATTATCTATATAATCTCTCCATACATACATACATACATATAACACGCTTATATCCCTAACGGTTTAAAACAGCCATTTAGGGTGAGAATCCACCAGAGCTGTGCGAGGTAGCGAGGCGGTGAGCGAGGAAAAAATCCACCAATAGAATCACTTCATTTTCCTAGCCTCGCTCAGCTCAGCTCTGGTGGAATAGGGTTGAGCGAAGCGAGGCCATTCTACATACAAAACAAGCGAGAAATGTGTGCGAGGAATGTGTTGCGAGGAATGTGTAGCGAGGAATGCGTTGCGAGGAATGCGTTGCGAGAAATGTGTTGCGAGGTTTCCACTACATCGCATTCCCCCCGCTCACACATTTCACAGCTTCGCAACGCATCCTCGCTCCGCACATTAATGCGCATTTTGACAGCTCCGCTACGCATCCTCGTACGACACATTTTACTCGCACAGCTCTGGTGGAAACCCCTACACATTTCCACAGCACAGCTACGCATCCTCGTACGACACATTTTACTCGCACAGCTCTGGTGGATTCTCACCCTTACACCACGTCTGACAAAAGTTTGAGAATCATTTAGAAGGCTGTGTATCACCATAGTGGGTGGTTGCCAGCCTGTCGCCTGAAATTGCAATACACATCAACTCTCAAATCCCTTAGTCGCTTCTTACGACACCCACGGGAAAGATGAAAGAGATGGGATGATGGTATTCTAAGCCGGCATCACACGGCATTTCAGTAATCTCTCCATGCGTACATCAAAAGACCTCTAATAATTCATGATCATGTGTAGCTTTCTTCGCTCAAGGCCAGGTATCTTATTTATTTCTATACCCTAATACTCTACTGTTGGACTTTGGGGTACTAAAAGCATAGACATAAAACTTCATAAAGGTCGTTTTGCGAAATCACAACTGAATGTTCATTGTATTGGAATCTTTAATGCACTTACAGCGCTATATTATTGTCATAAATTTCATTGCTTATTTAGACAGTTGTGTAACTAATAAATATCTACTTAGTACCAGTACCATCAGTACACTTTATCAGACGAACCAGCTACGTAATATACATAGAGTTGTTTTGCATCCCTTTACCGTTAAGAGGTCACGTTTTGTGACACCCTGGAGGAGATATGGGAGCCATGGTCTTTAAGCGTGTTACGTGTCCCGATACAAATGTGCATTGACGTTGGACATTTTAATCCCTCTTCACTGTCGAGTCGGAACGAACGAACTATCTTGATCCAGGAAACTATTCTAAAAATACAAACCTCTTTCCAAATACTGAAACCGAATTTGAAACAGTTTTCAAAATATTACAATGTTTCAACATTGTATATACCTACGAAATATTTTCAGTATAACCAACGACCATGTTGGAAAACTTGAACCGTCATATTCCCCCGTTGCTTGGATGTCAGGGGTCATTTGAGACATAATAAACATAACCATTTTGTCGTAGTACGAGTTCTGAGCACGTATTTTTGAATTTGGTTAGGTGCATCACCCGATATCTTTCCCGTAGGTGTCGTAAGAAGCTACTAAAAGATTTGAAAGTTTGTGTATATTGCAATTTTAGGCGACAGACAGAATACCTGTCACTATGGTGATACACATTTTTCTGAATGACTCTCAAACTATAGTCAGACATGGTGTGAATGGCCGTTTTTTACAGCTGTTAACGATCTGCCGACTCCGCAGGGGATATATATGTGTATGTGAATTTGGTCTGCCATGCCACTAATTGCCACACAACCTTGAAATTAATGAATTAGAGTAGCAGAATGTGCGAGTCGAGTGGTTAGACAGTTCATGGCATGCTGGCGCTTGCGAAATCAGATTTCTACTGAACCAAAAATACGCCTCCTGCTTGTGACCGACTTCCACTAGTAAAATATTATTATGTAAACCTGTCCAGCTGTATTCGATTACGCGAATAAGATGTCGTTTCTGCTCGTATTTATAAATATTGGCAATGTTTCGCTATTAAATTTTATTTGCATCATTTTTACTTTATCCGACATGTAAAACCGTCTTGTGTTTACGCTTCATCAGTACAGAGGGTTCCTAGTTCAATTCTAGGCCAAGAATATTTGTGCCATGGTCTTCTACGACCTTGCATTGGCAGTCAGCCTAATCACGGTTAACGCTTAAATAAGCGCCTAGGGGAGATCTAAGTTAAGAGCCTTAGTTAGACACACGTTGAATGCTTGTCTAGCGTATTTTTTTGTATGAAGTTTAATTTTATACACGCGTCTAACTTTTTTGTAGTAATAGGCCCCTAATGTCTAGCAGCAGTCTGTTGCAGTTGCAGTTGCAGTTGATGATATCCCGTCGATAAATATTTGGTCAACTGAAATACCCTTTGGTCTACAATGGACAGATTCTATTTTGGACATCATATTCTAATTTGGACAGATTCTACTTTGGACAGATTCTATTTTGGACAGATTCTGCTTTGGACAGATTCTACTTTGGACAGATTCTACTTTGGACAGATTCTACATTGGACAGATTCTACTTTGGACAGATTCTGCTTTTGATATTGGTCTTTTCATTTATCATATTTCTGAAGAAGTTAAGGGTGTGCGGTACATTACTTTTGGTAAAGGGATCAAAATATAAAACTAGCAGTTATATTAAACCAATCTTTATTTATTCATAACGATCAATTTACGATGTAAAATAATCAAATAAAACATGTCTTCTCTTTAATGAACAATAATTAAAAAATAATGTAAGTTGAAATCAGCAATCAATCATAACCCGTTAATTATGTAACGCAGTGTTTTTCAAACTTTTTGAAATACGCGACCCTCTCCGGGCAAAAAATCAATGGCGACCCTGTTGGGTCATCATAGAAACACAAAATTAGTAATTTTATTTATTCAATGGCGGATACAGAAAAACTACAAGCCACGCATTTTTGTGCGCATTCTTAGGATTTTCTGGGTAGGCTGAAATTTTCAGTCAAAAATTAGCCACAATGAGCCATGAATAAAGCGAGCGAAGCGAGCGAGAATTTTTACGCTAAAAACGATCATAAAAGCTTGAAAGTTCGTGAAAAACAGGCTGAAAAATACACGTATCGCGAGCGAAGCGAGCTCGACTTTTCACGCAACAAACAGGTAAAAAACGTTTAGGTACAAAACACATGCACTGCATAAAATAGCAGAACGTTTTGAAAGTTTTGGAATATAAACATGCCCATTCTTTGTCTCTAAAATTGTGATTTACTGAATTTTATCCGACCACCCACCTGTGGTTCTGCCTTGACTCTTAGCTTTTGCCGGCGACCCCCCTAGGAAGGCTCCGCGACCCCCCTGGGGGTCGCGACCCACAGTTTGAAAAACACTGATGTAACGTATTACATAATTGATAGGTTATGTATAGAGATGTGTAAGAGAAGACATGTTTTATTTGATTATTTTTCATTGTAAATTGTATGTCGCAGGCTGCCGTCATTCATACGGATCACCAGTACATCTAAGAACGGTAGAGTACCTCCAGCCTCATTCTCCACAGTAAACTTAATTTTAGAATGAAACGTCGAGACTCTATAAGCCTCGACTTAAAACAACAAGGTTAGTCGTTAGTAACATTAAATATATTTTGATCCCTTTACCAAAAGTAATGTACCGCACACCCTTACCTTCTTCAGAAATATGATAAATGAAAAGACCAATATCAAAAGCAGAATCTGTCCAAAGTAGAATCTGTCCAATATAGAATCTGTCCAAAGTAGAATCTGTCCAAAGTAGAATCTGTCCAAAGCAGAATCTGTCCAAAATAGAATCTGTCCAAAGTAGAATCTGTCCAAATTAGAATATGATGTCCAAAATAGAATCTGTCCATTGTAGACTAAAGGTGAAATACGTCTTGCGTCTTGGTTTTCTTTTGTGTAAACTTTTGTATTATGTTCATTAAAACGCTTCCACGCAGGGATTTCTAGTGGGAACTGAGGGTTTTATACGAGTAGTTTTGTGTGTGTGCGAAATAAATCAAATAAAGTACTTATAATTTTCAGACATGATTGATTACACATTCACACATTATCATCTCAATATTACCTAAATAGCTAATATTACTTAACGTCTCGGCTCAGCTCGTCAGTTTGTTCATCTAATGGAGGCGTGACAAAGCAAACAGTTAGCAGATTTCGACGCAACTGCCTACGATCTGCCTTCGACCATGGCATTAATATTAAGACAGAAAGCCATGTCTTAGACTTGCTCTACCATGGCATTCCACGAAAAAGTCAACTTTTGTCCGTACGTGACGTGTATGGGAGCTCCCACTTATTCTTAAGATACAAAGTTACAGTAGTTGTAGAATCTAATGCCCTTTAGTTACTTTCAATACCGCATTTAAAATATCCATGTGTCTCACACGGAAATATTAGAAATCAGAGCATCACGTACAGACATTTTCGTGGAATGCCCCATTTAACAGAAAAAGGAAAATAGACAAGGAGTATCCTACAAGATATAATTACTCTACCTCAACAGCCACAAAAGTCCATTACGGAACATTGGCCTGCCCTTATCTTAATGCCATACTTACCACGCCCCTGGCAGTCGCATTGGCGAGCGCAGCGTAAAATGTTACATTTACAGGAAACGCTGCTGCCCAATCCCTAGATGATTATTCCTCAGCTTAGTCGCTTTTAACGACACCCACTTCTACCAAATGGGGTGATGCTATTCTGTACTGCCATCACTCGGTGGGTAAACAGATAATTACTAAATTAATGTTAAATTAACAAACTTAGGACACAGCAATCCTACTCTCAATATCTATGGCTGAAACCTACCTATGCCTTAACTACTGTAATCCCAAAAGACTAAACTATAATTTGGCGATAGTGAAAAACATTATCTGTCCAAAACAGCCACTTATTTTATAGTAGGTTGGTAGTTAGGCTATAATTTATTCTCTAGCTAGGCACTATGATTTTGATAGACAAAATAATTCCTCGAGAGCATAACCTAGAACGTTTTGAAACAGTGGACAAACATCAATCACGTGGCATGAAATAAATTCATGAAAACGTGAAAACGGGCGCGTTACGAAGCCACCAAGAGTGGCTTAAGCTTCCGGCTCACGTCACGTCGGTGTGAGCTGACCTTTAAACTTCATTTACCTGTCGCTTGTTCCGCTCATAAGCATCGCTTGTTGTTTTCAGACATGGACATCATACAAATCACGCCCTAATACGTAGCAGGGTAAGTAGAGTACCGTGTGATGCCTGCGGGTGTCGTAAAAAACGACGAAAGGATAACCATCCAGGGAACGGGGAGCAGCGTTCCCTGTAAATGTAACATCTTGAGCTGCGCTCGACCATTGAAGAACAAAGAATATGAATGCGATTTGCTTTGCATAATCTCTCTAGATGACAGCCGATGTGGCGCAGTGGTTAGTACGACAGCTTCCGGGTTCAATTCCCGGTGGGGTCACTTTTCCTTGTTCCCAGTCTGGTCAGGACACTGCAGGCTGGACCAACTAACTGTCCGAAATACAAGATGGTTCCATGCTTCGGAGGGCACGTTAAGCCATCGGTTCCGGTTGCTGTCTATGATCACTTCGGAACGGCGGTCGTTACACAACCATGTCAGAGGCATTCAATTTGCAGTAGGCGGTTGAAAAACTCTGACACCAGGGTTAATCGGGTCGTTAGACGACTTGGTGTCCCACTCGAAGAAGAAGTATCTCTCTTGTAAATTTTGGTACCTAACCTTATTTAACAGTAATAAGAAAGCCAACAATTCTTTACTTGTGTACTAGACAAATAGCGCCTAGTAGACTAGAACTACCCGCGGTGCATTTTTACAGCCACTCTGTACAACAAAGTAGACAATTATGTTTCAGTCTTAGTACAAGGGAATGCTGCAGTGGGAACTTTACGAGCAAGCAAACTGAAGCCACGAAAAACTTGCCACAATCAAATTCAGCATGCGTTAAAAACAACTAAAAGCGCAAATACAACGAAAGTCAATATCATTATTAATATCAACAGTATCACTACATGGTATAAAATGAAGTCACTTTTTGCGTTTTTCTGTTTGTCTTTCGTGGAATTCGTGAATTCCTTCTAAGCCGCGGAGCGGATTTTGATGCGGTTTTTATTAATGGATAGAGTGATCCAAGAGAAAGGTTTATTTGTAAAACATGCCGCGAAAAAGCCTTTTGCTAGCGGAAAAAATAGTTGCAGCGGGTGAAACCACTAACGGTTGGTAGTTACGTTATTTAATCTGTACACAGAAATATAGCGTTCCTTCAGTTATTTATGGTTGCCACAAAAAATCGCTTTGGCGCATTGTATGAACTTAGTTTTAAAGATCTTCCTTGTCTACAATAAAGTATAATTTTATTTGATTATAATTTAATTATTTTTTACCAAGTGTGAGGTTTGATTTGCGCCGAGATGGTCATGACATGACTTTAATCTGGTTTTCGTAATGTTCTCTCTCTTACATATCCTCACCCTAAGGTACATATGATTATTGTGGAAACACTCTGATTAATTATACCTTTCTCTGCTGCGAACACGCGTCATAATTCTCGCTTGTGTCTGTTGCGGTTTATTATGTCCTCATTCATAGTTGTTGTAGTCGGGTAGTTTGTTTAAATTTGTGTAGAGTGGTAGTGGTGGTGGGATTTTACTTATTTTCAGCTTTTTCATTTTGTGTTCAGGTATCTTTATCCCCTGAAGCATAATAACGGAGTACCGGATATAACATTTAATAGCAATATGGGTACCTACTAAATTAACAGAATAGGCAATGTCGCTAAACTTGGAGTTCTTCAAAATAAACTTTTCTGCTATTCAGACTTCTTTTCTGTATAAAAGTATACTAAGGTAATCGGTGAGTTTGGCAATACCCTCCGTTAAGGGAAAGCCCATGTCCAGCAGTGGGCTATTGTGGCTGTTATGGTAAGGGTACTCTAATCATTATGTTCCGTGGGACATTAAGTCGATTCGACTGGCTACACAATGAATTCTGGTGTCAGAGTTTTTATATCGTCTGTATTAATGTTAAGTAAGGCAGTAACAAATGCAGAGGTATGTGGAAGGCCGTAAACATGGAGCTAGGCAGGGGATCCCGAGACAGGGTCGATTATACGGACCTCATAGTCGATGACAGCGGTAATCCTTTCACGTCCAAGCTGGACCTGGTCAACTCACTCAACGGTGAGTTTGTGACGGCAGCGGCGGCGTGTGGAGCCCCAGCTGCTAACACATCGCTATGTATGGCAACTATGTCCAACCACCAAATACCTAGTGACTCGTCAATTTGGCTTCGTCCTTTCACTCCCCTCGAGATAGTAAACATTCTTAGGAAATCGATAGCACCAAAGAACAGTACAGATATTTACGGATTATCCGCAAACCTGCTCAGAAATGTTAGTCTGGTAATCTGCTTTGTCCTATCCCATCTTTTTAATAACTGTATGCGACTGGGCTCATACCCAGATTGCCTCAAAAAAGTAAAAATTTCACCTCTTTATAAAGGAAAGGGCAAGAAATCCGCCATAAAGTCGTACCGTCCAATTTCACTGGTGCCCTGCATCAGTAAAATTCTGGAAGTGGGGTTGAATAGGAGATTGCTTGCCTTTTGGTCCAGTAGAAACGTACTATCCGACTGTCAATATGCGTATCGGCCGGGCAGGTCGACCACCGACCTGGTGCGCGAAGTGGTGCGGTGCGTGGTGCGCGCTCGCGAGGGCGGCCGTTACGTTGCTGCCATCTGCTGCGATCTATCGCGCGCATTTGACACAGCGGACCACGCACTCGTCGCAGATAAGCTCGCTCATTACGGCATTCGGGGTCCTGCTTTAGAGCTTTTGATGTCCATGAGCGGAAGAGCGCAAGTCGTCGTGGGCGATAGAGGGCAAGTAACCTCTACCGAACTCTACAATCTGATGGGCGTCCCGCAGGGCTCCTGTCTATCAAACTCACTGTTTAGCCTACTATTAAACGACCTGCCGCTAGCCGTCAAAGGTGCCGACATATTTATGTATGCCGACGACGTCACGGCGGTCGTCAGCACAGCCTCTAGGCATGAGTTAGAAGGAGCCCTGAATAATGTGCTGGACAACCTTCATAGATGGTTCCAGGCTAACGGTCTGTCCCTTAACAAGGACAAAACCTGCTTCATTAGGTTCAGTCTCAACGGGCACCCCACGCAGGCCATGCAGGTGTGTGCGGGCGGAGCCCCTATACAGCAAGTTGCCTGCACACGTCTGCTTGGTTTTAATATCGACAGTGCGTTGGTGTGGGAAGCACACATAGACGAGCTGTGCGGTCGGCTGGCGGGCGCGTGTTTCGCTTTGAGGCGGCTGGCGAGCACAGCCAGCGGTGAAGTGGTGCGCCAGTGCTACTTTGCCACGGTACACTCCCTTCTTCTGTACGGCACGGAGCTCTGGGCGCGCGCCGCAGACTGGGGACGCGTGTTCTCCATGCAGAAGGGGCGGTGCGAGCGTTGGCTGGCGCTCCAGACGATGTTTCTGCGCAGGATTACTTTCGTAAATTCCAAATTTTGCCCCTCCCTTGCTTGTACATCTATCAAGTAGCTGTGTTTATGCACGAAAACTTACACTTATTTAAGAGGAAGGGTGCAAATCTAAGATATAACCTGCGCAGCAACAGGAATGAAAACCACGTCGCCTCCGAACCGCACAAGCTGGCCAAGTCCGAGCGATCCGTGTATTATATAGGGCCTGAGATATATAATCGCTTGCCGGATGACTTAATTAATGCAGCTTCCATCGTAGCGTTTAAGAATTTATTAAAGAATTGGCTGCACACTCAGTTGTTTTACAGCTACGACGATTTCTTTAAATTGTCTGCAACTGACAGAAAATAGTAAATTATTTTAGTTTATTGAATGTATTGTTAAAGTACATTGTCAATTGGTTAAAATGTAACATATACTTACAATCGAAATAATATTTTAATAATTTAATAGATATAATGTAATAAAAAAACCTATGTAATATTATAATGCATTGTACAAACAAATAATGACATGTAACAATTTGCAGGCCTAAACATTACAAGAGAAAGCAAATATCAATGCCAAATATATCAGCAAGAAAGCAGTAATTAAAGGTTTAAAAATGTAACCACTCATTTCTCCGCAAAAACTACTTTGAAATTGCTTCACCTGAAAATAGATCTTTTAAAAGGCTTTAAATAATTCATCGGGCACAACTAGAAGCATTGAAGTGTACAACAGGATGTAATGAACAAAGTAAAACAAATACCGCCCCGAGGTGCAAAGAAACTGTCCGCGGACAGCGCGGAATGGAAAATTCCGAGATGTTTGGACGACATTCTGCTTTGGTCCCACTGGTAAGATATGTTGACGTCCAATGCTGCTCAAAAACGAAATCCAGCATACAAAAGAGATAATAAGAATTGAAAATATCACTCGCAAGGAACGGACAAGCACGAATGTGTCTGGGCAAACCAATGTTACCATTTATCTCCAAAACAACACATCCGATTTTAATGCGGTTTTCAGTGATCGGTGTGCATTTGATTGGCACAGGTTCTTAGATAGGTGGCATGTTAACAACTCGCCAAGGGGCGCTGCGTTAAACATTTTTAATTACATTTTAAACGATTGCAAAACAGTTGATTTCTTCAAAAACTTATTCACAATCTTCTAAAAGGCTGTTTGAGGCACAACTAGAAGCAGTGAAGTGTACAACAGGATGTAATGAACAAAGCAAAACAAATACCGCCCCGAGGTGCAAAGAAACTGTCCGCGGACAGCGCGGAATGGAAAATTCCGAGATGTTTGGACGACATTCTGCTTTGGTCCCACTGGTAAGATATGTTGACGTCCAATGCTGCTCAAAAACGAAATCCAGCATACAAAAGAGATAATAAGAATTGAAAATATCACTCGCAAGGAACGGACAAGCACGAATGTGTCTGGGCAAACCAATGTTACCATTTATCTCCAAAACAACACATCCGATTTTAATGCGGTTTTCAGTGATCGGTGTGCATTTGATTGGCACAGGTTCTTAGATAGGTGGCATGTTAACAACTCGCCAAGGGGCGCTGCGTTAAACATTTTTAATTACATTTTAAACGATTGCAAAACAGTTGATTTCTTCAAAAACTTATTCACAATCTTCTAAAAGGCTGTTTGAGGCACAACTAGGAGCACTGAAGTGTACAACAGGATGTAATGAATGAACAAAGTAAAACAAATACTTACCGCCCCGAGGTGCAAAGAATCTGTGCGCGGACAGCGCGGAATGGAAAATTCCGAGATGTTTGGACGACATTCTGCTTTGGTCCCACTGGTTAGCTGTAGATATGTTAACGTACAACTGGTTTTAAACATGTTGATGTCCAATGCTGGTACTAAACCAACTCTACTTCACAAAAGTAAGATATGAATGAACGCTCTAAGCGTTAGACAGGTATCATCATCGGTACACATTTTAGAGTTTAATAAACAAGGTACAGAGTGCGCCTAAAAAATTAGAAATTACATGTATTCATTTATCACAAACAGGAGAAACCTGTAGTGGCGTTTTGTAGTACAGGTAGAATCACGCAAATAAAGAATGGATATTTTAATAGCGGCCGAAAGGCCTGCTTCTTCGCTCGCACTGAGGTCTTACATAGGTTCAACGGGTGTTCATGCTTTCCCTTCTCAATATGACAGATTTAGCTACCTTTATTTATCTGCGAGAACTATGCATACTATCCAGAAAACAGCATTGTATTTAAAAGTATGTTAAAATTTCGCCAGTGGAATGCAGCCTTTGAGTGTCGCTCGGAACAGGGGTGGCAACATTACACTTGAAATCGTAAAAACAATCTTATTAGATAACAGTAAATGGGGTAGTTTAAACAATAAATAGGGTTTAGGTGTAGAATGTGTAAGACGATACTTTGTTTCAGGATACATTGAAATGTAAAAAGATAGGGCACATTTGAGAATGGTAGAACGAGAAAAAATATTATTATATTCATATCGAGTATAGAATAATTTTACCCACAAAGCGAAACAAAATTAGTTGCAGATGAACAGGTAGTGCCTTAAACTAAATAGCTGCATAACTAAGTATGATAAATGAAAAAGAGTCATTCATTGTAAATTGAAGAAACAATTTACTCTTGTGTTATTTATCGCATAAAAATAATACTCTCGGAGAATCTTATTTCATTTAAAATAACTAACCATGTGTGGAAGTAGCAAGCAACATATTTTTCTGATTCTTACTTTTTATTAAGAAACTTACCCGGCATCCTGTACCAAGAAACAACAGATTTTCTATCTCATTCTAAAAATAAGTTTACTAAGAATGTAGTATATTTGCAGTCATTCCTGCAGTGCGGGTCGTAATGAAGGCACGGCTATTGCGAATTCCTTCAGAGACCTGCCTCACCGCACCCGCTTCATATACACAGGTTAGTTGTAGAAAAACTAAGATTTTTTAAGTTTAGTTGGTGTGTAAGAAACTATATATTTTTTCTCCCGTTCTTACGATATTAATTTATGATGAATGTAGTGTTTTTTGTAGACAATTACCCGTCATCTCTGCACTGTAATAAGGGCACGGCTATTGCGAATTCCTTCAGAGACCTGCCACACCACACCGCACCCGCTATATAAACACAGGTTAGTTCTAGAAACGCTAAGATTTTTTTTAATTTTTTTTGACGAGAAAGAAGCTACATAGTTTCTATCTTATTCTAACGATATCTTTATGAAGAATCTAGTACTATTTACACACAATTACCCACCATCTCTGCAGTGTGGTTCGCGTAATAAGGGCACAGCAATTGCGAATTTATTCCTTCAGATACCTGCCTCGCCGCACCCGCTATATAAACACAGGTTAGTTCAAGAAAATCTAAGATTTTTTAAAACTTAGTTGGTGTGACAGAAGCTACATAATATGTTCTATCTCATCCTAAAAATATCTTTATTAAGATTGTAGTTTTATTTGCTGACAATTTACCCGGTATCCTTACAGTGCGGGTCGGCGTAATGAGGGCACGGCTATTGCGAATTCCTTCAGAGGCACCTGCCTGCCGCACCTACCATATAAACACAGGTTAGTTGTAGAAAATCTAAGATTTTTTAAAGTTTAGTTGGTGTGAAAGAAAGTACACATTTTCTATCTCATTCTTACGATATTTAATTACTTTAAGAAGAATGTAGTGTTATTTGCAGACAATTACCCGTCATCCCTGCACTGTAATGAGGGCACGGCTATTGCGAATTCCTTCAGAGGCACCTGCCTCGCCGCACCCGCCATATAAACATAGGTTAGTTCTAGAAACACTAAGATTTTGTAAAATTTCGTTCTCTCTCTCTCCCTCTTCGTGTGGGACACCGAGTCGTTCAACCTACCTTCATGTTAATTTTTGCAAATGATTATTAACGCACGAAGGGATCAAAAGTGAAAGATAAGTGATCACTAGTGAGATTTGACAATATTCTCGTGTGCCAAATATTAGTAATTATCCATCTATAATTCGTTGTAAGTATCCTTCCACGCTCAGTTCGTCGGTTTGTTCGTCTAATGGGCGCGTGACAAAGCAAACAGTTGTGTTGCGGACGGCGAGCGCGAACCCTGAAGACTGTACATAGGCTAAAATACATAGGCTTAGGTTAGGCATTTAGGCATTAGGTTTAGGCATTTAGGCATTAGGTTTAGGCATTAAATACAGGCATTGTTGGCATTGTTTATGTATATAGTTGTGTTATAATTTCTTTCGTCAGATTAGTCATTACTTTTTATTGGTTCTGAATTAGCTAGCGTTTAGACGAGTAATTTGTTTGTTTGTAATGGTTTTAGGCGTGGCTATTTCATTGTGTGAGTTCGTTCGTATTAGTTGTTAATTTGACCTTTATCCTGATTGGCTGATAAATTGGGAAAGATCTAGAACTTTTAGGTCCGTCATCACTTTTTGATGGTTCTATATTAGATAGCTTTTGAGCGAGAAGTTTTTTTTGTCAGTATTGCCAGTTTTGCCCAATGTTTCTTAATTCTGATTGGCTAGTCATAAGAAAGAGACCTACCGAGAGAGATACATAGATTTTTGCCCGAAAAATCACGGATTCTGATTGGATGCTTATAAGAAAGTTCTAGATTTTTATAGTTATGATATATAATATATAATAACTTCCGCCCTCTCCGGATGTGCGTAGGTAGTGCAGAATATTCTAGATTTGGCTGATTTTGTATATATTGACGTACATCCCGGGTGGGACCACAGTTCAGTTCAGTTCAGTTCGGTATCCAGTACAGTGAAGAAAAAGTGAAAAGTAGAAGTGAAAAGTAGTCCAGTCTAGTGAAGTATCCCTAGTATTAAATAGTTTGTAAAGTAGTGCAACCAGTGTAAATACAGTCCATATCGAAGAAACCCGAGGTGTTTTATTTGAGGTCCTCAACAAGTTTGGTCCTTCGAGCCGGATCGACTGCCTGTGCTGCGCACCGTCAACAAGTTTGGACTTTCGAGCGCCGGATTGCTGCCCGTGCTGCGCACCCCGTCAACGCTGCCGCTGCTCACCGGGCCCGCTCAGACGTCGCTGAACCGGGTCACCGCCGCAGCCGCCGCCACCGCCGACGCCGCCACCGCCGCCGCGTCGCCGCCGCCGCTGCCGCCGCTCCGCAGCCGCAGCCCCCGCCGCATCGCAGCCGCCGACGCCGCCACCGCCGCCGCGTCGCCGCCGCCGCTGCCACCGCTCCGCAGCCGCAGCCCCGCCGCACCGCCGCCGCCGCTGCCGCCGCTCGCAGGGCCGCCGCCACCGCTGCCGCCGCTGCCAGGGCCGCTTGCAGGGCCTCCGCCACCGCCGCTGCCGCCGCTCGCAGGGCCGCCGCCACCGCCGCCGCCGCTGCCAGGGCCGCTTGCAGGGCCGCCGCCACCGCTGCTGCTGCCGCCGCATCGCAGGGCTGTCGCCACCGCCGCCGCCGCTGCCAGGGCCGCTTGCAGGGCCGCCGCCACCGCTGCTGCTGCCGCCGCATCGCAGGGCTGTCGCCACCGCCGCCGCCGCTGCCGCCGCTCGCAGGGCCGCCGCCACCGCTGCCGCCGCTGCCAGGGCCGCTCGCAGGGCCGCCGCCACCGCGCCGCTGCATCGCCGACGCCACCGCCGCCGCAGCACCGCAGCCGCCGCTACCATCGCAGCACCGCAGCCGCCGCTACCACCGCGCCGCTGCACCGCCGACGCCGCCGCTGCCACAGCACCACAGTCCGCGCACCGCCGCCGTTCTACGCCGCACCGGGCAGTGATCCTCGGTCACTACTTTCGGGGAGCGGTTGCTACAGAAAAAGCAGCCGCAAGGGATACCGAAGCTCTTCGCTGGGAAGCCGCCGATCAGGATGGTCTTGACAAGGCAGGGGAAGATGCTCGCCGACACGCCGGCATCACCGTCAACCACCGCGGCTGAAGGGACACCCAGGACAGGACGAGCCTACGAGACTGGCTACGACACGCAGAGTGAAGCTGGCGCCGGCATGTTACGGGCCACAGGCGAGCCCGCAACAGCGCCAGCTGCCGCGGCCGACAGCCGCGCCCTCGCGCCACGCACCAGCCGTTCGCCCGAGGGATCTGTGCGCTCCGCACGTTCCACAGAGAGCGCCAAACGCCGAAAGCAGATATTAGAAAAGATGCGTCTCAATGAGTTGGAAGCGGAAAACATTCGCCTGCGACAGGAAATTGAAGCGATCGACGAAGAAGAGGCAAGTCAAGTCCTTCATGAAGATCCGAGGCTAGCGGAAGAGGAATTCACTGGTTGGCTGAGGGATGAGCGTTCAAGGATACTCGGCACGCCTACCCCGGGCCGTATGGGTGGTGTGCAACCAGCAGCCAGTTTACACTTGGACTTCGCGCCTTTCTTCGAAGCAAAATCGGACCGCGCCGCCGATGAAGACGATCGCAGACGGAGCTTCGATGAGACCATGCAACGCTACTTCGGCGAATTTTATCGTCGCACAGCGCGCGTCGAGGAAGACGGCCGCAGGTCCCTGCCGCCGCCTCCGCGCCTCGAGCGACACCCGCCAGCGCGCGTCGAGGAAGACGGCCGCAGATCCCTGCCGCCGCCTCCGCGCGCCGAGCACCGCCCGCCAGCGCGCGTCGAGGAAGACGGCCGCAGATCCCTGCCGCCGCCTCCGCGCGCTGAGCAACACTCGCCAGCGCGCGTCGAGGAAGATGGCCGCCGTGACCTGCTGCCACCTCCGCGCGTCGAGCGACACCCGCCAGCGCGCGTCGAGGAAGACGGCCGCAAGACCCTGCCGCCGCCTCCGCGCGCCGAGCTACGCACGCCAGCACGCGTCGAGGAAGATGGCCGCCGTGTCCTGCTGCCACCTCCGCGTGCCGAGCAACGCCCATCAACGCGCGTCGAGGAAGATGGCCGCCGCGTCCTGCCGCCACCTCCGCGCGATGAACACCGCCAGCCACCGCGCGTAGAGGAAGATGGTCGCCGTGTCCTGCCGCCACCTCCGCGCGATGAGCGACGCCAACCAACGCGCGTCGAGGAAGATGGCCGCCGTGACCCGCCGCCACCTCCGCGCCAGGAAGACAGAAGACATGAAGAGCGTCATGACGACCGCCAACACGACGCTGGAAACCTCCGTCGGGACGGCGACAGAGACGATGACGACCGCGACCACCGACGACGCTCGCGCTCGCCAACGCCGTACCGATCGAGAGAGCGGGCGATAGACAAATTGACTGAAGCTATGATGAAGCTGGTCACCGCACGCCCGCCGCCGCGTCAAGCACAGGAGCTACCGACATTCAACGGCAACCCAGAGGATTGGCTACCCTTCAAGGCCGCCTACCGTGACTCTACCATCCTGTATAAGTTCTCCCGGCCTGAGAACTTAGCACGACTGCGCTACAGCCTGCGTGGAGAAGCCCGAGAAGCTGTGTACTGCCTCATGTCGACGGCCAACGACCCGGAAATCATAATGCGGACGTTGGAGCAGCGATTCGGCCGGCCGGAGTACATAATCGACAAAGCATTGGAGGACTTGTCCAACCTGCCGCGCCTGGGCAATTCGTCGCACGACCTCAACCTGTTCGCCGTCAAGCTGCAGAACATCGTGTGCGTACTGTCGACGCTTGACGACCAAGGCTACCTGCGCAACCCGAAGCTGGCCCGCGAAGTCACCGCCAAGCTGACCCCGCATCTGCAGACCCGATGGTGCGACTACGCCGAGGAGAAGGCCGACCGCAACCGCCCGCAGATAGAAGTCCTGTCGGAGTTCCTGATGCGTGAAGCCGACCGCGCCGTTCGACACACGTATGACAGTACGAGAAACACCGGCACTGCATCGCGACGAACGGAGCAGGCACCGCGCACACAGACACTGCGCGCTCCGCCACCGCGCGTCCCACCGCCACGCAACTCTGTCTTCGCTACCGAGGCAAAGGACGACGAAGCGAGATGCTTGTGCTGCGGGGGACCACACGACGTGCCGTCATGCAATAAATACAGACGCATGAGCCTCGACGAACGATGGCAGTGGCTCCGGGACGAACGTATCTGCTTCAGCTGCGTAAACAGCAGACATCGACGAACCATGTGTAGAAGGAGGAAGTGCGGGAAGGATGGCTGCGACCGAGACCACCACCCGTCGCTTCATTGGGACCGGCCGACTACGCCGCCGCCACGAGACGACGCGGCACGACAGGACAATGCGGCACCGCAAGATGAAGATGGCACCGTCCTGCATTTACGGCTCTGCAGCGACCGGAAGACCGCCGAAGACGTCGAGCTCCACGACAGGGTGAAGGCTTACTCCCACAAGGCCTTGGGAGTCACCGCCGTGGAGCTACCGAGGGACGACGCACCGGTCAAGACGTCATCGAAGAACCCTGACGACAACGGAATACGGCGCAAAACGGGGGGAGCTAGCCAACACCAGCAGCTCCGCTTGCCCGACGGCGCCAAACCACACCGCAAGACATGGCGTAACACGGGGGGAGCCCGCCGAGACCGACACCGCGAGCTCCGCGTGCCCGACAGCGCCAGCCGACGCCTCCAGACGCGGCGCAACGCGGGGGGAGCCAGACGAGACCAACCGCTCCGCCTACCCGACAGCGCCGACCTACGCCTGAAGATGCAGCGCAAGATGGGGGGAGCCAGCCAAGACCGACAGCTGCTCTGCTTGCCCGATCGCGCCAACCAACACATGAAGACGTGGCACGACATGGGGGGAGCCCGCCGAAGACGACGACTCCGCTTGCCCGATAGCGCCACCCAACGCGTCACCAAGATCACCGGGCCCACCAACCAGCGTGGACGGCGACGGATCCCGATGAACCCCAACGAGAGAGACGACGCGACCTGCAAGAAGCTCCGCTTGCCCAACACGGGGGGAGCCAGAAGAAGACGAGGCCGAAGAAGACGACGACTCCGCTTGCCCGACACGGGGGGAGCCAGACGACACCGAAGACACCGCTTGCGCTACACGGGGGGAGCCAGCCGTGACAAACCGCTCCGCTTGCCCGACAGCGCCAACCAACATGATCAGACTACGGCAAGAAAGAAGACGCCGAACTACGAGCCGCCTACACGCTGCCTGCGCTCGAAAACTACGCGCAGAAGACCGAACGGCAGATCATCGCACCTGGAGCGACAAACCAGGGGGGAGCTTGGCAACGCCTCATCTGGACGGCACTTCACGAGGAAGCCCCGCGCGATGAAGTCCCCGACACCGAGAAGCGACAAAGAACTCCAACGACGTCGGAGAAGAGGACATCGTGGTCGACGCCAACCTGCTCCGCCACGAGGAGAAGACGTACCCACGCACTGAAGTACTCGCCAAAGACGAAGCCCTAATGCCGAACCACACACAGGGAGGAACATCCAACGGCCAGTTCGCAGGCAAGCTCGCCGCCCTACCGGTCCGAGATGGCTTCGGAGACTTCGCCGGGGGGAGGATGTTGCGGACGGCGAGCGCGAACCCTGAAGACTGTACATAGGCTAAAATACATAGGCTTAGGTTAGGCATTTAGGCATTAGGTTTAGGCATTTAGGCATTAGGTTTAGGCATTAAATACAGGCATTGTTGGCATTGTTTATGTATATAGTTGTGTTATAATTTCTTTCGTCAGATTAGTCATTACTTTTTATTGGTTCTGAATTAGCTAGCGTTTAGACGAGTAATTTGTTTGTTTGTAATGGTTTTAGGCGTGGCTATTTCATTGTGTGAGTTCGTTCGTATTAGTTGTTAATTTGACCTTTATCCTGATTGGCTGATAAATTGGGAAAGATCTAGAACTTTTAGGTCCGTCATCACTTTTTGATGGTTCTATATTAGATAGCTTTTGAGCGAGAAGTTTTTTTTGTCAGTATTGCCAGTTTTGCCCAATGTTTCTTAATTCTGATTGGCTAGTCATAAGAAAGAGACCTACCGAGAGAGATACATAGATTTTTGCCCGAAAAATCACGGATTCTGATTGGATGCTTATAAGAAAGTTCTAGATTTTTATAGTTATGATATATAATATATAATAACTTCCGCCCTCTCCGGATGTGCGTAGGTAGTGCAGAATATTCTAGATTTGGCTGATTTTGTATATATTGACGTACATCCCGGGTGGGACCACAGTTCAGTTCAGTTCAGTTCGGTATCCAGTACAGTGAAGAAAAAGTGAAAAGTAGAAGTGAAAAGTAGTCCAGTCTAGTGAAGTATCCCTAGTATTAAATAGTTTGTAAAGTAGTGCAACCAGTGTAAATACAGTCCATATCGAAGAAACCCGAGGTGTTTTATTTGAGGTCCTCAACAAGTTGGCAGATTACGACAAGAGCCTATGATGTCTTAACACGTTTGTTGAAAATTTGAGTTCTTCTTCTTTTCGTGTGGGACACCGAGTCGTTCAACGACCCGATGAACCCTGGTGTCAAGTTTTTTCAACTGCCTACTACAAGTAGCAGGCCTCTGACATGGTTGTGTAACGACCGCAATCATAGCATAGACATCAACCGGGACCGACGGCTTACGTGCCCATTCGAAGCACGGAATCATCTTACTTTTCGGACAATCAGGTGGTTCAGCCTGCAATGTCCTAACCAGACTGGGAACAAATTCACAAAGTGATAAATATCAACTTTGTGAGTGACTCCACCGGTAATTGAACCCGGAACCTTCTGCGTGGCAGGCATACTAACCCACATCGGCTGTCAATTTCGTTGGTGAGAAAGAAGCTACATATTTTCTATCTCATTCTGAAAATATCTTTATGAAGAATGTAGTGTTATTTGCTGACAATTACCCGTCATCCCTGCAGTGTAATGAGGGCACGGCTATTGCGAATTCCTTCGGAGACCTGCCTCACCGCACCCGACATATAAACACAGGTTAGTTGTAGAAAAACTAAGATATTTGTTGTATTAAAAACAGCATAATATGTTCCATCTCAATCTAACAATAGCTTTATTAAAAATCTAGTGTTATTTGCAGACCCCGTCATCCCTGCACTGTAATGAGGGCACGGCTATTGCGAATTCCTTCAGAGGCACCTGCCTCGCCGCACCCGCTATAATAAACACAGATTAGTTCCAGTAAAACTAATATTTTTAACAAATTTTGTTCATGTAAAAGAAGCTGTATATTTTTTATCTCACTCTAAAAAAAAACGATTAAGAATGTAGTGTTATTTGAAGATAATTACCAGCAATTAGGGCACGACTATTGCGAATTCCTTCTAAGGCACCTGCCTCGCCGCACCCGCTATATAAAAACAAGTAAATTGTAGAAAAACTAACGTCACTGGCAGATTTAAAGTTCTTTTATACCGGACGTGGTACTATTTAAACAAGATATACTTACAGAATATCACACCTCAGAGCGATAAGCGGCTGGAAATATGGCCATTTATACCATGTCAGACAAAAGTTTGAAAGTCATTTGGAAGACTGTGTGAGTATCACCACACCATAGTGATAGGTTGTAAGCCTATCGCCTTAAATTGCTAAACACAAATCTCTTAAATCCCATAGTCGCGTTTTACGATTTCCACGGGCAGATATGGGGTGGTGCTATTCTAAGACGGCACCACACGCCGCATAGCACGGGTTCTCAAACTACATTGATAAAGAATTATTGCTCTACGTTTTTCGTCTATAAGTGCTGTTCCCCATGAAATAAGGGCAAATAGATTTACGCCGGACTTAAGACTACTATTGAAGAAAATGTCTGCTTCGGAGCTGCTATGTGTAGCAAGTGTGGCGAGATTAGAGCATATTGTCGAGTTGTTCCCGATAGCATAACAGCTGCCAACTCCTGTTTGCGAGTTAGGTTAGGACCGGTTCGACACACATAAAAAGTGGGTATCGTTTCGTCACAAAATATATTTTTTAGAAATGTTACCGGGTCTTTACAATCTACCTAAAGCTGTAAGGAACCGGCACAAAACAATGAAATGAACCCTTCGCAACCCGGCTGTTTTGTTTTTTTATAGGTTTTGAACTCTAAGTGCGGGTAGTAGGGTTCAAAATCGATGGCTCTCTTGGGAGCCACCGGGTTGCGATCGGTTAATAATTATTATATAACTTAATAATTTAAAAATTTAAGAACACGCCTGCTTTTGTGGAAAAACAATTTTCCTGTGCAAAACATAGCCTATGACAATCGGGATAATGTAAAGATTTTTCTCACACAATTCCCAATCGAATCTGTTCAGAGTTTGAAGAGTTACAGTGGTTTAAAGAAACGCACATACATTCATACATGAACCCTAAAAACATTACACTCCTTTTTCGTGGCCAGTCGTGTAAAAAGAAGACGGCTACTGTTAGCAACTGGATGACTAAAACTTTAGGTCCTGCCTTATGGTGTACACTGAGGAAGCCCTACATGCAGCAGTGAATCCCGCTATAGTCTGATGTTATGATGATGACGATAATGTGATAATAATAATTATAATACCTTATTATGTGTTTGACGGACCGGGACTGATCGTATTTTTTTTGTGACGAACAGTTACTTTGTCTGTGGCAAACCGGGCCTGAGTCCTGTTTGCTTGTTCTAAAATTGTTTAATTTGCTCTCAAGAAACGCCGCGCCACTTTTATCCTGTCTGTTAGTCCGCAGTTGGAAAAGGTCGCGACATTTTGTGTGAGAGAATCTTGTCGCTGCGCTCTGATTATTTTTCTAGATTTTTGTTGTTATAAAAGTGCTTTTGTGGTCCAACGACTATACTAAAACTGCTTATTTGGCGGTTTTGGATCAATTGCTACAGCAGGTATAAAACTTTATTAAGGTTTTTGTGATATTGTTCGTCTTAAAAATCACTGTAATATTTACCATCAAACAACTACTCTGACTAAGCTACCGACCGAAAGTCAACCTTAGAACGACATCTTCAATGGTCTACCAAAACAGCCAGAGCTGATATAACTTTATCACAAACCCTAAACTAGAGAAAACAATACGTGATATAACAACAAGAGTCAAGAGTACAAC
Source organism: Phthorimaea operculella (assembly GCA_024500475.1). Taxonomy (NCBI): domain Eukaryota; kingdom Metazoa; phylum Arthropoda; class Insecta; order Lepidoptera; family Gelechiidae; genus Phthorimaea; species Phthorimaea operculella. The sequence continues at coordinate 440,384 of JANFCV010000193.1, read as the reverse complement.
CAAAATATGCATCTATAAAACTATTCACCTCGTGCCCTAGTAATTATATCCCTAGGTACAATTACGTTTCCTCAAAATCATACAATGTGAATAAACGTTGCCCCAGCACAGACCCCTTAGCCAGTCGTCGGTACTCGTATAAATCATTCACCTCACATCCGCCCCAAGGCCTCCAGGGAGCACATTCACTTAACTATTGTTCCGTGCGGTAACTTAAATGTACATTGTAGTACATCGTAGGCACACGAGTCACTCAGAAAACCTGGTATTTCGTAGTTCTTGCTAAAATAACGCTGCCTCAAAATCATACAATGTTAATAAACGGTACCTTTCGTCGGTACTCGTATAAATGATTCACCTCACATCCGCCCGGAGGACTCCAGGGAGACATTCACTTAACTATTGTTTCCATCCGGTAACTTAAACGTACATAGTAGTATATCGTAGGCACATGAGGTTTGCTTCTCAAAAAGCCTAGTATTTCGTACCACTAACAATAATGACGTTTCCTAAACGGTGCCTTTCGTCGGTACTCGTATAAATAATTCACCTCACATCCGCACGGAGGTCTCGAGGGAGCACATTCACTTAACTATTGTTCCAGTACGGTAATTTAAATGTACATTGCAGTAACTAAAATATATCTCAGGCCCATGAGGCACTCAAATAGCTTGGTATTTCGTAGTTCTTGCTACAATAACGCTGCCTCAAAATCATACAGTGTGAATAAACGGTGCCCTAACACAGACCCTTGAGCCAGTCGTTGGTACTCGTATAAATGATTCACCTCACATCCGCCCGGAGGCCTCCAGGGAGCACATTCACTTAACTATTGTTCCCGTACGGTAACTTAAATAAACATTGTAGTACATCGTAGACACATGAGGTTTGCTTTTCAAAAAGCCTAGTATTTCGTACCTCTAGCTTACATAATAATAACGTTTTTTTAAAACCATACAGTGTTAATAAACGGTGCCTTTCGGCGGTACTCGTATAAATGATTCATCTCACATCCGCCCGGAGGCCCCCGGGGGAGCACATTCACTTAACTATTGTTTCCGTACGGTAACTTAAATGTACATAGTAGTACATCGTAGGCACAGAGGTTTTCTTCTCAAAAAGCCTAGTATTTCATACAATGTGAATAAACGGTGCCCCAGCACAGGTCCCTGAGCCAGTCGTCGGTACTCGTATAAATGATTTACCTCACATCCGCCCGGAGGTCTCGAGGGAACACATTCACTTACCTATTGTTCCCGTACGGTAACTTAAATGTACATTGCAGTAACTAATAGGTATATCTCAGGCACATGAGGCACTCAAATAGCTTGGTATTTCGTATCTTGCTACAATAACGTTTCCTCAAAATCATACAATGTGAATAAACGTTGCCCCAGCACAGGCCCCTGAGCCAGTCGTCGGTACTCGAATAAATGATTCACCTCACATCCGCCCGGAGGACTCCAGGGAGACATTCACTTAACTATTGTTTCCATCCGGTAACTTAAACGTACATAGTAGTATATCGTAGGCACATGAGGTTTGCTTCTCAAAAAGCCTAGTATTTCGTACCACTAACAATAATGACGTTTCCTAAACGGTGCCTTTCGTCGGTACTCGTATAAATAATTCACCTCACATCCGCTCGGAGGCCCCCAGGGAGCACATTCACTTAACTATTGTCCCAGTACGGTAACTTAAATGTACATAGTAGTACATCGTAGGCACAGAGGTTTTCTTTTCAAAAAGCCTAATATTTCGTACCTCTAGCTTATATAATAATCGTGTTTCCTCACAATCATACAGTGTTAATAAACGGTGCCTTTCGTCGGTAATCGTATAAATGATTCACCTCACATCCGCCCGGAGGCCTCTAGGGAGCACATTCACTTAACTATTGTTCTGTACGGTAACTAAAATGTACATAGTAGTACATCGTAGGCACATGAGTCACTCAGAATGCCCGGTATTTCATAGTTTTTGCTAAAATAACCCTGCCTCAAAATCATAGAGTTAATAAACGGTACCTTTTGTCAGTACTCATACCATGTGTACCATGAAACTTTTTACTATGGAGCCAATTCTGACCTCCCATTCAAAATTCACGATAAGCTGACTGACTTTGTATGGGAGGTGTAACGAAAACTTTGCAGTCGTGCTCAGACCATGAAACTGAACAACTTTTACCAAGGAGCCAATGGTGAAGAAGGAAAAAAAAAACCGACCATTGGCTCCATAGTAAAAGTTGTTCAGTTTGATGGCCTGATCATGCCTGCTAAGTTTTCGGTACACCGTCCCTCACACCCTGTAGAATTCATATTAGTTTAAAGCAAACTATTTGGCGAATATTCCATTACAACAGCCCCCAGCGCCCTCTAGCGGCGTATCTGTAAGACCACTACTAGAACACTAACAAAGAGCAATATACCGGGAGTAACGGAAAGGGTATAACAAGCCGAAAGGAGGAAAAAGGTACTCATGAAACTGACAGCTTTCACCCATGGAACATGGTGCGAAATATGAAAAAAAATTGGACCTAGATCTAGGTAAATCAATTAGCTGATCGGTTATTTTGTATGGGAGGTCCAAATTTTTTGTTCACTTTTCTACTTTTGTTCCATGAGGAAAGTTGTTCAGTTGTTCAGTTTCATGAGTACCTTGACATCCTTTCGGCTTGTTATACCCTTTCTGTTACTCCCAGTATATGGCGAATATTCCATTATTTCAGCCCCCAGCGCCCTCTACCGGCGTATCTGTGAGACACACTACTGCCGCCATTGTCGAGCATATATTATTGTCGTTTTAACTCAAACACGAAACTGCAACAAAGCTTTGTGTGGGAACAATGGCCCTTTCATATACGATCACGCTGGGACATGGATTTTGATTGATAACTACACCGGTTACAAAGCCAAAAATATTTCAATTTAAATTTTTTCAATTTATTTATTCATTTAATATTATATTCGTAACAATATATTATACTCGTAGCAAGAAGATGCTTACATATCTGTCGTGAAACTTATAAACGGTGGAGTGAGCGGGTTATCGAGTAGAGGCCACGTCTCGGCAAGCGTTGCGGTAATCGATTAATTAAATCTACAAAATCGATTACAAGAAATCGATTATGTCCAAAAATTCATCGTTGATTTAACAATTGTTTCTTTTCATCATCCCTCATTCAGGGTAACATCATTCAGAATACTTACAGCAAAAGATTGCTCTTATTTTAAAGTAACCTCTTTTGTTAACTAGAACAAATGTGGGTATAAATTAGTTAGTGTAAAGTGAACTATATGGCGAATATTCCATTAATGCAGCCCCCAGCGCCCTCTAGCGGCGTATCTGTGAGACACACTACCGCCGCCATTGTCGAGCATATATTGTCGTTTTAACTCAAACACGAGACTGCAACAAAGCCTTGAGAACAATGTCCCTTTCATACGATCACGCTGGGATATAACTTTTGATAGATAACTGGTGTACTCAATATAAAGCCAAAAATATTGCAATCTCACATATCTATCGTAAAACTGATACTGTAAACGTAAACGGATAACTCATATTTTATGTATTAACACGACTGACCTTGTTGTTTTAAGTCGAGGCTTATAGAGTCTCGGAGTCAGACGAAGATGATGCACTCATTGCATCGAAACGTAGAGACTCTATACTATAAGCTTCGACTTAAAACAACAAGTAGATGTGTTAAAAAAACAAAAAACCCGACTGCGGTAATTTTAAATTAGTATTTTGCTGTAAAAATCCGCCATCTTGAATCTATAATTTTTTAATGTAGCCAGTGTCACTCGCGCTGCTGAGACGAATCTAACGACACCTCATATGTCAAAATCCATCTATTCGTTTGGGCTGTAGACCGTGAAAAAGAATTATCTTGTCCACAGACATACATACATATGGTACGCGAACGAGTTCATGACCATCCTGAAATATGCGTCTCCTTGTCATACTCGCAGTGGTACTGGCTCGTGCGACAAAGATGCGCATATTTCAGGATGGTCATGAACTCGTTCGCGTACTGTACATACTCTCGAAAAACATAACCCTCTTTCTGAGGCAGTCGGGTAACAAGGTCAGTCGTGTTAATACATAATATTATATGATAATTGTTTTTCAACCGTCTACTCCAAGTAGCAGGCCTCTGGCATGTGTGAGTAATGACTGCCGTATAGACAACACCCGGGACTGATGGCTTAACAAGCCCTCCAAAACACGAAACCATCTTCGAACAATCAGGTGGTTTAGCCAGCAATGTCCTAACCAGACTGGGAAATAATCACAAAGTGATAACCACCAACTTTGTAAGTGACCCACCGCTAATCGAACCCAGAACCTTTTGCGTCGCAGGCAGTTGCACAACCAATAAGAAACACGCAACGGTCTAGTTATAATAAGTACATGAAAATTGCCTCCCAACATGGCGGTTATAACTGAGTCCCATTAAAACATTCGGTAAAAAACTAGCCAAGTCTCGATGGAGCTGCTGTGATGCGTTGACATGTACACACTAATGTATAAAGAATATTCAACGGCCAGTCGTATAACATTAACTATAATATAATAATAAAGAAATCGCAGTTTCATTAATTTTTGGACATAATCAAGCAGCTCCATCGAGACGTGGCTAATTTTTTACAGAATGTTTTTGAGGGGATTTCATTCCCTTTTGTAGAAACGCGTGCTGATTTACTTTGTTTGATTTACTTTGATGTTTTTGGAGAAACAAATCGTAAGTGCAAATTAAAAACACAGAGTGTAAAAAAATCAAATATTTTAAGGGGTGAACCAGCCCGTGAAACTGAACAACTTTCCCCAAGGAATATAGGTCGAAATATGAAAAAAAATTGGTCCTCCCATACAAAATGTACCAGCCGACCAAGTCAATTTGTATGGGAGGTCCAAAATTTTTTTTCTTATTTTGACCTATGTTCCTTGAGGAAAGTTGTTCAGTTTCATGGGCTGGTTCACCCCTTAAAATATTTGCAGTTGATTTTTTATACCTTATATAGGGTGTATTTTTATTAGTGGCGGATCCGTTAAGGGTGTGTTCTGTCAATGAAACTGAAAAACTTTCCCCAAGGAACATAGGTCAAAATACGAAAAAAAAATTTGGTCTTCCCATACCAAGTGTGTTGGCCGGCCGGGTCAATTTGTATGGGAGAGCCAAATTTTTTTTTCATATTTCGACCTATGTTCCTTGATTAAAGTTGTTCAGTTTCATTGACAGAACACACCCTTAACGGATCCGCCACTAATAAAAATACACCCTATATACATGTAAATTGCCTCCCAACATGGCGGTTATAACTGAATAGGAAACTACCGGTCAACGGAAGCCTAAACGTGTAGTTGACTATTCTAGCATCGCCACTTCCGTCTACTTCCGGTAACGGGTAACTACATTCGAAACTACATTTAGGCAGTCCAGTTTGTACCTGAAACTGTAGACTTACACATCACACCTTTTTCCCTTGCGGGGTAGGCAGAGCGTAAACAGCAGTAAAAATAGGCGATTTACACCACATCTGACAAAGGTTTTAGAGTCATTCAGAAGACTGTGTATCACCATAGTGTCAGGTCGTCAGCCTGCCTATTTCAACTCTATTTCAAACCACAAATCCTTTAGTCACTTCTTACGACACCCACGGGAAAGATTTGGGATGATGCTAGTCTATGCCGGCACCACACGGAAACTATAAATGTATGAAATAGTTTTTACACGTAATGAATATAAGTTTTTTTTAAATGGCGTCGTTATTACATACAACAGGTGCTTAGATCCGAAATAGCCTTAAAGTAGATTTTTCTCGAAAACATGAATATTTTTCGGGCAAACGAGCGCAACATTCTAAAAATTTCACTGCATCCGTAGGCGTAAGCTACGTCGTAACGGCTCGTAGCAGTTTGCTACGGCGTAGCTACAAGCCGGAATTGCCAATACTTCGGTTGCATACTCGCAATCGGTATTGCATATTTATTGGGCACGATTCTGTTGCACACACGTTTAGGTTACGATTTTGGCATGACTGGATTGCATCTAGGGGATGACTCAGCTATGTCAGGAGGTCGTCCCACGCTGCTATTTCCACACACATAAAAACAAACACACATAGACTTACATCACGCCTCTAACCCTTACAGGCTGACAGACAGAGCGTAAACGGCTGTAGAAACGGCCACCGTTTATACCACGACTGACTCAACATACTGTATCACCATAGTGACAGGTTGTCAGCCTGTCGCTTAAAATTGCAAATTCATATCAACTCCCAAATCTCTCAGTAGTTTCTAACGACATCCACGAGAAAAAATTGGGGTGAACCTTTTCTACGTTGGCACCACACACCGAGCGGCGGCTTTCCAATGCGAACTGCCTATATAGGGTGCAATTTTATTAGTGGCGGATCTGTTAAGACTTTACAATAGCAACCTGAAAGTTCGCGAACTGTCAGTTGATAAAAATAAAAATATTTCTATTTCATTTATGCATCCCTCCCGCCCCGCTGTGGACCCTCCCGCTACCCCTTTGCCCTCATTGTATATGATCAATGACATTTACGTTTTGCAACCATTCACAAAATTGACCACTAAGTGCAAGTAACTGCGTGGCGTAAAATGTAAGCCGCTCCCCCTGGGATCAACGGTTTATTGAGAGTACAGGTTTCGAGTCACGACGACGACGGGTCGTTTTATACAAAAATCAGTTTTTTCTTTGCCTTTTTTACACACATCACGCCTACATCCCTTGCAGGGTAGGCAGAGTGTGAGATATTTCTTGATTATATTTGCAATATTAGAAATCCTAATGGGTACAATTTTATTATTATCTAATCACTCTGATGGATGACGTTTCAGATTCTCAAAAATCGGACAAGTGCGAGTCGGACTCGTAAACGAAAGGTCCCGTACCATTGTGTTTGAAAATAGCATTTATATCACATTTGTTGTATGGGAGCTCCTCTATTTTTTAGTTTTTGTTGTCATAAGGCAATAGTAATATTAGTAATACATGGTTGTGAGAATTTCAACTGTCTAATCTAACTGTTACTGTTTATGAGATACAGCATTTGAACCATCATAGATAAAATCGAGCATAAAAATGTCGTTTTTTGTATGGCTGGCTGTATTTTTATTCGTATTAAATGTTCAGTATTTGTTGTTATATATAGCGGCAACAGAAATTCATCGTCTGTGAAATTTGCGACTCTCTACCTATAACCATTTATTAGATAGTGCCTGCTGACAGACGGACAGACAGCGAAGTCTCAGTAACAGGGATCCGTTTCCACCCTTTGGTTACGGCACCCTAAAAATCTACTATTAGACTTAGTGCAGCTATTGGAAAAGTATGGATAAGACTTTATTTTTGGTTTTTTTTTTCAGGATGTAAATAAGGTGTCTAAAAATGAACTACAAATATTTTAAGGGGTGGACTGACCACGAAAATAAACAACTTTCCCGAAGAAACATAGGCGGATAAATAAATAAAATTTGGATCCACTCAGACGCATCCAGACAGACAGACAATGTTGCCAGCGAATCAAAACTAAACGAAAACTACACTTCCGATCAGAAAATCAAGCCACTTTGCAACTTTACGTTTTGTACCGATCACATTATCTGAGACATAAGTTTATTTTGGTATGAATGTCTAATGTAGATGTGTTAAACAACAAAACCCGACTGGGGTAATTTTAAAGTAGTATTTTGCTGTATAAAATCCGCCATCTTAAATCTATAATTTTTTAATATAGCCAGTGTCACTCGCGCTGCTAAGACGAATCTAACGACAACTCATATGTCAAAATCTAACTATCCGATTGGGCCGTATGTAGCCCGTAAAAAAGAATTTTCTTGTCCACATACATACATACAAACATACATACATTCTCTCGAAAACATAACCCTGAAAAAAAGGTGAACGCATACATACACTTACGACGACTAATTTAATTACATGCCATTGTAAGCATGAGAGGTCCAAAGTATTTCATTTAACTTTTCTTGGTCTGAGTCTCTTGATGAAAGTTGCTCAGTTTTATGAACTGACTGAACTCAACCTATCCAATATATCCTGTTAATTTTTTTACACCATAAATGTCTGTTTTTTTATAGGTTTCCCAAATAAAAAGTCCTATCCATACTTTTGCCAACTTGTGAAAAATTCAAAAAATGAATCAAATAGTTTTTCTTTCTGACATTTCTCGTCATTTTTTGATCGAAGAAACAAAACAAAATACCCACCCACCCAAGACACTTTCCAAGACATAAGAGCCTATAACACTAGCGTTTTCGGAGCGGATGCTGAGCGGAGCGGATGCTGAGCGGAGCGTATGCGCACCAAATTCGTAGCATACGTGCGGCGGATGCGTAGGGAATGGATTTGCATTGTTTTGATACAAATAACGACGGTATCCGCCGCACGTCCGCGAGAAATTCACTGCTACGTCGCGCGTCGGTGGTGCGAATTCGCTGCAAATCTGCCACGCATTCACTAAGAATTTGCTGCGCACCTGCTCGGCTCCGCATCCGCTCTCAAACTGCTAGTGTGATAAGGCCAAACTCCTTGTTGAAACAAATCTTAAACTCCTCCCTTACTCTGCCTATTTTGTTACAAATAATGATAAAACATTTTGTGCATTCATGATCACGCATGACACATTTTATAAGGATTATAAAAGATGCAAAAAAAATACAAAACTTTGAAAGAAAACAAAATAGGTATGAATTGGCATTAGCAGGATTTGAACTCCACTCTCTTTGTTTCAAAGTCTCGCATCTGACCATGTGAGCTATTTTGTCATACCTTAATCGGCCGAAATAGCTGATATAAATCAAATCGCATCTTATGTCATACCAATATCTGCTATATATATATAGCAGAGCGCCATATAGGGTAAGCAGTACCTTGTAAATTAACTATGCCTGGTAAAAATAACTAGTAATAACTACATTTAGCAATAAAACTGCCTCTGTGGTAATCATTGGTTTATTTTCTTTATCCATGCAGTAAAATTTCTGATTTATATTGCTCTTTACTATGGTGCAATTAAAACTTTTATCGCTTAATTGTGATTTATATTGCAAATATGTTGTATTGTATTGGTCGTTGTAGTACTTACATTATGTACGTTCCTACCTTCATTCAAGTCCAAATAAATAATTAGGTAACTGAAGTAAAGCTACTCAATTAGTAGTACTACGAGTTATTTTATGATCCATTATTTAGCCTATCTTCTGGTGGTTTGGTGACTATGTTAATTTACATATGTAAATTGTACAAAAATAAACTACACATTAAAGTTTGACTAGTGTTCAAGAAGTATAAAATATCTACGTAGACATGAATTATTGAATTTAAAACATATCAAAATAAAGTAAAAAATAAAAGACCCGGTATTATTGAGACCTTGTATACTTGCTAAATGAGGGCCAGAGGGTCAATCTGTATCGCCACCCCCTTCCTGCCCTCACCCCGCAGCCATGAAAGAGACAGTTGCAGCTCGGTACCGGAAACGTGTATAAAATTTGCGTTCTGGATTTACCAGGTTCCCCGTTCGAAATCTCCACCAAATTTGTTGATAGTAGCATCATTTTGCTGCCAATAAAATATTCTATGCCCGTATCATCTGTTTTGCTGAAATTATTGTCATATTAAGAAGATACCAGGGCCTAAACTTGCTGATTGTTTTGAGACATTTTGTGACGGTCATATCTTTTTTAAAATGCATTATTCCAACCAGAAAATGAATATTCGGCATAGATCTAGTCAAGAAGAGTTATCGTGCCAAAAATTGTTTTGATCGGTTGCGAATTGGCTGAGGGATACGGTAACATCGTTTGTATGAAAAAAACCAGACTCACGATTCTCTTAAGGGTGTGTTCTGTCAATCAAACTGAACAACTTTCCCCAAGGAACATAGGTTGAAATATGAAAAAAAAATGGGCCTCTCATACAAATTGACCAGGCTGGCCAACACACTTAGTATGGGAAGACCAACATTTTTTTTCGTATTTCGACCTATGTTCCTTGGGGAAAGTTGTTCAGTTTCATGGGCAGAACACACCCTTAATGGATCCGCCACTAATAAAATTGCACCCTATATAGCATAACCATTAACACCTAAAGACTAATGTCACTTTACATCTGCTGTTTAAGCCATAATTTTTTAAGCTACTTTGACACCCAATGCGGCGATACACATAAGTAGGTAACATAAACTCATCAAAAGTGAACTCATCCCGTCAAATACGTTCTAAGTAATACTACCAACAAATTTACCTACCCCTTTAAGGGATAAACCTAACATTAAGTTTTCATATAAACTGTATGTAAAACCAAATTAAGTTGACCCCATAAAGGGATACATTGACTTGCTTTCTAATAGAACGAGAGCCACGTGCATAATTTACACGCTAATTACCGCTCAAAGCGACAGTTTGGGACTTTGTATACAGGGTGTGATGCCGGCTTAGAATAGCATCATCCCATTTCCCGTGGGTGTCATAAGTTAGAGGCAGACTGGAGGTTTTCGTGAGTAATATTTTTTCATACAATGGTGTATTGATCATTTTGTAAAACTAGCGGCCTGCTAATGGTTACACTGGCCGCTGACCATTTTCCCGTGGGAATAAGACGTTTTTCCGGCGTGTAAACATTAAACATACATCTTCGACCGCGTGCTCTATGTATTTAACCCGGCATCAAAATTCGTTGCGTGGTTTAAGAGAAGTTAGCGGTGTCAGAAATAAAGAAACATGTTTTGTTCTCTAACAAAACATGTTGCGCCGACTCCAATTGATTTGGTATAAGGGCAGGCAGATGATGATGATGTGTATCTATACTATAACTACCTATGCTATATTTTTTATCGTGTATCATATTTATTTACGCTTTAAAAATATTCGTTATCATGGCGCCAATAACTTATGTAAATACACACTGTATGTTTTTAAAATCCTCAAAGTTCACTAATAGGGTGGATTAAAAAAGGATTACATTTAAAATTCGTTTTCAGCGCTCAAAGTCGCGATGGCTTTGTGTGTAAAATTGTACAAAAGAGGATTTTTAACTCTGTTTACCTGGAGAGGATGTATTTTACATTAGTGTAATTTTGGCTGCAGACAAAGAATAATGAGCTCTTTTGTTGCTGTTGTAACTAAACAAAATTCCTATAATACCTGCCTTACCTGCGTGGAAATAGTAGACAGAAAACTATACTTATACGATGCAAATGTGGTGAATTTGGAGACGTACCTGAAACAAGATAAAAATATATTTATAAAAACCTTCTTTATTTATAAGTGTCTTGACACACTACGGCCAAAATCACGCGACGGAATTCGGCGCAATTACCCCAGCAATGTTATTTGCATTACGGATGACACACTTTGACCAAAATTGCGTCGCCGAAATTATGTCGCCGAAGTTCGGTCCGAAGTAATTCGGCGTGATTTGTATGTAAAGTGTCCCAACCGAAAACGTGAAAAACTGTCGAATTTCGGTTGCGTAACTTCGGTCGTAGTGTGTCTACACACTAATATCTAAGGCTAGAACTCCACAGAGGATTCATGCGACTTGAGTTTGAGTGAGACGTAATATGACATTTGTCCGGCAAGTGATCATCAGCCATCATCGATGCGACGCGCGTCTTACGTGTGTAGCCGGAGTCTATTCTAATTCATACATTTTATATTTAAACGGTTGTCAAGCGTGGCGATGTTGGACGTTAAATAACTCGGAAACTACATAAAATCGCGGAACATACATTTGAGGTGATTCGGTACTTCTCAGGATGAGGAATTTATATTTTGTTTTCGGATTTCACACCATAGGCCACCCTGTATAAATAAACAGTATCAATCTCTTGAAAAATATATGCGGAAGATTGTTTCGATTTGGGAAAAAGCATTTCGAATCCGATTACGACACGTCACTCCAGCGTCACATTAAACACCAGATACTGTAACGGTGGAGGCACGGCGTGATATTTCAATTTGCAACCAAAACAGCTGTGTAACAGCAAAAAGAAGAACAAGGTCTAAACCGTGTACTTGTAGTAGGCGGTTGTTCACCGGGGCGTTGGACGACTCGGTGTCCCACTCGAAAAGAAAAAGAAGGTCACTGACAATGTTGTTTGTACTGAGTAAGTAAAGAATCTGTATGCTGAAGTATGTAGTTCAGAGAGCGGAGGCTCAGGGCTGGGTTGTGAAAATATTTCATAACAATACAATATGCTTTCGAGGCGAGAACTTAGGTCGTAGATCGTTTTATCGTGAAACTAGCGTTCTGTTAGTGGTTTTACCCGCTGCAAATCATTCTCCCGCAGTAAAAAGACATTTTCCTTGCATGGGAATTCCCATTTAGACAGTATAAACCATCGTCTTAACACAGGCCATATTACCAAAGAGTTATATTGCCTCCATTAGTGAATACATGCAACAGTCTTGATTAGGTCATATAAATGATGGTGGCGGTAAATCCACCACAAAAGCATTCCCCAGGAGGGTTGACGTCTGGTAGGCGGCCGGTCGTAAAATTCAGCCAAATCCTTTTGCAACACGATTTTGTGTTCAGCGAAGCGTGTTGCGCCGACCCCAAACAATTGGGAGAAGGGCAGGAAGATGATGAACCTAATTTTTAATTATTACTAATTCTGTTGAATGAATGTGTATGAAACACTAGTAAGCACTAAATATGTTATTCATCTTGTATAACAACACAAGTTATAAGCTATATTATTTCTGCTATCAGAAAATTATTGTGTTTTGTTTTTGAATGACATCTGCCACCCTTAGTGCACTCACGGTGTTTCGTAAAAGGCAATGTAGAGTTTTTGATCTCGGCTGAATATCTGTCAACCGCATGGTGGCGGTGATACCACCTACAGTAGCATTCCCAAAGAGTGTTGACGTCGGGCAGGCGGCCGGTCAGAAAACATTGCTAAAGCCTTTTGCTATATGATTTTATTTTCTAACAAAACATGTTGCGCCGACCCCAACTTATTGGGATAAGGGCAAGAAGATGATGAACAGCCACTAGTTTACTTGGAATACAAATTAGCGAAGACAAAGCTTGTCTCGTAAGCTTTCAAAGTCGTCAAGTTTTCCATTACGCAAGCTTTAGCAGGGTAGCTGGTGCAAAGCTTGACCGTAACCGGGCTTCATATAGATAGTTATGCAATGCTGTCGACTCAGGGAATTGAAACAATACGCAAGTGGATAATAATGAAAACAAGTAAGAGCTGTGAGGGACTCAGATAGGTACACATAACCAGCCAACCATTACAGCCGCAACAGTCCACTACTGGACATAGGCCTCCCGCAATCGGTGTTGCCATAGGTACTCAACACGCTTGGCAGGCGAAATGACGAGCGCAGTGCAAGATGTTGCATTTACATTGAACGCTGCTGCGCATTCCCTGGACGAATATCCCCTAGTCACTTTTTACGACACCAACGGGTAGAATTGGGGTGATGCTATTCTGAGCCGGCATCACCGGATTCGCATTGGTATTTCGTCTCAAATAGGGAAAATATAACATTCTTAGTAAAGGTGCAGAAAATCACTTTAGTCGTGATAACGACCATTCTATTTGGGGCTTTTTTCAAATATTGTCCCGAAGTCGGAGGCACTATAAGGCGCTTACTCCACCCACAGGTGAGATGTAAGACGTGAGACGTGCGACCTCGCAACGCTTGAAACCTTTTCCATATATAATCTATGAAACAGTAGAGACAAAACGTGATATGTGTAGTATGTATGTAAACTCCTCTCAAAGTAATATAATGATAAGTTTGCTCAAAATTCTAGTTGTTAGGAGCAAGGTTTGGTCGAAACAGATTCTAACCGTAAAGGTAAAAAATAAACTTAAATCTGTATCGAAATCTACTAAACAAACTAAACCCAATAATTTTCTAAGTTATCAGGTTTGGATGGTTTGGATATTGAAATAACATTAAAGTTTAACATAACTTTCGGTTTACTTGTAAAATCTAGATATTGCTCAAAGCCAGACTTATTCACTAAGGTCAAAATTTACTACAGTTTCGAAGATAGTGGTTAGATCTAGTTTCAGAATTTAGGATCTAAATTATTAGTTGTTTCAAAGAGCCAGAGGCTTCTATAGCTATCTGCAAAGTTTCAGACTCGTCACGTTTGGCTGGCAGATTGGCAAGCGTAGTGAAAGGTGATGAGATGTCATTACAGCGATGCCCTACACATCGTGTTCATATGTCGCAGTACGATGGGATTTTGACCAAAAGCCGGCATATGGAAAAATCCGTTCGGCCATATCCGTGCTTATTCGGTCCTAAGCATCTAAGCATCTAGACTTGAATACCAAATTTTAAAACACTTCTCGTGTTAGGTATACAATTTCTTTTTACAAGTTTTCCAAAAATATCTAGACTTGTTTAGTAATATGGCTATTATACTCAAATCTTGGATCTGCTCAGGACGATGCCCATACAACGTCTACAATGTTGGCATCTGCCGGCTTCTGGCCGAAATACTAGGATTTTGGCCCAAATCCTAATTCTGCCATCGTACTGCGACATATATTTCTGTGTGTTTTATTAATATTTGTCGATCGCAGTAAGGTCAAACGAATCAAGACGAACCACAGGTCGTGTGGAACCGAACCGTGACATACGGTCGCGTGCCTAACGGCCAAGGGTAGCTGACCAATCAACATTATATTACATTCAGTAGCTATGTGGTTATTGGTCGTCTAAATACATATTAATAGACATAATGTTCAATACTTCATATGAACAGCCTGCTGCTGGACATTGTCTCCCCTTTCACAAATTAAGAAAACGGACAACCGATGTGGCGCAGTGGTTAGTATGCCTGCCTGCCACGCAAAGGTTCCGGGTTCAATTCCCGGTGGGGTCAGTCACAAAGTTGATATTTATCACTTTGTGAATTGATGCCCAGTCTGGTTAGGACATTGCAGGCTGAACCACCTGATTGTCCGCAAGTAAGATGGTTCCGTGCTTCGGATGGGCACGTTAAGCCGTCGGTCCCGGTTGCTGTCTATGATGGCGGTCGTTACACAACTATGTCAGAGGCCTGCTACTTGCAGTAGGCGGTTGAAAAACTCTGACACCAGGGTTCATCGGGTCGTTGAACGACTCGGTGTCCCACACGAAAAGAAGAAGAAAACAGCGCGCGGGGCGCCTATGCAGATGACTCACTCTGTACTTGCTAAACGAACTAAACTTGACAGTGGATTGGCGGGTGCAGTGCAAGGCCAAACGAATCAAGACGAACCACAGGTCGTGTGGAACCGATGCGTGACATACTGTCGCGTGCGTAACGGCCAAGGGTAGCTGGGCAATCATTGAAAGTATTACATTTAGTAGGTATGTGGTTATTTGTGGTCTAAATTAATATAAATACAGAACCCATTAGCTAAACGTATAGTTTATGACCTTGCCGGTAAGGAATGAATATCTGCCGAAATCCTATTGCAACATAACTATCGGTTCAAAAAATATGAAGTATGCTAAAAGAACAAAAGGCAATTTTAAATCATCTTAATATTTTAAAACATAACGTATAACTAAACAGACGAATCTAACGACACCTTATATGTCAAGATCTGCCCAGCCGTTTAGGCTTATAGTACTTGAAAAAGAATTACTTGTCTACATAAATACTTAATTTTATACCCACATACAAACATACATACTCTTGAAGATCATACATAACTCTCCTTCTGAGGCAGTCGGGTAAAAAGCATAGCTATTTCAGGTCACGCCGTGTTTATTATGTGTTGAGAAACCTTACTGTTTTTGGGCCCTAAGTGTTTATGGGGCGTTCTCGTGATTAATGGCTAGATCGTGCCTTGAAGCGCTCCCTGCTGGTAAGTGGCGCCACTCAAAAGTTTATAAAGTTCAAAGTAGGTAAAGGAGAATTCCAGCTCTAAAAAGTGTAGCGATATATGTGATATCGTAAATTTACATTGAGAGAACGGAAAATTTTACACAAAACAGAGAAACTATGATTTAATTTTTAAAAGTTTTTCTTCTGTTAGGTATTTTTACCAAAGATTTTACTGGGGTGTTAACATTTTACACGGCTTACCGAAGACGAATTTAAAACGAAATAGGTACATGATAGAGAACCGAACTTCTTCAATACTTATGTCTCTTTCGATACCAAACTTTAACATTCAATACCTCCAGAACTTCTATCATAATTAAATTATGTTCAGTGACGAAACTTTAATCTATAATTAGACTCTACTAATTATTTAAATTGGCTATGATACGAGGCCTACAATGGACAGCCATACTTCGTTGGCATGATCCTCTCAGAAATACGTTCTGGTCATATTGAAGTAGAAGGTCCTAATGTTTTGAGTCAATGATAGCAAAAGTTGATCATTTTTGCTTAATTTTGAATAATGAAATTATAAAGTGAACTGTTTTTGTAGATGGAGCTTTTTTGAAATTAGGTTCACTACCAATACCAATACGGAATATTCGATGATATAAGTCAATACCTATACGTCATCGATAATTGAATTTTAGGTGACGGCAGCCCTAGTGTATGTTGGGACCCCCTTAGCCACGTAAAACAAATGTAAACCTGAGGTCATTACACCATTAGTGCTTAGTTGTTATAAATGACCAACTAGGTACTTCACAAAATGGCAGGTAAATTACCAGTGAAATTGTTAGATTTTATCTTGATTCTTATAAAAATATGATTGTTATAAACGAACTATTCACGTTCGTTTGTTTGTAAATTATTGAGTCAACTAGTATATTTTTTGAACTTATACAATTACCCGCTGTACCATATTGCCGTGAAGTGCCGGCTAACAATAGCATCACCCCATATCTTTCCCGTGGGTGGCGTAAGAAGTAACTATGAGATTTTGAGGGTTGATGGTATTGCCTGCCATTCTAGATGACAGCTGCCAACCTATTACTATGTTATGGTGATGCAGTGTCTTTTAAATAGCTTTCAAACTTTCGTCAGACGTAGTGTGAATGGTCGTTTTTTTACAGCCGTTTACGCTCTGCCTTCCCCGCAAGGGATATAGACGTGATACCCATATGTATATTAAGTTGTAATTTTTTTTTAACTTACTAGCTGTATCAAATTTGAAAATGTTACTTGAATACAGGTTTCAGTAGCAATTAAAAGTTAGATCGCCAGATCTTTCATAAACTTTTTATTGGACTTTTGAACAGATTTATTTTCAGTTTAATAACCGAGAATTGTAGTTCTTTGTCATTCGGGTGGAAAAATAACTAGAATAAATGATAGTAGAAAAAATAATTTTCTTTGTAAAGAAATATCATTTGTATAGAAAATTTTTACGCATATCATGATATAAGAAATATATTACAAGCTTTTTATACAAACAGAAGTTTCTTAGAAGATGAATAGCATGACATGGCCTCAGACATAAGCTCCATAATTTGTCCTCTTTACACAAGATCCTCAGATCGTCTTTCCAAGGTCCACACTAAATAGCCTAGATACTTTTATTAGCAAGGTTAATACTTGCTGCGCCAGTAAACAGCTTCTCGGGCAGTAAAACACTTATTAATGAATAAAGTTTTACTCAGCAAGGATACGCAGTAGGTATTCAGAAGTAGTTAGTTTACCAGTACCTATTTTATTCATATTCATAAAAATAAAGCCGCTTCGTGATTCAGTCTGTCTGCCTGTCGTGGAGATTCCTCCTAAACCACGCAACGGATTTTGAAGCGGTTTTCTGAAATAGATAAAGTGATTTAAGAGGACGGTTTATATGTATTTGGATTAACGAAGGGTCCATACATGCCGATTCCCATCGGCTTCGCTTCCAAAAATTTACAAGTACCATACTCTCTCATCACTCTACTTCTTCTCAGAAAAATGCCACCCTTCGCCATTGCTGCCCAGCGTTTGAAGTGTTAAGTTGGGGTACTTAAGCTGCTGAATACCAATGAGCAAACACCAGGTTCCCTGACATTGAGAAACCGGATTCAAATTGAGAAACTTTTTATACAGGCAGTAACAAAAAAGGTATGACGATACGGTTTGGCCTACTGATCAAAACTGGAGGTAGTCTCTCTCTTCGTGTGGGTCACCGAGTCGTTCAACGACCCGATGAACCCTGGTGTCAGAGTTTTTCAACCGCCTACTGCAAGTAGCAGGCCTCTGACATGGTTGTGTAACGACCCGACCGCCATCATAGACAGCAACCGGGACCGACGGCTTAACGTGCCCATCCGAAGCACGGAACCATCTTACTTGCGGACAATCAGGTGGTTCAGCCTGCAATGTCCTAACCAGACTGGGAATAAATTCACAAAGTGATAAATATCAATTTTGTGAGTGACCCCACCGGGAATTGAACCCAGAAACTTCTGCGTGGCAGGCAGTCATACTAACCACTGCGCCACATCACGACAATTTGATAATAACTGTACCTAGATTGAAAACGAAATAATACACCTAATGACCCGACTGCCTGAGAAGGACGTTTATTTACTTACTTACTCTATTTCCAAAATTTACTACATTCGTGTTTGAAAAGCACAAAGTTCAAATGATAAAAAAATAACTTTTAATTTCAGAGTACAACTTTTCAACTTGTCGTTAATTTGACGCTGACATATTTTTGGAATTCCAAATTAAAAGAGACATCCGGAAAATGTATGAAACAAGGGCGGAGAATTTCGACTGAAGTGAGAGTTATACAGGTTTAAAGTACATAATTAATAAAGCAAAACTCCTAAGTTATATTTAAAAAAATTATCTCCGTTTTTTATTAAAATAAGTTTTAAATAAGTGAAGTGGTAATCATAATGATAATGCTGGCAACACTATGGTAAACTCTCAGTTTGGCACCGCTAAAAGAGCTCGTATCCGAGCCAGAAACCCTTTAATTAAGGCTCCAGCAGACCAATGCTACGTCGCGTAGACGCAGACGCATGCAACGGTTGTAATGTATGGAGCTGTATGAAGTGCGCATATACGCGTCATTTTCTGGGCTTCTTATTTTAATTGTATTGCGTGCCCTATCCGGTATGCGGGAGCCTTAACGCAGACGGAGTGCAGCGCGGGTGCTTTCGTGCAGTAAATAGTATAGAGATGACAGGGCCCCAAGTCTGCTAAATGAAAATCGTTTCACTTGGATGTCGATGGCTTGTCAGTTGCATGGTTTTGGTCATTTCGTAGTCTGCTAACAGTTTTTAATGGAAAATCACAGTGGCAATAGAATGACAGTTGTGTGTCGCTGGCATTACAATGGCTAAAAATTAGCAGACTTGGGACCCAGGTGTTGCGTTGCGTGCGTACGTCTGTCATCTGACGTCTCCATTCCATTTCTGCACGCACGCACGCGTGCTACGTTCGGTCTGCGTTAGCTTTAAGGGCGTGCGCTGCGTCGCTGGGACTATCAATGCGAGGACCTGCACTGCTTGAAGTAAGGGCATGCGCTGCGTATGCTTGCCGGTGTGGCAGGGTCTGTGCGCCTGCGTAGAAATGCACTCTACGCACAAGGCGACGCGTCCTGTCTGCGGGAGCCTTTACTTTTTCTACCTACTCTACACATACAACCTCATTAAAAAAACTCTTTAGATGCAAAAAAATATCCTTCGGTTGTCAAGTAATATGTTTGACAATTGATTTGTTTACTTTGAGCTTTGATATTTATTTTACTTATTTTGTGCGATTTTTATTGTTTATTACATATTTTACCGTTACCTGCAGACCAGGGGATCGTCAATAATAATTACATCAGTAGGTTTTTAGTGATTTATTGTGCTATTTGTGCTTTTTATCGAATAACATGATTTCTTGTGTTTTTGCCTCTAGATCAGTAAAATCCAGTGTACAAAATGTGCGAATGGAGTCCTATTTGAATACAATTTACAATTCGATGCATAGATAAGTGTGAAATGTTCTAGGGCATTAAAATATACCTATTTATAAAGAATGAAATACAATGTTTGTGTTTGTTTTGGTTTAATGACAGATATGAATGACAGTTTACTTTTTAACACTGATACTTCTGCCATAATTCATGAAGGTTTTATACATACTATGCCGTCATCTAAGAAGGTTCCATATGATTTCAATGGCAATGCAACAAAAATGCATGTTCGTTTCATTTAATTTCATTTTTAGTACGACAATTTGTTTTTATTAAATATAAAAAAATTGAGGTCTTTTAAATAAAATTAAATATATGCTTTAGTAACATTTTAACTAAGCTTTAATATGATATACTTTTCATATCAGACGAAATTGATGAACCCCTTTAATATCACCTTTGTTTTTCGATTCTTTGCAGTTTGCCGTTATAAACTTTTACCGTAGGTGCACTTTATTATTAACATTTTTGTGTCACGAAGATTTAAAACAAAGTTTGTTTTCAGAAGAAATAATTTTCGAGATTCTGGTAGAAATATTTATAACGACGTCGTGAAACTTAGTGGCAAAATTGTGAAACGTCCGAAACCCCGAGCAGATTTCGTGTAAGCACTAAAATATTCTGTTTGAGCGTTTCATAGCCTTAAGTAGTTACAGCTGAAAATAGAACTTTGATACCAAAACATACCTACGAATATTATGTAGGTGCTACTGTGAAGTACTAGCTGATTTTCGTAGCGTAGCGCTGATAGGTATACGTTATGTAATTCCATTTTCTTAGAAAGAAAATATCATAATAGTTTTTCGGTCACACAAAAACAGCTAAAGTGCGCAGACTATTTACAATGTTATTTTCAATACCATAACTACAGACATAAACAAAAAATAAATCATGCAGGTACTCATAATGGTATCCTGTATTAAACTCTGAAAGGTATATCCGAATACCGTTTTAGAATGAGTAAAATTGGGCGTAGGTAAAAATTTATACACCTGCGTAATCCTCATTGCTGATTTGCATAAGTCTACATACATAGATATATCACGCTTATTTCCCTTGCGAGGAAGGCAGAGCGTAAAACAGTAATATTTGTGAAAAACATGTATTTTCATCCCGTGAAAGTAACCCAACCACTTTGCTAAGCCGTAGCCGCCCGTAGCCGGTAGCTACGAGCGCCGTAGACGCGCTACGGCGAGATTCAATTTTGCAATCTCGTAGTTGGAGATGAGATGTTATGAACACTTGATGTGTTTATATAAGATGAGGTTTGCTTAGAGTGTAGGTCGTAGAGTCGACGAACGACCCGATGAACCTGGTGACAATAGTTTTTACACCTCCTATTAGTAGTGGAGGTAAGAACCTCAATTCTCATTAATTTTATGTAAATAATCATCATCTTCCTGCTCTTATCCCAATTACTTGGGGTCGCGCAACACGTTTCGTTGAAAACAAAATCGTGTTGCAAAAGGATTTGGCTGAATTTTACGACCGGTTGCCTACCAGACGTCAACCCTCCTTGGGAATGCTTTTGTGGTGGATTAACCGCCACCATACGGTTGGCTCTGGCTGTTTGGGTAGGGTTCATCCCTCGGCCGCCTCTTACGACCCCCACGGGAAGAAAAGGGGTGGTGCTATTCTAATCTGCCGGCACCACACGGCATTTATGTAAATAATCATAGAGGGTAAAAGATAAGAAAGGAACATAAATTTGTATAAAATCGACAGCCGTACGAACCAACTTATCCTTTACATACAAATAAAAGTTTCACTACACTATGTTTATACGACCTACTAAACTCTATAGCAAAAACGCCCCTAGAGAGCTTTACTCCGAAATCTCTCGGCAAAGAGTATTGTAGTTGGCAGTACCTCTTTGTCTTTTTAAACTCGGTTTATGTCAGCGTTCATTCCAGGGCCTTTGTCGCGAGGTTTGTTTCATATTCTTTGGCGGGTTAACTGCCTTTGCATAGCTGAGTTTAGGTTAGGTGGAATTTTGATAGGTAAGTATTTTGAGTCACAAAATTTTATGGTGCTTCTTGATTCTATGGCTGTTTAAAAGTTTCAATCAATGTTACAGTACGATATTCCTTTTGTGCAGAGGCCTGCTCCCAGTAGGCGATTGAAAAACTCTGACACCAGGGTTCATCGAGTCGTTGGACGTTGGTTTTTTTTTTCTAATTATCGATATTTTAAGAACCTTTTAAAGAATGACAGTAATTACTAAAAAAGCCGAAAGGAGGTTAAGTTACTCATGAAACTGAACAACCTTTCCCATATAACATGTACCGCAAAATAAAAATAAATTTAAACCTCCCATACAAAATTTACCAGTATGGGAGATCCAACATTTTGTTCATGTTTCGACTCATGTTTCATGGGGAAAGTTGTTCAGTTTCATGAGTACCTTGACCTCCTTTCGGCTTTATTTGTTGTTCTGTAACACGTTGTATTACGCGATGCGATGTGAACATCATGTATAGTATAAGTTATCATGATCATCATCTTCCTACCCTTATTCCAATTACTTTGGGTTGGCGCAACACGTTTCGTTGAGCACAAATCGTGTTGCAAAAGGATTTAGCTGAATTTTACGACCGGCCGCCTACCAGACGTCAACCCTCCTTGGGAATGCTTTTTTGGTGGATTAACCGCCACCATACGGTTGGCCCTATCTGTTTGGGTCGGGTATAGGTAAAAGGGAGCTTAAATTTTAGTTCTTCGTTGGATTGAGAGGGGGGTATTCTGAAGTTTTTCTTTACCTGAACAAAGGTACTTTTATAAATACAGCTAAAAAAACTTTACTAAAACACAACTTACAAAGTTGTTAGTAATTAAAAAGTTCAAAGGCTGAAAATAAAAGGGAATAAATAGTTTTCTCCTCTTTTAGTTTTCATCGTGAAAGCCGCAAAGAGATTATTTATATTTTTCACAGAATTGAATTGGAAATCTAAAAACAATGGAAAAAGAAATCCTACCAAGCACTAATATTAAAGAAAACTGAATTTTTATTTTACAATAGCGTATTTATGTGTAGGTTTTTCAGAAGTAAATAGTCAGATTTTGTTGATAACTTCATCACAGGGCAAAGTTGTGAAGGGAAGAGCATTTTTCAAACAGATATACATCAAATGTAATTATCCTTCCGATATTCAAACATACAAAAGCCGTTCCATTTTAACACACGGTTTCATTTTCAATAATCCGACTTAAATTGAATTTGGAATATCCGGAAAGCTAATTCCTGTGATATCGCATACAAAAACATTCCATCGTACAAAGAGTGGAAAATTAACTTGAAGATCAAAGGCCGACTCAATTATACCAGGAGAAAGGGAGAAAGGGTATAAAGCTATCTCCAAATCAAATAATACTTATGATCACAAAAGCACCAGGTGCTTCCAAATCTTATGAACGACGTAATGCATTCAAATTCATATCAGTTATATAATAGCTGTAATCGTTTTGAAGAAAATCTCGTAAATTTCGTAACATACTGCGCAGCAATTTAATGCTATAGAAAAATTCGAATCTTTAATGACAAAAATCTATTAAGAGGGATCTATAGTCATTATTTTTCATACAAACTCTTCCAACGTATCCCTCTACCAATTCGCAACCGATCGACTCAATTTTTGGCACGGTAACTCTTCTGGACTAGATCTATGCTCCATATTCTTATTCTGGTTGTAATAATGCATTTAAAAAAAGATATGGCAGTGGCAAAATGCTCTAAAATTATCACCAAGTTTACGCCTTGGTATCTTCTAAATATAACAATAATTTCAGCAAAACAAATGATACGAGCATAGAATATTTTATTGGCAGCAAAATAATGCCACTATCAACAAATTTGGTGGCGAATTCGAACGGGGAACCTGGTAAACCCAGAACGCAAATTTTCCGGTAGCGAGCTATAACTGTCTCTTTTACGGCTGCGGGACGGGACGGATGCATAAATGAGATAGAAATATTTTTATCAACTGACAGCTCACGAACTTCCAGCTGGGTATAGTAGCCTCTTAAAATATAAAACTGAATTAAAAAATATAAATTTTGAAGATATAATTAGATCTGATAAAAACATCAATGAAAATTATAATGCATTTCACGATACTATGATTAAAATTTTAAATAAATGTGTACCAAAAATAAAATTAAAAATAAGAAGCAGAAATAAAAAGTGCTGGCTCACTCCTGGAATAAAAACTTCATGCAGGAATAAACGACTAGATAAAATATTTGCCTTTAAAACAGATAATCCAATCCTTAAAAATAACTATAAAAAATACGAAAAAATGTTAAAAAGAACGGTTAAAAATTCAAAAAAGATCTGTAATATCAAAAAAATCAAAAATTCTGATAATGTTATGAGGACTACGTGGAATATTGTTAAAAAAGAAACAAACAAGTTAAAACCTAAAAAGAAATCTAATATAAAATTACATTTTCGGAATCAACTAATACAAAACCCAACCGAGATAGCCAACATATTCAACAACTTTTTTATATCTGTTGGTCAAAACAATTCTTTAGCCGCACCGAAAGGGCGACCAGTGATAGAGCCCACCAAAAATTCATTGTACCTGAATCCGGTGTCTGTAACGGAAATGAGTAGAATAATCAGAAACCTAAAAAACAAACGCAGTTTCGGCCACGATGAACTCCCACCAATATTGATAAAATACTGTTCGGAAGAACTAGCCCCAGTCTTGGCGTTTCTGGTGAATCAATCGTTCATTGAAGGTACGGTACCGGATCTTATTAAAATTTCTGTTATAAAACCCGTCTATAAGAAGGATGATCACACCAATTGTGCTAACTACCGACCGATAGCTTTGCTCCCCACTTTCGCAAAAATTCTCGAAACTGCCATGGCAAACCGAATTTATGCCTATTGCGAAAAGTACAACATATTCAATGAGGCTCAAAATGGTTTTAGGAAAAACCACTCTACATCTTTAGCGGTTTTCAAGTATATCTCTGAAACTCTTAACCTCATCAATAGTAGGAAACATGCCATTGGGGTCTTGCTCGATATGAGCAAAGCGTATGATAGAGTTTTACACGATATCATGCTGCAAAAACTATATGGAGTGGGAGTCAGAGGTATTGCTTATCAGCGGTTTGTCTCATTTTTTTAGTGGCCGCTTTCAGTATGTAGAAATAGAACATTACAATTACATTACAGGAGATATACAGAGGGTGAGATCTGCTAGGGCATGCGTCACGAAATCAATCCCCCAAGGTAGTGTGCTTGGTTGTGTGCTGTTTATCCTCTACATTAACGATTTGCCCAAAATAGTAAAAACCCCGTGTACCCTATTTGCAGACGACGTCTCTGTGATGATACCAGTAGAAAATCCGTTAAATTTAAAAATATCTTTAGATGAGACAATGCAAAAAATTCACATTTGGCTTCAAGACCACAACTTAAAAATAAATTACTCAAAGACTAAAATTATACAGTTTAGACCACACCAAAAAAGACCCATTCCCATAGATTATGAGTTTAACAATACTAAAATAGAAACCACAGAGTCGTACTCGCTACTAGGCATAAGTATAGATGCAAATGTGAATTGGAAGGAACACGTAGCGAAGGTATCGTCCAAGTTGATTAGTTTTGCGTATGCCTTGTACGAGCTTAAAAAATGCACGGATTTTAAAACGGCCCTCATTGCTTATTACGCATATGCTCATTCATGGCTACAATATGGCATAGTACTGTGGGGAAATAGCACAAACGCTATCGACCTATTTATTTTACAGAAGAAATGCGTCCGGATATTAGTAAACATAGACAACATGACAAGCTGTAAGCAGTATTTTATCAAGCACAAAATTCTTACTCTACCATGTTTGTATATTCTGGAAGCCTGTATTTTAGTACGTAAGCACCCAAGTCTATTCCCACAGTACTCTCGCCCAAGGAATCTGAGGCCCCAGACCAGTTTAGCGGTGCCATTTTCTTCAATGAAAATGATAACATGCGGTCCCTTAGCTATGGTAGCCAAGACTTACAATAACCTGCCAAAAGAGATTAAGCTAGAGCAAAATATACATAAATTTAAGTTGTTATTAAAAAAATATCTAGTCACAAAGTGCTACTATTCATTACAAGAATATATAAGCGAAAAAAATGATAAATTATAAATTAGTATTATTTTATTAAATAAATTAGAATTATTATAAATTAGAATTAATGTACATTATTTATTGCTTTAAATTATTAATTAATGTATTGAATATTTTTAATGTAAATTTTATTACTGTACCTACTTTTATATTGTTATGCCCTATCCGGGTCCATGTTTGAAACTCATTACCTATTAATATATAAGACCTACTGAATGTATATAATGTAACATGGTGTGCAATAAATAAATACTTGAATACTTGAATACTTGGATATTCAAAAAATCTGCGATATACCTAATTTAAAAGGTTTGTAAATAACTTCAAAGATTTGCGATTATTGTACGCAAAGAATATAAACAATTATTTGTAAGGAGCAGTAAAAGATTACCGCGCTTAGACATTCAACACTTCAACAGAAGAAGAAGAAGAATACAGATATTGTATCTTCTTCTTCTTCTGCAGAAGGCACTGCAGGGTTTGGATCTCCTTCGGCGTATTGGTTATATGCACCGCGCTTGGCTTGGCAGGCGGCTTGGCGAGTGCAATGTTAGACTTTACAAGGTCAAAAAGCACTTATGCCTACTTTTATGATGGTAAGAACGGAATTATGCTATTACCAAATATAGCTGAATACCTGAATAGTAAGAAAAGTACTTTCGTATTCAATCTGCGGTTTTAAGTTATCGGAAGTATTCAGATATTTCAACCAGTTCCAAGTTTAATTGGTATTGGATTCATAATAGCTCTCGAGTTGTAGTTGTACTACACTGCAGCACAAGTTAAATAACTTGCAATCTTTCGAAGCAGGGCCGATCTCAAACTCGTGACTTTGTGGTAACGATATCAATTATCGTTGCAAGGGTTCGAGAGATTTGTCGAGTAATTAAAAGTGTAAAAAGGGGTAAAATAATTCAAAATAAGGTGCTCATGAAACTGAACAACTTTCCCCAAGGGCATTCAGTCGTATTGTCAAAATTTGACTGGCCATACTAAATTACTACAGCTGGCACGATCGGTTAACCTATGATGCCAGTTTTATTCATTTTCTATGATAGGCTACCCATTTTTTATCTTTCGCAAGGAATATAGTTTATTGGATTTTTCTTTTTAGTTTTAACCCATTTTAGACTAGCGATGCCAATATGGCATCGGAATTTCGATTTTAAAATATTTACACTTTTGAACCCCATTTCGTTAGTCAATTTAGTCCGCAAAATATAGCACCCTCTTGTTTTCATAAACTCCGTGTATAATGGGTTAATAGTACTGTCAGGTTTTTAAACCCTTATTTATACGCTTTTTTATCAAAAATCATAACTCTATCATTTTATATTATTTATACTACGCTAGTGTTTTAACAACAACATATTTCAATAAAGTGTGAAGCAAATTGTTCATTTATTCACACCACTGCGTTTCCCGGGCGCAACTAAATTAATTTCACTTCTGTTTACTGTAAAATATGATTTAACTTCAGCGGCGCGTTTTCAGAACTTATTTCCATTGAAGCTGCCAGGCAAAGAAACTTTTCCACAAATGCCCCTTTCAGGTTCGTGAAAAAACCCTTGTGTTTTTATGAAAAAAACTTTTAATTATTCCTTGGGCCTGGTCATTAAGTTGGGAAGACTAGAGTGACTCGGGTAGCTCAAACGGCGGTTCAATTAAGCTTCAGCTTAAGGTCCCGCTTTATACAGAATCTTGGTGAAAATAATCATTAGATCTTAGTTTACTTTCTACTTTTCATCGAGCTACACATTGAACCAATTTTAAAAGCAATATTAATAACCTTCTGTTGTCGTAGTACAATATTTCGAACTATGGAATAATTTTATACTCTACGTTTTGTAGGTAGGTACTGATCGGAAGATTTGGTGATAGGGGGTGCAATGTCCTATCTAGGCCAACTTGAGTAAAAAAAAAAACCGGCCAAGAGCGTGTCAGACACGCCCACAAATAGGGTTTCGTAGTCAACGTTTAAATATCAGGTTTTTCAGCATTACAAACTTAATTTTGTTGCTGGTTTGTTAGCAGCATTATGATGACCGACCGCAAAAAGAAAAACTCAATTTTTTCTGAAACCATTAAGGGTACAATATCCGTTATAGTTTTCATTGTAACTTCAGATTGTAAGCTATATTCCATATTTATTTCAAATTTTTAGCGTTTATACTTTAGAAGTTACAGCTGGCACAAATTATGGGTCAAAAACGCCCTTTTGAAAAGCAAATATCTCGTGACAGAAACATTTTAGTGACTTTGTTTCAAAGAAACCTCACCTTAATTTTAAAAGACCTATTCAACGATATCCTACTCAATATTACAGAAGGAAAAAATTTTTTTTGCCCCCTTTTCACTTGTATGGGAGGGGGTCCAAAAAACATTTAAAATAATTTTTTCTTAACATTTCTATATTTGGGTCAACACGATCTATCTTCTCACCAAATTTCATGTCGATAGCTCTAAAACTGACGAAGATATGAGGGCGCGGCATACAGACAGACAGACAGACAGACAGACAGACAGACAGACAGACAGACAGACATGACGAAACTATAAGGGTTTCTAGTAGACTACGAAACCCTAAAAAGACACAAAGCAATAACTTTGTTAGTCCTCCCCGTGGCAATAGAACCTATGCCACTTGGTTCGAAATTCCGAAGTTCATACTACTAGGGCCGATGAATACCTTACTAAGGCAGTAATTTTTTGAAAATGTGATGAAAACTAATCATTTCATATTAAATTGGCATTCCTTTATTACTACTACTACTTTATTATTACTACCTTGAAAACTTAATTTAGTTCACAGCGTAGACTAAAATACGTTGTGAAATAACCTAATTTTAAAACAATGTAAAATTTTACACACGGTAAATTGTTTCTCATTGCGAGAGTACGTGAACGCTCGTTACTCATGTTGTGAACGTGATTTGCAAAACCAAGTAGGTACTTAATTTATATGAAACTAAAACAGATTCACACATCTCAACTCACTTTATGAAAGTGCTTCAAAAGGAGGCATCCTATAAGGCATTATTTAGCATGTATAATAATCGTTCTCGAAAGTTTATTGACTTGACTAAGCCCCCATGCAAGATGAGCTCGATCATCTTGCATGGGGGCTACCCTCTGGTTTAGGAAATATATTCAAATTCATCAACCAAATTCTATCTCTGTTGAGAATCGAACCTTTTTCCTCTGTGTAGCATGCACACGCATTTCTATTGTGCAAAATCAATTGCAGAGCGATAGAATGTATTGTTTATTTCTAACCTCACACGTGGGAGGTTCTCATTCGTTGCGTGGGTCACAATGGTACATACCATTTAACATTCAAGTTGATTGCGGTGAAATTGACCCATTTGGTAAATGGACCACCACTCTAATACTATGTCAGTCGTTATATTTAGAAATGTAAGAGAATGAAGAAAAAAGTAGGAACTTTATTTTAAAAGTTGGAGCATTAAAAGAGGCTACATTTTCACGTATTCATGGTAGACAGAAGTGGGAACTTTATGCCTCGCACCTTGCCTGTAAATAGCTGCCCGTTGTAAATCCGTACTATCAGGACGCCTGCACTCGTCCGCAACCGCTCTTTATACCGCAAACTCGTTACGTCACATAATTTAAAAGAATCCACAGTTGCTACAAAGGATTTCTTTTTCAATGCGAATGTATTCACGTTTTAAATAAGGTAAGATGAATAGATTTAAAATTACATTGTTAAATTAAAATGAAATGAAAATAATAATCAAACTGAAGCCGCACTCGACTGGCTGTGTTAGGTATAAAATATAATATGATCAAAAAATAATTTCTTCAAGCATCCTCGAGTAATACAGGCCCCACGTCGGGCGCCAAAATTAAATAAATTCTCAAAATACTTTTCGTGTACTCTCGACAACGTGAGTAATTTCTTTTGTGCACTCGGGGCGTGCAATAAAAGTGTTTGAGCAGTCGGTGCCAAGGTCACGGCCGGCCCCAGTCTGGGCGCCAATTATTGCTTTCATGTGTATTATTGCCAACTGTTAGAAACTGTTTTATACTGAGACTAACAATAATGTTCGTCAATACGTGTTTGGGCACTCGATGTTAATACTTTGAGCGAAAAAGTCACGGCTAATCTCAGTAATTTTTGTCATTGAGCGTTTGAGCTTTTTACCATGATTGGTCCGATCAGGTCGCGAATTTAGAGCACGCGTCATTATTAAACCTTTCAAGTCTAACTGTCACAAACTAGTCACACTGAAACTAGCAATAAAGTTCGTCAATAAGTGTTTGATCACTGGATGTCATAATCAAAACTTGTCAAAGTCATGGAGGGCCCCAGTCTGGGCGCCAATGTAGAGGAAGTGTCGGTCTGTTATATTTTTCCATATAATTATCTACAAACAAAATATTAGTCGTATTTCACATTTGGCAACATTCCTCTCGTCCTCAGCATCTCACGAGCTGCAGTAATTCTACGTCGAGTCCACTCGGGAGCGCTCAAGGAGCCGCGAGAATTTATTTCGACTACACACAGAGTATACATGGTGTTGGCAAAAGTATTGCATTTAGTTTAGGGTAGCTGTAAAAGTACACAATTATTCAAAGGAATTCTCAATAAATCGAAAAGAAAAGAACTGACATAATTGCATAATACCGAACAAAAAATTACTTCAATAAAAATTATGTCAGACGATACCCGAGTATCCCGAGAGACGGCAAAGAAAACAGGGAATACGTTTGTATTAAAACCCTGCAAACAGGCATCACTTAGGTAGGTAACGCAATACTTTTCCTACCACCCTGTAAATAGTACTAGACATTACACAAATGCCCGTGAAAATTGGCCCGCGGGGAATAAAGTGATTTCGAGATAAGTAAATAAATAGCCTTTTCAGATAAACGTCGTTCATTTCCACATTTTAAGTATTGAACCGGGTCTATCGCGACGTGTGAGTCAACCCGCGACCACAACACATGAAACTGTGTTGAAACGACGGGACACAGGTAAATTATAAAGGTTTACCTAAATAATTATCGCGATAGACCCGGTTCAATACTTAAAATGTGTGAAAACAATCGCGAGTGCTTTATAGTCGTAATCTTAAGGTATCTTTTGTTTATGTGTTCGGTTTATTTTAAAAAGTCACATAAATTATTTAAAGACTAGATAAAATAGAATGTTGCTGTATGTGACTTTTTTGAACGATATCTACTATAAGGCGCAAGCATAAGGTGCATCGTAGATGCCAGACGTAAGATGGCATCTGTCAAACAAGTAATCGTTGGAGACGTGAGACGCGCTTAAAACCGTTTGCTTAAAACAGAAGAGACAAAGCTATATAACGTGAGGCGCGCGTCCTACCGATAACAACTGACGATTGCTTGTCTGACAGATGTCACGTAGCGCGTCGGGTCGCGCGTCCTTTCTGTGGAGCTTGCCTCTTAAAGATGAGATAAAATAGAATAGTGCAGCGAGAGACTTTTTTGTTCGATACCTACTATATTCGTGTGTCGTGACGAAGCGTTTCTAGAGTAGGAATTCTAACTATTTAATCTTGTATCACAATTACATAGACAACCACAGCTGCTTTTTGAAATATTTTGCTGTCGTGTGATTCTAAACTGCTAATTGAGATTGCTTTTCAAACAACACGATTTTAGTTGAGATTGGGATGTTCTAAATTCTACACACGTGTACGCCAGGTACCACAAAACATTAAACCAGATAACACACAGAATGTTGAAATTGTACTGGAAAATACTTTTACAAACCACAAAACCCGCTGTCGACTATTGTAGGTATGATTCGAACTATGTTTTTATGGGAAATATTTCACATTTAGACCTATGTTTTTATGGGAAAGATGTTCCTTACCTATCACGAGCCGGTTCCAAAATTTCGCTATCGGTCATAAGTAAAATTTCACCCAGTATAATAATGATATGATTTGTCTCTATACCTACTAGGTTTAATGTGACACCAGGGTTCATTGGGTCGTTGGAGGATTCAGTGTTCCAGACAAAGAGAGAGAGCTTTAATCTAAAATCTATGTCACCTGCATTCTTGCACAGTATTAAACTTTAATGTGCAGTAGCCATTAAGGCGGTGTTTTGCAATTAACGTTTTACGACGTGATGCGGTCTCATTTCAATCACAGAAGCCGGGCTGCGTTGCAAGATAACCCCGAGATACTAGTTTTTATAACATACATACATATATACCTATATATGTCACGGTTTTATCCTTTGCGGGGTAAACAGAGCGTAAACGACTCTAAAACGGCCATTTACCCCACGACTGACACAAGTTCGAGAGTCATTCAGAAGACAGTGTATCACTTTAGCGACAGGTTGTCAGGGACGACACCCATGCCGGCATTACACAGTAAAGTAAACAAATATTCCAATACCTGCCTTACCTGCGTGGAAAAAGTAGATAGGAAAGCTTTTTCTATTTAATTTATACTATGTAGTGTAGGTAGTAGTCATCTTCTTCTTTTCGTGTGGGACACCGAGTCGTGCAACGACCCGATGAACCGGTAGTAGTTATACCTTACTACTCATACGATTGAGAATTCGGTGTATTTGGAGACGTACCTGAAACAAGATTATAAAAACCCATTATTATAATATTATGAGCATATTCTGACACCCACGGGAAAGACATGGAGTGATTCTATTCTAAGCCGGCACCACACGGCAATCCGAGAACTTATACGCTTATCAAATAAAAGCCATCATAAAAATCAAATAACTATTTTAACCTTTACTAAACCAAAGCATTTAAATTAAATTGTTCTAATTTCTTTCCGTTTTAATGAAAGTGAAAGTGAAAGTGAAAGTTTTTTATTCAAAATAGGATATTAAAATATCACTTATTGATAGTCATTACATTACGCAGAAATGGATTAGGCATTGTAAAAAAGAGAAATTTGCAAAGCACAATTTTCTCTTTTTTATAACAATTTTTATTCCTACTATAAACGCGGCTCGGGCGGGATAAAAAAATAAAAATAAAGGCACTGCCTCGGGGCTGGCCAGGCTAACCACACGTCATGTAACTTTATGCCTTAACGACCAGTAAGCGAAACTAAATTCGATCAAGATTTTAAAAGGTGTTACATGTGTATAGTTAGTCGGACCTCCTGGACAGGAACACCCCAAAAACCTGCCCAGAAGTGCTCCTATTCTAAAGATTACAATCTTTGTAGGCCCTAAGCTACCCTAGCTAAGATTGAAAAAAACAAGAATAGTAATAGCCGAAAAACGGCTCAACACAAAATTAAAAATAAGTAAAAATAAAATAAAAAATTACAGTAGAATATTCTAACTGTATCGTCTTAAAAAAATACTGTATATAAACAAACATGTAAAACTACTCCCATGAAGATTTATCTTGCATATAATCGGATATTTCATAATAGCCTTTCTTGCACAATTTATGTTTTATTACTTCTTTAAATTTATTTAAGGGTAAATCTTGGATATTTTTGGAAGCTTATTATAAAAGCGTATACAATTTCCTTAAAGGATTTGCTTACTTTACTAAGCCTGCTCTTGTGTGCTACAAGTTTGTCCTTATTTCTAGTGTTGAAATTATGTATATCACAATTTTTCTCAAAAGTATTAATATTAGATTTGACGTAAATCAAATTTTCGTATATATATTGTGACACAAATGTTAATATATTGATTTCTTTAAATTTTTCCTTAAGGAGACACGAGGCCCTAATTTATAAATTGCACGAACAGCCCGTTTCTGCAGAACAAAAATGTTCTTTACATCCGCAGCGTGGCCCCACAATAATAAGCCATAAGACATTAAGCTATGGAAGTAACTAAAGTAAACTAGTCTAGCAGTATCTACATCCGTGAGATATCTTATTTTTTAACTGCGTATGCTGCTGAACTCAGTCTCTTCGACAATTTCTCAATATGAGGCCCCATTGGAGCGTGGCGTCCAAAGTTATACCTAAAATACTGTTGAATCTGCAAGGTTCAACTGTTCATCCTTTACCTTAATAATTGTAGTGCTCGGTTTAACATTTGGCAATGCAAATTTTATACATTTAGTTTTCTTTTCATTTAATAGGAGATTATTTACTGTAAACCATTTTACTACATCGATTATAGTATTGTTCACGTCGTCATAGTCGAGTTGATGCCTCTTTACTTTAAAAAGCAATGAGGTATCGTCGGCGAACAATACTATATCATATTTGTCTTTAACAAGATACGGTAGATCATTAATGTATACAAGAAACAGGAAAGGACCAAGAATCGAACCTTGTGGAACGCCCATGGTTAAATTAGATCCAGATGATCTTTCACCATTGATATCTACCTTTGGATTCTATTATTCAGATATGATTCCAAAAGGCTTAGAGCCTGGTCCTTTACGCCGTAATGACATAGCTTTCTGACTAGAGTTTCATGATGGACACAATCAAATGCCTTGGACAAATCACAAAATACACCTATGGCGTCATGAGATTCCTCCCAGGCATCCATTATATGGTTGATGAGGTCAAGACCTGCATGAGTAGTAGAACGACCCCGTGTGAAACCAAATTGCTGTAAGTGCATTAGGTTATTACGATAAAAATGACCTTGCAATTGAATTAGGATAATTTTTTCAAAAATTTTACTGAGTGTGGGTAATATTGATATAGGTCTAAAATTAGTGGGGTCAGTTGTACTACCGGCTTTAAACAGCGGGATAACTTTGCTATGCTTCATCAAGTCAGGAAACTCGCCACTGTCAACACATTGATTAAAAATAAATGCTAGACATGGTTTATACATTTTAAAAACAGACTGACTTTTCCTATGTCTACCAACACAAGATAACAGACGCAATATCGTACGATAGATTTCAATACATCTTTCATATCGCGAATGTTCGCCGTAAACCATTCAATATGGATCAATGCATGCATCGTATCGTATAGCTGCGAATACGTAGACCTATCTAGCGCCATGAAATGAAGTCAGGAAACTCATAAGGGAAGTCGTAACATGTACTGCGGTGATGAAAATGTTTAAATGGAATGAGTGGCGAAATAAAAAGTAAATTTATAAATCTGGAACATAAAGAGAGTAACGCCGCAAATCTAGAGTTACCTTTACAGCCACAACAGTCCACTTCTAGACATGGGCCTCCCCTTTTCGGGGGGTATTGTCATATTCACCTCGTTTAGCGGGCAATTTGACGATGCTGCCCATTCCCCGGATAATTATCCCTTAGTCGCGTTTTACGACAACCAACGGGTAGAATTGGGGTGATGCTATTATAAGCCGGTATCACAAAGCATCCGGCATCACACGGCAAATGCTTATTTAGTTACTACACTCTAGAGATAATAGGTACACGAGATTTATTACAGCAAATATTTCATTTTAGTTCAGTTGGCAATTTTAATATTTTAATGTAGGCACTATCTATACTCTATATTTTATTGAGCAACCTATATCACCTCTTACAAAACTGTTGATTACTCTTGACTTTAATGGTATACTGACTTGATTCGTCAAAAATAATTGCATTAACTGAAAATACGACGAAAAGCAAACAATAGTTAGTTAGTCCGGCAGAAGTGACACACTTTTACAGAATTGCATCTGATGTAACAATGGGAAGCCGTGACGTGCTTGTTACTCTTTCTACGCGCACTGAATAATGCATCGTAGTTGCTGTGTGATTTGTACACCAATTGTGCAGGACGTGACAGTACAGTACAGGCTAATTTACAAACAACAGAGATATAATGGGCCTTTTCAAGACGAGAGTGAATAGGCATTATCTGGGCGAGCATGTTCCATCACCGTCTGCATCGTTACTTAACATCAGGTGAGATTGCGGACAAATGATTACCGATTTTATATTAAAAAATAAATACTAGGCTCTACTCGTAGTTACTAGAACTTTCTTCAGCAACCACAAATCTAAACAACACTAACAGATTAGATGCTCCCAAATCGCCCCAAGTAATTAATTTGATCGTCTTGCGGTTCTCTAAATCATAATGAAAAATATGATTGGGAAATTTTCAGATTTTTCGACCTATTTTTCTAGAAAAATGTTGTTCAATTTCATGCAACGTTAACCCTTTAAAAGGAATGCATTTCATTTTACTAAAACCCAGTGCAAAGAACAGAAGCACAAACTACGTAGCTTACAATAAAATTTACAGTTTTATAACCTTACGACGATAGTTCTTACGACAAAACTTGGTTTATAGCAGTGGATGAGTTGTAAACAACTGTCGTCCTAGATAGAAGATTTAGTTACTTAGATAAATATGAACGTAAATGCACTCCGTTCGTTCATTCGGTCTAACTGAACTCCATAGCAGGAATCAAACTCCAAGTAAACAAGCAGGTATTACTACTTCACTTTTGGCCGATGTAATAAACTCCTCCTTTGCCACTGTCTATCAAACGGCCTGCCTGATATTGCCTAAATTCACACACCTTGCTTTATCGGCTGTGCCCTGTGAATATAACAACAAAAACTAGGAAAATAATCAAAACGCAGCGACAAGATTCTTTCACACAAAATGTCGCGACCTTTTCCAACTGCGGAGTAACAGACAGGATAAAAGTGGCGCGGCGTTTCTTGAGAGCAAATTAAACAATTTTAGAACAAGCAAACAGGACTCAGGCCCAGTGTGCCACAGTAACTGTTCGTCACACACATAATAAGGAATCATAATTTACCTATTAGCCGTGTGGTGCCGTCAGAGTGAGCCGTGTGGTGCCGGCAGAGTAGAATAGCACCACCCCCTCTCTTCCCGTGGGGGTCGTAAGAGGCGACCGAGGGATAAACCCGACCCAAACAGCAAGGGCCAAGTGTATGGTGGCGGTTAATCCACCACAAAAGCATTCCCAAGGAGGGTTGATGTCTGGTAGGCGGCCGGTCGTCAAATTAAGCCAAATCCTTTGCAACACGATTTTGTGTTCAACAAAACGCGTTGTGCCGACCCCAAGTATCTAATTGGGATAAGGGCAGGAAGATGATATTGAGAACACAGCTATCACATATTCAACAATCCATGTTACGAACTACGATTACACAAAGTTGTATAGCATTCTTGCATTTGTATGGACGCTGGCGATGGCGCCCAAAGAAGGGGCGCGATTCAATATAGTGTTTGTCGGGTCGTTAGTCAACTCGTGGTCCCACATAAAGACTACAAAATAACATTTCAGTCAATCTCAAGCTGGAATATATTTACCAATCGAATGCATTGAACTGCAATTGTATATCATATCACTAACTGTAGTCTGTACAGATGCAGAGTATTGCATTCATGCATTTGTATGGACGCTGGCGATGGCTCCCAAAAAATTCAAAATTCAATCATTTATTTCTTTGTAGGAATGTACAAGATTCTCTTAAAGAAAGTCATATTCTAATACAATCTTAAAAAAGAGAAAATTTCTAATGCAAAATTTTCTCTTTTTTATAACAACTTGAGTTCCTACTCTAAACGCGGCTCAGGCGGGATAAAAAAATAAAAATAAAGACACTGCCTCGGGGCTGGCCAGGCTAACCACACAGCATGCAACTTTATGCCTCAATGAATGACAATTAAATGGAATAACATTCTGTCAAAATTTTAAAAAGGAGTTACATTTGTATGGTTAGCCGGACCCCCTGGACAGGAAAACCGCCCAAAAACCTGCCCAGAAGTGCACCTATTCTAAAATCTACAATATTCTTAGGCCCTAAGCTACCCTAGCTAACTTAGAAAATAAATTAATAGAATAGCCAAAAACGGCTCACAAAATAAAAATAAAAATTACAGTAGATTATTCTAACTGTTTTGTCTTTAAAATGTACTTTAAACATTTGAGCAATTAAATAACATAGCAAAAAAAGAAAAAATAGTAGATTTACAGTAAATGTAAAAAATACATGTCAAAAAAATAATAAAATTAAAGAATAATATGAAAATGACAAATTTAACCACCATACATATCAATTTACATATCATAAAAGTAAAGGTATATCCACTAAAATATATGTCATGTTTATTTTTAAATAATGCCTATCTCTTGCATTGCGTTGGAGCAACTGTTGCTACTGACCAGACATCTTTATCTTTCAAATAATGTTCTGTCTTATAATATATATACGCTTTCGAACATAAAGTATTCTTTACTTTAAGTTTAAATTGCCTCTCATTTAACTTTAGAATTTCCTCTGGAATTTGATTATATTTGCCCGCAAAGGGCGGGTGTGATTGGGGCAAGGAATATTTGCTCGCAGAGATACGTGGATTCACTTCCGGTTGTCTCACACGACTATGTACATGAAGAAGACTACAAGACAACAATTATATTTAGTCACAAGCTATCAAATATTCAACAATCCAGTTGCAATTGCACATCTCTACTGTACTGTATTGCATTCATGCATTTTGTATGGACGGTGGCGATGGCTCCCAAAGGGCGAGCGTGATTGGGGCAAGGAATATTTGCTCACAGAGATGTACGGATTCAATTGCAACACTCGACAATTGAGTTCTAGAATATGTCTCAATGGTTTTGGAAAGGAAAAGTCATAAAATATGAAGGAGTATGAATTTATAATAAGAAACAGTTTGAGACAAAAGTGTAAAATTCTTCAAAGTCCCATTTCAGTGCAAAAATAATTCGACTTGTCCTAAATCTTAGAACCGAAAATAGTTATCTGTGCTAGGTACTTAACTGTTCTTTTTATAAACTCTTACTTTTTAATAGGTTCTATTTAACGATAGCAATAAAGTAAACCAAAATTTACAGCCAAAATCGACCTCAAAACGATCCATAAACACATTGTGTATTTTATTCACCGCAGACCCCTCTTGCCCTACTAAATCCGAGAAGGTAGTAAATATATCGAAAACCGATCCCTATAACTTCACCGATAATACATTCATAACTAGCGGTCCGCTCAGCGGTTTCACCCGGCGGTCTAACCCTTATTCGGTGGAAGAGCTTTTCCCGACTTGAGTGTTTTCCGTATAACACAAGTATGCCGTGGATGCCGGCTTAGAATAGCATCACCCCAATTCTACCCGTGCGTGTCGAAAAAAAGCAACTAAGGGATAATCATCCAGGGTATAGACAGCAGCGTTCCTTTTAATTGCAGCATCTTGCCCTGCGCTCGCCAATCCGCCTGCCAAGCGTGGTGAGTATGGCAATACCCCTCGATAGGGGGAGGCCCTTGTCCAGCAGTAAACTGTGGTGGCTGTTATGGTTATACCTTTCCTCTTGAATCAATATAATAAATCAAAAGATACTCATGAAAATCCATTGCGCACTTTTCAAGGTCTTAACATAGATTGAGACAAACAGATCCTGGAAGTAACTTTGTTTTATACTATGTACTTAAGTAGTATGAGTCGCAATTTTACAAATTTTCTAAAAATACTCCATTTCGAGTAAGTCGAGAACGCTTGAGCTTAGGAATTCTAAAAATTTTGTTAAGTTGGCGCCCGACAAGGGTCTAGCATGACATTTATTTGAAAACCCGCGAAATAAAACTTGGCGCTTCCAACTTCTAAATAAAAATGTCTAGAATTGAAGAAGACAGTTGTCAGAAGAGATGTTATTTTAGAATGCAGAAAAGAGATAAGCACCTGCATGTTGCGTATATCGTATTAACTCAGGAATTACAGTAATATACAGTCTTATATAACTTAACAGAAACTTAAAGTAATTTAGTTGCTTCTAAAGCTATTACTGGTTAATCAAGTTAATTAGCGGGTGCTAAACTTTGAATAATTTCTGTAACAACATAGGTAGATGCAGTAATAATGTAAGTTTCTTCATGTAAATTATAGATTTTAGTATACCTAGACTTTGTATCTACGTAAAGTTTACCTTTTCCAAAGTAAAGTTTATAATATACTCGAACTTGATTTGGTTCTTAAAGTTTTTAACACTTACTATTACAACGTACATATTAGTAAATATTAAATACTGCTGCTATCTGTTTGTATACTACCGTTTTGTTTACTTTTTAGTAAACTAGGTATAATATGTCAATACAAAGAGACCCCAGAATAAGTTTTGATTTGGTTTTCATTTATACTCATGTGTTTATTTGCAAGCACTTTCATGTATTATTCACATCTTTCGGGCTTTAATCTCCACAGATTATAATATTTACTATCCTCCATATACCTACATACATGTATAGTCAACACGTGCCATTTGATGAATATGTAATGCTCGGATGCGACCTTTCCTTCAGTTGTAACGGTTCTCCGTTCCACTGAACTGGGGAGGGGAAGGAAAAAAGCAGCTCCCTCCTGCTTAACAAACAAAGTCTGTTTCGGCGAGAATGGCAACCCAATGCAGATAGTGCGAATGGGCTTGGCGGACTCGGCGATTCAGCGAGGCAAGGTGGATGGCCTAGGGCGACGGTAGAGGGCGCGGGTAGTTACTGTCGGCCAGACACTGCATCCGACCTCTCCTTCAGTCGTAGCGGTTCTCCGTTCCACTGAACCGGGAGGAAGGACTAAGTGTGTGCGCTTGCGTTTGCGCGAACGTCTGCGCACCCTAATATATCCTGCGCAACTGACCGCTTCCGAATAATGGACTCCGATGACGCTAAGTCCTGCGGCGATGGGTTGAAGTAGAGAGGTCTAGCATGGTGCAAGCTGGGCTTTGTCTGATTCCTGCACGCAGGCGGTCCCAGGGTGTGAGTACACGCCGTGGTCGCTTTGCATTGAAAAATCGGGACGACAATGCGAATTCGGCAGCACCTGGGATGACAAGAGCAGCCCTATTTAGGAAGCACTGCTCTCCTCGCTCAGTCGAGGGGGGGGCTAGAAAAGGTGCCCTAAACAAATGCTCGTCCCTTCCTGGAAGGTGGTAGTAACCACGGCTGCCATCGCATCACTTAACACGTGGTCGACGCAACAAAAATAAAATAAATAACACACCATCTATAATGACATTTGGCGCATGGAACGTGAGAACGCTCATTGATAGAGATGGCAACGCCTGTCCTGAACGTAAAACCGCTATAGTAGCTCGGGAACTTCATCGCTATAACGTGGATGTGGCTGCACTCAGCGAAACACATCTTGCCGATGAAGGAGAACTAGTGGAAGATGGAGGGGGATACACTTTCTTCTGGAAAGGTACATCCGTATCTGAACCTCGACGTTCAGGGTAGGATTTGCCATCAAAAATCATTTAGTAAAGCGACTTGAAGAATGTCCTGTTCACATCTCGGACCGCGTTACCACACTGCGCCTTCACTTGG
The DNA here is from genome assembly GCA_024500475.1 of Phthorimaea operculella. Taxonomy (NCBI): domain Eukaryota; kingdom Metazoa; phylum Arthropoda; class Insecta; order Lepidoptera; family Gelechiidae; genus Phthorimaea; species Phthorimaea operculella. Next base: position 399,080 of record JANFCV010000193.1, on the reverse strand, counting down.
ACAAAGACAACTACCTTAATGTTATCAGTGTCTATGCTCCAACGCTAGACAAGTCTGATGACATTAAGGACAAATTCTATGAGGAACTATCTCAATGCCTTGACAGCATAAACGCCAGAGAGCAGATACTATTGCTGGGCGATTTCAATGCTAGAGTTGGTCGGGACTATGAGGCTTGGCCTGGAGTTCTGGGGCGACACGGAGTCGGCAACATGAACAGCAACGGTCAGTTGCTACTCAGTCTCTGTACTCAATACGATCTAGCGATATCGAACACTATGTTCAGACTTGCCGCTAAGCACAAGACGACGTGGATGCACCCGCGATCCAAACACTGGCATTTGATCGATTATGCTATTATGCGGCAAAGAGACATCAGTCAAGTCCAAGTCACCCGCGTCATGCGCGGTGCTCACTGCTGGACTGACCACCGACTTATTGTCACAAAACTGCGACTCCGCCTTCGTCGACCTCGTAGATCCATGATAAAAAAGCCTGCGTCTTTGAACGTGGATAGGCTGCAAGATCGCGAGATGAGAGAAAAGTATGCTGAAACCTTAACCGAAAATCTGTTGCCAACAAATGAGACAGTTGATGTCAATGCTGCTTGGCGAAATTTGTCATGTCATCTTATAGAAGCCGCTACCGCTACTTTAGGTACAAAAGACCATCGTAGTGAAGATTGGTTCGATGACAATGACGAAGTTCTCAAGGCAGCATTCGAAAAACATCGAGAGCTCCTGCGACAGCATCATCGGAGAGGTGGAAGTGTAGCGGCAGTCAAAGAAAGTGACCAAGAATTACGTAGGCTGTCTCGGCAAATAAAAGACAAGTGGTGGCAGGAAAAAGCTTGTCAGATGCAGTGGCTTGCCGATACAAACCAGCTTGGGGAGTTCTACTGCGAGGTGCGTAAACTGACAGGTACGCCCCATAGAGCAAAAGTGCCTTTGAGGTCTCTGGATGGCTCGCAACTCTTGACCAGCAAAGAGGATGTGCTCAAACGGTGGGCTGAACATTTTAACGATCTGCTTAACGTAGATCGATCAGCTAACCTGCATCACATCAGTTTATTACCTCAACTCCCTAGCCACCGAGCTGGACGAGCCCCTGTCGTGTGATGAGGTTGTTACTGCCATCAGACAGCAGCATAATAAACGGGCGGTTGGCATTGACCTTATACCAGGCGAAATACTTAAATATGGCGGTGCGGAGCTGCACTCGATGGTATGGAAACTTTTTGTTCGAATGTGGGAGGAGGAGCGAGTCCCGGACGATTTTATAGTGTCTCGCATTAGTGCCTCTACAAGAACAAAGGTGACCGTTCTGACTGCAACTCGTACCGCGGTATTTCGTTATTATCGGTCCCCGGAAAGGCCTTTGCAAGAGTCCTATTAAACCGCTTGAAGGACTTATCAGAAAAGATTCTGCCCGAAACCCAGTTTGGCTTCCGACCTGACCGAGGCACATGTGAAGCTATTTTCTCGGTACGTCAACTGCAGGAAAAAAGCAGAGAACAAGGTCGTCAGTTGTACCTCTGCTTTGTTGACCTGGAGAAAGCGTTCGACAGTGTGCCTCGTGAGGCTCTCTGGATGGTGCTAGGAAAACTGGGGTGCACGGAGAAGTTTGTGCGCCTCCTGAGACTCCTGCATGACAATATGCAGTGCTGCGTCTCTGTAGACGGTGAACAGTCTGATTTTTCCCCGTCACCTGTGGGGTGAAACAAGGTGCGTTCTAGCGCCCACACTGTTCGCCTTATACTTTGCGGTAGTAGTCAAGGAGGTCCTAAATACTGTCTCCGAAGGAGTCCGCATCCGCTTCCGCACTGATGGCAGTCTTTTCAATTTGGCTAGACTTAAGGCGCGCACCAAAGTCTCGCATGCACTTATTACTGAAATTATGTATGCCGATGACTTGTGCTTTCTTGCAGAATCCCCAGAAGGCCTACAACAACTGATGACCGTTTTTCACCAAGCATGCTGCAAATTCGGCCTTAAGATTAGTGTCAAAAGACGGAAGTGATGTCCCTGGATACACAAGGTCGTGAGACACTGACAATTAAGCTTGGTGAAGATATGTTGAAACAGGTTGACAAGTTCCGATATCTGGGGAACACTATTACAGCTAAGTGTGACCTTGATGCTGAGATCAATAGCAGAATCAGTGCTGCAGCTGCAGCATTTGGGAAGCTGCGTTCCAAGGTTTTCTGCTCGCACGACCTTAAACTAGCCACAAAAATATCTGTATATATGGCGATTGTACTGCCAAACCTTCTGTACTCTTCCGAGACCTGGTGTGTGTATCGTCACCACATACGCACTTTGGATCGATTCCACCTCAAATGCCTTCGCACCATCATGAAGATCAGATGGTCCGACCGAGTGCGAAACACCGAAGTTCTAAGACGAGCCAATGTTGGTGGCATTGAAGCCTACTTAATGCGTCGACAGCTTCGGTGGTGCGGTCACGTATCCCGGATGGCGGATGAGCGAGTGGCGAAGCGCATCTTCTATTCTGAGCTAGAGGAGGGCAAGCGAAAGCATGGCGGTCAACTCCTTCGATTTAAAGATGTTCAGAAGAGACACATGAAAAGATGCAATATCGAACCCTCTCAATTTGAGGTTTTGGCAGCACAACGGCCAGAATGGCGCGGTCTTGTAAAGAGGCGAATCCGCGACTTCGAGGAGCAGCGTAAAGCAGACCTTGACGCTAAACGCGATGAACTGAAGGCCCGTCCTCCCGCCGCCATTAACTACAATTATATCAATGGCAAACTCACGTGCCCACACTGTGCACGGGAGTTTACTGCCAAAATAGGCTACAATAGCCACCTACGAGCGCATCAGCGCCGACTTGATTAGGAGTAGAAGTGGTCGCCATGGCCGAAACCGGCCGGAAAGATCATCATCATCATCATGTAATGCTAGTTAATGTATATTAATTATTTATTTAGATGTAATTTAAGATGCATTAACTACAATTGACTTGCTCATCTACTGCTTGCTACTTAACTACTTACTTCTGCGACCCAAAGTGGTACCTCGTTATTTTAAACCCCAGGTTGTATTATTAAGGAAAAAATAAAGCTGGAATTCCAATTTCAAGTTCCAGTTATAAAGAGTCGGAAAAACACAGGACTGAGTTCTGGCCGCGAGTGTGGCTCTTTCATTTGAAACCGTCTGTCTCCGGTGACAATGTTTTAATTCTGTGTCCGGGTCAAACTTTGCTTTTTTAGTACCCACTTTCCATGGGATGTAAAGGGGAGTGTTTTTACCGTTCTGAAGTAAGGTCATCGCTTAACAGGTCCCATAAAATTAACAGTAAGTAAAAGAAAATCCCTATTTTTATTCATGAGAATTATATTATAGCGCACCATAAAATTCTCGATATCTTTTTTAGATAAACTAAGTATTTGACGAAAAAACTACGAAAATTGATCATCAAAACGAGATAATTTTGAGATCTTTATGCAAAATATCATTGTACCAATCAAAATGTGACCTCAACCAAATGAACTGATAAAATCGAAAATTTTAATAACATATTCTGTAACTGCATATACATATTTATATTAGCGAGTAAATTTTTAGACCTAATCGATTAAAAACCTTTTCAATATCTAAACGAGATACGATTCACAATTTCAACTAAACCGAAATGGGCAATTATAGAGCTATTCGAATAACCGAAATCTGATTCTATTATCTGATATTGACTTAATATCAAAACGAAGTTTATTCCCAGAATTGGTAACGCTCTACAATAAGCTATCAACTTCTAAAGACATTTCGGAAGCTCCTTTGGGAAGTGAAATAATTAAAAATAAACACTAGACTATTCTTGTCTTGAAATATTATGAGCGTTTATACAGAACGTTTCGTATAAGAAAGACAGAAGATCAGAAAATGTTGTCGGTTCGAAATTCAGGCGAAATTTCACTTTTGGTTTCTATACTTTTATTTTGGATGCTCTGGCAACCCCGAGCTGAGCGGTCGTCAAAATCAGCTGTTAATAAAATTTAATTTTAATTTAGTGTTTTTATACGTTTTCTTGTTTAAAATCCGTGTGAAATAGTGAAAGTGATAAGTTTATAATATATCGGATGCAGTCCGATACAAATTCGAGTGGAAATACTTGGATTTTCGACTGTCTGTCATACATAACAGACAAAGGATTTGAATCAAGATTTGAACGAGCAACGGATTATCCCCTGGGAGTATCGTTTCTTTGATAACTTTTATACAATTCACAATCAATTACCACATTAGTATCATATAATACAATAGTATACGACAGCACAACTCACTTATTGTGGGAATTTACTACCTATACATAACACAGCCGCGTGAACTTGCCTCAGGTTACTTTTAACGAAGTATACCTGACGGGAAGGTCAACTGCCGCTCAGACAAGTTATTCAACAAATACTTTATACCTATAGGAACACAAATGTCTTACTTTACCTGCTAGTTTTGTTTTAGTCTAGATTTTAGTGTCTCAGATCACTTGGGAAGTGAAATTGATGACACTTGACCAGTTGTTTACTTTCATACACATAGCACACGGTTTATTTACTTACAGTGCCTACTCACTAGCTTGCTAGCAAGTGTAAATTGTATATTAAGTAGTGTTTTTTATAATTTCAGCTCAAGCAGCACTATCAAAATGCCTACTGAAACGCGTTCAATGGCTAAAGAGCAAAAATTACAAAACTTATTATAGAAGTGAAGGACTATGAAGCTCAAGTTGATCGGCTGGTCGAGGAAAGAAATAACTTGCAATATGATGTGAGAATGTTAAAATCCAGCAAAGAGACAATACACCTGAAACTTTCTAACACCCTTTGTTTACTTGAAGAATCTAAAGTAGATAATGAGCACAAACAATCAGTCATTGACTTTCTACAAGTAGAGAACTGTAAACTGCAGGCTAATTCGGACCGAGTTGGACTTTTGGAAGAACAGCTTCGAGAGGCACACAGCAGCCTCAACAATTTACAAAATGAGAAATGCTCAGCAGATAAAATCCAGTCACAATCACTCCATCATGAACTGTCATTTGCCCTACACGAGGAGCTATCTTTTGCAAATGTGACCAGCGATCAACAGTTCGCTCAATGGACTGAACCAACATCAGTAAATGTGCAACACCATGCAAGACCGAACAGACCACAGAAACATAAAGCAAAATTAATAAAAGCATTGAATAGAAATAGATTACTACGGAGACAGATCAAAAATAAACGGAACATTCTAATTAAACGTGTAGTGTTGCATCAGGAGATCAACACACTCAAAGCAGCTTGTTCAGCTTTATCTGATCAGTATAAAGAAGCACAAAACAAGTTGAGAATTCAATCTCCTTCCTCTGCACCTATAAGAAAGAATAATAATAATTTAATTAAAGAAAAATGTAATGAAATCATGGCCTTACTACAAAATGACACGGACGAGGCTCATGTTTCATTGCTGACTGACACAAGAGACCTGTCTAATTTTTCATCAAATGACAACGGACCCCTAAGGCTAAGAAAAGAGGCACCGTCGTTCGTTGAAAAATAAGCGTGCCAGACAGCATCCTGCAACTGACGAAAATAGATCAAGACAACAGAAAGGCCTCCAGGAGTGCCACACTCCGCTAGAACGAAAACCTGAGTGCGGTCCTGCTTCACAGGGACATCTTATTCCGTGGGGCCCCCACGTCTTGCAGAGGCCCGGGTTCCAGCCCAGTACTCCAGCGGCGCAGACGCCGCAGTACCAGCAGGGTCTACATGCACAACAAGGGCCCCAACCAGCTAGGCCACTAAACGAGCTAGGCCCAGGTAGTGCCGCGCATGGGCGACGTGACTCGCTCGCTACACCGCGCGTCCCGCGCGCTCCTCCTGCGGTTCTGCTTACGCCGCGCGTCGCCGGGCAAGGAGCCCAGTGCGCCTCGATGGTTCAGCGCGGTAGTAACATAGCAGCGTTGCACACAAGCACGCCCACGCCGTGTACTCGTAGCCAGCAGGTTCAGCAGCTGCCCAAGCCCGTGGACACTAATGATGTTACTAGGACGGTTATTTTTAGTGACAATATAGGAAAAGGTTTAGGTTATTTACTGCACAACCAGCTTAATCAGGTTGTTGAAAATGTTTGTCTACCCCAGGCCTCGTTTGAACAAGTTACTAAACGAATGCTTAGCTATACCTATTCAAAAAATACCACAGTTGTGTTATTACTAAGTCATAGTAGTGGGGTCGACAAGCAGAACTTGACTAATTTTATTAACTCGTGCGCCACCCTAAATGTCCATAACTGTATTATAGGCACATTACCGTATATTAAGGGACAAGATGAATATAATAGTCGAATTTATAATTTTAATACCATGTTGTATAAATTGACATGTAGTCATAGTGACAAGTTATACACAGTGGACATTAATTTAGATAATAATTTTATCATGACGAACAGTACAATGTACTTATCTCTTTTTTACCGTAAACATCTAGCTAATATGTTAGCTATGAATATTTCTGACCCGGTAATACATTGTATTTCGGATGATATTGGACTTAGCCCTCTTGCATCCAGGAATAACAAATCCCAACATTTAAACTAAACAAAACGACAAAGGGAAAGCCGCTTAGTGTTATTCATCAGAATATTCAGGGCTTTCCCGGCAAGGAGCTTGAGATTGAGTTGTTCCTGGAGGCAAGAAAATGTGACCTTCTTTGTATTTCGGAGCATTGGTTAAAGGATTATGAAATGCTCATTAATTACGAAAATTATGAAATAGTCAGTGCCTTCAATCGAGAGTCCACTATTCGCGGGGGGACATTTATTCTTGTTAATAAAAATATTAAAGCTAAAGAGCGGAAAGATATTGTTGGACTTTCGGTTGAATGTGTGTGTGAACTTTCATGCATTGAGTTGGAGAAACATATTATAGTGTGCGTATACAGACCACCTAAAAATAGTAACTATGAGAGGTTTGAACTCATCATGGAAGATGTTTTAAAGATATTATTAAAATCAAAGAATAAATTTCATATTGTCTGTGGAGATTTCAATATAAACTTATTAGAAAATGTTGCTTTTAGAAGTCGTTTTATCAGTTTGTTTAAGTCGTTTAATCTAGACAACATATTTAAAGAACCTACTCGAATAACTGCAACCACAGCTTCTTGTTTAGACAATATCTACTGTGATTGTGTCTATTCAGACCAGGAAATCGTAAATTGTTGTAAATCAGACCACAATGGGCAATCCGTGCTCTTTCCATGTCGTCCTAAAGATGAAAAGATTGTCATTAGTAAAAGAATTATAAGCTCCAACCAAGTAGACAAATTCCATACTGCACTATCAGAAAAACTACCGGTTCTAGACTATGATACTAATAATCCAAATAACTTTTATTCAAAGCTTTTTATAACGATACGTGATGAATTTGAAGCCAAATTCAAGGTAAAGAAATTAACAATTAATCCTAAATTTAAATTCAGTGACTGGGCGACTGTAGGTATTCGAACAAGTAGGAAAAAGTTATTTGAGCTCTATGATGAAAAGTCTTATAATCATAGTGAAACATTCGTTGAACGTGTTAAAAATTATTCAAAAATATTCAAAATGTTTGTATACAAGCTAAAGCAATTTTCACCAAAAATAAAATATACTCTGCTGAAAATGTTATTAAAACTGTTTGGAAAGTTGTTAATTCAGAGACTGGTCGAACTAAACCTATTGAAAAATCTCATTCGTTAAAGACTGCTCAGGGAATTGTTACTGCAGACGCTGATGTAGCTAATGAGTTTGAAAGTTTTTCAGTAACATCCCATTTAAAACTACTGAGTCACTTAACTCTTCGCCTATCATCGCGTCAAATCTTCTTAAAACGAATGTTCAGACTTGTAATAATGTATTTGAGTTTAGGTACATTAATGCAAATGTAATATTAAAAACTTTTAAAGAAATAAAAATAAAAACTACAGAGGATTTATGGGGCATGTCAGTAAGACTATGTAGTTCCTTAATAGATACATTAGCACCATACTTAGCCTGTATATTTAATGCTTGCATTGATCATGGCGTATTTCCTGATCTCATGAAGCACAGTAAAATTATACCTCTTTTTAAAGCTGGCGATAAAACCGATCCCAGTAACTTTAGGCCAGTATCTGTACTACCAGTTTTGAGCAAAGTTTTGAGAAAATTATACTTAATCAAATGCTCCTACATTTCAATCTCAATAAATTACTACATGATCAACAATTCGGTTTTACGAAAGGGCGCTCGACAACCGACGCTGCTGTTAAGCTCCTGCAACATATTTATGGTGCTTGGGAGGAGTCGCAGGATGTCATAGGGGTGTTCTGCGATTTGTCCAAGGCGTTTGATTGCGTTGATCATGAGACACTGTTGTTGAAACTGGACCATTACGGTATAAGAGGAAAAGCACTTGATTTGGTTCAATCTTATCTCGGAGGTAGGACGCAGAGAGTGCAGATAAATGGTGTGAAGTCACTGGGTTCTACTGTCAAAATTGGTGTACCGCAAGGATCAATTTTAGGACCGTTCCTATTTTTAGTGTACATAAACGACTTGCCCTTCATGGTACAGAATCAAGCCAAGATAGTGCTTTTTGCTGATGATACTTCTTTAATATTTAAAGTGGATAGAAAGGCTGTAAATATTGACGAAGTAAACGGCGCACTAGATCAGGTTAATAAATGGTTTACGTCAAACAATTTAGTACTGAATTCTAAAAAAACTAAATGTATTAAATTCTCTTTGCCTAATGTAAAAAGTATTAAACACGATGTTGTTCTTAAGAATGAAAAGCTTGATTATGTTACTGAAACAGTTTTCTTGGGGATTACACTCGACGCAACAGTTCAATGGGATCCACATATACTAGCACTGGCTAGTAAACTTAGCTCTGCGGCTTACGCTGTTCGAAAAATTCGACAATTGACCGATGTTGCTACGGCCAGGCTTGTATATTTTAGTTACTTTCACAGCATAATGTCCTACGGACTTTTGTTATGGGGTCAAGCCGCTAACATAGAAACTATCTTTGTGTTACAGAAAAGGGCAATAAGAGCAATATATAAACTGCGAAGTCATGAATCCCTAAGAGAATTGTTTAAAGAAATTGGCATTCTTACGCTTCCTCGCAGTACATATTTGATAATATAATGTATGTGCGCAAGAATTCCAGTTCATATTTAAGAAACTCAGATATTCATTGTCGTAATACGAGAAATAAAAATAAAATTGTACCGCCACAAACCAGATTAAGTAAGATCAGTAAATCATATATGGGTAACTGTATACGCTACTATAATAAAATTCAAGAGGAAATTCTAAAGTTAAATGAGAGGCAATTTAAACTTAAAATAAAGAATACTTTATGTTCGAAAGCGTATTATAAGACAGAACATTATTTGAAAGATAAAGATGTCTGGTCAGTAGCAACAGTTGCTCCAACGCAATGCAAGAGATAGGCATTATTTAAGAATAAACATGACATATATTTTAGTGGATATACCTTTACTTTTATGATATGTAAATTGACATGTATAGTGGTTAAAGACATTTTCATATTATTCTTTAATTTTATTATTTTTTGACATGTATTTTTACATTTACTGTAAATCTACTATTTTATCTTTTTTGCTATGTTATTTAATTGCTCAAATGTTTAAAGTATATTTTAAAGACAAAACAGTTAGAATAATCTACTGTAATTTTTATTTTTATTTTGTGAGCCGTTTTTGGCTATTCTATTAATTTATTTTCTAAGTTAGCTAGGGTAGCTTAGGGCCTATGAATATTGTAGATTTTAGAATAGGTGCACTTCTGGGCAGGTTTTTGGGCGGTTTTCCTGTCCAGGGGGTCCGGCTAACCATACAAATGTAACTCCGTTTTAAAATTTTGACAGAATGTTACTCCATTTAATTGTCATTCATTGAGGCATAAAGTTGCATGCTGTGTGGTTGGCCTGGCCAGCCCCGAGGCAGTGCCTTTATTTTTATTTTTTTATCCCGCCTGAGCCGCGTTTAGAGTAGGAACTCAAACTGTTATAAAAAAGAGAAAATTTTGCACTAGAAATTTTCTCTTTTTTAAGATTGTATTAGAATATGACTTTCTTTAAGAGAATCTTGTACATTCCTACAAAGAAATAAATAATTGAATTTTGAATTTTGAATTTTATATTCATTTTATGATTTATAGGAATTACATTTTTCTTTCTGAAACGTTGTTCATATTGAAAAACAGTAATAAAATTGCGGTCATTCCAAAGTTCATTTCAATTTATATTTATATTTCGCCATTTTCAATTTATGACATTTTAATATAGTCAGTGTGATTCGCGCTGCTGAGGCGAATCTTACGACACGTTATGTCAAGATCCACCCAGCTGTTTGAGTTGTAGCTCGTGAAAAAGGATTTCTTGTCCACATACATATACATACATACTCTCGGAAAACATTACCCTACTTCTGAGACAGTCGGGTGAAAAGGAACAGGAAATCAGATGAATGCGAGGCGCCAGAATTATTAAGGTTAGACTTAATGAAAACTTCAATAATTAATTACTTACTATGAGTAGGTAGTTCAAACTTATATCCACTCATTCATGTCATGACGTTTAATATGCATCTGTCATTAGTGCCTGATGTCCATTGCGAACTTTCCACCGGCTGAGCAGCTGTTAATGACAAGCGCGATTTATCATATCAATAACAGTTATGTCACAAGATCACAAGCTGTGAAAATATGACGACCGAACATAATCTCAATAAATAGGTACACAGAGTGTTAATTTAAAATGCGTGCCATAGCTTCAGGGTAGTGGTAGTATCGATAAAGGATGCCGTAAAAATGATTTAAAAATTACGTGGATCAAAAAAACATTTTTTACTGCGCCGAAATTTCATTCAAATGCCTATAATATCTCAGCCAAGATTCGTTTAAATTCAAAGTTGATAAGACGAAAGTGCTTGTACTGGCACTCTCTAAACGACGAAAGTGAAAAAGTTTTTTTTAATGAGGGTATGAGGATGCCACACAGATTGTCAAGCAATACATATAATGTCAAAGGTGCATACAAAAAATTTTCTAGAATACTTTTAAGTAGGTAGTCCTAAAAATAAACCTTACCAATACACATTACAACGTGTTACAAAACAACCAATAAAGCTGAAAGGGTGTGGAAAGGTCCGTTGCAAAGAGTCAGTTAACAAAAAATTAGAGCAGTAGTATCGTTTTTGAAAACTAGGAAAAAAATATTTTTTATTAAATTACACTTATTTTTAATCGTGGCATCGCAGCACTGATTTTGACAGCTCAAAGTTCAAATGAAGTTACCGACGCGGCGAAGCGCAGTTCGGTCTACATTGCTGGCTATTACATGAATGTCATCAATACAAGAAACTAAGTCAACCAGCAATGTATGCCGAAGCGGACTTTGTGCGCCAGGTAGTGTAGCACCTGACCTAGACTAGTGATGTGATTATTTTATCGACTGATGATAATGAAAAATATTCTTTTTTTTGGTTAGTTGTGTAACAGGTTGTATAATATTTGTTCAAGGCTGGGCTCTTAACGAAAGATTCACTCACTTCCTTATTCTCTGTCTATCACAGCAGCTAACTAATTTCCCTGAAGAACGCCATTCCAATTTAAAGACACTTTCCTCCTCCCTCCTTTCCTTATTAATTCCAGTCCAACCAAAGCCATTTACTTACATCTTATAAATAATATAGTCTGTAGGACGAACCTAACCTATATTTATGTGTAAGCGAGCAAATCCCAACGATCCATCAGGAGTCGAGACTTGGGAAGGTAAATCGGAATTTCTAACCGGTTTAGCGATAGTTCAATTTCGGTTTCAAGATATTGAAAACAGTAAAATTTGTATCTGCTTTAAAAATAGTTTATATGGAGTCCCTAAATTTCCTTAAAAAATACTTTACTAATACTTTACTACGTGATTCTTATTTTCCATCTTCTACTTTGTAATTATTTATCTCTGAAATTACTCAACATTAAAAGTACCATAAATACCTAATGAAAAATTGCTATTTATTACAACTTGCGCAGATAAAGAACATATCCCGAATTGGCAACATTGTTGTTTGCCTATCTATCATATTACATGACATATGAAGGATGTAAACAATAATGTTGTTATGTTGCCAATCCGCGATGTCTAATTCATCTGCGCAAGTTATACCTACGATTACAACCGGAATACTGAAACTCTGCTCCTACATCATCGCAACTCAAAACCGGTTTTGGGTTTTCGATTACTGATTGTATCTAGCCGGGATGTTATTCAACCTCAGCATCGGCTTACGAGGTCAAGTTCAGACATCACCCATCAATATTGAGGTGTAATACATATTGATATGTAATATGCGCCGCGTGCGAGCTTTTGATAGGAATTTCTTGAATCAATGTTAGCTTATACTAAAGAAAATATTTCTGGGTTTGGGCCAGTCGTCGATTTGGTGTCCCACACCACAGAAGAAGACTATGCTCGTACGCATTTTATCCCATAAAAACACCTAAGTATAACCTACTTACTTATGTATGATACAAGGAAAATCGTAATTCCGGAACAGAATTGCAATATCGCAACTCAAAACCGGTTTCTAGTTTTCGGTTACTACCTACCCTAGCCGGGATGTTATTCAACCTCAGCGTCGGCTTACGAGGTCAAGTTCAGACATCACCCATCAATATTGAGATGTAATACATATTGATATGTCATATGCGCCGCGTGCGAGCTTTTGGTAGCGATGTTTGTTAAGTAAATGTTAGCTTACTGAAGAACGGATTTCTATAGGACTTTTTTATTACTTTAGAGCTTTGTGCCTTAAGAGTATATTATAAGCAAGCTATAGACTGCGCCTGAAAAGTTAGAACGGTTTGAAGTAGTCCGCACACAACCTCTCTGTCAATCAGTATTAAAACGCCAGTGACAGCACTATGGAACCTCTATAAACTTCTCATACTTTTGATGTCTGCATCTAGGGAGCAACTGCTTACGCTTTGACAGTATGCCGCAGGGTCTTACGCGCCCTCTATAGCTTGCTTATATATACTCTAAGCTTTGAACAGATATTCTTCTAGTGTTATGTGAAAATAGTTTTCATAAATTATTTGCAACGAGAATGGCGCTAACACTTGCTTATATTTATGAAAACACTCTTCCTTCTTTGGTACACGAGACTCAAGGACATACCTCCCTACTTATTTTCATTAGGTGTATTATAGCAAAATAAACGTTGCTCGATTTTCTGATGAATTACGTATTCATTAAGTATCTCTAATTTAGGTTGAAATTTTACTAGTGACCGATAGCCAAAAGCCAGAACCGGCTGGTGATAAGGAACAACTTTCCCCAAGGAACAAAGGCCGAAATATGAAAAAAAATTGGACCTCCCATACAAAATCTCCGATCAGCTGATTGATTTACTATGGGAGGTCCATTTTTAGGGTTTCGTAGTCTACTAGAAACCCTTATAGTTTCGTCATGTCTGTCTGTCTGTCTGTCTGTCTGTCTGTCTGTCTGTTTGTCTGTCTGTATGCCGCGCCCTCATATCTTCGTCAGTTTTAGAACTATCGACATGAAATTTGGTGAGAAGATAGATCGTGTTGACCCAAATATAGAAAGGTTAAGAAAAAAATATTTAAAATGTTTTAAATATACCCCTCCCATACAAGTGAAAGGGGGGCATAAAATTTTTTTTTCTTCTGTAATATTGAGTAGGGTATCGTTGAATAGGTCTTTTAAAATTAAGGTGAGGTTTCTTTGAAACAAATTCTCTAAAATGTTTCTGTCACGAGATATTTGCTTTTAAAAAGGGCGTTTTTGACCCATAATTTGTTCCAGCTGTAACTTCTAAAGTATAAACGCTAAAAATTTGAAATAAATATGGAATATAGCTTACAATCTGAAGTTACAATGAAAACTATAACGGATATCGTACCCTTAAAGGTTTTAGGAAAAATTGAGTTTTTCTATTTGCTCATCATACTGCTGGTCATCATACTGCTGCTAACAAACCAGCAACAAAATTAAGTTTGTAATGCTGAAAAACCTGATATTTAAACGTTGACTACGAAACCCTATTTGTGGGCGTGTCTGACACGCTCTTGGCCGGTTTTTTTTCATATTGAAATGTTCCATGAGGAAAGTTGTTCAGTTTCATGAGTACCTTGACCTCCTTTCGGCTTGTTATGCCCTTTCTGTTACCCCCTGTATAAATAGTACCTAGATAGCTATGTTATACAAAGCATTTTTCTGACCATGATTGCTTGGCTTGAAAGCACGTTCTGATCACTCGGCCTTGTGTTGGAAGCTACAACAAAGAAGCATAATTCCTGACAAATATCCCCTCCCCGGGGCCTGGGCAAGTAAACCCTCAATTTAACCATGCAAATTGCTATTGTCACCGGCCCCCGGGAATAAGTCACGTAGCCAATATTTCCCGGACAAGCTTGTACGCTGACGACATCTTTGGAGCTTTATTTTGCAAATATTTGGCGGTTACGGTGATATTTCATACATATTTCAGACTGTCACGATGGCGTAGCGGATAGTACCCCTAACTTCTACGCCGAAAACGATCAGCTGACTACATTTTGTAGTGAAGGGAAAACCATTTTTTACGTCTCCTAAAGTATTTTCTCATAGGAAGTTGTTTATTTTCATTCTGAATGCACCCTATCAGTAATCGGAGAGCTGTCCCTTACACCTACTATAGGTACGGTCATGGTTACCACGGTAAAATGTAGGGGTTACATACACAAAATTAAAATATAAAGCTTAAGCTTGCTGAACAGACATTATCACAGCGACTTGATCAATTCGCCTTGAGTAACAGTACCAAACACATCTTCTGAACGAATAATCACAGCCAGTTAATTAAAATTACAATACGAATCTAGGCAGCGTATTACTGAAACTCGTCTTGAGATGCAACGTCAGCGACACTAGCGCCGCTCAGTGAAAAATAATGACTGACTGAATAGGGGAGGAAAACTCAAAGGTTATAACAGATGGCAGCAGTCGCAAATGTGCCAACTTATTTATTAAACTTTATTGCACAGAAAGCACAAAAGGCGGGCTTAATCCCATGCAGCATTCTCTACCGGCCAACCAAAAGGTAAACTGAGACAGTCAAACTGAGAATATCAAATACCTATATGAGGTAACGACAACCAATACGAAGTAATTAAACTTTGACATTGACTCATTTTCGACCAATCACTGCAAAAAAGACACCGCTAGTACTCCAGTTTTCCCCTTCATTATGAATATCATTGGCCATAAAAACTATGTAAAATCAATAAAATCGTGTCAAAGCCGTGCGCTTTAGTAATATACGCCAATAATGCTAAAAGTAAACATTATCGGCTTACATAATTCACAATTTTAATCAATCTTTGTAGTTATAGTAGGTTGTTGACGAGGACGGGAAATAAGACTTTGACTGACGAGTAGAGTTTGAAGTCCGAGCCGCAGGCGAGGACTTTAAAAACACGAGTCTGGCAAAGTCATTTTCCCCGAGGCTTACATAGTGCTTTTCTCAAAAAAATGCTAGGAAATTATAAAGATTTTAATTTATTTTATAGTAATTTGATATAAAAAGTTGTTTTACTGATTACTAAGTCAAGATGTGGATTAGGAGTTATTCTTTTTTTATTTTGTAATTTCTGAACGATTTCGATATCGCGCCAGAAAAGTTGTATTGGAATCCATTGCTGGTGTGTAAAAAAGAAATCGTTCAGAAATTACAAAACCACAGACAATGTCAAACTTTCTGGATCGTTTTCTTGAAAGAAATTGTCATATTTCCTAACATGTTTGAGAAAATTATTTTTGCTAATATTATCGTAGTTTTCAGACGGCCAGCGTTCTAAAACAGTTTTTTTTCTGTTCGAGGGCGCCAGAAGTCTGACGCTTAACCTCTACAAGTCAGCCCCAGACAACCAAGCCTCAGAACTTCCTCAAGTGAAAACGAAACCTAATGGAAATGTTTCGAATCATTTCACAAAGTTGCCGAGTTTGAAACTTCTCTGACGGCGATTAAAAGTCGCCCTGGGGCAACAGAACTTTGTAATAATTTGCCAGAATACTCAGCATTTGCCCGCCAAAGTCATATTTGAAGAATTGGGGTTTCTAAGTTATTATGTCAGTAACATTTACAGCGAAAGCGAAAGATTCCTTGTATGGAGATCCATGGATCGTATAATGAAAGCTTAGAAATATTAGGATAATGAGAAATTAGAATAGCATCATCCCATATCTTCCCCGTGGATGACGTAAGAAGCGACTAAGGGATGTGAGAGCTGATGTGTATTGCAATTTTAAGCGACAGGCTGACAACCTGTCACTATGGTGACTGACGTCAACCCTCTTTGGTAATGCTATTGAAGGTGGTATCACCGCCTCCACTAATCAGATAAACTCTCTATTTTGTGCCACCGCCATGCGGTTGACCTAAGACGACAGATATTCAGCCGAGAACGAAACACTCTGAGTGGACTAGTCGTGGTAGTTTTCTTTGCCGCTACCACACGGCCACAATATAAAGATACTGATTACTGACAAATCTCTCCTCCAACGTTGCCTCCAACAACTAAAGAGATGCATTTCACTCTGTGTGTGTGAACTGTGTACATTGGTAAAAATGGCGGTCGCTTAGTATTCCTTCCATGTTCGCGCACATTTGAATAACGGACCCTAGTCCACTCGAGTGCTTGTGTATTGCACATGCAATATCTCCGGATATCCAATGCTGCTTTTTATTTCCGTACATTTCATGTATAGTCCATCCGCTAACATAGTGTCTTGACCAGCCTAAGCGGAAGGCTAAGTTACACTGGTCGCAATACTTAGATACTACGCGACCAGCGTAACTTGGTTTTATGATTTTTGGAAAACTTCCAAAATTTTCACCGCAGGCAGGATTTGAACCTGCGACCTTCGGCATCAGTACTGCCGACGCCCTCTATGATAGCGGATGGACCTTAATACAATACAAATAGAAGCACCCCATACCACCCTCTAAAAAGCTCTTAAGGCATAACACCCAGGGAATAAGCTAGGACCGCCAATGTAACTCCCATGCGTGGTGAATTTGGCAAATCGTTCAAATGGGTGTTATCTATGACCACACTGCATCCGACCTCTCCTTCAGTCTCTGTTCCACTGAATCCAGGAGGGGCAGGACTAAGTGTGCGCGTTTGGGTTTACGCGAACGTCTGCGCACCTTAATATATCCTGCGCAACTGACGCTTGCCAATAATGGACTCCAATTCGGGCGCTAATGCACCGACTTTATTAGGAGTAGAAGTAGTCGCCATGGCCGAAATCATTCGGAGAGATCATCTCATCATCATTATCTATGTCCAACAGTGACTACTATTGTTGACGGCATTAAAAGGAGATCAACCTAACATTGCACTGATTGAGTTACAAAGCAATGTACATCATGTACTAAGTCACAAACTCGCAAGAAGAGCCATTACAGCAAGCCGCCAACCAGCATTGCAGCTAATTTAGCTTCGTTGGAAGCTGTAACGACTTGAATAATTGGGTTCTACTCGCAAAGCTTTCCAGAATTACCACCGCGGTACTTGCAAATTGTCTTTTGCTACACTGTAATGTTATACAAGGTTATTTATTAGTCAGTACATGTCAGTATGTAAACTTTTCAGGGTAATAAATAAATGAAATCCGAGAGGGCCCATAAAAATCAACTCGCACTCGAATTTGCGGCCAAAATCCTAAATTTTGACTAAAAGCCGGCATATGGCAAAATCGTAGAGATCTTTCGGCCATAGACCTAAGCAGATTCAGGATTAGGTCAAAATCCTAATAATCCTACTTCTACCATCGTATTGCGACAGATACATACTCTGCTACACTTTGCATGCTTGTATACAGGGTGTTAGGCAGAACGTTGGACATACGAAAAAGAGTGTTTCTAATCATGATTCTGAACAACTTTTACTATGAGGCCACATGCGAATTAGCATAAAAAATTTTAGGTGTTCCATACATCTTTGCCGACTAGGTATGAATTTTTCTATGGAAAATTCAAATATTTTTTTGCGAATTCGCAGGTAGCGCCATAGTAAAAGTTGTTCAGAATCACGAGTATTAACACCCTTTTCCGTATGTTCAACGTTCTGCAGAACACCCTATATTACAGGTTATACGTCAGTTACTACAGCTACTATAATTATAATTACCGTTTTAATTATTAAACTGTAAACATGTGTATCGTAACGTTATAACAGCGTAGATTATTTCATCTTAAATGAATAAAGGAAAATTTGGATTCAGCCTGAAATAATTAGTCTCAAGGGATATTGTTAACTTTCAAAAGGCGCGTTCAAAACAGATTTTCCACCAAAAATTTCCACGGCCTCAAAGTTTATGAGCATAAAATGACTTGTTTATTTTACAGAAAAGGGAGACATTTAGTGCCTTACTACAAAAAAATAGACAAGTGTTGAATGCGTGTTTAAAATTAAAATTAAAAAAAAACATACAAAAAAATGCTAGACATGCGATCAACGCTGGTTTACTTTTTTGTGGTAAGTCCCTCTTATTTTTAATCCTTACGGTACCTAATTATTATCCTTATTGTATGTGACACTGATTCGATGAATGACTTAAAAAATCTTTGTCGGATACTTGAAATACATACGACACAACTACTACAACTATGGCTTTAACCGCAAAAGTGTGAGAAAAAGACATAAGGTAGGTAATACTATAATACTATTCAAATGGTTTAATAAAGGGTCACTCAGGTTACTTCTAAAGTGTAAAAAAGTTATAAGGTAGGTAATACTGTAATACTATTCAAATGCTTTAATAAAAAGTCACTCGAGATACTTCTAAAGTGTAAAGTACATAGTTAGACACTTTCCTTTCCCGTAACTTGTCCTGAAGTTGGGATCGTAACGCAAAGTTTCACAACTCATTGGTATTCCGTGCAAATACACATTTTAGTTCTTGTCGCACGAAGAGTATTAGTTTACTTGATATTTTTTTGGAGTAATAAGGATCTATCTACATTTTAAGTGGTCCAACCAGAAGAATTCATCATTATTATCATCATTCATCACTGACTGATATAAGACGTTCACTGTTGGACATAGACCTTTCCAGTAAAATTGCTATTTTGGATGAACAAAGGCTGCCTCATAAGTTTCCATTGTCGAGGGGAAATGCTAGTGCCCTTTCAGGTTTTTCGGAAAGCAAAAGCACGCATCATTGACATTAAAACCTGGGCAATCTGTCCCCAGCTAGAGTCACGAAAAGAATAATATTAATATAGAATAATGTAAAGTTCCTGTGACTAAGTAATTTAGCTGTAAAAATAGTGTCATGTGTGAGCTTGCTCCTGACTTTGAAAACAAGGACAAGACAAAAGAACACTCTTTAGTATTTGGCGCCCAGCGTGGGGCTCATCCATATTACTTAGGCTATTAATCTACGCCAGGCCTTGCATCATAAATCTCGGGAGAATAACAATATACATTTTTATGTAAAAGGACTTTTTGGACATTAAAGAGAACTGTATAAACTTAATTAATTTTATCACTTTCATGTGAGTAAGTAACATATTAAACATCATAAGACATGAAATTGATAAAATTAATTAAGTTTATACAGCTCTCTTTAATGTCCAAAAAGTCCTTTTGATTTCCGAGAATTCACAGGGACCGCAGCTACCCATTCCCTGGATGAATTATCCCTTAACAACCGTTTCCGTGGTTCAACGAATAAAACACGTAGTTACATAATACATAGACTCAATTCATTTCTCAGTGGTCTTACTTAAGTAACTATTCAGGATTTAATGAAATGTCCGCAGAGCGGGTACGGCGAGCGCAGTGCATCACAATGGCGGATGGAATTTTCCTTTTCGCGTTTCAGGCGGACGGCTGACCTGATTACTTAATTAACTTTGAATAATTAACATACGCTAAATGGTTTTAGTTGTGTGTAAATTAGTAGCCCCTTGCTGGGCGCCAATTAGTTCCACACTTTTACAATTTAAAATTACACTTACGATAGACCCAAAATATATATTATAAAAATATTTTATATTAGCGGCCCGTTAGCGGTTTCTCACGCAGAAAAAGGCATTTATCCGGCATGTGTTATACATCCTCTGGAATCCCTCTATCTATTACTTACAAAAAACTGCATCAAAATCAGTTTCGTGGTTTTGGAGGAGTTAGCAAATTCCATGACAGACAGGTACCAAAAAGCGACTTCATTTTATACTTTGTACTGATTTTATGGAGGTTTTATCCAGCCCATGACACTAAACAACTTTTTTCGAGAAACTAAGTTAAAATATGAGTCTCCTAAAAAATTTACTCTCAGACAGTTTGACCTTTTGTCCATGATGAAAATTGATCATTTTACGGGCTTTTTCCTTCCTTAATTCAGTCATTCCAATTTAGTTCCAGCTTATTTATTTACATATAAAATATTTGATAAATTTAATAATCATTCGTATTTGAACTACAACTAATGAAGGCTCGAGACAAACTAATTAAAGCTACAGACATATTTTCATTGTCTGGTGTCTAATAAACAGAATATTCTAATGAGAATTTTCGAATTAACCCAGATCGCATACTAACGCGTAGTCGTCTTAATACTTGTCAATAATAGAACAAGACTCTTGACCCTATTATAAGTTGGCGACCTGCAGCCTACTCAATGACTTGCAATAAGGACGTAATTAGGGTGAGAATCCACCAGAGCTGTGCGAGTAAAATGTGTCGTACGAGGATGTGTAGCTGTGCTGTGGAAATGTGTAGGGGTTTCCACCAGAGCTGTGCGAGTAAAATGTGCCGTACGAGGATGCGTAGCGGAGCTGTCGAAATGCGCATTAATGTGCGGAGCGAGGATGCGTTGCGAAGCTGTGAAATGTGTAAGCGGGGGGAATGCGATGTAGTGGAAACCTCGCAACATATTCCTCGCAGCACATTTCTCGAAACGCATTCCTCGCAACACATTCCTCGCTACACATCCTTCGCACACATTTCTCGCTTATTTTGTATGTAGAATGGTCTCGCTTCGCTAAACCCGATTCCACCAGAGCTGAGCTGAGCGAGGCTAGGAAAATGAAGTGATTCTATTGGTGGATTTTTTCCTCGCACACCGCTTAGCTACCTCGCACAGCTCTGGTGGATTCTCACCCTTATGGTCTAGCGGTAAGCGGCGTATGGCCTCAGGATCCTAAAGCCTGTGGTATACTTGTCAATAATGTACACGACTCTTGACCAAGCTCTTGACCCTATTATGAGTAGGCTTCTAGCCTCCTAACTGACTTGCAATAAGGATTTCGACGTTTAGCGGTCTGTTAAGTTTCGAGACCTCGAGGTGCCTTGTTCGATTTTGGAGCGGGACACATACTGATACTCGTCAATTTACCACTTTCATAAATAAATAATAAATTTGATTACCAGTTTGATTAAGACTTTGAATGTTGAATCATCTGATTACCCACCGGTGTACAGTTAGGCCGATCGTCCGTGTTATTCAACAATGCCTGAATTTAAAACATTCACTAGTAATGGCGATCCGCGTACGTTATAGCTTATATGGTATAGGTAGGTACCCTTAGTTTATCTAAGATTCAATGCACTGTCTTGTGGCGGCAAATTATATGAAACTTACCTCAAACTCTCAATAGTACCTACCTATATTGTGTTGTTATTGTTGATTTGTAGTGTAATTGTTGATTCATTAGCGGCTTCTGATTGATGGCAAGTAATTAGTGGAAATGCCGTCATTAGGGAAGCCGCAATGTATTAGTTTTAGATAGATATTTTGTATGACATTTGGCTTACATGATAGTGTCTATACAAACGTCATCATCTGCCTGCCCTTATCCCAAATCAGGTGGAGTCAGCTCAACATGTTTACTTTGAGCACAAACTCATGTTGCAAAAAGATGTAGCAATGTTTTACTCGCGGCCGCCTGCCTGACGTCAACCCTGTTTGGGAATCCTATTGTAGGTGGTATCACAGCCACCATTCGATTGACTATAGTCGACAAGATATTCAGACGAGATCAAAAAACGTCGCCTTTTACGGAACACTTTAGGTGGACTAGGGGTGGCAGTAGGTATTCTTAGCCGCTACCACACGGGAAGTTTTTATACATAAACGCGTATATCGCATTAATTAGATGTAGATGTTTTTGAATTATCGTAATGCAGTTAGACAATTACTTTAAATAATTGCTTAAGAAAGATTTTTGGATAATCAAAAGAATGCCAGTACTTAACGTCCATTGATACTCCCCTAACATAAAAATAAAATGCGTAGACTTTATCTTTACGAAAACTATCTTTGTTTGTTTATCATACCCACGGTCTAGTAGCCGTGACCATGTCTATAGTAATAACCTTCCCCGTAAGATAGGCGGCCTTGTGGCTTGTTTACTTCTAGGAAAATTTCCCCTTCATCCCCTGTTTTATACCGCTGATTTGATGCATTCAGTGTGACGAAGGCTGTATTGTAGAGATCTTTTTCTTAGAGAGGAGAGAGTAGTTACTACGATATTTTCCACACGATATAAAGATTTTGTATTTTGCTACTACGCAGTCTTACAATCTGAGTAAACCTGGGAATAAAAATAAATCAGCCGTCGGTCACGGTTGTTGATTACTTAGACGGCGGTCGTTACACAACCATGTCAGAGGCCTGCTACTAGTAGTATAAGGTCGGAAAAGCACCAGAGTTCATCGAGTCGTTGGACCGCTCGGTGTCCCATTCTAAAAAAAGAAGAACATGAGAGAATCATCCAGAAAGAACAAGCAAATCTTATAAGTCTTTGCCAATACTGATAAGTATACAAGAATGAAACAAGCTACTTACAATGCCATGTCTGTTCGACTATTTGACTTCAATGTCGAACAAGAAAATGTAAGGCGTGTGTAAGTAGTAATAATAACACAAAATACATACAAAGCAGGGCGTTGTGGTAGTAAGCAGGAAAATATGATACAAAAGAAACGGTTCAGTAGATATTGCATCCTTGGAGCGAAACCTTGGGCATATCCATACTAAGTTACTAAGTAAACACTAACAATGAATTATTTTAGCGGCCGCAAGGATTGATCCTTTTATTATTTCAGCTTTTCCTCATACTCATTCACACACGTGTATCATTGCGGCTACCAAAAAAATATGAACCGGTTTAAGGCGTAGAAATTAACATAAAATCAATCTGTTATCGCTTTGTATCAATTTCGTAAATAGGTGCGTTACGAAATTCCGCGAAACGTTACGAACTTCAGTTGATTTTTTGTAGGTTGCGGCATAAGCACATAGTTAATACATTCTTTGACCATGAATGTCTTGAACATAAAATTTGATAACCTAGAGGTAAATATGAACTCGGTTCTTGTAAGTACTAGAACTTAAAAGCTCAAAATAAATATTATTCGTGTAGTTATTCTGGTTCGCAGGAAACCATACATCTGATTAAAAACACGAAAGTCTGAAAGAACTAACTGAGTGCAATGACTTTTAAAACCGATTAATTTATAAAATATGCAATATTTACCTAAGTAATATTCTTGATAACATCTACCTACACGATAGTTTATCGGTACACATATTTACGATTATCAAAAAAATCTGTAATACGGCTCAGGACCATATTTTAACTTTGTAGAATTAACTTTTTTACACGAATAATCCAATACGGTCAAAAGAAAAAGGCAAATACATTTTGTTATTGAAAGGGACACAAAGATAAACGTTAAACATGTTTCTTTTTACAAAAAGGCAAAGACGTGGAAAAGCAGAGCATTTTCTCATATAAGCACAATGTAAACACGAGAGATAAAGAAAGCCATTGAACAAAACAACATCGAGTATCCTGCAATGTTCGCTTCAGGAATTCTTCAACTCTACGAATGAGAAATACTTGTGTAACTATAAGTATTAAATAATATATTATACCGGGAGTAACAGAAAGGGTATAACAAGCCGAAAGAAGGTACTCATGAAACTGAACAACATTCCCCATGGAACATGGACCGAAATATGAAAAACAAAATTTGGACCTCCCATAGCAAATCAATTAACTGATCGGCAATTTTGTAAGGGAGGACCAAATTTTTTTTCATACCTATTTCGACCCCTGTTCCATAGGGAAAGTTGTTCAGTTTCATGAGTACCTTGAACTCTTTTCGGCTTGTTAAATCCTTTGTGTTAATCCCGGTATAACACACATAAAAACATAGCGTACACATTCTGGTGTCTCAAGGGACAAAAGCTTGTATTCGTTTAGCTTTCTAGATTCGAATGTTATGATTATGATCAAGGTTACGATATGATAATCTAAAACCATACTCTGAACTGAAAACTTCAATCGGTGTAAAAAGGAAATCGGCATCGGCTTAGGTACGTTTCCTAGCGACCGATACAAACGAAATAATTAGATCTTCAAATTTTGTACGTTATCTGAACGAATGTAGGTATAAAGGGTCATAACATAGGTAATAATTCTTTTTCCGATTCCGATTATTTATTTATTTGGATGTTTGTTTATGTTCTGTTTGAATTCCATAACTGGCGCCCAGCAAGGGACTGCACACATATTACTCGATGTTTTAGAATCTGCACTGCAATGCAAGTAGTGTTAGTACTTAAGTTTCAGTATTGATCACTAGTTAAGTAACTTGCTATTATATTTTGATGATACGTTCCAAGTAAAACTAATAATTGGCGCCCAGCAAGGGGCTGCACACAACACAAGTTATGTTATGCTTTCGAGTCCACTGGAAATGTAATCTACACTAGATCCAGTGCTTTACGCAGTGGTGTGGAATCAGAGATACTTCGTGGATTCCAGTACTGGAGCTTGGCTTCGCAGAGATTGTGTAAGTCGTTTGTAAGCTTCCTTCTTCGGTTGTAAGCCCTGCTCTACTCTGGTAAGGACTTTGGAGTCGCATTGCGAATTTAGAAGTTTTTCCCATTACAGTAGTTTACACATATTTATTAGAAAAAGATCTGAATCTAGAAAAAATACTTCAGTGATAATATTGGCTTCGAAAATAAATAAAACGCATTTATTTGCTGGATTAGTTGTAATTGTAAGTATTAATGCATAGGCTCGTTAATTTTTCTTCGAATTTCTTAAACAGAAATATAGGACGAAAAATTACAACTTCGAACAACCTGGCTAGCCAATTCATCAAAATACATCAGCAGCAACGCCTCGGCCAACAGCATTCAACAGCGGTACGATCGATCATAATAAAACAAGGCCATCATTTATCACTTCAGTCTCGCGACCGTCTGAAACATTAACGGCTGAACATCTGCGGGTCTCTTGGAGAAAGTTCTGGATAATTCTTTGCTTTACG
Source organism: Phthorimaea operculella (assembly GCA_024500475.1). Taxonomy (NCBI): domain Eukaryota; kingdom Metazoa; phylum Arthropoda; class Insecta; order Lepidoptera; family Gelechiidae; genus Phthorimaea; species Phthorimaea operculella. Next base: position 373,662 of record JANFCV010000193.1, on the reverse strand, counting down.
TTTACACATTATATGCACATTTGTGACTGGCTTTGGTGAGCTGAAACTATTGAATGAGCAATAGGCTTGCCAGTACGATCGTTTAAGAGAGATCTATAGTCATTATTTTTCATACAAACGCTTTCAACGTATCCCTCTGCCAATTCGCAACCGATCGACTCAATTTTTGACACGGTAACTCTTCTGGACTTGATCTATGCTCCATATTCTTTTTCTGGTTGTAATAATGCATTTAAAAAAAGATATGGCCGTGGCAAAATGCTCTAAAATTATCACCAAGTTTACGCCTTGGTATCTTCTAAATATGACAATAATTTCAGCAAAACAAATGATACGGCCATATAATATTTTATTGGCAGCAAAATAATGCCACTATCAACAAATTTGGTGGCTATTTGGAATGGGGAACCTGGTAAACCCAGAACGCAAATTTTCCGGTAGCGAGCTATAACTGTCTCTTTTACGGTTGCGGGACGGATGGGATGCATGAGATAGAAATATTTTTATCTACACTCAGTTCGTAATATTCGTTTTACAGAATCGAAAGTACGAACGTAATGAACTGCATTACGAATATACAGCCTTTAAAAAAAAACTTTCATACTACTGGCAGCTACATAAAGTAACTCGATTTCTAGTATTTAAAAAAAATTAAACGAATTGACCCGCGTACCAAATTGTAATCTGTTCCAATTTGACACTGGCCATCAGTAAGTCGAATGAAAAAAAAAACAAGTGTCACCCGCGGCGGAACGACACTTGAAATTATGAGGACTTATTTATTATTCAATCTTTGCTTCAAATCATTTTTCGAATTGAAATTCACCGATAAATGCTATTTAATTTTAAAAGTTGTTCAGTTTTTATGAGCCTCCATTTTAACGTTTAGTTAAAAAGTTACTAATGTACAAAAGTCGTTCAGTTGGTGGTTCAGTAGATAGGCTTGCAATCGCCATAGTGCAGTGCGGAGGTTTGAATTATTTTTAATAGTTTTTCTTGTAGAGTGTAGATAAAATAGTGTATGCAACTGCAAATAATTAGGCTTTAGGATGCTCGTGTCAAACTATTATCACACTCGGCTGCGCCTCGTGTGATAAACAGACACTCTCATCCTAAAGCCTCTCATTATTAGGCAGTTGCATAAACTACTATTATCAACTGACAGCTCACAAACTTTCAGCTCGGTATAGTAGCCTCTTAAAACAGCACCTCGTCTGAATATTCATTCATTTAATACAATACAATACAGGCGCTAGCACCACTGCCTAACCAGCCTTGGCTAGGAACACAACTGGGCAACTAAAGGCAGTTAAACATTGCTGAACGACACATGGTCATCAGAAGTGTGCCATAAAAATCTTTCGTGCGCTAATATTTTCATTCAATGGAAAAGCTACACAAGGAAATTGATTTTCTCATTATTTTCCTAGGAGCAGATCGCTTGGCCATCACAAGTAATGACTTTCAGGCTCTAGGGATATTTGCCGGCGGATAGTCTCTGGAAAACTAATTACGTTTTAGCGATGACATCAAAGTCAAGGTTACTCTGTGACGTCATCGCTAAAACGTAATTAGTTTTCCAGAGACTATCCGCCGGCAAATATCCCTAGCGCCTGTATTGTATTGTATTAAATGAATGAATATTCAGACGAGGTGCTGTTTTAAGAGGCTACTATACCGAGCTGAAAGTTTGTGAGCTGTCAGTTGATAAAAATATTTCTATCTCATGCATCCCATCCGTCCCGCAACCGTAAAAGAGACAGTTATAGCTCGCTACCGGAAAATTTGCGTTCTGGGTTTACCAGGTTCCCCATTCCAAATCGCCACCAAATTTGTTGATAGTGGCATTATTTTGCTGCCAATAAAATATTATATGCCCGTATCATTTGTTTTGCTGAAATTATTGTCATATTTAGAAGATACCAAGGCGTAAACTTGGTGATAATTTTAGAGCATTTTGCCACGGCCATATCTTTTTTTAAATGCATTATTACAACCAGAAAAAGAATATGGAGCATAGATCAAGTCCAGAAGAGTTACCGTGCCAAAAATTGAGTCGATCGGTTGCGAATTGGCAGAGGGATACGTTGAAAGCGTTTGTATGAAAAATAATGACTATAGATCCCTCTTAAACGATCGTACAGGCAAGCCTATTGCTCATTCAATAGTTTCAGCTCACCAAAGCCAGTCACAAATGTGCATATAATGTGTAAACGTAAAGCAAAGAATTATCCAGAACTTTCTCCAAGAGACCCGCAGATGTTCAGCCGTTAATGTTTCAGACGGTCGCGAGACTGAAGTGATAAATGATGGCCTTGTTTTATTATGATCGATCGTACCGCTGTTGAATGCTGTTGGCCGAGGCGTTGCTGCTGATGTATTTTGATGAATTGGCTAGCCAGGTTGTTCGAAGTTGTAATTTTTCGTCCTATATTTCTTCTTAAGAAATCCGAAGAAATATCAACTAGCCTGAGCATTGATCCTTACGATTACAACTAATCCAGCAATGAAATGAACTTTATTTACTGTCGTAGCTAATATTATTAATAAAGTATTTTTAAGATTCAGAGTCCTATTACCCGACAGCCTCAGAAGGAGGGTTATGTTTTTCGGGAGTATGTATGTATGTATGTGGGTATGTATGTAGATAAGAAATTCGTCTTCACGGGCTACAGCCTAAACAGCTGGGCGGATCTTGACACGTAAAGTGTCGTTAGATTTGTCTCAGCAGCGCGAGTGACACTGGCTGTATTAAAATTTCATAAATTCAAGATGGCGGATTTTTATCGCTAAATTACAGCCGATGTGGCACAGTGGTTAGTCTGCCTGCCTGCCACGCAAAGGTTCCGGGTTCAATTCCCGATATTTATCACTTTGTGAATTTGTTCCCAGTCTGGTTAGGACATTGCAGGCTGAACCACCTGATTGTCCGCAAGTAAGATGGTTCCGTGCTTCGGATGGGCACGTTAAGCCGGCGGTCCCGGTTGCTGTCTATGATGGCGGTCGTTACACAACCATGTCAGAGGCCTGTTACTTGCAGTAGGCGGTTGAAAAAACTCTGATACCAGGGTTCATCGGGTCGTTGAACGACTCGGTGTCCCACACGAAAAGAAAGAAAGACAGATCGCAAAATACATCATACGTTTTTAGGGTTTCGTAGTCTACTAGAAACCCTTAGAGTTTCTTCAAGTCTGTCTGTCTGTCTGTCTGTATGCCGCGCCCTCATATCTTCGACAGTTTTAGAGCTATCGACATGGTGAGAAGATAGATCGTGTTGACCCAAATACAGAAATGTTAAGAAAAAAATATTAAATGTTTTTTGGACCCCCTCCCATACAAGTGAAAGGGGGCAATTTTTTTTTATTTCTTCTGTAATATTGAGTAGGGTATCGTTGAATTAGTCTTTTAAAACTAAGGTGAGGTTTCCTTGAAACAAAGTAACTAAAATGTTTCTGTCACGAGATATTTGCTTTTAAAAAGGGCGTTTTTGACCCATAATTTGTTCCAGCTGTCACTTCTAAAGTGTAAACGCTAAAAATTTTAAATAAATATGGAATATAGCTTACAATCTGAAATTACAATGAAAACTATAACGGATATTGTACCCATAATAATTACTTTAACGAGTCTTATCGCGATAGTTTTTTAGGTAAATAAGCGATTTACCTGGACACTCGACGTTTCAACGACGACTGGTGCAACCCAGTCGAAACGTCAAGTGTCCAGGTAAATCGCTTATTTACCTAAAAAACTATCGCGATAAGACTCGTTAAAGTAATTATTATGTGTGAAAGTAATCGCGAGTGCTTTAAAAGGATATTGTACCTTTAAAGATTTCAGAAAAAATTGAGTTTTTCTATTTGCGGTTGGTCATCATACTGCTGCTAACAAACCAGCAACAAAATTAAGTTTGTAATGCTGAAAAACCTGTCATTTAAACGTTGACTACGAAACCCTATTTGTGGGCGTGTCTGACATGCTCTTGGCCAGTTTTTTTTTAATAGATCTGGTCGTAAAAAATTGTATGCCACTATAATGGAAAACATTTTATAGAACTTCTAAATCCGCAATGCGACTCCAAAGTCCTTACCAGAGAAGACCAGGGCTTAACTACTGAAGAAGGAAGCTTACAAACGACTTACACAATCTCTGTGAAGCCGCGCTTCAGTAGTGGAATCCGCGAAGTATCTCTGATTCCACACCACTGCGTAAAGCACTGTAGATTACATAGACAGCTCACAAACTTTCAGCTCGGTATAGTAGCCTCTTAAAACAGCACCTCGTCTGAATATTCATTCATTTAATACAATACAATACAGGCGCTAGCACCACTGCCTAACCAGCCTTGGCTAGGAACACAACTGGGCAACTAAAGGCAGTTAAACATTGCTGAACGACACATTGTCTTCAGAAGCGTGCCATAAAAATCTTTCGTGCGCCAATATTTTCAACCAATGGAAAATCTACACAAGGAAATTGATTTTCTCATTATTTTCCTAGGAGCAGATCGCTTGGCCATCACAAGTAATGACTTTCAGGCTCTAGGGATATTTGCCGGCGGATAGTCTCTGGAAAACTAATTACGTTTTAGCGATGACGTCATAGAGTAACCTTGACTTTGACTTTAGCGTAACAGTAATAATAAAAAAAATAGGTATTACAGAAAAAATAAAACGAAGACGGATGGTGGACAAAAGCAGTCACAGAGTGGTAGCTAAAATTCAGTGGGTAGACCGTTAGCACCGTGGTGTGTTAATATCACCAAGTCGACAGGATCTCTTTGGATGAGATTAGTACAGGACCGTGGCGACTGGTGCAATAGAGAAGAAGCCTGCAGTGGATGAGGGGTGATGATGATAATGATGGATGACTTCTCTGCTGTAGAAAATACAAACGTACAAACATCAACGGCCACAGCAGTCGAAAAGAAAAATAGAAAAGAGAAAAATAATTTGAAATTCTGAAAATGCCACACGTGGCTTTAATTAAAAAAGCTAAGTATAAAAATATCAACCTTAATGAGTGCCCACTAACTAATGAAATGAGACAACAGATTGACCTTTAGAAAGAACGTACAGAAAGGTTGCAGGACTAATTTATTAAACTAACACGGTAATACGACCCACTCGAGAAAAATACCTAATACACCACGCCTACAGACGGTTGTGTAATTACTTGTTGAAGTTCAAATTATTCTAATCGTATAATCGTTAAAAACTGTTCCTTTGTAAATAAAGTAATTGTATTGCAATTTTAGGCGACAGGCTGACAACCTGTCACTATAGCGATACACGACAATAGCTAAAACGGCCCTCAAATATGTGTCAGACGTGGCGATAACGACCGTACTTTTACGACCGTTGACGCTCTGCCTACCCCGCAAGGGATAAAGGCGTGATATATGTATGTATGTATGTATGTAAGATTTAAATTAATAAATTATTGGTCGGCCCTGACGTGAATAAGTAAGGTTAATAGTGTGTTTAAAATTGATGTATGTGGGGATTTTCTTTAAAAACTACATTTTAGATAAAAATCTGTTTGGTTAGGTTAGGGTCTACATTATAATTTGAGACCTTTGGTTACCTTTAACATCAAATGACTGGTGTTATAAAATCTACAGCACATACCTGAAACAACACAAATACCTTATTAGATAAGATAAGACTAAGAAATGTGCAAAAGTGAAATTTGAATTGTCTACAGTAGGTACAGAGTTTATTAATGGAAAAATTAAAAACTCCTTTCATCGACAGAAACATTTCTTAGAATACTCTCAGTATTATTTACCTATAAATAAGTAACCCTAAATTAGACTGTCTTAGTCAGACATCTACATTAGGTAGGGGGCCAAAGTTAGGGTGCCCATTGATCAATCAGCAGTCTCGCCAGACGTTGCCGTTACACATTTATTATCCGACTAGTTGCCTAGCCAAGATAATGATATGGTCTATTTATGGATACATTAGTTTGAATTATATTACTCAGAAACTAAGATAAAACCAAAGATGCCTATTTACCCCGAAACTCCTACATGGCATATAGATGTTTATGTGTAAATAGGTATTGATTGAACGACAATCTTGGGTCATATTGCGCTATATAAAATTATTTTGTCTTGATACAGGGTCTGTTGAATGGTTTTTACCTTCTGATATATCGCTAAGAGTTCAAGTGTTAGACCTAAACAAACATGAGATTTAGGGTCTGTTTGAAAACACCTCGTTCACGGGCGAAAATCTATCTGGCATTTGAAGTTATTCAAGTTTTAAGAACACATATCGGTCAAAGAAAATATAACTGTTGCCATCGACTCGACGAAGAAGAAAGCACATAGGTAAACACAGTTATCTTATAAATTAAAAAATTCATTAGCGACCGCCGGGACTTGAACTCGGGCCCATTTTCAATTTTTGAGAATTATATAGCACTCATCATCATTGGCCTCATACGTCTGTGACAGACGATTTATTCAGTGTCTGAGGCAAGATTTTTCATGGCTGTATAAGCCGATACGGGAGCGGCATGACTCTCCGCACGCTCTACAAACGAAGGTGGAATTAGAGACTGGCACATGCATGTTTAGATGTCGTTTTTGCCTTTTGTTTGCGAGACCAGCGAACCAGGCATCATCGTGAGCTTTACGCCCATCAAACACACGCTTTCTCCATACATCCCTATTCTCAGCAAGCTTCTCCCAGCTTTGATGGTCGATGTCAAACGCAGCCATGTCCCGTTTGGCGCAATCTTTGAAACGTAGCATCGGTCTTCCAACTCCTCTTTTGGCGTTAGCTACGGCGCCAAGCAGGACACGCCGCGGTAGACGCGAAGGTTCCATGCGGTACACATGCCCTAGCCACCGCAATCGTCTTTGCTTAAGCAAAGCGGTAAAGCTAGGCAGCTGTGCAATTTCTAGAACTCGCTCGTTTGTGACTCTGTCCTGCCAAGTTATATGCAAGATGTTTCTTACGCAGCGCATATGAAATGTGTTGAGTCGACGTTCTTGTTTTGCGTACGAAGTCCAGGTTTCAGCTCCATACAAGAGTATGCTTAGAACGCAAGTTTGGTAAACAATTATCTTGGTTTTTGTGGTCAGGTGTTTATTATTCCATACTCTTGTACTGAGCCTGCCGAACATGGTCGCCGCTTTGCCGATACGAGTATTGATCTCAGCATCGAGGGTGAGATTGTTCGACACAGTCGACCCCAAGTAGCAAAACTTGTCAACTATGTTCAAGGAACGCCACCGAGCAAAATACGTGGTGTTTCTCCACCTTGAGCTAGCACTACTGTTTTTTTGGCATTAATGGACATTGAGAACAGAGAACACGCGTGGGAAAACTTATCAACAATGTCTTGAAGCTCACTTTGAGAATTAGCAACGAAGGCTGCATCGTCAGCGAACAAAAGGCTATCGACGAATAAGTCATCGCGGTTACGCTTTGACTTAAGAAGCGAGATATTGTACAGCTTCCCGTCAGCCCTAGTGTGCAGGTGTATACCCTGTTGGTCATCGCCGAAAGCAACTTTAAAAAGCAATGAGAAGAAAATACCAAACAGGGTAGGAGCCAACACGCAGCCTTGGCGAACACCTCTACGCATTTCGAACGGCTCGGATATATTGCCGTTAAAAACAACAGATCCTTTCATGTCCTCGTGGAAGGATTTAATGAGGCTTAGTAGTTTCGAAGGGCACCCGATGTTTAAAAGTGCAGTATAGAGTCCTTCCCTGCTCACGGTGTCGAAGGCTTTGTTAAGGTCGACGAACGCCACAAACAGAGGTGTTTTCTGCTCTCTACACTTTTCCTGCAGTTGGCGAAGTGTAAAGATCATATCTGTTGTGGAACGTTGGGCGCGGAATCCACATTGCGATTCGGGATATACACGATCAGCAAGTTTCTGGAGTCTTATTAAGACTAACCGAGCAAATAATTTACCTACTATACTTAAAAGGGATATTCCACGATAACAGTTACAGTCACCGCGGTCACCTTTGCCTTTGTATAGGGTAATGATGTTAGCATCGCGCATATCCTGTGGTATATATCCCGCTTCCCAACATTTACACAACAGATTGTGCAGGATGGGTAATATGCACTTGAGCCTGATAATTTCGGCGTGGGTACCATCGTTTCCAGGTGATTTTCCAATTTTAAGCTGCTTAACAGCCTTGTGGTACTCCTTATGGTAGGAAGATCATCTAACTCAGTCCAGGTAGCTAGTTTTGGCATGCAATCTGCAGCTTCTGGCATTATGTTCACTGGTTCTGAGTAGAGACCAACATAATGTTCTACCCATCGTTCGAGTTGGCGTTGAGCATCTGTAATAACAGTGCCGTCCGCTTCTTTAAGGGGGCTGTTTTTAGGAAAAGGACCAAGGGCCTTTTAATCCCAGCGTAAACACCACCAAAGTTTCCCATATCAGCGCATGATTGAATGCTTTGACAAAGCTCGGTCCAGTATGCATTTGCGAAGTACCGTGATGTGCGTTGTAAAGCTGATTTTGCATTCGATAGGTCGATACGCGTCTTTTCGGATGGGTTAAGGCGATGTTTTAGCGCAGCTTGTCTTTTGGACTCGAGCAGAGGTGTAATGTGTTCGAGATTTTCAGCGAACCAGTCCTGGTTTTGGCTTTCTGATGACCGAAAGCCGTACCGGCTACTTCTGTAAGTAGCTTCTTTACTTTGCCCCATTCCTCCTCTATCGGAGCGTCTACATCCCAGGTAGCAACTTCGTCGCGTACCAGCTCTTCGTACTTTTGGACCACCTCATCGTCTCTGGTTTTTGGAAGATCGAGCTTCTTCCTACCAGGCAATTTGGATGAGTGGATCTTTTTGTGAGCTATGGCAACTTGTGATGCCACCAGGGAGTGATCTGTGTCACAATCAGCGCTGTGAAATGATCGCGTGTGCAGGGTCTCGCGGAGATTTTTCTTTTTGGTAAGGATAAGGTCCAGTTGATGCCAGTGTCCAGAACGAGGATGTTTCCAGGACACTTTGCGAGTTGATTTGCCTTTAAAGTAGGTATTGGTAACACACAGTAGGTGTTTAGAGCATAGCTCTAATAAACGTTGGCCGTTTTCATTAAGCTTCCCTATACCGTGGTTACCTATACAATCTGGCCAAGCAATGTTGTCCTGTCCGACCCTAGCGTTAAAGTCGCCCAGAATATATAAGCGGTCAGATGGTTTTAACCCGCGTAGAGTCTGGTCGAGCTGGTCATAAAACTGTGTTTTGGCTTCATCTGTTGCGGATAGTGTTGGTGCGTAAGCAGAAATCAGTGATACGTAACCATGGTCCGTATTTAATCGCAGCAACATAATGCGTTCCGAGATGCCGCAAGGAGCCTCTATAGATGTTAAGAGGTCGTTGCGTATGGCAAAGCCAACACCATACTCGCGCACAGCGCTACTGTCCTTTCCTTTCCAGTAGAATGTATAATGTGTCTCACGCAAGGAACCCTCGTCAGGGAGTCTGGTCTCTTGTAAAGCACAAACAGCAATCTTCAGTCTGTGTAGTTCGGCGTTGATTACGGCAGTTTTACGCAGATCTTGTGCGTCAGTAGAAGAACCTCCACAGGTGTCAGGGAGGCCTGTCCTCATAGTACGGACATTCCATGTTGCAAATCGCATGGATAAGCGGGGTTGGTTTGTGGTATTTTTATGCCTGTTAGTCGCAGGTGTACAATGTAACGGCGCCGATTGTCCAGTTGAGGCTGGTGCTCTCTACACCCTAAAAGAGCAAACCAGCACCGGGGCGGATCAGTACCTTATTGGTCGGGGGCTGCCCAACTTGGAGCGGGCGGTAACTGATCAGTGGGTCTACGATGGACCCTCCCACTGACGGAAGCGACCCCTGGCGCCCGCACTTACGCCAATACGTGCAGACTTATAACCGGTCACTGCCACTTCCCGTGTTGTTATCCGCGAGACGCGGGTGAAGTTTCCTCTCCACAGACACTGCGTTGCCTGGGACGCAATTATGGAAAACGCAGGGCTGCCCAGGACCTGCGCCACCCTCTCGGCCTTCCTGGCTGACTCCACAGGAACGACGAGCAATATAGCACTATGAGTGCATTAAATATAAATATATAGCACTATGAGTGCATTAAAAGTCCCAATACACAGTAACCTCGTTATTTTTTTTTAACTTAGCAAGTACCGAAGACAAGTCTTATTAAAAACCCATTACGGGGCGCAGCGGGCGCGGCAGCTCGTAAACTGCAACAAACTTCCCGTTGCCATCTCGGGGAAACAACCTTTCTGATATTGACAAGGCTTTCGAAGCAAATATTTAGAGCGACTTTGGATACAAAACTATGTTTAGAATAGTAAATAGTAAATTATTAAAGTCATGAAATATTATGTGATGGATGACACTTGCAGTACAGACTAAAATCTAATCTGTGTCTGAAAATACATCAAATTAAAAATACTTAAAAAAACATGATAATACAACAAGCAAAGGTATAAAGATTTATACTTACATTGTTAGATCCCTACTACAATTAGGTTATTGACATATAATCAGCAACAAGCACAGTACAATAAATCATTATTTTCAGGTCCACAGATTATTTTTAGTCCTCGAGATAGATGAGTGACACCACAATTAGATATCATGACAAGTCGTCGACATAATGTAACGACAACAAACTCCTCCTTCAAAATGAACTTTAGGTATTCAAGTCACGTCGCCTTTACAACCGCCAGTCCACAGAGTAATAATTCAAATCAGACAGAGTGGCAGATAAGGGCGTATAGAAAATTCAGTAGATCGCACCTAAGGGCCCCCTGGCGGACGTGGCGAAAACAAATCATCCCGCTGTAGTCAGACCAAAAACCACCTAAAATTCTGCGCCTAAATTGGACTCGACATTTATTATCCCCCGAAGTAAACCCGCTTACATTCTGTCAAGCTTCATTACAGTACTTTTTCATGTAACCACTTAGTACATTACCGAGAGATACAGCAAAGGCTGCGTCTAGGTATCATAACAGTTTTAATGCTTTTTTCTCAGCGTTTTTATGCCAGTTCAGCTCAATAAACATTTTACGACTTTGTATTTATGTAGCTATCAGCAAAAGCAAGTACGTGTTTGTGGCAAAATTGTTACTAAAAGGAGCTTAATGAAACAGAATTTGAATATAAACGGGGCATAATGAGATAGCAAGAGAGTTTTGAAGGTTCCGAAGCACCTAATAATGAAACCGGTAATTGGTGCGCTTGACGGTTCGCAACTCGCGAGTAGTTCGGCGAGCAAAATCTAGAAACTTTTCTGCGATTGTAGGTCAGCGCGAAATACGACGACGGTTCGCGTCCAATCCCACCGGGGTTTTCAATTACCTACAATTGAATGACACTTTTACGACGTTTAAACGTGAGGGCAGAAGAGTATGATTTACTAAACTATTTTAAGGATTATTTACCATATTGCGGGTACGAATAAACCTTTATGACAAATTGTGATTGGCTGAAATAAATATAAGAAAAACTGTTTCATCTCGAACAAACAAACATTTTAACGATATCCCGTATAATTTTTTCGTGTATACGACTAAAATTATGACTGCTGTAAATGTATGCGTCGGCAGAAGCGTGTCCTCGGAACGAGTGAGAACGTGTAGGGCAATAACCGTTTATTTGGCGCCCAGCGTGGGGCTCGCAAATGAAAACTGCTGACTCTGCGTTCCTGCTAGGTAACACGATAAGAGCTTGCGATGTAAAAGTTTACAGGCCTTCTGTGAAAGTGTTATTTACTGCTGAGGTCAGAAGTACTTACACTACAATGAACTAACGGATCGGTGTCCGATCTCGACCCTCATTTATAGTCTAGTGGAGATTGGACCTTTAACCTTAAGCCTACAACGTTTCAGCCTACAGTATTGTCACGACACCTATGTCGACGATCCTCCGTGTAATACGATCTCAGAAAAGGTGTGGTACTTAGCTATAGTGTCTTCAAGTGTTCTTTTGTTGTAATAATATTAAAATGTGTGATTTATTTTCTCATCAAAAGAGTGCACCTTTATTCATCAACTTGATAAAGTTAGTGTAATTATTGACTATTTATCACTTCAACACCTTAAGGCGTCATCTGTAAAACAAGTGATCGTCGGAAATCGGAAACGTGAGACGTGCAACATAACGAGACGCTTGAAACCGTTTTCATATAAAATGTTTTGAACAGAAGAGAAAAATCTACACGTGAGACACGCGTCGCATCGATAACGTCTGCCGATTGCTTGTCTGACAGATGCTATATTGCGCGTCACGTCGCGCGTCTATTCTGTTGAGCAGGTCCCTAAATATATTTTTTCATTTACTGATCGTTGTATTCAAATGTATGTACGTACATTGTAAGTAAAGCCTTTGTTCTCCTCTCTAAGGTTTTCTCATTACGTTGTTTACCAGGTGTGTGTGTTTACTCATTCGTTGTTATGTAACTGTTGTATAAACACTGATTTACATAGCGTTATGTTGTTTTACCGAAAATAACTTCTCTTCGTAGAGGCGCCTGGGTGTGCTAGTTAGGCGATTTCAGTACAAATTAGGGAGACGGCGCGTAGTGAGCCTATACAGATGGCTCACTCAATACTAGCGACGATTTTGACGCTTACTGACTTTAACTGGAAAGAACTGGCATCTCAGGGGAACTAATAATTAAGGGGTAACTAATAATAATATACTTTATTGCACATAAAAAACAAGATTACAAGGAAAAAAAAAACAGATACAGAGAACACAGTACAATAAGGCGGCCTTAATGCTAAAGTAGCATTCTCTTCCAGGCAACCTTTGGGTGATATGGAAAGTGCAGTCTTGAAAGCGGGATAGTGCAAACCCTACATAAACTACATAAAATATTATACACCAAAATACATAGATACGCACAACGGCAATATAATATGCATAATACATACTAGATATTTATAAACTAATACATATACATAAATTATATACTATGGAAGCAAGGATAATGCGATATACTAAGTAGGAAAGAAGAAAGAAAGATAATAGATGACAATGTAGATGGAATACTTAAACTAGGAGATATTATACTACACTATTACTTATATTAGATAGATAGAATTTCCTGGTTCGGTCCTTAAAGGTTTCGAGGGAAGGAGCCCGACGGATATCCTCAGGCAAAGAATTCCACAGCTTGATTGCTCGCACTGTGAAAGAATTTGCAAAGAATTCCGTCTTGTGTGGAGGAAGGTTGATCTTAAGGCTGTTGCTGGCACGCAGATTGCGTGTCAGGGTTGCCGAGTGAAAGGTAAAGCGATCTTTAAGATAGGGAGGAGCATTAGGATTGGAAAGGACGGAGTAAAGAAGGGAAAGGATGTGACTAACTAATTAATTTAAGGAATAAAATTTGCTCAGAATCATAATATGCCGTTCTTGTATCAGATTCTGCTGTTCTGATAATATTATAGGTACATTGCGATTTTTGACAGTGGCAACCAGTAGCAACCCTTGCTATGTAACAAGTGACAATCGCAAAAATCCAGAATAGGGTCGAGTGGACCTTCTGTGGTAGAGGCGCTTGGGTGTGCTCGTTAAGCGGTCTCAGCACCAGATGTGTCTACAAAGCTTGGCTACTTTGAAGGGCAAATAAGACGAAATTACTAACGGTACGTGTGGTGTAAACTTTCTCACTATAGTACCTTTCTTTCTCACTTTAGTCTTCTAGTATGGGTTTGACAGCTGTCAAATATAGCCATTTCGAATGGTCGTAGTTTTTCTATCCATTTTGTAAGGTTTTGGATAAAGTTAGAGTAAATACCTATCTAATATATCTATCGTGTGGGGTTCGAACCTACCGAGTCGAACAACCTGATTAAACCTGGTGTCAGAGTTTAAATCTTTTAGCCTTACACCTACTTATACTTGTAGGCGTTTGATATTGTTGTGTAACGACTGCCGTAAGTACAAGTACTAATAATCACAGACAGCTCCCGGTTCATACGGCTAAACGCGGCTTAAAGAACCTATAAATATCTTGATCATTATTTTATCTGTGAACATTGAATTTTACTTCATCCAAACCAAACATACTCAATTCAGGCTAAGTATTTCAACAGGGCTTTCCCTTGGAAAGCGCTTCGTTGGCTGCCCGCATATCTCTGCTCAGCTATCTCTTCAACGGTTGAATTATTCTACAATATCTACCAGTCGTGTGATATCGGTTTAAATTAGCTTCACCCCAAATGTACCCGTGGGTGTCGCATAAAACGACTGAGGGATAAATTTGTACAGGGAACGGGTAGCAGCGTTCTTAGTGAATGCAACACCTTGCACTACGCTTGCCAAGGGTGGTGAGTATGGTAATACCCTCGATATGGATACGCCCATGTCCAGCACGGTACTGCTACAGTTTTCATTGTTTCCATAATGTAAGCTAAATATATACAATATTGTGCGAAAAAGCAAGATGGTTCCGTGCTTCAGTATCGGTTGCTGTCTATGACTAATTACTTATATGGCGGTCTTTACAGCCATGTCAGAGGCCTGCTACTTGTAGTAGGCGGTCGCTTAGCTCTGGCACCAGGGTTCATCGTGTTGTAGGACGACTCGGTAACTCACACGAAGAGAGACAGAGATTCAACTGAGCTTAGGTATTTCAACAAGGCTTTCCATTCGAAAGCGCTGAGTTCGCTGCCCGCATATTTCGGCTACCTATCTCTTCAACGCTTGAGTTATTCGACAATATCTACCGTTCATGAAACACACATAACTTTAGTGTTGATATTTAACGTAGGATGTTCCATTTAGACATGCAGTTTACAAATTAAATATTGTACCTATCTACATCGTAGAGTTGTGAGTATAATTATGTTAAAAAGATCCCACCCAAAACATAAATGTGAAAGGCTGCCAAGTTCGATAATATTGGAATGCTTCGCATATAAAAGAAGTGAGATCTAAATAAGTACCAAGTTCCATACACAGACCTCAGTTAAAAATAGTTACAGGAATGCACACTTGATTTTCCGCAGTTTGGAAAGTAGATCCTGAATAAATATCATATTAAATACCTAAAATTCTAATACTTACAAAAACGCAAACCTGTTTTTTCACTTATAAATTTTTTTTTGTTCCAATAATAACTACAAGCACATAATGCGTATCAACAGCACGAATAGCTTTCACAAGCTTCTGAAGTTAGAATACGCTTACTGAAGCGCTTATTTCACAAAAGCTAATATACAAACCCTACTGACTACTGGTATATCTATCTTTATGAAGTAAATTTACGTGATTCCGTATTCTAGGAATTTACGTAAATAAATAAGGTCCTATCGGGGACACAGGACATGTCCACCCAGACATCGGTTTCAATAACCCCAGACCCTTTCGCTGTAACTCCGTCTGGACCGAGACTAAATGCCCGTGATAATAGGGGGCCCGAAAATGGCCGGATCTAAGGTGATATTACACTACAAAAGGATTGATCTTACATTTCTAGCTGTATTTTAAGCGTCATCACAATAAAATCTAGATAACCAGACATGTATGCAGTAGTGTGACAAGTTAGTGTAAAATCTTCTGTTCTAACAATGAAGTGAAAACTGTTGTTACATAATCGGTTAGACAAGTATTATACTTGTGTTTGAGAAGACTTTATATTTTTAACAGATCACTGATTACTTCTTATTCTTTTGTTATTCTTACTAGATCGATCTGTGAATATAGTACCTACCTACACTTCTTGAGTGATCCCTTGGTCATCAGGCCAGGATTCGGTGGTGAAATAAATTCACAAACTCCATACAAATTGTTGGAGTCGGCACTAAAAGATTTATTAACCTTCAACACAATAGCTAACGAAATCTTTTAGTTTCAGTCAAAATTCTAATTTGCTCTCATTATAAAGAAAGGTTGGTAATTTTAGTGAATCCCAGGTGGTTTTAAATCAGACCAGTGAAATATTGTCAATTATCTAATCAGCTGATACTGAAGCAATAATTTCGGGATAGAGTGAAATATTTCCAAACATAATTCATGTTTTGATTTAGGCAATATATCACTGAGTTTCAATTTGAATATGTAATCAGATCATTCGGAATTGAATCCAAATAGATGAACGTTTGCTGTGCGGTGAAGGTTTTGAATAGCATCACCCCAGTTCTACCAGTAGGTGCCGTAAAAAGCTACTCAGAGATAAATTCACCCAGGAAATGGGCAGCAGCATTCCTTGAGAATGGAGATACTAATAATAGGGAAAGGCCTTATCCGGCAGTGGAATGCTTACAGGTGCGGGCAAGATCTTCTTTGTCGTACTCTTCATTATTGAAGGTTGTGTTTTTTATGATATGTTTGTTATGACTTGCCACTTGGCTTTTCTTATGGCAAGTTAAGAAACGTGAATTTGTCTTGATCACGTTTTTACCCGACTGTCTCAGAAGGAGTGTTATGTTTTTCGAGAGTATGTATGTATGTGGACAAGATAATTCTTTTTCACGGGCTACAGCCCAAACGGATAGTTGGACTTTGACATATGAGGTGTCGTTAGATTCGTCTCAGCAGCGCGAGTGACACTGGCTATATAAAAAAAAAGATTCTAGATGGCGGATTTTTACAGCAAAATACTACTTTAAAATTCCGCAGTCGGGTTTTTTGTCTTTTAACACACAAAAACTCTGACACCAGGGTTCATCGGGTCGTTGAACGACTCGGTGTTCCACACGAAAAGAGAAGAACACATCTACTTGTTAATTTGTGTTATGCGTACAATAAACCATAAGCAAACCAAAAATTAATTCCTTCAAATACGAGTATCCCTGCTAACATTTTAACTCATATTTAACCCTGTCGATAGCACTCACAGTTTTCCAATCCGTCACAGTGACGGCACACTATCCGGCTTCGCGGTGACAAACTACCGTATTTATTATAACGATACGATCAAAAACTGGCACAGGTTCAGACATTTATTAGTGTACGAACGCAAATATGAAAGCTTTAGATATATACCTACATACAAAGAAGTAATGAAAATGTCAGGAATGGCGGTTATTTAACCGACAAGAACCAAGGTCTGAAATTTATCCACAGATACGATACATCATAAGCTTTATACATCTTTCTATATCATTTTAAGCTAATCAAATCAGCAAAGGGCATATCCATTGCCAAATGTATCTTGAGGGTCTCCGATTTTTAAAGAAGAAAGTTTTCAGCAACATTGTAACGAATTGTACTATAGTTTATCGTTTGTACCAGCAAATCCACCAAATTATACTGGTTTTTATATATAAAATACTAAGACAAGCCAGTCTAAGTTGGCCCCTTTAATAAGTAGGTAGATTTGCAGGCGATAGAACCTACATAAGTAAAAATAATGTCGTGCGTGTGACACTTAGCCTACTTTCATAAGAATATCCCAGTACGAGTCATCACATTCTACGAGCTACAGAATGAGCCCTACATCCTAAACAATCCCAAATAAACGTAAAAGAAAAAAAGTTACAAGGCATAAAAACTCACAAAAGCAACTGTTGTCCCTGACCGAAGTCTTGAGTAAGGAACAAATTGTACTTCGGAAACCTTAGAGCTGCTGGTTTTACAAGAAAATGCTTATTTTAGCAACATCATTGTTTTCCGTGTTTTACGTGACTTTTGTTAAGTTTCGGAACATTTGAATGTCACTCGTAGTGTAAGAACTTATGTAAGTAGGTACAACAAGAAAATATAATTATATTCCTACAAATATACGACGAGCTACTTAACTACGTTAGCAGGTGAAAGAGGGAACCACATAGAAAGGCATTACTAGTCAGGAAGCGAAAACCTTGCTCCTGATTTCACTAAAATTGATGGCACAATTCCGATTTACCTCGACAATCACGTTTTGAGTGTTTCGTAGTCTACTACAAACCCTTGTCATTTCGTTAAATTTGTCTATCTGACTGTATGTATGCCGCGCCCTCATAACTTCGTCAGTTTTGGACTGATCGATATCAAATTTAGACCCTTTAGAAATAGAAAATTTAGACATATTACAATAAATTGAATTATATTTTTGGGTGTGTCTGACACGCTCTTGGCCGTTTTTTATCTCTTTTTAAAAGCAATAGGTCTCAGTTAAAACACACAGTTAAAAAAAAAAACAATAACACGCATGTTTCCTACTACATAACTCCCCGGGCGGTCTTTCCGAGGCAAAAACAAAATGAACGCGTCGCCGACTCGTGAATACCAAATGTTACTCCTTACAATGAGTATTGAAAGATAAATACTGTAGTAGGAACAGAAGGAGTGTCCATAGTACGATATCTGGGGAATATTAGAACTGAAATGAAAAGGCTGAGACAAATAAACCTTTGTTTAAACACAGATCTGCTCCAGACTGATCATTTTATTCTTAAGTCTTTTGCTCTTAAAAAGTCCATTAATTGTAATAATGGAAAACACTGGGTTTTGATTCACAGTAAAGGACAAAGACTTTTCTTGAAACACTGAAGCACAAACAAGCAGGAAAGGGTAAACTAAAATGAATGATAATTTTAACACTCAAGTTTTAGGGGCTATCTTCACAAATAAAAAGTGTGACGCGAGACATTTTGTCTGACAAAAGATCGTCAGCCGTTACCGATGAGACGCGCGTCTCACGTGCGTAGACGGCTTTTCTTCTGTTTCATGCATTTTATATGGTAACGGTATGGTTTGAAGCGTCGAGATTTCGCACGTCTCACGTCTCCGTCTCATATCTTACGTCTTGCCTGTACAGTTAGTACTTTAGGAATTTTAAAGTGTTTACTGCTGAAGCTGAAAACTAAAGGTCAAACACAAGTGCATTGCCTGCAAAAGTTGTAGTATGAAGCTTTACAAAATCATCTACTAAGTATAAAGTACTTACATACACTACAGAATATACAGAGTGTCCCGGTCATCGTGGTCCAAGGAAAAATCTAGACAATGGACATCCTAAGCTACCATAATAGCAAAGAAAATTGTCCAATATTTGAAGAAAAATCTTAAACCCCCCGTACAAAATGCTCTATCAGGCAGCAAAATTAGTATGGGAGGTCCATTTCTTTTCTTCAAATATTGAACATTTTTTTTTGCTATTATGGTAGCTTAGGATGTCCAGAGTCTAGATTTTTTCTTTGGACCACGATAACCGGGACATCCTGTATAATGCTTGTACTGCTGAAATCCCAGCACGTGTATCCTTGCATAAAATATATCGTATGATCCCGTTGCAAATTCTACGGTCAGTTAAGCGCAGTACTATTAGAGTACCGTCTACACATTAAAGTGAATAAAGAAGTGCCTAAGTTTTAGAGAAAGCTGCAAGGTGTTTCTGTGCATTAATTGACTGTTTCACACGATGAGAAGAAGATTAGCTTCTTTGCGGACAAACAGGTGGTTCATCCAAACTTCGTGTGGGACACCGAATCATCTAATGACCTGATTTACCCTGGTGTAAAAGTTTTACAACCGCCTAGTACAAGTAGCAGGGCCCTGACATGGTTGTGTAACGACCGCCGACTAAGTAATCATAATAGACAGCAACCAGGACTAACGGATTTACGTGCCCTACGAAGCACGGAACAGTTTTTTTTTAGACATTCAGGTGATTCGGTCTGCAATGTCTTTACCAGACTTCTAACAAATTGACAAAGCGATAAATAAATACTTATCAACTTTGTGAGTGACCCACCGAGAATCGAACTCGGGACCTTCTGCGTCGGAGGCAGTCGCACTACCACTGCGACACACCGGCCGACAAATTCACAAAGTGAAAAATATCAACTTTGTGAGTGCCCCCCTGGGAATTGAACTGTGACCTACGTACTCTGAAGCAAACGCTTAGTAGTCCAGTACGGCTGGCATTATTTGAGGGTGTAACTTACAAAAATTCTAAAGTCGGTTATTTTTTGTACGATTGTGCAATTTGTGTCTATAAAACACATATTTAATTTTGTGCCATTTTTAACACTCTCGTAAATTTTCGATTCAATGTATGGCAGCTCATTAATTAAATTATTTTTTAAGTATGTAGGTACCTACAGAAAAATATGAGAAAGTTTACCAGTATAGTCTCTGTGACAGTTAGCACCGTGTAAAAACCTTGTTTGAGTCGCTTTTCCACTGATAACAAAAGTATGTTTCCTTACACCTAAAATGGCACAAATTAATAAATTGGGATCAATGAATGGTCCAGCAACTATGAGCAGAAAACCATCGACTTTAATATTTTTGAAACACGAAAAGCTAGCCGTACTGGTCTATAGACAATTACACCACGAATGCACTTACAACACAATTTAAAAGCAAACTGCACTTCACTAGCTTCCGGTAACGTTCCAATGACAGATTTACGATGTCGTTCCGTTACACACAACATGGCGGTCGAATAACAAAGCTACACGTGTACCGCTAGCCGGGAAATTAAATATTGATGTTGGACAACGAATATAAAATAAATGCATGCTATAAGAATATTTACGAATTACCACAGAGACACATCAGAATTTCTTCAGCCCACTGCTGCTCTACCATCATCTTCCTGCCCCAATCCCAAATCAGTTGAGGTCGGCGCAACATGAATCAAACAAAATCATGAAGCAAAAGGATTTGGCAATGTTTTATGACCGGCCGCCTGCCTGACGTCAACTCCCTTTGGAAATGCTTTTGTAGGCGGTATCATCGCCACCATGCGGTTGACCATAGTCGACAGATATTCAGCCGAGGTCAAAAACTCTACGTCGCCTTTTACGAAGCTCCCTGAGTGGACTAGGGGTGGCAGTATTCTTAGGCGCTACGACATGGTACGGCATCAAGATGTCAAAACTGGAGCGCTGCTGTGTATTTCCAGAATTAATTTATCCTGCAGTCGCTTACAATATCCATGGGTAGAAATAGTGCGATGCTATTTCCGCCCGGCGGCACAAAGGACAATAATGTGAATAAAAAGTAGAGTGATGTAGTTCTGACCAGCATCACACGTGCTAGACACCGGATGGGAATTATTCATAATGTCCATTACCGTGGCGCTGCAATTAAAATGCAAATTGGAGTTCCTCTCGCAGACACTTTGCCACACACATGACGTCACTGTTTGACGGATGTTGACCCCTGTTGACACCTACAACTATTTATTTATTGATTGAACCTGAATTCCATATCAGAAAGGTTTTTTTCTTTTATGAAGAGACCATGCGCTTTTAGTTTTCTTTAATTGAATACATTTTAAGGCTCACCTTCTGGTAAATGATCACTTTTGTAACACTCTGTATTATTTTCAACCTATATGTACACCAATAATGACAAATATTTCGGTAAAGCACTAAAATATGAAGCTAAAGCTTAGATACGGCGCAAGTGAATATGTCGTAGCAGCGTAGTAATATCGTAGCACCGCTGTAGCTATTTCGTAGACATTTCTCTACACATCCTACGAGAGACAAGATTGGTCATTTTCATTTCAAAATGGTGTCTTATGAAAGTTCTTCTTTAGTCGCGTGGGACACTAACGACCCGATGAACCTTAGCGTCAGAGTTTTTAAACCGTATGTGCAGAAAATATACTTTTAAAAGATTTTTCCTAACATTTAAGACGATTCCGAAACAACATTTTAAATACGTATTCAGTACTATGCTATACTATGGCACACATCGCCGCGTAAAACTGCGTCTGTCACAGGTTGTCATAAAGTATGGTGGCTGTCATTTCGAAATGGTATCATATAAAAGTGCTTCTTCAGTCGTGTGGGACACTACCGGCCCGATTAACCTTGGCGTCAGAGTTTTTAAATTGCATGTGCAGAAAATATACTACCTTATTACATACATTATCTCTCGCGGGGTAGGCAGAGCGTCATCGGCCGTAAAATACGGTCGTTATTGTCACGTCTGACAAATATTTGAGAGCCGTTTCAGCTATTGTCGTGTATCGCTATAGTGACAGGTTGTCAGCCTGTCGCCTAAAATTGAAACAAAGATATTTTTCCTAACATTTAAGACGACTCCAAAATAACATTCAACTACGTATTCAGTACGTAGGAATGTACGTTTGAGTCGGCAGAGGATGGGCTCACCGGGTCACTGCATTCCAATTCCAACCCGACTCCAGCTCTCCCACCTTGCAGCCGTTTGGAGCCATTTCTACCCAACGACATTCGCAATTAGAACCAAATTGGTTTGACTGAGTACTGTCAAGGTGGTTCTTATACGCTCCACAAGATTTCCGTGATACCATGGCACTAGAGCTTTCGAATACCGTACTTTTTCAATACCGGTATTGAATACCGGATAATTTTTTTTAATACCGAGATCCCGGTATTACGGTATTATTGGAACGTTTTTCTCGGAGGACGTGAGTCATAAAAAAAAAAGTAATGTTTTATGCAACTTTTTATCACAAAGCATTAAAAAAATGTCCACTGTAGAAATAAAGTCGTCGAAAGTATTTTCGTATGAAAACACTAGATGGCGCTAGTAGTTTTTTAAAACGCGGTAATGAAATGTTTTCTGCGATATGATAAAGGTGTTGGGTGCATAGTGTTCGCCACGCGGACACGTTCGCCTCGCGAAAACATAGAACTTAGAACTTAAAAATTAAAAATTAGAACTGGAAAACCGCCTACGGTACGGTACTTAGTAGGTAGTAGTAGGTACCATGTGTGGGGTGTCGTTTGAAAGAGGGACTCGAGCCGCGTTCGATGGTACAACACTTACGGCGATCGGTGACGACATGTCGCGCAACATTGTACAACATTGTATGTGCTGCCGATAGTACCCAGCGTGTGTGCCGGCCGAGATTGTTCCCAGTTTGGTTACGTCCATTTTAGCTTTGTAGCTCGACACACTTTAGAACCCAAATGTCACTTTGAACGACACATGTCATTAACCTAAACTCGAGCGAACTAACTTCGAGTGACCTACTTGTTCCTGTCCAGTGTCCAGTACGGTTCGGGTGAATTTTTTTTTAATTCTTTATCAAGTCCGTTTTTAATAATTTATCCAGTATGAGGACAGCATATATTACATAAATCAATAAAAATATCTGTGTGTTGCGTGACCGTTACGGTGTAATAATTAAAATCAAGTTAAGTGAGGCCAGCTTAAACTGGTCTCTCGTAGTGTTTGTATGAAAGTGAGGATGAGATTGTTCCTAGTTTGGTTAGTTGAGATTGTTCCTAGTTTGGTTGGATGAGATTGTTCCTAGTTTGGTTGGATGAGGTAGAAAGTGGCTCAAATCGGACCAAGAGCGTGTCGGGCACTCTACTTGGTAGAAAGTGTGACGAAACGGACCAAGAGCGTGTCGGGCAGTCTACGTGGTAGAAAGTGTGACGAAACGGACCAAGAGCGTGTCGGGCACTCTACTTGGTAGAAAGTGTGACGAAACGGACCAAGAGCGTGTCGGGCACTCTACTTGGTAGAAAGTGTGACGAAACGGACCAAGAGCGTGTCGGGCACTCTACTTGGTAGAAAGTGTGACGAAACGGACCAAGAGCGTGTCGGGCACTCTACTTGGTAGAAAGTGTGACGAAACGGACCAAGAGCGTGTCGGCCACTCTACTTGGTAAACACATCAAAATTATCAATACCGGAATTGTAATTATCAATACCTTGCAGCCGTTTGGAGCCATTTCCTACCCAACGACATTCGCAATTAGAACCAAATTGGTTTGACTGAGTACAGTCAAGGTGGTTCTTACACGCTCCACAAGATTTCCGGTTTTGGATGAATTCGGATACTATGGCACACATCGCCGCGTAAAACTGCGTCTGTCACAGGTTGTCCTAAAGTATGGTGGCTGTCATTTCGAAATGGTATCATATAAAAGTGCTTCTTCAGTCGTGTGGGACACTACCGGCCCGATTAACCTTGGCGTCAGAGTTTTTAAATTGCATGTGCAGAAAATATACTACCTTATTACATACATTATCTCTCGCGGGGTAGGCAGAGCGTCATCGGCCGTAAAATACGGTCGTTATTGTCACGTCTGACAAATATTTGAGAGCCGTTTCAGCTATTGTCGTGTATCGCTATAGTGACAGGTTGTCAGCCTGTCGCCTAAAATTGAAACAAAGATATTTTTCCTAACATTTAAGACGACTCCAAAATAACATTCAACTACGTATTCAGTACGTAGGAATGTACGTTTGAGTCGGCAGAGGATTGGGCTCACCGGGTCACTGCATTCCAATTCCAACCCGACTCCAGCTCTCCCACCTTGCAGCCGTTTGGAGCCATTTCCTACCCAACGACATTCGCAATTAGAACCAAATTGGTTTGACTGAGTACTGTCAAGGTGGTTCTTATACGCTCCACAAGATTTCCGTGATACCATGGCACTAGAGCTTTCGAATACCGTACTTTTTCAATACCGGTATTGAATACCGGATAATTTTTTAATACCGAGATCCGGTATTACGGTATTATTGGAACGTTTTTCTCGGAGGACGTGAGTCATAAAAAAAGTAATGTTTTATGCAACTTTTATCACAAAGCATTAAAAAATGTCCACTGTAGAAAGAAAGTCGTCGAAAGTATTTTCGTATGAAAACACTAGATGGCGCTAGTAGTTTTTTAAAACGCGGTAATGAAATGTTTTCTGCGATATGATAAAGGTGTTGGGTGCATAGTGTTCGCCACGCGGACACGTTCGCCTCGCGAAAACTTAGAACTTAGAACTTAAAAATTAAAAATTAGAACTGGAAAACCGCCTACGGTACGGTACTTAGTAGGTAGTAGTAGGTACCATGTGTGGGGTGTCGTTTGAAAGAGGGACTCGAGCCGCGTTCGATGGTACAACACTTACGGCGATCGGTGACGACATGTCGCGCAACATTGTACAACATTGTATGTGCTGCCGATAGTACCCAGCGTGTGTGCCGGCCGAGATTGTTCCCAGTTTGGTTACGTCCATTTTAGCTTTGTAGCTCGACACACTTTAGAACCCAAATGTCACTTTGAACGACACATGTCATTAACCTAAACTCGAGCGAACTAACTTCGAGTGACCTACTTGTTCCTGTCCAGTGTCCAGTACGGTTCGGGTGAATTTTTTTTTAATTCGTTATCAAGTCCGTTTTTAATAATTTATCCAGTATGAGGACAGCATATATTACATAGATCAATAAAAATATCTGTGTGTTGCGTGACCGTTACGGTGTAATAATTAAAATCAAGTTAAGTGAGGCCAGCTTAAACTGGTCTCTCGTAGTGTTTGTATGAAAGTGAGGATGAGATTGTTCCTAGTTTGGTTAGTTGAGATTGTTCCTAGTTTGGTTGGATGAGATTGTTCCTAGTTTGGTTGGATGAGGTAGAAAGTGGCTCAAATCGGACCAAGAGCGTGTCGGGCACTCTACTTGGTAGAAAGTGTGACGAAACGGACCAAGAGCGTGTCGGGCACTCTACTTGGTAGAAAGTGTGACGAAACGGACCAAGAGCGTGTCGGGCACTCTACTTGGTAGAAAGTGTGACGAAACGGACCAAGAGTTTTTAAATTGCATGTGCAGAAAATATACTACCTTATTACATACATTATCTCTCGCGGGGTAGGCAGAGCGTCATCGGCCGTAAAATACGGTCATTATTGTCACGTCTGACAAATATTTGAGAGCCGTTTCAGTTATTGTCGTGTATCGCTATAGTGACAGGTTGTCAGCCTGTCGCCTAAAATTGAAACAAAGATATTTTTCCTAACATTTAAGACGACTCCAAAATAACATTCAACTACGTATTCAGTACGTAGGAATGTACGTTTGAGTCGGCAGAGGATTGGGCTCACCGGGTCACTGCATTCCAATTCCAACCCGACTCCAGCTCTCCCACCTTGCAGCCGTTTGGAGCCATTTCCTACCCAACGACATTCGCAATTAGAACCAAATTGGTTTGACTGAGTACTGTCAAGGTGGTTCTTATACGCTCCACAAGATTTCCGTGATACCACGGCACTAGAGCTTTCGAATACCGTACTTTTTCAATACCGGTATTGAATACCGGATCATTTTTTTTAATACCGAGATCCCGGTATTACGGTATTATTGGAACGTTTTTCTCGGAGGACGTGAGTCATAAAAAAAAAAGTAATGTTTTATGCAACTTTTTATCACAAAGCATTAAAAAAATGTCCACTGTAGAAATAAAGTCGTCGAAAGTATTTTCGTATGAAAACACTAGATGGCGCTAGTAGTTTTTTAAAACGCGGTAATGAAATGTTTTCTGCGATATGATAAAGGTGTTGGGTGCATAGTGTTCGCCACGCGGACACGTTCGCCTCGCGAAAACATAGAACTTAGAACTTAAAAATTAAAAATTAGAACTGGAAAACCGCCTACGGTACGGTACTTAGTAGGTAGTAGTAGGTACCATGTGTGGGGTGTCGTTTGAAAGAGGGACTCGAGCCGCGTTCGATGGTACAACACTTACGGCGATCGGTGACGACATGTCGCGCAACATTGTACAACATTGTATGTGCTGCCGATAGTACCCAGCGTGTGTGCCGGCCGAGATTGTTCCCAGTTTGGTTACGTCCATTTTAGCTTTGTAGCTCGACACACTTTAGAACCCAAATGTCACTTTGAACGACACATGTCATTAACCTAAACTCGAGCGAACTAACTTCGAGTGACCTACTTGTTCCTGTCCAGTGTCCAGTACGGTTCGGGTGAATTTTTTTTTAATTCTTTATCAAGTCCGTTTTTAATAATTTATCCAGTATGAGGACAGCATATATTACATAAATCAATAAAAATATCTGTGTGTTGCGTGACCGTTACGGTGTAATAATTAAAATCAAGTTAAGTGAGGCCAGCTTAAACTGGTCTCTCGTAGTGTTTGTATGAAAGTGAGGATGAGATTGTTCCTAGTTTGGTTAGTTGAGATTGTTCCTAGTTTGGTTGGATGAGATTGTTCCTAGTTTGGTTGGATGAGGTAGAAAGTGGCTCAAATCGGACCAAGAGCGTGTCGGGCACTCTACTTGGTAGAAAGTGTGACGAAACGGACCAAGAGCGTGTCGGGCAGTCTACGTGGTAGAAAGTGTGACGAAACGGACCAAGAGCGTGTCGGGCACTCTACTTGGTAGAAAGTGTGACGAAACGGACCAAGAGCGTGTCGGGCACTCTACTTGGTAGAAAGTGTGACGAAACGGACCAAGAGCGTGTCGGGCACTCTACTTGGTAGAAAGTGTGACGAAACGGACCAAGAGCGTGTCGGGCACTCTACTTGGTAGAAAGTGTGACGAAACGGACCAAGAGCGTGTCGGCCACTCTACTTGGTAAACACATCAAAATTATCAATACCGGAATTGTAATTATCAATACCTTGCAGCCGTTTGGAGCCATTTCCTACCCAACGACATTCGCAATTAGAACCAAATTGGTTTGACTGAGTACAGTCAAGGTGGTTCTTACACGCTCCACAAGATTTCCGGTTTTTGGATGAATTCGGATACTATGGCACACATCGCCGCGTAAAACTGCGTCTGTCACAGGTTGTCCTAAAGTATGGTGGCTGTCATTTCGAAATGGTATCATATAAAAGTGCTTCTTCAGTCGTGTGGGACACTACCGGCCCGATTAACCTTGGCGTCAGAGTTTTTAAATTGCATGTGCAGAAAATATACTACCTTATTACATACATTATCTCTCGCGGGGTAGGCAGAGCGTCATCGGCCGTAAAATACGGTCGTTATTGTCACGTCTGACAAATATTTGAGAGCCGTTTCAGCTATTGTCGTGTATCGCTATAGTGACAGGTTGTCAGCCTGTCGCCTAAAATTGAAACAAAGATATTTTTCCTAACATTTAAGACGACTCCAAAATAACATTCAACTACGTATTCAGTACGTAGGAATGTACGTTTGAGTCGGCAGAGGATTGGGCTCACCGGGTCACTGCATTCCAATTCCAACCCGACTCCAGCTCTCCCACCTTGCAGCCGTTTGGAGCCATTTCCTACCCAACGACATTCGCAATTAGAACCAAATTGGTTTGACTGAGTACTGTCAAGGTGGTTCTTATACGCTCCACAAGATTTCCGTGATACCATGGCACTAGAGCTTTCGAATACCGTACTTTTTCAATACCGGTATTGAATACCGGATAATTTTTTTTAATACCGAGATCCCGGTATTACGGTATTATTGGAACGTTTTTCTCGGAGGACGTGAGTCATAAAAAAAAAAAGTAATGTTTTATGCAACTTTTTATCACAAAGCATTAAAAAAATGTCCACTGTAGAAAGAAAGTCGTCGAAAGTATTTTCGTATGAAAACACTAGATGGCGCTAGTAGTTTTTTAAAACGCGGTAATGAAATGTTTTCTGCGATATGATAAAGGTGTTGGGTGCATAGTGTTCGCCACGCGGACACGTTCGCCTCGCGAAAACTTAGAACTTAGAACTTAAAAATTAAAAATTAGAACTGGAAAACCGCCTACGGTACGGTACTTAGTAGGTAGTAGTAGGTACCATGTGTGGGGTGTCGTTTGAAAGAGGGACTCGAGCCGCGTTCGATGGTACAACACTTACGGCGATCGGTGACGACATGTCGCGCAACATTGTACAACATTGTATGTGCTGCCGATAGTACCCAGCGTGTGTGCCGGCCGAGATTGTTCCCAGTTTGGTTACGTCCATTTTAGCTTTGTAGCTCGACACACTTTAGAACCCAAATGTCACTTTGAACGACACATGTCATTAACCTAAACTCGAGCGAACTAACTTCGAGTGACCTACTTGTTCCTGTCCAGTGTCCAGTACGGTTCGGGTGAATTTTTTTAATTCTTTATCAAGTCCGTTTTAATAATTTATCCAGTATGAGGACAGCATATATTACATAAATCAATAAAAATATCTGTGTGTTGCGTGACCGTTACGGTGTAATAATTAAAATCAAGTTAAGTGAGGCCAGCTTAAACTGGTCTCTCGTAGTGTTTGTATGAAAGTGAGGATGAGATTGTTCCTAGTTTGGTTAGTTGAGATTGTTCCTAGTTTGGTTGGATGAGATTGTTCCTAGTTTGGTTGGATGAGGTAGAAAGTGGCTCAAATCGGACCAAGAGCGTGTCGGGCACTCTACTTGGTAGAAAGTGTGACGAAACGGACCAAGAGCGTGTCGGGCAGTCTACGTGGTAGAAAGTGTGACGAAACGGACCAAGAGCGTGTCGGGCACTCTACTTGGTAGAAAGTGTGACGAAACGGACCAAGAGCGTGTCGGGCACTCTACTTGGTAGAAAGTGTGACGAAACGGACCAAGAGCGTGTCGGGCACTCTACTTGGTAGAAAGTGTGACGAAACGGACCAAGAGCGTGTCGGGCACTCTACTTGGTAGAAAGTGTGACGAAACGGACCAAGAGCGTGTCGGCCACTCTACTTGGTAAACACATCAAAATTATCAATACCGGAATTGTAATTATCAATACCTTGCAGCCGTTTGGAGCCATTTCCTACCCAACGACATTCGCAATTAGAACCAAATTGGTTTGACTGAGTACAGTCAAGGTGGTTCTTACACGCTCCACAAGATTTCCGGTTTTGGATGAATTCGGATACTATGGCACACATCGCCGCGTAAAACTGCGTCTGTCACAGGTTGTCCTAAAGTATGGTGGCTGTCATTTCGAAATGGTATCATATAAAAGTGCTTCTTCAGTCGTGTGGGACACTACCGGCCCGATTAACCTTGGCGTCAGAGTTTTTAAATTGCATGTGCAGAAAATATACTACCTTATTACATACATTATCTCTCGCGGGGTAGGCAGAGCGTCATCGGCCGTAAAATACGGTCGTTATTGTCACGTCTGACAAATATTTGAGAGCCGTTTCAGCTATTGTCGTGTATCGCTATAGTGACAGGTTGTCAGCCTGTCGCCTAAAATTGAAACAAAGATATTTTTCCTAACATTTAAGACGACTCCAAAATAACATTCAACTACGTATTCAGTACGTAGGAATGTACGTTTGAGTCGGCAGAGGATTGGGCTCACCGGGTCACTGCATTCCAATTCCAACCCGACTCCAGCTCTCCCACCTTGCAGCCGTTTGGAGCCATTTCCTACCCAACGACATTCGCAATTAGAACCAAATTGGTTTGACTGAGTACAGATTAGGCAGTTTTTACACGCTCCAAAATGTTTCCGTGTCGCGTAAAAGTATAAAACAGAAGAGACGCCGTTTACACACGTGAGACGCGCATCGCATCCAATGACGGCTGACGGTAGACGTAAAAAGACATCTGTCAGCATGGTTCCGAGTTCATTTCCCAGTGGAGTCACTCACAAAGGTGATGGTAATCACTCTGTGAATTTGTTCCCAGTCTGGTCTGGACATTGCAAACTGAACCACCTATTGTCCGAAACGCAAGATGGTTCCGTGCTTCGGAGGGCACGTTGAGCCTTCTGAGTCCTTTACACACTTAGACGGCGGTCGTTACACAACCATATCAGAGGCCTGCTACTTGCAGTAAGCTTTTGAAAACTCTGACACCAGGGTTCATCGGGTCGTTGGATGACTTGATGTCCCACTCGAAGAAGAATGGTGGCTGTCAAAAACCGCAATATCTTCAGACCCATGTGCGATACACCAAAGAGGCGACTTATGAAATCGAGAGTAAGAAATGACTGGCAGTTGTCTACAGACAATAAGCCACTCGAAGTTTGATTAAAGAATATTCAGTCCATTATTTCTTAGTCATTCTTCGGTAATACAGTTCAGAAGATTCTTGAAATACCAAACCTAAATAGACTAAGATAATGCATTTCGTTACGAATGTTATAAATTCAAACCACAATTTCGAGACGTGTAATTTAGAATCCGTTATAGGCGAAAAAATATTACTTATTATTTCTATGAACATGTAGTCAAAAGCTACAAACAATTAGAGCAAACAATATTGGTACGTAGTACGTAGGTAATTAACTTAATATCAAAATAGCTATCAATAGAGCTCATTGTTTTGATCATAAGGCTTGTCAAACAAACCTATATCAAGCAATACGATACGAAGCGTCCATTGCTAGACACAAACCTCCCCCAGGCAACACCATTTTGGGCCGAATGTAGGTACCCAAAGGTTTTTTGAAACCACCATCAAAATAATAAGTGTAATTCTTTGAAAGGCTGAAGGCTGAAAACTGAAACTTTATAAGAAAACTGATATTTAGGTAAGCCGTCTTTCTAACCCTAGGCGTCATCTTCAAAACCTGAAGCTATTGCCTGAAGCTATATGAGTAGGTAAATATTAAAATGAAGATTCGAACAGGTGACAGAAGAAAAGTAAAAAATAGTACCAGGACCTCTCATCCAGCAAGAGGTTCTATTTTTACCCGGCTTTCCCCGGAGTATTAGCGAGTCTGTTTTAAAGGTGAACCGGGGCAAAGTGGAACACGGCAGGAGGCATAAACTATTCATCCACACCCACATATACTAACATTAGTTTTCAGCGTTCGCAATGCACTGTGTTATCATTATGATTTTACGGATCTTCCAGACTTCTTATTTTTCAAGTAGGACACCGAGTCGTCCAACGACCCGATGAACTTAGGTGTCAGAGTTTTGGCAATAATAATATGTTAGGTACTGGAATTTTGTTTTACGTAACGAATAAGAATGGTGTCAACTCATTCCGAGAATTCCGACGCGTGGGTCTTCCAAAACAAAACTAAATAATTCCCAAGACCCTTTATCTCCAGCAGTAATAGCTGCTAATAACTGGCTCAACCAGCCGCAGATGACTGGATTGACAGCCGATGTGGCGCAATGGTATTGCGACTACCTGTGACGCAGAAGGTTCCGGGTTCGAGTCCCAGTGGGTTACTTTACTCACAAAGTAAGTAGGTAAGTAGTTAGGATTGAAGATCGTAGGATTGTAGCGACGCCACATCTTACAAATAATTCTGGTAACTCCAAAGATAGTCTACCACATTCTGAATCAACTTGTTTATGGTATTCCTGATTACAATTATTGTAAATATGCAATAATAAAAAAAAGTTTAGAACCTGCATACGTACGTTTCCTATGCATTTGAGTGAAAATACTGCTAGGTAGGTATATTGTAAATTCTTTGACCTGTTTAATTTACCTAAACAGAACTCCTTTCAATTTAGCGAGTCTACAGAAATGAACGGCAAGTAGAGTGATAAAGGAATTAAGGAAGGAAATCTGCCCGGTGATGGCTAATTATCCTAAAATCTTGGCATAATAAACTTGGTATTAGCACAAATTAGGAAACGGCGCGCGGGGCACCTATACAGATGGCTCACTCAGTACTAGCGAAGATTTTGACGCTTGCTGACTTTAACTGGAAACAACTAGAATCTTAGTGGAACTCAATGTAACTATGAAGCTGGATATCACGAACGTCATATTTTCTGGATTAAAATTGGCTCAGAATCATATGACGTTCTTGTATCAAACTTTCCTGTTTTGATATTCTCATACTTTGCGATTTTTGACAGTAGCAACCCTGGCTATGTATAATGTAACAACTGATGATCGCAAAAATTCTAAATAGGGTCGAGTGAACCTTCTGCAAACTATCTCTTTCTCGGTATTAGTACTCCTGGCTAATTATCCTGAAATCTTGGCATAATAAACTTGACATTACTCAGCCTGTTAGTCTGATACAGGCTCATTAGGAAGAGACGAAGGATTTCCACAGGGACTTCGTTAAAGATTAGCTTATTTCACGCTGCCTTCATTTAAGCCTATTTTAAAAACGAAAGAACTTATTAGTCGCGTAATGTTTGAAAGAATAAAGTCGTTTGAAAACAAGTTTAATTGTTTTCTTCTATCTACCTACATCATTTTACACTTCAACATAATGAAACAAACAACTCAGTAACAGTATTCTAAAAGAAAAACCAATATTTTAGGAATGGGTCACTAAATTAAATTGATCTCGTAGGTTTTATATTTCAAATATTTATTGCAACTTACAGGCAACATCATAAAGATACGTAACATGTGGGATCTGTGTTCGAATTTAAGTAGTAGACATCCGAGTTATCTCAGTAGAACCCACATAACAAAGAGAAGTTCGTTAATTACCGGTCAGATAGGAAAATACCTACTACGTATATACTACGCCCAAACACCTGTACATACTGTCCTCAGCAAATCCACCTACCCATTTAAGGGACCAACTTATTCTGGTTTATAAAAACAAGTACTAGGTAAACCAGTATAAGTTGATCCCTTAAATAGGTAGGTGGATCTGCTGGCGATAGGCTCTTAGGGCGATTCGCAATCATAGTATTATGAAATGACATGACAAGCCTAAGCGGAAGGCCAAGTTATGCTGGTCGTAATACTAAGCGTAACTTGGACTCCCGCTTACGTTGGTCATGACACTATGCTTTTGAATGGGCTATACCAAAGGTATCAAAGAGTAAATGGCGTTTATAAGATAAAAGCTAAGATTCTTCACCATAACATTCTTCAAAAAACTTCCGCAATCACGCCAAGAAAGAGCAATCAAAGTTCTCATCCCAGCTGCTGGCTGGCTTATGCGTATCCCGAATCGATAGCGGCGAAAGTGTAACGAAAGCTAGTATTTACCAGCTAATATTCCCCAATTCCACATACATTGCTGATTGACTAAAATCTGGTAGTACAAGAAACTGAAGGTAGCCAGCAATGTACGCCGCATCGATAGCGGCGAAGTGAGAGAGTATCGAAGGACAGACGCGGTTGGCTTTAAGCCAATCTGCTGGTCAAGGCCTGACCTTGGATCTTCGGGAGCGTGCTTTGGAGGGCACGCTAAGGCTTCGGTTTCGTTTGCTGCAAGTCATACAACTTAGACAGCAGCGGTCATTACAAAAATCATGTCAGAGGCCTACTGGTCAAAGAACTTTTGACACCAGGGTTCATCGGGTCATTCGTAGATTAGGTGTCCTACACCAAAGAAGAAAAGAAAGCGAAGTACGGGTTTGACTGAGCCAATCTGTTGGTCAAGGGCCGCCCTTGGATTTTTCAAGAGAGGAGGGAAGATGTGGATGCAGTATCTGGGTGAAATTTTAATAGTTACCGTTAGCGAAAACTCAGAACCGGCTGGTGATAAGGCACAACTTTTCCCAAGGAACATAGGCCGAAATATAATTTAAAACATTGGACCTACCATAGCAACTCAAATCAGCTGATCGGCAATTTTGTATGGAAGAAACTTAGGGCCACAAATCGAACATCCGGGCCATTCCACAGAGATGCCAAGGTTAAGAAACTACTCTTGGAGGAACGATGCACTGTTGATGTATTTTGAGGTTATAAAATTCTGTTGGCCAACGACTTTTTACTCGCCGTATCTTTTTTACGGGTCTGTTGTCTGTCGAGTGCTAAACTTTCAGACCTTTTTGTTCGCACATCTGTTTCTGACTTCTGAAACTCGTGATCGAGTGTTTCAGTGTAATCTGTAATTAATTGATCTTTTAGCTTTTTTGCGGACTTGCTAAAGATTTTTTCCTAATTGGCTGTACAAGCGAAAGAAATGTAATTGTTACTTGTTTGGAGTCGTTCATTTAGACCTACTATTAATAGGACCCAGCGGGCCTTACATGGCATTTCACATACTGAACTTGTCAAAATTAGACCTAAGAATTTGTCAAACGAATAACCTGCATAGAGAACTGAAATATTATAATCCCCAATGAAAATATACCAATTATAAAAATTAAAGAAAGTATTTTTTTACGAAAATAAACTTTAAGATATCTAGTATTTTTAATCGAAATAACATTATTTCACTTCGTTCTATGTAGCTCAAGTAGCCATCTGTAGCTTAAGAATAATCTGACTGTTCGTAAAGTCTTACACACGTTTCGTTTTGTTTGCGAGTTTTATAGAAACATTACGTAAGGTCGTAAAGAAGGGGGGAGCACATCATTCTACTATGAAGTGCGGCGCCGATGCACGCGTGTCCCTTCTCCGCTACACCTCCCGCTTCCCCGGACATCTTGGATATCTCGCTCCCCCCTCCTTCTGTCACCCCTACGAAAGGTCGCTTGCGAACTTGTCGGAGTATAATATTGCCTTTGTATCTGTTAGTAGTTAAGTTAGCGGCGGTAGGCTGCGCCCGACCTGCACGATGTTCATATTCCGCTCCCTTTGTCTCACAACTAACAGTATCTTACGCATAAGTGGGTGCTCCCATACACGTCACGTAAACAACAAAGTTGTCTTTTTTTCGTGGAATGCCCCTTCAGTAGGTCCAAGGCAATGACGCAAACTGGACCCACTAGGTTTAAATGGTAGTGGGTCTTATAACGGCTCCTAGCCAAGGTCCCCGTCAGTTCAAGATACGATACAGACGATAGAGTTTATTCTCGTATTATCGTGTAATATGTAAACAAAAGAAAGCGCACAAAAGGTTAATTAAAGGATTTCTTTTGTTTTTCTTCTCATAAATCTGACGTAGGTATCTATGAAACAACTGCTTACGGTTGACTGTACGGTGCAGGGTACTAATATATACTTAAAGATAAAGACAATGACGAAAACTGGACCCACTAGGTCTAAATGGCAGTGAGTCTTATAACGACTCCTAGCCAAGGTCCCCGTCAGTTCAAGATACAGACGATAGAGCAGTTATTCTCGGATTATCGTGTAATATGTAAACAAAAGAACGCGCACAAAAGGTTAATTAAAGTATTTCCTTTGTTATACTTCTCATAAATTTGACGTAGGTATCTATGCCACAACTGATTACGTTTGACAGTACGGAACGGGGCGATACTCGCTTTCTATAGCTTACTAATAATATACGGGGTGTTACGGACGGTGTAACGAAAACTTTGTAGGCGTGATCAGACCATGAAACTGAACAACTTTTACTATAGAGCCAATGGTGGGAAACGAAAAACAAATTCCAACTTCCCATACAAAATCAGTCAGCTGATCGTGAATTTTGTATGGGAGGCCGGAATAGTTTTTTCGTTTCCCACCATTGGCTCCATAGTAAAAGTTGTTCAGTTTGATGGTCTGATCATGGCTGCAAAGTTTTCGGTACAGCGTCCCTAACATCCTGTTTACTTAAAGGTACAAGGCAATGACGTAAACTGGACCCACCAGGTCTAAATGGTAGTGGGTCTTATAACGACTCCTAGCCAAGGTCTCCGTCAGTTCAAGATACAGACGATAGAGCAGTTATTCTCGTATTATCGTGTAATATGTAAACAAAAGAACGCGCACAAAAGGTTAATTAAAGGATTTCCTTTGTTTTTCTTCAGCCAGTCGGATTAATAAGTAAGATTGTTGAAGATATTATCAGCATGGCAGAAAAAGTTCTACTTCGTCTTATTCTCTAATACTAAAATAATAAGAATTTCGGCATTTTATGTTTTTTTTACCAACTAACTCCGCTGGCTCAGCGACCCGAAATGCATCTTGGCCTATTTTTCGTAACATTGTATATTTATTTTCAAAGAAAATTAACATCTCACAGATCTAACACAATGTTTTTTGAAAACTTTACCAACATGTCCGATTGTTGAAAATTGGTTTAAACTTCGGAAAACATTAGAGTTCGCTGGAACTAAAATATTCATTCATTATGAAAAATAAAACAATTGATTTTAATTTTATTTTTCATTTGCTGGTCAACGACCGTCCTTTTACGGCCGTTGACGCTCTGCCTACCCCGCAAGGGATAAAGGCGTGATGTATGTATGTATGTTTATCAACATGGTGATTGCAACATCACCGAAATTATCAGGACTAAAAAAGAAACTTAGAGTAAAAAGTCGTCAGTAGACAGAAAAAAATGCATTAAAGGCTTTATAAAAATACTTCATTAGAATAGGTGGTTAATTTAGTGGTCTTAAAACAAACAACAACAATAGCTACGATTTATAGCAGCGTAACTGGTTGAGAGATTCCTCGGTTTTTCGACAAATGACGTTGTTTGTTTACAAAAAACACGCAAGAACGAAGTGACCCAACCATTTTTGGAAAATGAAACTTATCTACAAGTAAGTAGATCGATTTATCCCCACATACGAATTTTCGTAAAAAAATCGTTGGAGCCGTTTCCGAAATCCAATTCTTCCTCGTTTACAGGTATAATATTCATTCTAATTGTAGATTAGAGCTCAGTGGAACCACCAGAAGGCAGGTGAGGTGAAGGAACCTGAGACCTGCACCTTTTGCATTTCAAATCAGCTCTGGAAAATATTCCTTTGTATTAAAACTTTACTGTTATTTGCTCAATTGAATTAGTTCGTGGCCACTATTGTTTTGAACAATGGAAACTAGGGATGTGAAATAATAATCGATTACATAATCTAAGATGCTTGCAAAAAATGCATTATAATTAAGATAACCATACCATAACAGCCACAACAGTCCACTGCTGGACATGGGCCTCCCCCTAATGGAGGGTATTGCCATACTCACTACGCTTAGCGAGCGGATTGGCGAGGGCAGTTCAAGATGTTGCATTTACAGGGAACACTGCTGCCCTTTCCCTGGATGAATGAATCTAAGCCAGCATCACACGACAATCTTTAATTATCGATTAATTTTAAGTCAATAGATTTTTTTAGCCGTGTGATGCCGGCTTAGAATAGCATCACCCCATTTCTTTCCTGTGGGTGTCGTAAGAAGCGACTAAAGGACTCGAGGGTATCATGTGTATTGCAAATTTAGGCGACAGGCTGACAACCTGTCACTATAGCGATACACGACAATAGCTAAAACGACCCTCAAATATGTGTCAGACGTGGCGATAACGACCGTACTTTTACGGTCGTTGACGCTCTGCCTACCCCGCAAGGGATAAAGGCGTGATTTATGTATGTATGTATGTAATAGATTTTATTTTATTTTATTTCAGAGTACCTTAATTTTTTTGTGGCAGGTATCTTAACGAATTTCGGATCAGGTCTAACATCAATTAAAATATACTACACCTTATTAAGATCCCTTGTAATATATTGTGTCAGCGGCGTGATTTTTATTTTCCTTCTGGCAGACAGAACTTATGATGGCAAAATCGATTATTCAAAAACCAATGTTTTCTTTGGCTAAATCGATTTGTATTCAATCGACTTTTTACCTGACAAGAATTAATCGATTATTGTAAAGATCGGTTTTTTGTTACTAAGGTCGCATCCCTAAAGAAAACTGCGAATTGAATTTTACAAGCTCGAAGAGTGACCGTAAAATATTTAAGGCCGCGTTCTGAGGCAGATTTAGGTATTTTTCGCGCCCAGGCGGCTTGCCTCCGCTCAACGAGGGAGCTGTTTGGTTTTGAACTCCGGTGACCTTTGTCGGCGGGCAAGAACGCCACAGTATAAAAAAATCAGCAGGAAAATAAGGTTTATTTGTATTATTAGTTTTTCTTTTAGAATATTGAAACAAATGTTTAGTAAGGTTAGGTATTTATTATATAAGTGCTTATTAACCGGTCAACATCCATTTGACTCTGAAAATCAGTAAAAGGTTGTTATAAACAAATTGAAGCAAATCAAAACTCATAAAAAGGTCAATGTCCTGATCGATGGTGCTGGAAGTGCGATGGATGGTGCTAAGAGCGTGATACATCTTGCTGGGTGCGTTATGAATGGTGTTGGGAGAGTGATGAATGGTGCTGAGAGCGTGATAGATGGTGCTGGGAGCGTGTTGGATGGTTCTTAGTTTCTTACCTATTATCTAGACAATACAATTAATGAATAAAACTAATATGATTGAACGGATACTTCCTTTTAATTAAAATTCTTTAAAATTCAGATTTCTGGTGCTATATCCAGATGCTCATTTTTATCCACTAACGTATTCATATTATTATGAATATGACACGAGGATGCATACGAGTCTTTGTTAGCAACAAATTTGAGGTCCTCACCGATTTGCCCCGAGGGTGACGGAAGAGGGCTCGATTGTACACAAGGAACATTTAGAGGTAAAGGTTTCTAATTTTCTTTATTTTCCGTGGGTACGCAGTCTTCTAGCGTGAGACGGTAACTTGGTCCTGTATTTTATTGTAAAGATATTTAGAAAATGTGAATATTTGGGGTAGGCAAAAGCTTTTCAAATTGCGAGTAACCTGATGCTACCATGCCGGTGGTGCCGCAATATTTGCATTTATATTGGCTGTGTCAGTATTTTCGGACTTTATAAGGCAAAGTTGTTTGCACATATTGCATTCAAGTTTAAAAACGGACAGAAGACCAATTTTTTTTTTTCACCAATTAGCTGGAAATTTTCTGATTTGCAGTCAAATAAATTAGCCACATCGGTCTAGCCGGCCTCCCTCCAGCGGGTCTCACCGGTAGGATTGAGATGGGCTGAAACTGCACAAAAAGAGCACTTGATCACCGAACCAAATCTTCAATCAATCAATCATACAAGCCGTGATTTGGAAGCCCCAGTCATCGAACAGCGCCTGGACTCACAGCGCCTGAGTACAGTTAGCAACATATTTGCCTAGCGTCAACTTCAAAGCTAGTACATCATACAGCTACCATCAACATGATGGAACAAATTGTTAACCAATACCAGATTATTGCGGAAATGGAGCAGATATTCTCGAAATTTGAGAACGATCCACCGGATAAGAAGACAGCTGCATATCTCAAACGTCGGATGGATACCCTAGACCAACTCTGGCAAGCATATCAAGATAATCATAAAGCCTTGAGCGCGTCTGAAAATGGATTGGCAGCAACAGCAGCAGCCTCACCAAGCGCCGCACTCACCTACCCCCGCGAGAACACCGTCAGGGACTCAACAGCAAACTCAAGAACATTAACGCAATCAGCGAGATCATCAGCATCAACAGCCACAGGACGTTGTTAATCCAAAATCAACAAAGACAAAGGTAATGTCAGCAAACTAGATTGAATGTTCAGAAAGCAGCAAAGCAACATCAAAGCCTTTGTACGAGCAGTCAATATGTTAAATCTAGATTTGATTACCGAAAAATGGGAGCTTGAAGATGCCCTGAGAACCATACGAACTAGATGGCTGGCTGTTGATATATTACACTGGGAAATAGACTGCGAACTGCCCAGTGAAGATCTCGCCAACGACAAAAGGTATTATGCATGTGAGCAAAGATACAATGAGATCAAAAAATCAATCAACAACAAGATGTGGGCTAAAAAACATCGGGAGAAGTCTACGCCTACTATGGAAATTCCAACATTTAGTGGAAATTATATTCATTGGACATCATTCAAACATCTTTTTACTAAATCCATACATAAAAATGATTCCATCTCGAAAGCGCAAAAAATGCAATTTCTGAAAACCAAAGTGAAAGGAGAAGCTTGAAAGCTGATACAGCATTTACAAATATCATTTGAAAATTATGAAACGTGTTGGGAAATATTAAACCACCGTTACAGCAACAAAAGGATAATTTTCAGTTCACATATGAATATTCTCCTTGGCCTGCTAGTCCTTTAGCAACAATCTGCATCAGCAATCAAGAAACTGCATGACACCACCGTCGAATGTTAAATGCAATAAAAAATTTGGACGTCGACATTTCAACGTGGCACTGAGACTCATATGTGGGAGTCAGATTACATCAATACAAGTCCAGAAGGCCGGCATCATCGGGTTCGAGCAAGATTGCGTCATCAAAGGGAACTTTACAGTTTTCTCACATAACAACAAGCGCATAGAAACAAAGATGTCAGCAGATTTATACATTCTAGACATCGCTCCGATTAATCACATTATAAATGTATCAGTCCCTCTTATCGAGATGAATTCCACATCAGAGCAAAGTTCAGAAATTACAAAAATCGGCAAGCAAATCGAACAGATGAAATCAGAAACTCCACTTCCCGAGACTTTAAGTTACCATGACATACATCAATTCACTGCAATATACATCCTAAAGGTAGGATGCATGGTAGCGTCAGCTGTTTACGTGGTCCGGTGCGTGCGTCGTCGTCGTCGTCCGAGGGGAAGCGTCAACTTGCAGTCTTAAGTTGAAAACCTATCAATACCCATCAATGAGATCCCTAACCCGGCAGTTCAACCAAGAAGCGCGCACACGACTTTGACGTTAGCGCAAGAAAACATTGAATTGAAGACGCTCTCTAACGCCACCCACGCTGCGATCAAACAAGACAAAGCAACGTCACCAATTATCAGATGGCCGATAATTAATGTCGATGAATTTTAATAAATCTAGCATAAGAACATGACATGTATTTTTATAAGTTAAACTTAGTTTAAGCACAGGGTTGCTTTTAATATCCAATTGCTATTTCACCTCATCATCTCATCTCACCCTCTTCTTCTCTCGCCCGGGAGCATGTACGGTCTGTACACCGCACAGCGGATTGTACTCTCAGCAGTTTACTCCACAAAGCGATTATTAGGTCATTACCCGCCAGTCCGCGATCACCACTCATTCAGAACGCGTGTACTCATCATTATAATTTCTCTATAGTTAATTAGCATCAATAAAATCATAAATTGGCTATCAGAGTTTAATTATATCAACAATATCAATGCGCGAGTAAACCAACTCGCAACAAGTGCCAGTTAACAATGAGCTGAAATAAATAAAAGAAAAATTTACTTTGTTGTTATAAATCAATATTGGTAATACAATAAATTACTAATACTTACTGTGATATTAACGTCAAACATAATTCTACAATCATCCCAAAACTTTAACATGTTGGTAAAATAATCGTAATACATACCTACTGCTAACTATTACAAAAATATGTGGATGTACTGACTTTGTTAGACTGTGTCCTTGTATCTTGTTATGCCACGGCATATTTTTAAAAATTAAGTTTAATATTCAAATAAGACGAATTTAGTTTTGAAACCCGTGGTAATACTGCTTTCATTTTTCCTACTGTGGCACTAGACTGATCGCCACTAAAAAATAAAACCAATTTACGTCGCGCGTCAGGAGAAGATTTGGCACACATCCGTCGTCCGTAAGCGCCTCCGCGCGACTGACGAGGCTGCCGAGCCACGCCGCTCGCGCTTTTTGTAGATATTTAGGCATCATAATTTACAATATAACCCTACAACATTGATACTGCACCATTCCCTAGATTATCAATTTATCTAAAGATTGGTATAAAAATTAGGTCTGTAGACTTAATATCTTAGGCATAATATTGAAAATAAATTTTGAATAGAGCCAACTTTGGATTTTTTTTTTATCGAGCAAAGTTCATCAAATCGTGTAACTGAATGCCCCATTCCCTCTATTAGATCCTCAACTGCAACATATATTTTTTTTAGAATTCTACAACTAATATCTACTGAGTAATATTGTTTTGAAAAAGGGCATTTTTGACGAACGGCGCCCTTAAATTGAAAAAGATAGCTGATCTGGTATTTGATTGCGGTTGGGATGTGAACCTGCGACCTTGTCTATCAAATTTTAATGGAGTCAGCAAAAGTCTGACTGCATTTTTGGTGTGATTTTAACGATTTGTTTCCTTGAATTGACAGTAAAGGTGACCAAGTTGTCAATGGAAAGACATAATAATGTGACCCAAAGGCACATAGGTAAACACAAACAAAAAGTTGTATGGAAGTATTTCATGAGAATAACAACAACACAAAGTATTCACGGAAAAAGATATTTTCATAGCAATGAACATTATCGTGTAACATTAACATGTAGAAGCCAGAAACAAAGTTACCTACCTCGTAAACTCACGAGTGCAGAAACCAAGCTCATGTCTTCGAAGAAATATGCATCATCTCGAAATTAATAAATTCGCGGCCTGTACTATTGGCAACAGCTCATGGTAACCATTTAAACGCCTAAACTACCCGACTGCCTCAGAAGGACGGTATTATTTTTACTATTCCGAACAGCGTCCAACGCTATGCTAGCCGAAGATCTAAAGTGACCATACATAATAATATGGAGAACCCTTAAAAGTACATACATATATCAAGCGGGGTAAGCAGACAAAAGTTTAAGAGTCACTCAGGATACTGTGTATCACAATAGTGAAAGATCAGCCTAGTCGCCTAAAATTGCAATACATATCAATTTTTAGATCCCTTAGTCACTTCTACGACACCCACGGGAAAATACGGCGTGATGCTGTTCCAAGCCGGCACGACACGGCAAATTTCTACTATACATATGACCATTAGAAGAACCAGAACAAGTTGATCCCTTAAATGGGTGACTAGATTTGCTGCTAGTACACGGTATGCATGAATGCATAGAGGCGGTGCACACAAAGGTGGCACGTGCAAGAAATGTTCCTGTGCAGTCGCGCCACAGTCGAAGTAAAGACGTATAAGGAGTACGAGGATAAACATATCTTCATAATTAGTAGGTATAGGCATTATCCATAAGGAGGAGCATTATACATACATAAGGAGGCCTTTTCTTAGAAAACTATTAAAAAACTGGTACTTAGTGACTAGCAACAGACGCACGCAAACGCTCGCAAGGTCTATAAAAAACTAGCATGCTAGTAGCAGTGTGGCCTATATTTTTTTTTAATTCATGTCCAAACTACGAAAACGTCTTTCCTTGCTCGTAAAACTCACTTACTGTTTTGATTGACATGCACGAATAAAATAATCGTTGTCAAAAAAGCTAGTACACGTCAATCAGCGCCATCTATCGACATTGCTAACCACTAAGTAATAATTTTTACTTTTAATAGCTGTCAGAAAAAGCCTCATCGTAGGTTGAACTGCTTCAGTGTCGATAAGAAAGACGGTTCCGTACTTTAGGAACCACGTTATGCCCTCGGTGACAGTGACAGTTGCTGTCTAAGATGACTTGGGAACCGGTTGTATAGTCACTCGCAGAGCTACATGACTCCCCCATCCCCTCTTCACAGGGTTTGAAGATCGTTCAGGTCTCGGTATTTTGGAAGATAAGGAAGCATCTTTTATACCGTGTATGCAAGCGAATAAAATACTTCTATTTCATTTTAGGGACACATAACAAAGATAACCTACTGATCTTTGTTCTGGGTACAGTTTAAGCTATGCAAGTTATAAGCGATTTATATAGTTAGCAAAGTTTGGGGAATATTGTAGTCTGCGATTTCTAGGTCACAGATCGCGCTCAATTTAGATATTGTATTTGGGAATGAACTTTGGCATTTAGTTTCATGTTAATTAATTCTTACTGGCGTGGGGTGACTTAGAAAAGTATAACCAAATAGCATAGCCCCATTTCTACCGGGGTTGTCGTACTGGCGACTTAGGGGTGAAATCAGGGAATGGGTTGCAGCGTTCCCTATGAATTAAATACCTTGCACTGTGCTCGGTAATACGCGTGTTAAGTGTGGTGACTATGACAAACACGTACATTCGGAGAGGCCCATTGCTAGCAGTGGTGTTTTGTGGGATAATAATAATTTGTGTGTGTGCCGGCTTCGAATAGCATCACCCCATATCTTTCCCGTGGGTGTCGTAAGAAGCGACTAAGAGATTTGAGAGTTGGTGTGTATTGCAATTTTAGGTGACAAGCTGACAACCTATCACTATGGTGATACAGAGTCTTTTATATGACTCTCAAACTTTTGTCAGACGTGGTGTAGGTAATGGCTGGTTTTTACAGCCGCCGTTTACACTCTGCTTACCCCGCAAGGGCTGTAGGTATGATGTGTTTATGTATGTATGTAAGTAATAATAAGCATTGTGAAACTCTTTTTATTTCACTCATATCCCCCGAGGGACCTGAAATGGCTCTCACGATTAGCATGTGAGCCCGGCTTCC
Organism: Phthorimaea operculella; assembly: GCA_024500475.1. Taxonomy (NCBI): domain Eukaryota; kingdom Metazoa; phylum Arthropoda; class Insecta; order Lepidoptera; family Gelechiidae; genus Phthorimaea; species Phthorimaea operculella. The sequence continues at coordinate 329,018 of JANFCV010000193.1, read as the reverse complement.
GAATCTCCTAGGTAATATAAATTTCAACTTGAAAAGTCTAAAAGTGTTCCCAAGTAGGTGCTTCAAAGTTAGGCTCATGCATGTTCCCAGTCTGAATAGCGTGAGAAGTATTTTCTAGTGAAATTGTAAGATTTGTAGTACTTACTTATTACCGAACAAGATTTTTTACTTACAGTCTCTCCCGCTTACTCATGACCAATCCAAAATGTAAGGTGTCGATTTTTTTCAGACTGTATTATTTTACAGCGATGATTGTTACTTTTCTACAGCAACATGCAGCAACATTTATTGAATCGTACAACAGTTGTCCGACTTGTCGGTATCAATAACAACAAAACGGAAATCTTAAAACTAGAATTGTTCATCTGCTCTCTTACTTGACCACTTGGGGAGCAAAATTTTTCTAATAAAAGCTTATGTGCCTTCGATAGAAATATTTTCCTGATTGGGTTTTAAATTACCAATTACCATTTTTTGCTCAAAAAAGATTCACATGCCTTTGATGTTTAAAATTATTTATGGTGCAACATACTTACAAAGAGTTTTATTTTCTACCAAGTATTTACCCCCATCAATTTGCATGTTAACGAGTCGTTCCGTTTGCAAAGGGAGAAATAACTTTGTTGTTGTACCTACTGGGCCGAATTAAAATTAGAATGTGCCCCAGCGCCCCGGGCCGCGGTCAGGGACCAGTGTTGCCGAAACAAAAAATGCCGGTAGGTTTGAGGCAAAAATCGGTATAATCTGATTTTGTTCTGAAGCACCGTAAATAAATTGTGTGCCGTGTAGTGCCGGCTTAGAATAGCATTACCCAAACTCTACCTATGAGTGTCGTAAAAGACGCTTAAAGAATAATTCCAGGAAGTAATTCCAGCAGCATCATGGACAATATTTTTGTTGGAATTACACAACAACACCACTACTCGCCAATCTGCCTGCCATCCGTGGTGATTGTGGCAAAATTGGGGGAAGCTCTTGTCCAAAAATTACAGGTTTCATTTCTATGATTTTATAAACTGGTCCTCAGAAATGTTCTTCGTGTCCAATTGAATGCATAACCCGAAATACGAATCGGTACGACTCTAAATCGGTAGATATACCTGTTTTTCGGTAGTGCTGGTAACACTAAGGGCGCGTGTAACTGAAGGAAGCTGAGGGATTATGTACGAGATGAACAGTCTGTCCACAAAACTTTTTGAAAGCTATTATTTTGGCAGCTTCATAATTAAATGTGTTTGTTCATACTTGGCCTACCGTTGTGTATCTTACAAACTTATTCAAGTTTCCGTGGGAAAATATGGGAATCACGAAGCTAAGGTATTTGTGCTAAAAACAAATCTTCCCAAAAAGGGTCGAAATATAGAAATTAGAAATTCACGAACTGGTGACAGTTATATCAAAGGATACCCGACATTTTTTTCTCATATTTTACCCATTAAGTATTGAAAAATCATCCTGGGCGAAGGTCGCCGAATAGCCACTGATTTATCAATAGAATCAGAGTTTTTCAACCGCCTACTACTGCTAGTAGGCCTATGACAAGGCTGTGTAACGACCGCCGTCAAGTAATCATAGTCAGCAACAGGACCAACGGCTTTTCGTGACCTCCAATGCACGGAGCCATCTTGCGTTTCCGTCAATCAGGTGCAATATCCTAACTGGACTTGAAACAATTCACAAAGTGACAAATATTAACTCCATGAGTTACCCACCGAGAACCAAACCCGGGACCTTCTGCGATTTTCTCCTCAAGGATTCAGTTTTCTTTTCAACCGAATCGCTTATACACTCTATTATTCTGCGAACATACTAAGCCCGAAGCGATTTTCGTGGTACACGTAATTTGGCTATCAAATGCAAAACGGTTTATTTTGTCTGCGGCCAGCCCACGAACCCATCTGCTCAGGTTCTCTATTTTAAGCTCAAAAGAAGCTTATATATTTAAATATTCATTCCAATACAGATACTTTTAGGCAAATTTTAGAAGATAAAGTAAAACAATTTATTCGTAGACTTTGGCTACCACACTGTCGTAGTACCTAAAACTTGTAGACATTAGCTACGTAATGCTACGATCTTGCTACGATAAAAAGAGTAGAGTACTCAAGCCTTTTTTGCCTGTGGTCTTTGCCCAGAAGTGGCATATAGAATAATCTAAATAAAAAACTTTTCTCTGGCTATGATTTTTACAGCTCTTCAACGCAAGTCTTGGAGTTCAAAAAGAACTGAAGTTACGTTAACCGAATGCTAAGAATATCAAAGACACATCACGGAAAGTTTGCAAGTTTGAAAGATTCTTGTGGGTTAATTCATAATGCAAGAACTTTAGTCTGAACTTGGCCCGAGTTTTCATATTGATATTAAAGTTTTAACATATTCATCGCTGACCTTTCATATCGCGTTGAGAGTGTTGTAAAACTTATCTCGGCGTAGGCGTAAAAAACGCACACGTTTTTTGCCTATTAAGATGAAAATACTCGTAATGTCTACTCAACACATATCCTACTAATATTATAAAGGCGGATGTTTGTGTGTGTGTTTGTTACGACATCACGCTAAAACGGCTTATTAGATTGACATGAAATTTTGCACAAATATAGAAGAGTATCTAGAATAACGCATAGGCTACTTTTTACCATGGGAAAATTTCTTATTCCTACGGGATCACGCATATTCTAATATTTTTGCAAAGGTGGCGTGACTGAGCCGATTCGCGTTTTAAATGTTTTAGCCGAAAACTAACAGCGACATCTCTTGGCGAGTAATGCTTTCTTCCCGCGGAATAATAGGTTGCAGCGGGTGAAACCGCTGACGGGCAGCTAGTGGTAAATAATACCAAAGTACTATATATAAATAATAGAGTCTTGAGGAATTTACTATACAAACTAGATTTTTGTGTAAGATTTGCTATACAAACTAGATTTAAAAATTGGAACATCAGTTCATTTTGGCACTATCTAGCTAGGCCAATGTACTTTAGGTAATGTTTCTTCTTGTTTTACCTAAATATACTGCGCAAGTCTAGAAGCAAGTAAGCCAGTTAGTTTTCCCGGAATTCTCCGTACCCACACACCTATTTATTATGTAGGTAAGTTTACATTTACACCACTTTGCTTACAACACCTACATCTACTACCTACCTGCTGCATCTTCCCGCATACGCTATATATTTGATGAAACGAGCTACACTTTAAGTAAGTATATAGTTTAGTATGTAGGTGGTGTGCTACTCCTGGCCACAACAAGATAATACGGACATAATAAACAAGATACGGGAACAAGATTCGACTGTCATGGTTCTCAATATATAGGGTGTAATTTTATTAGTGGCGGATCCGTTAAGGGTACGTTCTGTCAATGAAACTGAACAACTTTCCCCAAGGAACATAGGTCGTAAAACGAAAAAAAATTTTGGTCTTCCCATACTAAGAGTGTTGGCCGGACGGGTCAATTTGTATGGGAGGGTTAATTTTTTTTTTCATATTTCGACCTATATTCCTTGGGGAAAGTTGTTCAGTTTCATTGACAGAACACGCCCTTAACGGATCCGCCACTAATAAAATTACACCTTATATAAAACATCACAAAGAAACCTATTCAATTCATACTCCTGTGAAGTTGTGAATTTGTGAATGCCGCAGTGTTTTTAAGTTACACGTACACGTTATTTTCACTACCTGAATTAAAAAATCCATCAAGTTATAATATGATATTACTAAGAAATAAATGCACTGCAAACGGCGCGCGGGGCGCCTTTACAAATGGCTCATTCAGTACTTGCGACGATTTTGACGCTTACTGACTTTAACTAGAATCTCAGAGGAACTCAAGGTAACTAAGAAGATGGTTGCCAAGAACTTCATATTTCTATCTATGACGTTCTTGTATCAGATTTTGCTGTTTTGTTATACTTTGAGATTTTTGACAGTAGAAAGCTGTCAAGGAAGGAAGGAAGGAAGCAACCCTAACTATGTAACAATGTTACAATAAAATTGTCATAGAATAAGTAGGTGTTTTGTTGATTTAAATGATGACAATATTTTGTGTGTTGATAGTCAATATTATTTGTATTAGTTGTCTTAATTTTTACCATAGTCAGTGAATGTCTTATTATTACTTAAGTTGCTCTTTATTACAGTGAATGTCAAACACAATGTTTTTTGTTAATGACTTAAATGAATTGAAATAAATAAATTGAAATCGCGAAAATCCAGAATAGGGTCGAGTGGTCCTTCTGTAAACTCTCTATTTAGTGTGTAAACTCTCAATGTGGCGTGTCGTGTGACATCGCTCTTCATTGCTGATTGGGAACCACTGATCTTCGTACACAAACAGATGCACTATCATGGCCGGTGGCTATCGATTGAATTTATCAGATTATTCACGTGCCCCACTGATACAGTTATCCGACAAGTTAATTAAAATCGCATTTTGACATTCTTTGCACTTCGACGAACTCGGATTCAATATTTTGGTTTATTGGCCGGAAGAATTTTCTTGCAAAAACTAATTGGATGAATCCATTTAGTAGATTGGTTCTGCGACGTTTTATGGTCTGAATTTGTTTGTTGCTTAACCGGTTAAACGAATAACCAAACTTTGTTGATTGTTTATCACCACCTTCGATATTGCTACTAGAGCAATAAGAACACCAATTCTTCACTTTACATTATTTGACTTTTTTCGTAACATATTCGTTCTTTTATTGGTCAATTTAGTCCATTGTAATGTATCTACTTACTTATACTCACGGGTATTGTACCTATTGTTATTAGTTTTATGATAAGTAGTCCATTATTTAACAGTACCGTTTGAAAAACTTTGCTGCTTTCTATATTTTCTTGTATGATATTTCAGACCAATTGAAAACATTACTACGACTAAAATAAAGCATTATTTATTTCATATAATGCTATGTCAGATAAGAAATAGATGGCATGATTACGCTGCTATATTTCAATTTTACAACGTACTTGAAACCAGCACGTGAAACTCATATTTCTAACTTAAGAGCTTTTACATCTACGTGGCTAAATAACGTAGATAGTGCAAAATATTTTTGTATTTACGTATGTACACCGGGTTTCGGGGGAAATGTATTAAATTTGATACGTTTTTTAGGGCATCATCGTTAATACATAGTATAACATGAAGTCTCTTTTTGCGTTTCTCTGCCGTGGAAATTGCTGACTCCTCCTAAACCACGCAACGGATTTTGATGCGGTTTTGGTTCGGATTGTAATAGATAGGGTGATTCAATAGGCAAGTTTATGTGTATTATACATACCGGGAAAATGCCTTTTTCCCGCGAGAAAATGAGTTGCAGCGGGTTGAAGCGCTAACGGGCCGCTAGTACTGAATATTCTTTAGCCGATCAGCTGTTTGTTTTACTATGGGAACTGTTTTCTTTTTACTTTTTCGACCCATGTGTCATAGGGAAAGTTGACCAGTTTCATGAGGACCTTTGACCTCCTATCGGCTTGTTATACCCTTTTGGTTACTCCCGGTATTAAGTACTTGTAGCAAGTGGCTCAAAGCCCTGGTACCAGGGTTGATCAGGTCGTTTAACCACTTGGCTGTTTTACATGACAAGAAAAAAAACTGTGATATGCAAAAACAGGAACACACACTGTTTAGTATTCAGACAACACGTTCCGTTCCCTACGTGACTTTGCGTTCAGTTCTTAAACTAACACAATTTGCCACTCGTTACAACCCACTTGGAGAAACGGAACGTAATCTAAAACACGTCTGGAATTAGCCGACTCTAATTGCTATTGATTCTTTGAAAATAAACCTCTTTCGTTAGTGCAATGTTAATTTCTTAATGCAGTGGGAAAGGTTGCTTTAAAATGCAGCACTATCTCTCTTGAGGATAGGTACTATTTGCAATACCTTAAGTTAGGCATTTCATCATCATCATCATTGGCCTCATACGTCTGTGACAGACAATTTATTCAGTGTCTGAGGCAAGATTTTTCATGGCTGTATGTATAAGCCGATACGGGAGCGGCATGACTTTCCGCACGCTCTACAAATGAAGGTGGAATTGGAGACTGGCACATGCATGTTTGCGAGGCATCGTGCGCTTTACGCCCATCATACACAAAAATAGACATTTAAGGAATCAACAAATACTGCTTTTGGGGCATTCCACGAAAAAGTCAACTTAGTCGGTTGCGTGACGTGTATGGCAGCACCCACTTATGCTTAAGATACAAAGTTACAGGAGGTGTAAAACCGAACCCTTTAGTTACTTTCAATACCGTAGGTATTTAAAACATCCACGTGTCTCACACGTAAGTATTAGAAATCTGGGTGTCACATACGGACATTTTCGTATATACGCACATTATATCATGCTATAGCAGTCCACTGCAAGACGTAGGCCTCCCCCAGAGTACGCTATATACTGCACGATAAACTGTTTTCGTACTCCAATCATTTCTCATCAACCAGCCGCCTTTTTTAAGTCATCAATCCATCTGGCCAGAGAGCGTCCAACGCTACGCGAGGTACCTATCCAGTTGATCGGTTCATCTGGCCGGAGGACATTCAACGCTCGCTACGCTTGCCGAGGCATATAATTACTATATAAGTAAATCACGTATGGCTTGATCACTGTAACTTGATAACTGTAGGTGCTGCTGATAGTACCTCCCTATTGCGCGCTACGAAACGAAAGTTCTAGCGGAAAAACTAAATTGTTTTCCAGACCAAATTAAAGGCTAGAACAAACCCAAAGCGCGCCATGCGAGGACATTACAACTCTAGATTTCCTTTACTTTTTCGTGCTGTAAATAAAACAGTGGCGGACTAAAACACCAGTTTCAAAAAAGTATACGTGCCGTTGCGAAGAGTTGCGAGGATAGGCCGGAGCGAAGAAATGTACAACCCGATTTGAAGCTTAGCATACTATTTATGTACCTAAACCAATTACCCACGCAAACAGTATTTTCATCACGGAATTTTCACCCGATTGCCTCAGAAGGAGGGTTATGTTTTTCGAGAGTATGTATGAATGTAATTTGCGAAATTTTCCGCCGCAGGCTGGATTTGAACCAGTGACCTTCGTCATCTGTACTGGACAATTTTGCAAGAATTCCAAAAATTGTATACCTAACACGAGAAGTGTTTTAAATTTGAGTATTCAGTATGTATGTAGACAAGAAGTTCGTTTTTAAGGGCTACAGACAAAACGCCTGGGCGGATCTTGACATGTGAGGTGTCGTTTGATTCGTCTCTAAGCTTCAAGGATAAAATTTATAAAGCTAATGGTAGGCACCATACCCTTCGTCCCATCAGGCCTGCAATAGGATCGTTTTCCGAACAACTAAACGCACGTAATAGAAGCTTTTCCCGTAATGAGCCAGAAATCAAATCGCGCGGGTCCCAATACACGCTAATTATGATGAATGTAGGTTTGGAGCGCTTCTGGTCGTCTACTGATTGTGGTCCACATTTTGGTACAGCTTTTGTGCGATTTGGTACGATTTTTATTTTGATGTTGCTGTTTTTGGTATAAAACTCGAGTCCTTTTAAATTCAGTGTAGTTTATGCATGGGAAGTTATTTCTTTTGGTAAGTTTTGTTTTGTTATGTCGTATAAGTTTATACAAACACTGAATTTGAATGAGTAGGTAAAGTTTCGTTCCCATCGCGCTGCCATTATGCATCATATTTGATGTCAGCAGATTTAAATATATTCACACTTGCGTCAAATGTATTTTATTTTCAAGTAGAAATTCTCAGCAACATCCCGCTAAGAGTCTTAATACTACCGCAGCGCACTACAGCTGTAATCCTGCGACAAATCAGTAGCGGTAAAAGCTGTTCGCGCTAATTGGCGAGGTATAAGCTGGTTGCCTCTGATATTGTTTTTCAGAAGGTATTGTGGAGATATTGCTAATTGAGAACTATTTGGATGAAATTATTATTATAGTTACACGCTTCCATTCCACTACCATTCCGGAATGATAGCTTCAGAATTATTCACACTTGCTTCAAAAGTAGTACTTTATTTCCAAGTGGAATATCTCAGCAATATCCTGCTAAAACTCTTAATACTACCGCAGCGCACTACAGCTGTAATAATGCGACAAATCACTGGCGGTAGAGAGCTGTTCGCGCTAATTGGCGAGGTATAAGCTGGTTGAGTTGGTTTCGTGCTTCGAAGGGCACGTTGAGACTTCGGTCGCAGTTGCTGTCTATGATAACTTAGCCGATAGTCGTTACACAACCTTGTCAGATGGTTATTAGTCGTAGTAGGCTATGTAAGAACTTTGAAACTAAGTATAAGGACGGTCGTTGACACAGAATCTCACACAAACAAAGTAGGTACAACAAGTCCTTAGTAGATTAAGTGGCCTACTTTGTATAAATGAGTAGGTAGTAGATCCACAAAACTTGCATGCATTAGTATAATGTGTTTTATTTTCAAATAGAATATCTCAGCAATATCCTGCTAAAACTCTTAATACTACCGCAGCGCACTACAGCTGTAATCCTGCGACAAATCACTAGCGGTAGAAAGCTGTTCGCGCTAATTGGCGAGGTATAAGCTGGTTGCCTCTGATATTGTTCAGAAGGTATTAGTTTCTCTAATTTGTGGTATTGTGAAGAAATTGTTAACTGAAAGTCGCACGGGACACGGACTACTTGGGTGAGCGTAGCTATAGTGACCATAACCATGACAGCCAGAACAGTCCACTGCTGGACATAGGCCTTCCCCTATCAAGGGTATTGCCATACTCACCACACTGGGCAGGCAGATTTACGGACTTAGTGCACGATGTTACATTTACAAGGAACGTGGCTGCCTGTTTCGTGGATGATTATCCCATAGTCGACAATTAGGAGTTCGTCCTACTGGTCCTACAGCTGGTCAAGTAGGCGGAATTGATTGCTTGCACAATCAGATGCGGTTCGATCGAGTGCTCTTCGGGTAAATTCTACAAGTACCTACTAGTACGCTCTTATTTGCATGTAGACTCCTAAACGAATGAGGGTAAGGGTAAGAGGCCAGGGGTTCCTAAACTGTCACAGTGCTGTACCAGAGTTACGCGAACTAGTATTTTGACCGACTACGAGTAGGTAGGTATGCAAAGAAAAATTGACAAATCGACAAATAATGGCAGATGTAGGCATTTTTTCCTTCAGCAGCGTTGAATCCCTGGTATGAGAACAATACTAGAAACAAGTTATGACGAAGACCGTGTATTATTTATTTTTTGGGTATAACTGTAATTTCTGAAACTATAATTTCTCCAGACATGTTAACACGTACCTATGCAATAGCGTTCTATCTATTACACTATTGCTGTATATTACTTTATGAAAACTAGATATATCCTCCTCCGACCGATTTCGGTCATGGCGACTGCTTCAACTCCGTTGTTGGCGTTCGTGCGCTCGCATATGGCTTATGTAGCCAATCTTTTTTGTGAAGGTCCTCGCGCAATGCGGGCATGTGAGCACACCGTCTACATAATTATAATTGATCGCCGCTGGTGGTCGGGCTTTCAACTCATCCCGTTTAGAGTCAAGATCTAGTCTCCGTTTATCTTCGAAGTCAGAGATATTGGATTTTATCATAGATCTCCACTCGGGTCTCTTAGCAGCCTGGCACTCCCATTTCGAGGGGCTGATGTTACACTTCTTCATGTGACGCTTAAGCACATCTTTATATCTGAGTAGTTGGCCGCCTTGATTTCGCTTGCCCTCTTCAAGTTCTGAGTAGAAGATGCGTTTAGCCACTCGCTCCTCAGCCATCCGCGACACATGACCGCACCACCGAAGTTGTCGCCGCATAAGGTAAACCTCGATACCACCTACATTGGCTCTACGCAGCACTTCAGTGTTCCGCACGCGATCAGACCATCGGATTTTAAGGATCTTGCGGAGGCATCTGAGGTGGAATCGGTCTAGAAAACTAGATACCAATTAGGTCACGCTCACACGGACAGGACGTAATCTAAACTGCGTTGGAAATTGATGAGCCTTTCACGTACAAAGTGACCCAACCGACACGTGTAGCTAAATTACTCTACCTATAGCATGTATACTTTAGTACATCGGATACTAACTTTCAACCACAACCACAGGCTATCTTTCCCGTCAGATTTTCGCGAGGTAAAAAGGAACGCCTATTTTCAGCCTTTGAACTAACTATAGTATCGTCATTTCAATAATAGCTTGCACTAACGTAGACGTATTGCCGTGTCGTGCTGCTGGCATCACCCCATATCTTTCCTGTGGGTGTCGTAAGAAGCGACTAAGGGATTTGAGAATTTATGTGTACTGCAATTTTTACCGGTCACTATGTTGATACACAGTCTTCTGAATGACTCACAAACTTTTATCAGACTTGGTGTAAATGGCGTTTTTTTCAAACCGTTTACGCTCTGCCTAATCCGCAAGGTATATAGGCGTGATATATGTGTGCATTTACGTAGACATCTTGTTATAACCGTCGCAACCCCATTTACGCGACATTAACAAAGGCATCTCAACCCTTTATCTCAGCGGCCGCGACGTTTGGTATGCTGCACAAAGCATAGAAACCTCTAAATTTTAAGATGAACCAAGGTAACAAAGCACATTTTGGTCTACTTGATTGATTAAATACAATTCGTAAGCAAATGACGGAGCAAGTACACCAATACGGTGAAAAATAAGATCTTTATTTACCTGGGACTGGCCTCCTGTAGTGTCGTGAGTGGTCGTGAACCAGATGCACCATCTTACAACAGCTCATGGGAACGTTCAGTTGGTTCATGTCCACACATTATTGACATTTTCTTACCGTGTTTTTATATATCAGCCAGTCAATGGCATATCTATCCATTTTCCTTCTGATGTCTAAACTCCAAAGCATGCTCACAGAAACAGGCTGACCTGATTCGCAACAAATACCTTACAAGTCGCTAATGTGCAACATGGTTGAGGACTAAGACATTGACCTACTTCTCTTAGGGCAGTCATTAAGGTCATTAAACAGTCATTATTTCCTTCAGGAAGTCTAGAGAGTAATTTTGGGGTACGGTAGTCCGCCAAGTCAAGTAAAGAGCGAAGCAGAAATATTAAATTAATTTAACGATTATTGACCCCTATACTATAGCTCTCTTGTGGATAAAACTGAGACCTAAATTATCATGATCCGAGCATGCATTGCATTAACACGATAATTATCATGAATTTGAACCAGGGGTGCAGGTGAGATAATAGTCAAATATCTTTAAAAAATACAGACTTTTTATTATACGGAACTTAGAATATTTTACGTTGGAAGATTTGTGAGACTTGGGTTATTTACAAGTTATAGTTTACATGGTATTTTCCATTCTCATGGTAACTAAGCAACAAGATTCAACCCAACAGGTATTATGTCGTGTTCAATAGTCAATTTGCAATTGATATAACCGGTGTATTGAAATCACCCTCCGGGGAGGAATATGTTATACAACCAATCAGTTTGATACGACCGTACAATGTTTGTAGTTATATATAACCATACTATAACACCCACAACAGTCTATTGCTGGATATGGACCTCCCCTGTCAGGGGATATTGCCATAAACAAACACCATGCTTGGCAGGCGGTTTGGCGAGCGCAGTGCAAGATGTTGCATTTACAGGGAACGCTGCTACCCTTTCCCTGGATGATTATCCCTTAGACGCTTTTTATGACACCTACTGGTAGAGTTGGGGTGATGCTATTCAAAGCCGGCATTACACGCTAATGTTTGCAGTAAGTGCAAAGAAAAAGTTTTTAGTATAAAATCATCTTATTTAAACCCGTAACTCTCAAAAGGCGCAGGGTATGGGAAGCAGCATTTCCTGAGAACAACTGCAATTTGTACTACACTCTCCAATCCGCCTAGCAAGATGAGTAAATTACTTTACTACGATAAATGTACTTTCTAATTGAAAAGCCTTCGCTAACTTATAGCACAAATTAGGAAAACAGCGCGCGGAGCTTATAGTCAATATCAAAACTAAACCAGATATTTAACCTGTCACATTCACGTTTTCAATTCAGCCAGGATATCCAGCTGAACCGGATTTAGCCGGTTTTAACCGGAACAATAGCAGTTTACGTATGCACATGCATGCTTTTGGTGGTTCTGGTTATACAAACTTATCTCTGACATGAATTATAAGCGCGCGCCACGTACATACAAAACTCCTGTGAACGCACAAAATTGTGATAAATTTACTGTTGTGTCCTAGTTTTGGTTTACATGTAAGCGTTTTTATATTTTTTTGTTTTACGTTAGTAGTTTTATCATCATTCATCAGCTGCACACAATATTTTACAATGTTTGGCAAAAGCGTAAACGGCGCAATATAAGGTTTGTTTAAAAGCAAACTATAGAGTGCGCTTAAGGGTGAGAATCCACCAGAGCTGTGCGAGGTAGCGAGGCGGTGAGCGAGGAAAAAATCCACCAATAGAATCACTTCATTTTCCTAGCCTCGCTCAGCTCAGCTCTGGTGGAATAGGGTTGAGCGAAGCGAGGCCATTCTACATACAAAACAAGCGAGAAATGTGTGCGAGGAATGTGTTGCGAGGAATGTGTAGCGAGGAATGCGTTGCGAGGAATGCGTTGCGAGAAATGTGTTGCGAGGTTTCCACTACATCGCATTCCCCCCGCTCACACATTTCACAGCTTCGCAACGCATCCTCGCTCCGCACATTAATGCGCATTTTGACAGCTCCGCTACGCATCCTCGTACGACACATTTTACTCGCACAGCTCTGGTGGAAACCCCTACACATTTCCACAGCACAGCTACGCATCCTCGTACGACACATTTTACTCGCACAGCTCTGGTGGATTCTCACCCTAAGGCCCCGCGCCGTAGTGTCAAAGTGTAAGAAGTTGCTCCATAGATATACAGATGTCAAACATATTATAGAGGTTCTATAGTGCTGTCACTGGTGTTTTTCTACTGATAGACAGAGAGAATGTGTGCAGGCAGACTACTGCAAACCATCCTAACTCTTTAGACGCACTTTATATCTTGCTTCTCTAGGAAAATCATACTCACATCATAAAGAAAATATGTCTCTCATGGTGCTCACTAAGACGTCACTGGTCTGTGTATCACATTAACAGAAATTACTATAAACAATACATACATACATATATCACGCCTATATCCCTTGTGGGGTAAGCAGAGTGTAAACGGCTTTTAGGCTTTAAACAAACATATTACAAAATGATACCCACATTTTCAGTAACCCATTCTTTGGTAAGTTCTACGATTTCTACAACCTACAACAAAATCTGGAACAAAGCTATTCTGACCCAGCATCAAAGAGTGCAAGCCACTTGAGCAGAAACGCCAACACGTTCCTTTGCACGCTATTTGAGACCGTTCCCGTGTGTCGTTCCGTTTTACGTAACGCTGCAATCTGCTGGCGGAACTGGTGCTAATTGGGCAGCTACGGGACTCTTGCTAATCTGCCGTTGGTGCTTACACTAACATTGTATGCTTGTGTATGTTTTAAGTCTGAGCCCCAAGTCTGCTAAATGAATGTTTCGTATGTTTTGTTTGTTTTAAGTCTGGGCCCGAAGTCTGCTAAATAATAATTATTTCAGTTGTGTGTCGATGGCATCTCAGTTGGATGGTTTTGGAAGTTTCGTATTCTGATAAACATTTTTTAATATAGAAAATTGTAGTGGCAATAGAATGACAGTTGAGTGTCGCTGGTATGGCAGGGGTAAAAAAATAGCGGACCTTGTGTTTTGTGTGTGTACGAAGAAAATAAAATTATCAGTCCACTTTCTCTCTCTTATCTCGAGCTAAACACGTTTCTTTACACGTTACTTGAGACCGTTCCCGTGTGTCGTTCCGTTTTACGTAACGCTGCAATCTGTGGGCGGAAGGAAGTCGTGCTAATTGGGCAGCTACGGGACTCTTGCTAATCGGCCGTTGGTGCTTACACTAACATTGTATGTTTGTGTATGTTTTGAGTCTGGGCCCTAAGTATGCTAAATAAAAATCGTTTCACGTGTCGATGGCGTGTCAGTTGAATAGTTTTTCTGCTAATCAGTTTTTAGTATAGAAAATCACAGTGGCAATAAAGTAACAGTTGAGTGTCGCTGGCATTGCAGTGGTTAAAAATAGCAGACAACTTTCTCTCTCTTACCTCGAGCTAAACACGTTCCTCCACACGCTATTTGAGACCGTTCCCGTGTGTCGTTCCGTTTTACGTAACGCTGCAATCTGCGAGTGGAAGTCGTGCTAATTGGGCAGCTACGGGACTCTTGCTAATCGGCCGTTGGTGTTTACACTAACATTGTATGCTTGTGTATGTTTTAAGTCTGGGCACGAAGTCTGCTAAATACAAATCGTTTCAGTTGTGTGTCAATGGCATGTCAGTTGGATGGTTTTGGTTTTGTTTTGGTAGTGTCGTTTTCTGCTAAAAAGTTTTTAGTATAGAAAATCACAGTGGCAATCAAGTGACAGTTGCAATGGTCTAAAAAATAGCAGACCTGGGGTCCTGTCTGTGTATGAATAAAATTATCAGTCCACTTTCTCTCGCTTACTTCGAGCTAAACACGTTTCTTTACACGCTATTTGGGACCGTTCCCGTGTGTCGTTCCGTTTTACGTAACGCTGCAATCTGTGAGCGGAACTCGTGCTAATTGGGCAGCTACGGGACTCTTGCTAATCTGCCGTTGGTGCTTACAGTAACATTGTGTGCTTGTGTATGTTTTGAGTGTGGGTCCGAAGTCTGATAAATAAAAATCGTGTCAGTTGTGTGTCGATGGTCTTTCTCTCTTCGTGTGGGACACCGAGTCGTCCAACAACCCGATGAACCCTGGTGTCAGAGTTTTTCAACAGCCTACTGCAAGTAGCAGGCCTCTGACATGGTTGTGTAACGACCGCCATCATAGACAGCAACCGGGACCGACGGCTTAACGTGCCCATCCGAAGCACGGAACTATCTTGCTTTTCGGACAATCAGGTGGTTCAGCCTGCAATATCCTAACCAGACTGGGAACAAATTCACAAAGTGATAAATATCAACTTTGTGAGTAACCCCACCGGGAATTGAACCCGGAACCTTCTGCGTGGCAGGCAGTCATACTAACCACTGCGCCACATCGGCTGTCGATGGTATATCAGTTAGAACGTTTCGGTAGTTTCGTATTAGAAAATTACAGTAGCAATAGAATCATAGTTGAGTGTCGCTGGCATTGCAGTGGTTAAAAAATTGCGGACCTTGAGTTTTGTGTGTGAACGAAGAAAATAAAATTAGCAGTCCACTTTCTGTCTCTTACCTCGAGCTAAACACGTTCCTTTGCACGCTATTTGAGACCGTTCCCGTGTGTCGTTCCGTTTTACGTAACGCTGCAATCTGCGGGCGGAAATCGTGCTAATTGGGCAGCTACGGGACTCTTGCTAATCTGCCGTTGGTGCTTACACTAACATTGTATGTTTGTTACCCACGACGGAACGGAGACCGTATATGCGTATGGGGTGAGAGAATGAGTGTTTGGGTGATTTTTGTGGAAACCTATGTTACCAAATATCTCCCAAACCACTAGTCCGATTTTAATGAGGTTTTCAGTGATGGATTTATATGTATCAAGTGCATGTTCTTAGATAGGTATTACGTGAACAACATTTGTTTGTGCAAATCAATGTTACCAATTATCTCGAAAACAACTGGTCTGATTTTGATGCGGTTGTCAGTGATTGATGTAGATTTAACTGGGGAATGTTCTTAGCTAGGTGTTACGCGAACAACTCACCAGGGGGCGCTGCAGTAAAGCGGGCGGAAGACGCGCTAATTGGGCAGCTACGGGACTCTTGCTAATCTGCCGTTGGTGCTTACACTAACATTGTATGCTTGTGTATGTTTTAAGTCTGAACCCGAAGTCTGCTAAATAAAAATCAGTTCAGTTGTGTGTCAATGGCATGTCAGTTGGATGGTTTTGGTCTTGTTTTGGTAGTTTCGTATTCTGCTAAAAAGTTTTTAGTATAGAAAATCACAGTGGCAATCAAGTGACAGTTGCAGTGGTCTAAAAAATAGCAGACCTGGGGTCATATTTATCTGTATGTGTGAATAAAATTATCAGTCCACTTTGTCTCTTTTACTTCTACCTCGAGCAAAACACGTTTCATTGCACGCTATTTGAGACCGTTCCCGTGTGTCGTTCCGTTTTACGTAACGCTGCAATCCGCGGGCGGAAGTCGTGCTAATTGGGCAGCTACGGGACTCTTGCTAATCTGCCGTTGGTGCTTATAGTAACATTGTATGCTTGTGTATGTTTTAAGTCTGGGCCCTAAGTCTGCTAAATAAACGTCGTTTCAGTACTGAGTCGATGGCATGTCAGTTGGATGGTTTTGGTCTTGTTTTGGCAGTTTCGTATTCTGCTAAAAAGTTTTTAGTATAGAAAATCACAGTGGCAATAAAGTAACAGTTGAGTGTCGCTGGAATTGCAGTGGTTAAAAAATAACAGACCACTTTATTTCTCTTACTTTGAACTAAACACGTTTCTTTACACGCTGTTTGTGACCGTTTTCGTGTGTCTCTCCGTTTTATGTAATGGTAAAGAAATACAAGGCAGGCCCTCTTTCTAAGACAGTCTGGTAAAAAACGGATCGTTGACTTGTTAATCTTCTTTGCGATAACTAAGCAGCCAAAAATAAGTCTAATGAGCCCGGAAAATGTAGATCATTAATTTTTAATTGGGATTTGCACAGAGTAGAAAATTCACGAGATCAAAATGAGGTGTTTAAAATTCAACCTGCTTTACTTTACTCGCGTATTCCGGATGTTTAAACATTCATTGGAGAAATCAAAAGTCAAAGGTATTTTGATAATTGACGTACCGTCACTGCGGCACAGAATATATAATAGTACTGCGGGTCCCTTTTACCTTAGGCCTTAGCTCCACAGGTGAAACGTACCTAGTTCATGAGACAGAGACGTGCAACATCACGACGCTTGAAACCGTTTTCTTAAAGAATGTATGAAACTGAAGAGACGCCGGCTTCAAACGTGAGACGCGCGTCACATCGATGACAGCTGACGATCACTTGTCTGACAGATCTCAGCTTACGTGTCACGTCGTACTTCTCCTCTGTGGAGTTTGCGTCCTAGGTGATAACTTTTGCCCAATAGTCTAGGCATCAATAGACTCGGCTAATGTGAAAGACAAAATAGGTCTTTAATATTTTTGAACATGAAAAGCTTACTATACTGTACTAAGTTTCATTCCTTTGTGGTAAGTATAGCCCGCAACTCAAATGTCCAGCAGTGGACTGCTTGGGCTGGTCATGTGTGAAAGGATAACATTCGTAGCTCGTATGCGAATAAATAAAATTTAAAAGTTAACCAGTTCACAAATTGCATTAATTACAAAATTTTCCATTTATCGAAGTGTGATATTAAAATTACGTAAATGTAATATAAACGAACAATTTTAAATCAAATCAAAACTTTATGATTGCAAACACATTTGGAACCCGTAAAAGGGTTTCAGTTTTAATCTGTATAAGTTGTTACAGAAGAGATATTGCTATAGACAGCTATAACTTTATACACACTCTTTGGTACACTCTTTTTAAGTGGTCCAAAGATAAATCTAGATTCTAGACCATTTTAGCTACCAAACTGGAATATTGTTTATTAATACTATATATAGGTGGTTATAGGTGGTTTTAGATCTAAAGCGATTTGGCGTAATTGCAAGAACAGTTTGTGGCATTGAACAAGGGTCCTCAAGGGGATAAAATGTTGCCTGGATGATGTGATTTCCAGAAAATGTATGGCTACGTACTTATTTCCCGTATAACCTTACCTAAACAGCCACAACAGTCACTGCTGGGCATAGGCCTGCCCAACTCACCACGGTATTGCCATACTCATCCTCGAATTGGCGAGCGCAGTGCAAGATTGAATACCAAATTTTAAAACACTTCTCGTGTTAGGTAAACAATTTTTGGAAAACTTCCAAAATCCTGCCTGCGGTGAAAATTTTGGAAGTTTTCCAAAATATACTTCCATAATTTCGCGGGCTCGATTAGAACCGCGGTAGCCCAGTTGGTTAGGGCGTCGGCAGTACTGATGCCGAAGGTCGCAGGTTCAAATCCTGCCTGCGGTGAAAATTTTGGAAGTTTTCCAAAAATTGTTTACCTAACACGAGAAGTGTTTTAAAATTTGGTATTCAATTTATCGCGAGTTTTCATCGCTTTGACTACATTCAATCTGTAAAGAATGAATTAGTCGCTGGGAATTAGTTGCAAAACTATCCCGGTAAATGGAGCCCATCCACGCGATAGTGGACAAGATATACTTCCATAATTTCGCGGGCTCGATTAGAACCGCGGTAGCCCAGTTGGTTAGGGCGTCGGCAGTACTGATGCCGAAGATCGCAGGTTCAAATCCTGCCTGCGGTGAAAATTTTGGAAAAAGCAGTGCAAGATGTTGCATTTACAGGAAATGCTGCTGCTGCCCATTTCCTATAATACTCGTACCTACAATAGTTGTAGGAGCTTTAGGATCTGTAGTGATTTGGCGTAACGCCAAGTACAAGTTTGTGGGATTGAATAAGGGTCCCCGAGAGAATAATATGTTGAAGAGGTGATGTGATTTCCAGAAAATCTATAGTTACGTACCTATTTCCTGTATTACCATAACAAAATATGATAGGGAATTACACCTCTGCACAGTGAAACTTGCCTGGATAATGGACTTACCTGAAACAAAAAAAGCAACGAATATTAGAACAAAATCAGGAAATGTTTTAAGTTTTTTTTATAGCCCAGCCCATAAGAGGGGGGCCTTTGCCCAGCAGTGGGAGATGAGATAGCTGCGATGGACTGACTGACGTCATGCAAGTTAGGACCAAGCCAATCAACACTTGGCCTCTAACTCCTAACTTATTTAGTGCTTTTTTAGAAACCTTGCTACATTTTCTACCGAAGGATTTGAACCTCGACTTTCACCATCTGTATTGTCGACGGCTCTTCCATCTGAGCTACTGCGGCTCAATCTTAACCAGCAAAATTATATTATGTAGGCCAATATCGCTTGGCAGGGATTCATCTACCGAGATTGTTTTGTAACAAATTCCAAGCGGTAAATAAATGAGAAATAATAAATAAATGGGAAAAATGTGAAATTGGTAAAATGTCACGTAAAAAGCCAGACATTATCTTTCTACATCGATATGCTACAGCGCGCGATGGATGAACCAATGCAATTAAGCGCTTTTTCTGTAATTGCTCACATGCACTGTTATATTTATGGTAGCACATAATATCCGAATTAACTTGTCATAGGTTTGGACACGTGTGGATAGAAAAGCAAAGGTTTTAGGTACGAGTATTTGTAGTTGCAATATAGTTCTACATTTTTAAAACGCTAGTCGCTAGAATAGATTAACGAAAACTAAAGAATCAAAATATTTCAGGAACGCGACTAACCTAGCCTACCCTAACCTTACCCATCCTTAAAATGCCAGTGTAGCGTATAAAATTTATGTAAGGTGCAAAAATATTTTCAAGAAAAGAACAGAACCTATATAATTTATTATTTACATACATACATACATACATCACGCCTCTTTCCCGGAGGGGTAGGCAGAGACTACATCCTTCCACTTGCTACGATCCTGACAAACCTCTTTCGCTTCTTCAACGTTCATCAATCTTTTCATGCACGCTCGTCGGTTTAGGGTACTCTTGACCTGGCCTTTCTTTATTTTATTTAATTATTATTATTTAATTATTATTATTATTGTATGTTTTAAATAAATGTAATTTACAGAACCTTGAGTACTCAGCAACGTTTAATATCAACTACTCACTGCGATCACGGTGGTATCTTAATCAAGCACAGCCGCTTACTTGCGAGACACTTTGAATAGCTTTGTGGATGAATATAGATTACCTACATAAAGGCAGTAGGTAAAGCCCTTATTAAACTGCCTTGCCAATAGTTCCCGGTTTGACCTACATTGATGGCTCTCTCTTCGTGTGAGGGTTCTGAGGGACCCTGGTGTCAGAGTTTTACAAACGCCCTACAAGTAGCAGGCCGTTGACATGGTTGTGTAACGAGCGCCGTCTAAACAATTATAGGCCGCAACCGATGGCTTAACGTGGTCTCCGAAGCACTGAACCACCTGTCTTTTCGGACAATCGAGTGCTTCGGCTTGTAATGTCCTAACCAGATTGGCAACAATACTTATCAACTTTGTGAGTGCCTCAATGATAATCGAATACAGGACCTTCTGTGTCGCAGGCAGTCGCACTTCCACTACACCACATCGGCAGTATAGGTACATTGATGGTTACCTTGAGTTTATTGAATGTCTTTTATAAACTAATCAGCAATGTAAGTTGAATTTTCCCCTGTTGCTAGGGTAGGGTAATGCTAACATGACACAGATCAAAACAAAGCCTTATCTGATGTGTCGAGTTATGTGAAAGAGACACTACACTATCTAGTTCCCTAAATACTCCGAATTCAGGTGTAAGGGTCCATTAAGGAAGGGCTAATGAATGGACTAGAGTTTCCTTCAGAAGGTTTTCATTCATATCATGTAGGACACGGAGTTGACGGAAGATATGACGAAGTCTGGTAGCTTCGAAGCCGGGGAATATACACCGCCATTTTTTTCCTGTCTATGGAATCTTCTCGAGTGGGACACCGAGTTGTCTAACGATTTCTGTTACAGATTCAGATACAGATGGTTGTGTAGTGTAGCGACCGTTTTCTAATTGATCATAGATAGAAACCGGGACCGTCTGCTTAACGTGCTCTCCGAAGTAAGGAACCGTCGCGCCTATGCCAGGCTACGTCCAACAGAGAATGTCTCAACTGTTAACGCTTACGAAGACTGTAGTAGAAAGACGGTGGAAAAATAATAGCCACGAATAAATAAACATTGACCTTGAAGAATATTGGAAGTCCATCGAAGTAGCGCCATTATACAAAACGCGAGCATTGAAACTGACATATCCGACTGCCTCAGGAGGGTTATGTTTTACGAGAGTATGTATGTAGATAAGAAATTCTTGTTTTTTTTTTTATCTATGATGGGCTTACTCTTGACCCCAATCTTACCCTAGAGCAGAGATGGGATCTACGGTGGAGCGAGCTTGCCCAGAAGAGCTTGCCTTGTTCAGTCAGTTCAGACTACAGCCCAAACGTCTGGGCTGATCTTGATATTTTTGAGGTGTTGTTAGATTCGTCTCACTGGATAAATGTATTCAAAATTCATTGATTCACGATGGCGGATTTTTATCGAAATTAACGCAGTCGGGTTTATGTTTTAAATACATCTTTTTTCACAAAATGTAGGTGTAGGTAGGTACCAAACCATTGTGTGTGGTTATTTTAATGTGCCGCATTACCATACCGGCGCCATGTTAATACTGTTTGTTTACGAATTCATCCCCTCACACCTACTTACTATGTGATATACAGGGTGTAAGGGACAGCTCTCCGAATATTGACAGGGTGCATTCATACCACGAAACTGAACAACATACACTGACTTAATACATCTGCTTGTTGAAACAAAAATATATTTCATCAAGCAGATGTATTAAAAAACAAAAACCCGACTGCGGTAATTTCGAAATCGCATTTTGCTATAAAAAACCGTCAACTCGAATTTATGACTTTTTTAATATAGCCAGTGAGTAGTGACACTTGCGCTGCTGAGACGAATCTTATTTAACGACACCTTACGTGTACCCCATACATACTCTCGAAAAACAACCCTTCTAGGCAGTCGGGTAAAATGGATGGGAAATGGTTTCAATTTCAGAGGGAGAAAATTTAAGCAGTGTTTAGACAGTTTAGCCCTTTTCCTAAATCGATTTCCAATGAATACCTGATCAGAGGTCAAACGGTATCATTTATTCATATTGACTAGCCTGAATGTATACCGGGAGTAACGGAAAGGGTATAACAAGCCGAAAGGAGGTCAAGGTACTCATGAAACTGAACAACTTTCCCCATGGAACATGGGTCGAAATGTGGAAAAAAAATTAGGACCTCCCATACGAAATCGCCGATCAGCTGATTGATTTACTATGGGAGGTCCAAATTTTTTTTTTCATATTTCGACCCATGTTCCACGGGGAAAGTTGTTCAGTTTCATGAGTACCTTGACCTTCTTTTGGGCTTGTTATACCCTTTCCGTTACTCCCGGTAGAGTAGTGTTCTCACAATAAAGAGATTTCGTTCAGTTTTGTCCAGTTGATGCTCTGCCAGGCTCGCAAAGGATAAATGCGTGATGTGTGTATATCTGTGTCCAGCTGATATAAAGTAGCCAGGCGCTCCTTATTGTAAGATAAGAAGTACAACTAACAGTAAATCATCCATCCCAAAACAATGTCACTAGTTGATGCACCGAGCTCGCTCGGTTTTAGATCCTCCTTATGAGATGGCATTGTCAGTTTTAATACAAATTGCTAAAAAAATATATAGGAACTTTTAAAAAAATGATACTTATATCGATCGATTAAGCGCCCCCAAAAACCCCTAAATACGAAATTAAGAGAAAATTGTTAGAGCTGTTTCTGAGATAAATAGATAAGCTTATAAATCACGTCTATTCTTATAATGTCAGAAAGCAGAAAATAACGATATGCAATTATGTATATGTTGCCTACATATGCGTAGGTATGTATTTCCACAAAATATTGTTCCCCAATTTTTCTAGGAAGAGATATCTCTGATTACCTACAGAAAATACATTTCCCCAATATTGAAATACCACTAACGAGAAACAAATGAGCTCATTATTGACGAGACATGTATTAAAAGAACAGGAAAACTCGAGGAGATACAGATAGACATAATCCTGATTGAATCGGTATTTCGCTGTAATACAACGATGTGACCTTATCCAAAATAGAAATATTTCACAGAGCCCTGCAAAAGTCGGTTGAAAATCATACATATATCACGCTTATATCCCTCATAGGATAGGCAGAGCTTAAGCGGCGGCTGTAAATAAGCTGATGTATTAAAACACAAAAACCCGACTGCGGTAGTTTCAAAGTTGTATTTCGCGATAAAAATCCGCCATCTTGAATTTGTGAATTTTTAGTATAGCCAGTGTCACTCGCGCTGCTGAGACGAATCTAACGACACCTCATATGTCAAAATCCAACTATTCGTTTGGGCTGTAGCCCGTGAAAAAGAATTTTCTTGTCCACATACATACATACATACTCTCGAAAAACATAACCCTCCTTCTGAGGCAGTCGGGTAAAAATAGCGATTTACATCACGTCTGACAAAAGTTTGATAGTCATTTAGAAGATGTAGAAAGATATATGTTTAGCTTCTTCAACACAAAATATTCATAAACATAATATTTTTATAGTAGTTCGGCGACCTCAATAAACCACGAGTCATGTAATGAAATGTGGGCTTACATAGTACTACCAGCTATTGCTATAATAACACATAATTGTATGGGGAACAGATAAGATACGACCATCCGTTATCTCTTAGCAATTACTAGAGTACAAAAACACTTCATCATAAACGAGTTATTGAATTATTTACATTTAGTAAGTGTTTACTAGGAGCACGTGGAATGATAAGGTGTTTTTTGTTGACAGCCGATTTGGCAGCGCAGTGGTTAGTACGACTGCCTGCGACGCAAAAAGTTCCGGGTTCAATTCAATTACAAAGTTGATATTTATCACTTTGTGAATTTGTTCCCAGTCTCGTTAGGACATTGCAGGCAAAACCACCTGATTTTCCGTAAAGCAAGATGGTTCCGTCCTTCGGATGGGCACGTTAAGCCGTCGGTCCCGGTTGCTGTCTATGATCACTTAGACGGTGGATGTTACACGTCAGAGGTTTGCTACTTATAGTAGGCGGCTGAAAAACTCTGATACCAGGGTTCAACGGATCGTTGGACGACTTGCCGTCCCACACGACAGAGGTCTGCTACTTGTAGTAAGCGGTTGAAAAGCTGTGTCACCAGAGTTCATCGGGTCGTTGGACGAATTAGTGTCCCACTCGAAGAAGAAGAAGACCGGTGTTTACGTTCTACGAATTAAATGCACTAGATTACAGTATTGAATAACAGTTTGATTGCTGATATTTTAATAAAGATGGTCTAAATTCTAATTGCTTATTGAAATGAAAATAAATCTTACAATTCAACCCTAAAGATAACGACTTTATTTTAGCAACCAAACTAGAGCAATCAAAAACTTTACCACTATACCTATTTTAAAATGGCAACGTTTTAGTCTCAAGAGATATGAAACTAATTATAGGTAATTGGAACAAGTTTTACTAAGTTGCAAACAGACAGACGGATTTTGTCCACCAATTTATTGATGGAATAAAACATACTAAAAGAAAATATAATAGCTACATTCACAAGGAGCACCATTGCTTGATTTCTCAAGTCAAAACTTATACCAGTTTGTATCTAATAATGATTTATAGGTTCCGAAACTGCTACGCTCGTGTAGACCCGCTACAAGTTTCGTAGACCTGCTACGAGCTACGTAGAAGTACTACGACAAACTTATCAGATAACTTGTGCTATGGTACTTCTAGGTACATCCAGTGCTGCTCTTAATACAAGAGTTTGCCGAGCGATGTCGGTTTAAAAAAGCATCACCCCAAACCAGTAGGTATCGACTGAAGGTTTTCCTAGCTTTGACAGCAGCGTTCCTTGTGAATGCAACACACATGTAACACATGTGAATGACAGAGATGCCGCAATGGATGTCCATTGTTGTAAGTTAAAGTTACATCGCAATATTAGTGAAACTACAGTAGTGTTACAAGCAGTTGCAGCGGTATTCATATTACTTCGAGTTCTAACATGAAATGGAATATCAACTTGGACTTGCAACGTTAGATATTGCAATTATATGGAATATCAAACGTTTGAAACTTTACATTCATACATACTTATATCACGCCTATATCCTTTGCGGAGTAGGTCTAGCGTAAACGGCCATTTACAAAATTTGATGAAAGTTAAAAAGTTAAAACGCCTAAAATGGCAATACACATTAACTCTTAAATCCCTCAGTCGTTTCTTACGACACCCACGGGTAAGATAAGGGGTAATGCTATTCTAAGCCGGCAGCACACGGTAAAACATTTAAAACCTTCCCTTGAATGAAACATTTAGCGTTTTTGGCAAATTACACTTGCATTATGCAATTATATGCAAGTTGCATATTATAAATAAATTGGGATAAGGGCAGGCAGATGATGATGCAAGTTGCATATTATGAAATCTTCTTAAAAAGAGTGATAGACATAAAACTACTGACTATTTATAAGCAGTGGGTTAAAACCGCCAAGCAGAAAGTTAGTTCATAGCAGAAGCTAGGCTAGTAAACCTTTCAACAGAAAACCGCAAAAGCGTACACGTGCTACCTCGGGACATCTACATCTACACTAATAATCAAGTTGAAAGATTTGTTGTTATTTTTGTATGTAATGTCGATAAACTCCAAAACTACTGGGCCTACCTCAAATATTCTTTTACCGCTAGAGAAGTACAACATCCCTGAGTAACATACGCTAATACCAAATTTTAAAACACTTCTCGTGTTAGATACATTTTTTTTTGAAAACTTGCAAAATTTTCCACTGCAGGCAGGATTCGAACCTGCGACCTTCGGCATCAGTACCTACTGCCGCCGCCCTAACCAGGTTCGTCGTCGTCGCAGGTTCCAATCCTATCTGCGGCGGAAAAATTTGCAAGTTTTCCAAAAATAACATAGGCTACTTCTACCCTGGGAAATGCTTTAATGCCACGGTAAACGGTAAGAAACAGCGAACCACTAGTCTGGCCTTTAGGTAGTTTCAAAATATAATAATAGCTACAGAGTTAGAGCTAAGAGCAGAAACTCGTTATAAATATTTGAACTATAACAGAAGCGTTTAAAGATGCATAATAGAAGAAGTTGCATAGTTGAAACTTGAATTCTACAATTGCGAGAGGTTCAGACGCAGTTGTTCCAGATTCACTATTAACTATTCATTCTACTTGTTGTACACAATCACGTCAGAGGCCTGCTACTTGCAGTAGGCGGTTGAAAAACTCTGACACCAGGGTTCATAGGGTCGTTGAACGACTCGAAGAATAATCTGTATTTGGCGAAATTAGTATCTGTTGCATCTCTATATAGAATAGAGGCGCTCTATTTCTACGAGTGAGTTTTATAATAATTCAGGTACCTATTTATCATACCAATACTAAAGCACAATAGAAATGAGTATGTTACAAATCATGTCGTCCGAATAAAATACATAACAACTAACAAAAAACTTTCTCGCTCACGACATAATTTCTCATAAAACAAAACTTCTTAATCCTGAAAAATTATGTCCATAAATTCAAGAACTTAATAACTTTGCTGATAACTTTAGTCAAGTTGTCTGTAAAGAATATGGACCACTCTTTGTAATTGTACAAGAGGTCCATAAAAATACAATGTCACCAACGCCTCTGTGGCCTAGTCGTTATAGTCTTGGATGCACTATACTTTCGAAGATAGTAAGTTTGATTCACAAGAGTATCACAGTACATTCGATTGCCTTTCAATTGCTGTAATTTCTTTACTGATAAGAAAGGCCAGTTGAATGTAGCTAGACAAAGCACTAGGTATGCACTAAAATGATGCGATGCATCACTTTGAAAGTGTTACAAAAATGATTGAATAACCCAAAGATGAAACCATGACAGCTAAAGTAGGAGAAGAATATTTTGCTAGGAAGGTTTTTTTATCATACCTACTTTGACCAATCTTATAAAGACCTTAGACCCATACCAAGCTCATAACTATTGGCCTTCTTAACTTCATGAAACACCTTGTACTTTTGTTAGATAGCCAAAAACTCAGACAGACAAAAAGGGACAGAAAGTCGTTTGTTAACTCTGTAACCCACACAAGCAGAACTCTTTTTAAAAGCTTTTATTTAACTTGCAGTGTATACTCACTATACACTCACTATACACTCACTTCGCTCTTGTCGGAGCAGTGGAACAGTCTGTATGTATGTTTGTTCGGGTCAAATCTTGCAACTCAATTTTGAAGCAGATATTCTCAACCGATTGAGCTGAAATTTTGTAAACACGTTTAACTCAGATGACAATGCATGTTAGATTGTGTGTGGTTATTCTAAATCCAATATGGCGGAATATCCAAGATGGCCGACAAGTAATCTTTGACGCACTCCTACAATATGGGTGTCAAATGAAAGGGCTTGCTAAGTACAATTTAGAAAATAATATGGCGGACATCTAAAGATGGCCACCTATGATAATTTACAATATGAGTGTCAGATGAAAGGGCTTGCTGAGAATTACCTATTCGAATAACAAGTTGACGTCATTCTAACTATGGTGGTAACTATGGTGGACTTCTTAAGATGGCAGAATAAATTTTTTATGCTTTTTTACAATAAGGATATCAAATGAAAGGAATTTTTCAGAATAACTCGAAAAATAAAGTGACGTTTACGTCACTCAAAATAAAACCAGATATGACAGACTAAAGGTTAGATGGCGTATTAAGTTTGTTATGTTTTCTTACTAAATGGGTGAAAAACATAGACAAATGAAAGATAAATACTAGTGTGAGGTAAATGACGTCGCTTTGCACAGATTTTTAGGGGTTGAATGGTTGTTGTGTTGGGGTTTTCAGTCTTCTGTTCATGGCACTGTCAATGAAGAAGCAACATAAAGTTCAGCGATTGCCCCGCTTGGGTACAAGAAGCTTATCGTAGAGGACGAAACTCATACCGAGTTGTCGTAAGACAGTCATGAGACCGATGCCTCGCAGATTCGCACTAGTAGTCCGTATGGACGCAGTTTCAAAGTCAATGAAGAATGTTGTAATTTTTTCCAGAGGTTACTAAAAGCAAAAATAAATTATAAGTAAAAACATTTTAAAACAAGCTTTTATTTGGGTGCGCTAAAAGTATAAAATAATCTATTTACTAAAACTTTAACTTGTAACTTATAATGGCATTAAATCTACGTCTTCACAATTTATACGATATAAAAGCTTGTCGCGAGATTTGACCTGTGTCTAAATCAATAAATAAATTAGAAAACCAGTGTAAATGTTCTTAAATAAACTTTTAAACTAAGTCACACCACACGAGTACCTACTTAAATCTCGCGACAAGCTTTTATATCGTATAAATTGTGAAGACTTAGATTTAATGCCATTAAAAGTTACAAGTTAAAGTTTTAGTAAATAGATTATTTTATACTTTTTAGCGCACCCAAATAAAAGCTTGTTTTAAAAATGTTTTTTACTTATAATTTATTTGCCTGAGGATAATCCTTTTTTTAACCTGAGCACTCTTTGTCATTGAAAGGGTGGAAAAGGTTAAGAAGTTTGTCAGGAGGTGTTTTCCGAGGCTTTGCAGTTGGAAGGGAACCAAGTTTCTAAATTAAACTGGATCTAAAAAAAGACCCTTTGAAAAAGAGAAAACCAATAGTATACCCAGCACATCAACCTCCTCATTTAAACGAACAACTAAAATAGTTATTTAAATATTACCTTCTTAGATAAGTTTCTCCCTTATCTTAACTTAAAAATTACTTTACTAAACCTTCAACCACAATGTCCAACGCAGTCTAACACAATACTGCGTTACGCAATCTTAAGTTTTCTCTCTATTTTCTTAGAACACGTCCTGTGGGTGTGAATGACGTAAAACCTGAGGTAACATTCAGATTTTAGTAATTTATTTTTACTTTAACTTCTAAAATCTGCTTTCTTTTTTATTTAGGCATCCAAAGCAGCACTTATAGCAACAATAATCTTTGCTCTCTTGTTGCAAAAATAACTACCTAACGCAAGCTAATCTCATGAACACCGCAAGATCAGCTGCATGGATAGCAGCCACAGAGTATATCATCTTTATTGCACTCTACTAACACAAAAACTGTCGCAACGTATAAACTATAGCCTCCTCTCAAGATCGCAATTCTAGATGTGAACTTTGAACTATGTACTGGATGGACTACATGGACGATCCAACTCTTTCTACAACAGCAATTTTAAATATACACCAGCAATCGGTTCTGGTCGTCTACCGTGCTTTTCTCTTCGTGATGAGCCCTGGTGCCAGAGGTTTATAACCGCCAACTGCAAGTACCAGTCCGAAGCTCCGAGATTTAGAGGACGCATTAAGCCGTCTGTTGGTCCAGGTTGCTATGTCCTTCAGAGCCTTTAAGTGGTTATAGGAGGCTGGCAATTTTTTACAAAGATTCATCTACTCGATCGGTCCGGAACACACATGATAAAGCTACTCACGGGAGTGCGAGTATCAAAAAATCTAGAAGCATTTACGGATTTTTGTATTTACCGAATAGTGTTATATAACCAATGTAACAAACCAATAGAACCAAGTTCCATCGTCAGTACTAACCCCAGCCTGTAACAGAGCAGTCGGCGGAGAAACCACAATGATAATCCAACCGCACAGTGGACCAAGCAGCCGCACGTTTTAAAACAAAAGCCGGTTGAACAAAACCTGCCATAGAACAATAACTGCTTGTGTATCAAGTGTAGGCACTGCTTTCATAATGGAAGTGTCACTTCCATAATAATTGGAGACAACAGTTTAATCAGACGCACAAGTAGGGGGAACTTGAGTACCCTGGGGGAGCCCTACGTCCACCAGTGGACAGCTATAGTATGATGTGTTCCACAGAACAGTGCTCAGATAGAACCAAGTTCCATCGTCAGTACTAACCCCAGCCTGTAACAGAGCAGTCGGCGAAGAAACCACAATGATAATCCTACCGTACAGTGTTACTTGCAGCCCACGTTTTAAAACAAAAGCCGGTTGAACAAAACCTGCCAGAGAACAATAACTGCTTGTGTATCAAATGTATGTACTGCTTTAATAATGGAACTGCCACTGTCTCTTTCACTCACTTTCTCTCTTTTCATGTGGGACACCGATTCGCCTATCTACCCGATGATGAGACCCTGATGTCTAAATTATTCAACCGCTACAAATAGCAGGCTATCTGAAATGGTTGTGCAACGACCGCCGTTTGTCTAATCAGAGAGGATCAACGGCTTGACATGCCCTCCAAGGCACGGAACCATCATTCTTATCTAGCCAATGTGATATATTTGGAAACAATACAGATTAATGTTCTAATTGCAAAGGACGCAGAAAGTGATGTCCACTTTTTGATGACGATTTTGTTACGACTTTTGATGTGGACTGGTGGATGGACGGTCATTACAGAAAACACATAGCTTACATCATTAAATAGGCATGAAAATATGAAATAACCAGTCCATCGCACACGACTTGAATGATTCATCTTATAAATGTAGCGGCCATTGAAAATCCAAGTTTTTTAAATATAATATCACATGAATCTAAGGCACTTCTACCTACCATCCTTTTTCCGTGACTATGCAAGTACGGCTGTCGGTACACTGCGTTTAGATGCAAAATGAAAAAATGGGAATTGACGGCGTTTTAACGAGCGTTGAACAAACAATGGACTATGCAGGCTTCGTGAAAACTACATTGTTTAGGACCAGCGTACCGGCACTTTCGAGTAAACGTAACAAAGGGAAATCCCTTGAAATTTTGAGCAAATTAGACGGTACT
This sequence comes from Phthorimaea operculella, assembly GCA_024500475.1. Taxonomy (NCBI): domain Eukaryota; kingdom Metazoa; phylum Arthropoda; class Insecta; order Lepidoptera; family Gelechiidae; genus Phthorimaea; species Phthorimaea operculella. Next base: position 298,387 of record JANFCV010000193.1, on the reverse strand, counting down.
TGAGTTTGCAACGTGTTTATACATAGTATAAAATGACGGCACTTTTTGCGTTTCACTGTCTGTATGTCGTGGAATTTGCTAACTCCTCCTTACGGCTACGGATTTTGGAGAGGAAGGTTTGTATTACACATGCCGGGAAAACCCTTCACGAAGGGAAATCGCCTTTTTTATTATTATCGGGAGTCCGACAGGCGCTTGCGCTCGGTAGTAGCGCCCGCCGGGAACTACGAGACTATAAGCCTCGACTTTAAACAACAAAGTCAGTCGTTTTACTACATAAAATATTATATTTAATATCCTTTAATTGGCTGTACTAGACACTAGATTAAATAGCTCCATCCAGGCAATATGCTGGTACGCTGGTAGATTAATCGGGCGGCCTGCCAAATCTGATAACGTTCGCGCCCGGAGAGCCTTGCGTCTCCATTATAACTAACCATTATCTTCGTAGGCAGTTTAGACACCAGGAAGGATTTAGTTTAGTAGTTAGCTACTCCTACGCTTTCGGCGTATTAACTTTTTAAACTTCTTTTTGTTGAAGAAGACAAATAGTTCACGATCTAATATCTTTGAAATCTTTCTAGAATCTATTGTTATAGAATCTTCTTTGAAATTCAGAATTATCTTATGCTATATGATTAGGGTTTCTGCCCGGGAATTCTCGCCTCGAGTTCCCACCGGGAACTGCGGGACTCTATAAGCCTCGACTTTAAACAACAAGATCAGTCGTTTTACTACATAAAATATGAGTTATCCTTGTTCGTTTGATGATTTAATATTCTTCAATTGGCTGTACTAGACACTAGATAGCTCCATTCAGGCAGTATGCTGGTACGCTGGTAGATTAATCGGGCGGCCTGCCAAATCTGATAACGTTCGCGCCCGGAGAGCCTTGCGTCTCCATTATAACTATCCATTATCGTCGTAGGCAGTTTGGACGCCAGGTAGGATTTAGTAGTGAGCTACTCCTACGCTTTCGGCGTATTAACTTTTTAAACTTATTTTTGTTGAAGAAGACAAATAGTTCACGATCTAATATCTTTGAAATCTTTCTAAAATCTATTGTTATAGAATCTTCTTTGAAATTCAGAATTATCTTATGCTATATGATTAGGGTTTCTGCCCGGGAATTCTCGCCTCGAGTTCCCACCGGGAACTGCGGGACTCTATAAGCCTCGAATTCAAACAACAAAGTCAGTCGTTTTCCTACATAAAATATGAGTTATCCTTGTTCGTTTAATAATTTAATAAGCTTCAATTGGCTGTACTAGACACTAGAACACTCCATTCAGGCAGTATGCTGGTACGCTGGTAGATTAATCGGGCGGCCTGCCAAATCTGATAACGTTCGCGCCCGGAGAGCCTTGCGTCTCCATTATAACTATCCATTATCGTCGTAGGCAGTTTGGACACCAGGTAAGATTTAGGAGTAACTAGCTTTCGGCGTATTAACTTTTTAAACTTCTTTTTGTTGAAGAAGACAAATAGTTCACGATCTAATATCTTTGAAATCTTTCTAGAATCTATTGTTATAGAAGGTTTCTGCCCGGGAATTCTCGCCTCGAGTTCCCACCGGGAAGCGCGGGACTATATAAGCCTTAACTTTAAACAACAAAGTCAGTCGTTTTCCTACATAAAATATGAGTTATCCTTGTTCGTTTAATAATTTAATATTCTTCAATTGGCTGTACTAGACACTAGATTAAATAGCTCCATTCAGGCAATATGCTGGTACGCTGGTAGATTAATCGGGCGGCCTGCCAAATCTGATAACGTTCGCGCCCGGAGAGCCTTGCGTCTCCATTATAACTATCCATTATCGTCGTAGGCAGTTTGGACACCAGGTAAGATTTAGTAGTTAGCTACGCTTTCGGCGCAGTAACTTTTTAGACTTCTTTTTTGCCATAATCGAAAATAAGATAATTACGAAATATAAGCGCCGGCTTGAACCCGGAACCGTGGGGAACCGTCCCACTGCTCTGCCAACTGAATATGAGCTACCGGCCCCTAGCCGACCCTCAGGAAATTTTCAACCTCTTGATGATCGTTGTAGTTGTCGTTTAAAAAAATTTTTTGTTGATGTAATAGTTTTTCATGCGGAATCTTCTTGGCAATTTAGATTTGATTTTACAAGTGATCGTAAGGTTTTACGTCTAAAATGTGCGATAATATTTTTTTACTTGTTTGAACAACAAAATCAGTCGTTTTCCTACATAAAATAAGAGTTATCCTTATTCATTTCATGATTTAATATTCTTCAATTGGCTGTACTAGACACTAAATGAAATAGCTCTATTCAGGCAATATGCTGGTACGCTGGTCGCTGGTAGATTAATCGGGCGGCCTGCCAAATCTGATAACGTTCGCGCCCGGAGAGCCTTGCGTCTCCATTATAACTATCCATTATCGTCGTAGGCAGTTTGGACACCAGGTAGGATAAACTAGCTTTCAGGTTTGTAATATTTCAGGAAAGTAGGCACTAGCTCACGATCTACGAAATCGAAATCTTGCGCACTTATTAGTGGTGTTTAATGCAAGGCAAAATCTAAATTATTCAAACTATGTATTTTTTGTCAATTATTAGCTACAACAGTGCTAGCTAAACTTAACGTGGGACTCCCCCAACAGCAGGGTATGATTGCTACTATTATTATTGCAGGGTATGAATGGTCTTAGTTGGCGGATTGGCATCCTTATGATTCTCATTCACCTACTTGCTTGAATAATCGAACTGATTCATTTAAAAAGTAAATCAATCTTTTCCATGAGAACAATTCGATAGGAGGACTATCTCCATTCGACTGGATTCCCGCTGATGACGTCACAGAACTTCAGAAGAGTAAAGAACGATCCGGAACCAGTTCCGGAGATAAAACAAATAAGGTGGAAAATTATTCGTTACTTTTATGACGGTAGGGAAACTTCAAACTTGGAAACTCAAATATAACGGTCACTGAACGTCTCACCAAATTAAGATTTCGATTGTATCGATAGACGAGAGATTATTTTATAGTGCCTTGTCCGGGCCATTCGTTAACGAAATGACAATAAAATGATGAAAGAAAAAGCGAATAAAGAAAAAAGTCGTGGCAAATTGAACCAAAACGTCGGGGATGAGTATTAATGAAGATATTTTATTAAAAAGCGGCCAAGAGCGTGTCAGACACGCTCACAATTAGGGTTTCGTAGTCAACGTTTAAATATCAGGTCTTTCGGCGTTACAAAGTTAATTTTGTTGCTGGTTTGTTTGCAGCTGTATGGTGACCAACCGCAAATTGAAAAACTTTAATATTTTCTTAATCTTAATTGGTACAGTATTCGTTATAGTTTTCATGGTAACTTTATAATAAGAACTATATTCCATATTTTTTTCAAATTTTTAGCATGCGTACTTTAGAAGTTACAGCTGGAACAAATTATGGCACAAAAACGCCCCTTTTACAAGCAAATATCTCGAGACAGAAACATTTTAGAGACGTTGTTTCAAAGAAACCTCCTCTTAGTTTTTAAAGACCTATTCAGCGATACCCTACTCAATATTACAGGAGAAAAAAATTTTTTTTGCCCCCCTTTCACATGTATGGGAAGGGGGTCCAAAAAACAAAGAAAATATTTTTTCTCAACATTTCTAAGTTTGGGTCAACACGATCTATTTTCATACCAAATTTGATGTCGATAGCTCTAAAACTGACAAAGTTATGAGGGCGCGGCATACAGACAGACAGACAGACAGACAGACAGACAGACAGACAGACATGACGAAACTATAAGGGTTTCTAGTAGACTACGAAACCCTAAAAACAAATGAGCCTATACTAGAAGTAATAAAATAAACTATTTCGACAACTAACAAAACTGCCTTGCTTATTGCAAGACATAGTTGTAACTAGAAAATGATTATAAGATACCTCACAAGTGAAAATAAGAAATAGAAAAGATGACGTACATCGACCGGGGATCGAACCCGGGCCGCATGGGTAAACGCCCCACCGCTCTGCCACTGAGCTATCGATGCACGGCCGATGGACGCCAAATTTTCTATCTCTTGATGCTCGTCTCCAAGCGACGATGCAGCGACATCTATAGTAAGTATTTAGAACTTACTACATGGTTAGTCCACATTATGAGTGGAATTCAAACCATATGATGAAGCTTGCTTAATCAATCTATTGGGATTGTAATGCACTCACAGTGCTATATTATTCTCACAAGTGAAAATAATAAATAGAAAAGATGACGTACATCGACCGGGGATCGAACCCGGGCCGCATGGGTAAACGCCCCACCGCTCTGCCACTGAGCTATCGATGCACGGCCGATGGACGCCAAATTTTCTATCTCTTGATGCTCGTCTCCAAGCGACGATGCAGCGACATCTATAGTAAGTATTTAGAACTTACTACTTTCACTTGTGAGAATAATATAGCACTGTGAGTGCATTACAATCCCAATAGATTGATTAAGCAAGCTTCATCATATGGTTTGAATTCCACTCATAATGTGGACTAACCATGTAGTAAGTTCTAAATACTTACTATAGATGTCGCTGCATCGTCGCTTGGAGACGAGCATCAAGAGATAGAAAATTTGGCGTCCATCGGCCGTGCATCGATAGCTCAGTGGCAGAGCGGTGGGGCGTTTACCCATGCGGCCCGGGTTCGATCCCCGGTCGATGTACGTCATCTTTTCTATTTCTTATTTTCACTTGTGAGAATAATATAGCACTGTGAGTGCATTACAATCCCAATAGATATAAGATACCTACTGTTTATAAAATACTCGACTCAACTCTCTCGTGGTTAGTAAAAAGGTTTTTTGCTAAAGAATGCACCGCCCACACGATGTGGACTGACAATTTTTAATTTAATGGTGGAGTTAAAAATAGACTATCTATTTATGCAGAGGAAATCCGAACAAGCGATGAAAATTACGACACAAAACCAGGAATTTTAATATTAACGTGAAGTATTCTGTCATTTTTAAAATGTGGGTAGCGTGACCATTACTTTCTGGCTGCAGAAAATTACATACATACATACATACACACATCACGCCTAAATCCATTGCGGGGTAGGCAGAGCGTAAGCGGCTGTAAAAAAACGGCCATTTACAATATGTTTGACAAAAGTTTGAGTCATTCAGAAGACAGTGTATCACGTATAAAGGATAGCACATAGATAGAAAGGATACAGACAGACAGACTTGACGAAATGATAAGGCTTTCTAGTAGACTTGGAAACCCTAAAGATGTTACTAGTATTTTAGCGTTTGGGAATTCGTGTTTTCGAATTCGTTGGGATTTTTGTGGATTTGCTGACGATAGTACTACGAAATAAATTCTTTCAAAGTAATACAAAAATGTTACTGATACTTTCGCGTTTGGGAATTCGTGTTGAAAACGAACACACGTAGGTATGTAACTGTTTACAAGACACATTCCAGCAGACATGTGAAAAATGTTAATGCCGGAACTGGGAAGCTGATGAAACGGGGTCGCTGGAAGCAGGCAAAGAATACAACTAAAGCAAGGCCGTTTGAACAGGTCATATTTGACAGATGTCAAAATCATGTTAATGCTATGTGACATAAAGTCTTTATTTTTTTGTTGGCTTGTCCTCTATTATGGGTTTACTATTTCAGCCTATTGCAGTCTACTGCTGGACGTAGGCCTCCCCCAGGGAACGCCATAAGGCACGATCTCTCGTTTTTGCCATCCAGTCGCTACCAGCCGCCTTTTTTAAGTCATCGGTCTATCAGGCCGGAGGGCGTTACGAGTTTGACAGCTGTCAGATATGGCCTATTCGATCGACCGTGCTTTATAGCTACTCGCCCCAGGCAGCTCGGTAATGCGACAGCTGAAATGCACTCACTACGACTAGTGTAAAAGCACCATGTACATTTTAAAACGTACAGTCAAGCGCAGGCTGGGTTAGACAGTTTGGATTTTCTACCGTTCTTATACATACGTATATCAAGCCTATATCCGTTGCGAGGTAGACAGAGCGTAAACGATTGTAAAACACCACGTCTGACAAAAGGTTAAGAGTCATTTAGAAGACTATGTATCACCATAGTGTCAGATTTTCAGCCTGTCGCCTAAAACTGCAATACACATCAACTCTCAAATCCCTCAGTCGCTTCTTATGAAACCCATGGGAAAGATATGGCGTGGTGCTACTAGGCCGGCATCACACAAAAATGCCTTACCGATCGATATTGGCGGATCGAGTGTCTAACCGGACGTGAGCTTGTCTGTACCAAGGAAATACGTGCTTTTCATGTGAAACAAAAATGTAACAGGTATTTTCATTAAAATTTATTGTCAGTCTTTTAACTTGAATGAAATATGCGACTTTGGCAACTGAAAATTTGAAGGCCGGCGGCAAAAAGTTTACAGAATAATAAATACAAAAATCAAACTTTATCAAAGAGATTCACACCTACGTATCTTTGTCTACGGCGTAGCCATCCGTAGCAAACCGCTACACACAATAGACAAAAAACAGCACAAAGCACTACAGAATAGGCAAAAACTAGCAAAGTTGGCTTCACAGCACACGCGTCCGGTTTTAAAATATTCAATGGGCCAAAACTGGTGGAAATATTTTAAACTGCACTGCCGGTCGGAAAAACTGGACAAAATATACGACCCGCTGACATAAATCGGTTTTGAATAGTGTATCCGTACAAAACCTACAAACCGAAGCGATTTTATAAGTTGCAGTACATTGACCGCCTGAAAGGTATCGTTGCTTTAAAGTGCTTTACACAGCCGGCAATGTAAGGCGTGTTGTTGTAAAGTCGCTTGGATATTCGTTTACGGTAGACTTTTGAATAGTGATGATCTGACGATGGCCGTCGGTTCCGGTTTCATGTTTTCAGACCTTTTTGGAGTAAAAAAGCTTAAGCGAAACTGTAACGTTTTCTAAAAACGAAACGGAAAATTGAGTTGTACTAAAGGATATCCAAACCGCAAACAGAGACGTTTGCCATAAACACTACACTTGTTAGTTTGGGAAGCGCAGTGTAAGGAGTTGTATCACCAAATAGAAAGTTTACAGTAGTTTCACTTGGCCATAAATATGACATTCATTCGACAACCAACTTCTTATTTACCTTGACTTCTCCTAAGATTCCGATTTTTTCCAGTTTTCGTCAGTAAGCGTCAAAATCGTCGCTAGTACTGAGTGAGCCATCTGGTAAAGTCGCCCGCGCGCCGTTTTCCTAATTTGTGGTTGTATGTTCTTATTAATTTACTTTGAATTCCGCCATTCAATTTTCAGTGCCATCCTTAGAGAGATAAAACGTTTGTTGCATAAAATTACAACAAACATACATTTAACAAAAAAGAGAAAGTGAATACAATTTGGGGATAACTACAGATAGTACACAGTAAGATGCACATGTGTGCTGCAGCGATGCAAAGGGCCAAGGCTCAGTGCATAAAATACCCAAAAGAGGGCAGCACTGGTACCTTACCTTACCTATTATCATGCGTCAAAAAACTGGTTTTATATCCCGAATTCCGAAGCATTGTGAGCAGGCAGGCAGGCACACAAAATTCAATTAGGATCAACAAAGTCCTAAGTAAAGACCTGAAAACCTGCCATTGTTCGATAAGAAGTTCCTATCGAATTTAGGAATCCAAACTTTGTTACTAAGTAGGCCCTACCTACACCCTAGGGCTTTGTAAACCTAGTTACAGGCGGATAATGGATCAAAACTCGATAAACCTTTAGCTGGATGGATGACTAGACATGAGTAAACATTGCAGTAGAAATAAAATAAATTTGCTATTACAGATTTTGCCGTGTGGTGCCGGCTTAGAATAGCACCATCCCATTTTTTTCCTGAGCGTGTCGTAAGAAGCGACAAAGTGATTCGAGGGGTTGATGTGTATTGCAATTTTAGAAGACAGGCTGACAATCTATCACTTTGGTGATACTCAGTTTTCTGCATGACTATCAAAATTTTGTCAGATGTGGTGCAAATGGCTGTTTTTACAGCCGTTTACACTTTACCTACCTTGCAAGGGATAAAGACGTGGTACCTACATGTATGTATTTTTTTAAATCTCAAGTTCTAAACGTCATATACATATGTTAAATGACTTTTTATCCCAAATTCCGAAGCATTGTGGTCAGGCAGTCAGGCACACAAATTCAATTAGGATCAACAAAGTCCTAAGTAAAGACCTGAAAACCTGCCTTTGTTTGATAAGGAGTTCCTATCGAATTTAGGAATCCAAACTTTGTTACTAAGTAGGCCCTACCTACACCCTAGGGCTTTGTAAACCTAGTTACAGGCGGATAATGGATCAAAACTCGACAAACTTTTAGATAGATGGTTGACTAGACACGAGTAAACATTGCAGTAGAAACAGAATAAATTTGCGATTACAGATCTATAATTTGCCGTTAATGCCGGCTTAGAACAGCACCATCCCATTTCTTTCTAAGAAGAGACTTAGAGATTCGAGTATTACAAGTGTTTTGCAATTTTAGGCGATAGGCTGACAATAGCTAAAACGGTCCTCAAATATTTGTCAGACGTGGCGATGACGACCGAATTTTTAAGACCGTTGACGCTCTGCCTACCCAGCAAGGGATAAAGGCGTGATTTATGTATGTATGTTTATATCATTTTCATTGGGTAGTATTTAAACGCAAATCAAAAAATATCCTTTTTCTATGCAATAAGATTCCAAATTCCCATCAAAATTACTGATTGCACAGCATAATATTCAACTCAAAATATCACTAAACACACTACAATTTATTTTCGCAGCGTACAGCGATTTTTCCTAAAGCAAAAGCTTTTTCATCAATGCACAGCTAATAATCTTAATGCACATTATACCTGTTAACTCTTTTTCTTTTAAATATGGCTTCTATTTTTATATTATTTACAGCAGTTTTTATTAGAGATGAACCATCATCGTGAATCATACACATCGATATTTTTTTTTTTTATGTAGCCTGCTCCGTGTCCCACTGCTGGGCAAAGGCCTCCCCTCTTTTACGCCACTTATCTCGGTCTTCAGTTTCCGACTCCCAGTCACCACTAAATACGTCTAGGTCGTCTCGCCATCTTCTCCGAGGCCGGCCTCGTCGTCGGCGACCATCCTGTGGCACCCATTGTGTAGCTATCTTAGCCCACCTGTCGGGGTGCATGCGACAGACATGTCCAGCCCAGTCCCACTTCAGCTTTGCAGACTTTTTCCCAACGTCCATGATGCCAGTTTTTGAGCGCAGGGTTGTGTTTCTTATTCGGTCTATCCGTTTTACACCTAATATGCTGCGCTCCATGGCGCGTTGGCAGACCTTGAGTTTGGACTTTTGTGCTTCTGTCAAAGACCATGCTTGAGCGCCATAGGTTAGTACGGGCAGAATACACATGTCGACGAGTTTTCGCTTCAGTGACAGTGGAAGGTCTCCCTTCATTAGCTCTTTCATGGACCAGTAGCTCTTCCAGGCGTTTTGGATTCGTCTTTCGATCTCTATATCCTGCCTCATCGTCCTGTTCTCCACTTCAGCCGCAGAACTTGAAACCATGCTAGCGGAGATAAGCGTGGCAAGCCTTGAGGTTGGACTAAAAATGAACATGACAAAGACCCAACTTATGTGCAACAGCGTCAAACGCAAGGTAGAAATAGGCGGGCAGATAATACATTATGTCGACGAGTACACTTACTTGGGCCAGATAGCATCCTTCGAAAACACATCGATAATCATATTTTAAATTAATGACGCACATAGCATGTCGTTTCTGGCACATCGCCGGCCGCTGCCGCGGCACGCTCGCTCGGCTCGTGCGTTGTGGTCGAAGTTCTAACCTTACCTAACCTAACATAAACTTATGTTGACTTACGTATGTTTACTGGTTAATATGCGACTGGGATAGTTATTTTGCTATGAAATATGGAAAATTTGCTGTGCAGTCAGTATTCATGCTATGTATGTAGTATTTTTGTACAAAAATAAATTTATCTGTATTGCATTATGAGGAAAAAAGTTATGTCATATTGATGTAAAATTTCGAATTATCTGCAGTTTATGTTTTGTTAAACATTTAGTTTATTTGTAGTGAAGTAAGATATTTGATGTAAAAAAAATATAAATGATGAATATGTATTGATAGGCGATTATTTATTTGATATGCAATTTATAATATCCCATTTTCATTAATTTATATGTGAGGACACCAAAACAAAGAACGACCCGATGAACCATATTGTCAGATCTTTTATTGTCTACTTAGTATCTAGTAGGCCTCTATCGTGGTTGTGTAACGACCGCCATCTAAGTAATCATATTCAGCCACCGTTACTAACGGCTTTTACGGACAATCTAAATAGGTCTGCAATGTTCTTACCAAACTTAGACAATAGAAATTCACAAAGTTTTAAATTAACAAATATTAACTTTCTGTGTCGCTCAGGAATAGAACCAAGATTCTTCATAACAATACGTCGGTCGGTAGCAATAGTTGCGAAAAAGGACAAATGTCGCCATATGGCTCAAAGCGAGTTGTACAAATCAGAGATGTTATGGAGACCTGTAACCGTAATCGAAACTATCGGATATCCGATATAAAAGTATATATCCGTAACCGTAACCGAAGCCGAAAAAAGTTTCGAATAATTACGGATAGGTAATGACGGTGCCTTGCATCGTCCAATTTATTCTGTGGTTTAGTCATAAATAGGAATATGTTTAGATTTACTAATACATAGCGTGATAGACTTTAATTTTTGTTTTAATTAATATCCGTAACCGAATCTCTCCGAAACGTACGGACATTTCGGATGTTTTCATATACGTATCCGCATCCGAAACCGATATTACAATTTTTCAACATCTGTATTCGAATTCGTAACCGAAATTTCTTATCCATAACATCCCTGTTACAAACGGTAAGGTTGAAACAAGAAACCCCTCAAGTTCGAACCAATTGTTTTTTGTAAACACGTTTTCACAATATCCAACTTTTTGTGTACTTTGCCCGTTTTCTTGCCAAGTTCCGCCAATTGAATAACAATTTCACAAAATGCTTATTTACGGAGTATAAAATAGCTTTCTTTGGTAATTTGTACTTTTCGCGGTGAAGAAACTTTTGCTTGTTGCTTAGCTATAATTCAGATTTTCTACGATTTCTAAAACATGTTCACTTGTTGTTATACGGTTAGAGTTGTTGACGAAATAATAATTGTATTTGGGAAAGGTTGCGAAAGTAGAAGCCCCTGCAAAAAACGACTTAGGTATGAAATTCATCAAGAGTATAGGTAGCAGCGTCCCTTGAAAGTGCTACGTATGACACTGCATTCGTAAAATCTACTTGCCCCTTGCTTTACGTAGTATTACCCCTAAATAGGGGGCAGGCTTATGTCTAGTTGTGAGCTGTTGCGGCTGTTAATAATGCATGTAATTGCATTATGTCATGGGTTCAAATCAAACGTGTTTGATCACTGAATTTCGTGTACCTAAAATGTAAGTTTTATATTTAGGTAGGTACTTAGCTTTATATTATTCTTGTTTTGTTCATTTATGTTCTTCTTGGTGTAAAGTTGAGGCTGGGGATGTTCTTAGAACTTAGAAGCTGTTTTGCATTTCACCTCGCCTTCTTACGGGGAACTTGGCAAGTTTACATCTAAGGCAGTTTTTATTAAATCTCAGTTGATCTTGCTGCTAACTTAGACTTGGAAAGGATTAATTATCATCTAGGCATTCACAAAAGTATTAGGAACAACATTTATAATAACAAGAGGAACTGTATTATGTAGACAATTTTCAGAGGATTTTCATAAACTTTTGATAGTACGACACTGACACGTGGGAAAGAAGAAGAAATATAATAATGATGATATCCCACATAAAAAATGGTTCATTCAGACAGTCAGGGTGTTCAGTATGTTACTTTTCCATAGCTATACATACAGTATGTGGTAAACGTCCTCCTGATAAAGGCTAATTTTTAAACCATTATGATTACGTACGCAAAGGTAATATTATCTTTTCTTTGCAAAAAAACCGGCCAAGTGCGTGTTATAGTTTAAAAAGGCGGGACTTTGCACCTGCAACAAAGATCTACACGCAAGAACATCTTAAAACTTCTAGATAATTCCTACCTTTTCACGAGATTTCTTATCTAGACTTCTGTTATGATTAGGCCATAGAACGAAAGGTCTTTTAATAATAACAATAGGTAGACAGATACCTTTCTATATATTTTATGCTATTGATAGCCACACGTACACGTGCCGAAAGAAAGAAAACAAAACTGTTTGCAACAAAGCGCCACGCTCCTGTTTCGGACATAATGATAAGGGTCCAGCCAGCTGTGCATTTTCAGTAGCTCTAATGACACGATAAGGGTCCAGCATCGCTGCAACGGAACCCTAAACGCGACCGTTTACTGAAATGAAATTTGCTGCCAGTCTTTGCATGAAGTTGGGCAAAATTGGGCGGAATATGCAATTTACAGCAACAAGCTTATCTAAACCCTTTCATGGTAGATGAATATCTCTTCCTGTCCGTAGATTAAAGTGTTTTTTATCCACAATGAGAGCGGTTTACTTTCTTTTCTTTTTCATTTACTTTCTCTCGGTAGTCATAATCTGCCTGCCCTTACCCGAACTGTTGTCGGCGCAACACGTTTTTAAGAACACACCATCATGTAGCAAAATGATTTTGCAATGTTTTATGACCGGCCGCCTGCCTGACGTCAACCATCTTTGAGAATGCTATTTAGTGGTATCACTGCTACCATGCGGTTGATCATAGTCGTGGGCTATAAGTGGCAGTATTCTTAGCCGTTACGGGGACGTATGACTTTGTAAAGATTACGGACAGCCATTAAATGAAGTAGGTTGGCTTAAAAATGCAGTGTATGAAGGTGCCTGGGGAAGGATTAAGTCCCGAATTCATTTCGGCACTCAAATTTCGTGTCGCATATATATTAAAACGCGAAAAACGACAGTTTATTATCGCCATTGATGACTAGATTGCCCTGAACAGCGTCATATACACGCATTATCGTGTTTTTACTGGTCTTCGTGCAATAAAGATATTCGCTATAATAACTCTGGCGGCGCGGCGCCGGTGGTAATAAATAACTATTGTGGAAGCTTTTGCCGACATAGCACGTACGTGGGGTGTGATAACATGTGGCTTTCATATATACCTACATGCACATATCACGCCTATATCCCTTGCGGGCTAGGCACAGCGTAAATGACTGTCAAAAACGGCCATTTATACCACGTCTGACAAAAGTTTGAGAGTCATTCAGAAGACTAGGTTATCAGTCTGTCGCCTAAAATTGCAATGCGCATCGACTCTCAACTCCCTAAGTCGCTTCTTATATACGACCCCCACGGGAAAGATATGGGGTGATGTTATTCTGAGCAGGCACCACACAATAATTTTATACCTAGCGAAGCTTGTTGGATGATGTACAAAGTTCGATAGTACTAGGTAGGTGTGGAAGGTTATTTGCCAAAAGGCAGCTCGATAACTCATAGAAAATCATCTTACTACAGCGGGAAAAAGCATAAAACTTTCTGTGCGAAATTGAGCTCAATTTGAGATTGATTCTTTCCCTTTATCTACAAAATGTTTCTACAGCCTTCAACCATGGAGATGGATCTCCTGATTTGTCTCATGGAAAGTTGTCCCAGCCACCTACTAACTATATCCCACTCCCACTATATTCACCATCATTGGGACAGAGTAACTTCAATGTGAAAGTCTGATTAAAATTGTCTCACATGCTATTCGTTTGGCTCAGTTATGGGGCAAAGTTATAAATCCTCATTGAGTACGTTTCTGAATGTAGACTATCAGTATACGAAGACCTGTCCCTTACACCCTGTATACTCTTAGGTTAAATTCAACTTCACTAAAGTAACAACGTGTTATCTGACTAAATCGTATATCTTCGAAACTTTGTCTTCGAATTCGAGATGCGGGTTCCACACCTTGAAGACGGAACTTGGAACTAACTTTGGGATTCAACACAGTCGTCTTAGGAATCGAATAGAATGCTTGCATCAGATAACATAGAGTTAATCTTCTTCATTTGCCGTGTGATTCCGGTATAGAATAGCATCACTTCAATTCTACCTATACTTATTCTATAAAAAGTGACTAAGGGATAATTATCCAGTGAATGGGCAGCAGCGTTCCCTGTGAATTAAACATCTTGCACTGCGCTCGCCAATTCGCCTGTCACGCGTGGTAAACATGGCAATAGCCCAGATATGGGAGAGGCCCACGTCCAACAGTGGACTGTTGTGACTGTAAAGGTAAAGGTAATCTTGTTCATTTACGTGTTGTGAAATGGACGAATTCGCCTGACGAATCTTTCTGCATTGATTATAGTTTACGTAACCTTCCGAAACTAAACGTATATTCAGTAAACGAGACATTTATTTAGCCAATAAATATTTTTTATACAGAAAAGTACCTTGGCTCAACGGGTCATTGGACGACTCAGAGATCCACTCAAAAAGAAGATGAAGGACGAGAAAGCTATTATTTTAGCATAGAGCAGAAAATTATTAAACATATTTTTGTGTATGTCCGGCATATGTGGCATAGACGTTCGAAATACCAAATCTCAAACCTCACCACATACCCCTCTAACGAAACCATGATCCAGTTATTTATAACCAGGCAAACCCGCAACTATTTCCAATTACACAGTGAAATAGGGAAAGTGACCTTATGCCACATTTGGCTCGTACAAATGCCATTGACATTGGCAGCGTTTGGCATTATTATAAATAAGAGTACTTTAGTTCATTGAGTCATTGGAAGACTCGGTGACCCACTCGAAAAGAAGAAAGGTAGTATTTTATCATATTAGAACAGAAAAATCGCAGAAAACATTGTTGTATGTGCGGCATAGGCAGTTCAAATGCAAAGTCTCAAAACCACATACCCAAACCTCTCTGACGAAACCATGATCCGGTTATTTATAACCAGGCAAACCCGCAACTATTTCCAATTACACGGAGAAATAGGGAAAGTGACCTTATGCCACATTTGGCTCGTACAAATGCCATTGACATTGGCAGCGCTTGGCAGCATGCCAGGGTTGGGGGGAGCGTGGATGCCCATGGCAACAGACGAGGTCACTGCCTCAAGACGCCATCGGATTTCACGCACTCAGCTACTTTGGGAAACCATCAATAATGGTGTAATGTAGACCAGTAGTTTTATTGACCTGACGGAGCGCTTTGGATGACACTTTCCTGGTTTCAGAAAACATCATCATTTTCCTGCCCTTATCCTAATTAGGTACCTACTTGGGATAAGGGCAGGACGTTTTGTTCAACACAAACTCGTGTTGAAAAGGGATTTGGCTTAATTTTACGACCGGCCACCTACCAGACGTCAACCCTCCTTAGGAATGCTTTTGTAGTGGATAAACCGCCCCCATACGGTTGGACCTGGCTGTTTGGGTCGGGTTTATCCCTCGGTCGCCTCTTACGACCCCCACGAGAAGAGAGGGGATGATGCTATTCTACTCTGCCGGCACCACACGGCAATTAATTATTCCTGGTTTCGGAAATATGGGTCACTAAAAATGCTCGTTTCATAAAATAAGATTGCATGCATATTTCACGCCTATATCCCTTACGGGGTAAGCGGAGCGCAAACGGCTATGTACATCACGTCTGAAAAAAGTTTGAAAGTCATTCAGAAGACAGTGTATCGCCATAGTGTCAGGTTGTCAGCCTATCGCCTAAAATTGCAAATACGTCAAATCCCTAAGGCACTCCATACGGTAAAAATTCTGACACAAGCTTCCATTACGTCGTTATCGAGTTAAACGAAATAGGTGAATTTTTCAAACTCTTCAACTATATATATGAGCAAATTAGTTTTCCGGCTTGTTTGTACGTAGGACTAAGGGTTCGTGCAGACGGTCGTTAGCGGGTCGGCTTACCGTCGGATAATTGTTTGGCGGCGGTCTATCAGCCTGCGGGACTTACCTGTAACAGAAAAACATGGGTTTAGAAAGATCATCATGGAGAACAGAATTGACGAAAATTTCGAAAAGCATCTATGTAAGATGAGGAGGATTGTTGTGAGGTGCCGGCTTAGAATGTTATCACCCCATATCTTTCCCATGGGTGTCGTAAGAATCACCAACCCGCGTGCCAAGCGTGGTGAGTATGGCACCCCCTACTAGGTGGAGACCCACGTTCAGTAGTGGACTTCTTTGTGGCTGTTATAGTAATATATAAATAAGGTCCTATTATATTCACTGCAAATATTTTACGGGCAGATCAAATAAAATATAAGCATGTACTAGGCAAATTTTTAAAGAAATCTACACGCTAAGTTTTCGAGAAAATTGCATTTAACTAAAAAAACACAAAACAAAAAAAAATTCACCCTGTTTGTCCTAGAAACTCACACATCGATGAATTTAAATTACGCGCCAAAAAAAGGCGCTGTGATTGGTTGGTTGTCAGTGTGCGTGTCGTGTAAGTGAATCCTGTCTACGTGACGGAACGTCAGTCGGGTCAATCAAAGGATGTTCACATAATTAATTAAAAAGTTTGTTTGACAATTTAAAAAAAAATCTAGCGTGTAGACATGTTTTTCCTATACATATTTACGCATGCCCTTAAAATATTTGCAGTGAATTTAATAGGACCTTATATATGTATGTGACGTGTGTTAGACAAGTGATCGTCGGCCGTAATCAATGCGACGCGCGTCTCACGTGACGACGGCGTCTCTTTTGTTACATACATTTTACTATGGAAACGGTTCCAAGCGACGCGATGTCTCAGGTCAATGTGTGGAGATAGGGCCTTAGAAGTACACTTTGTGTAGTAGGTACTATATTGTGTTCTTACATAGAAGTACAGAAATCGCAATTTTGACACGTTTGGGAGTTGAAGTCACATCTCCGGTCTGGATCACCAACAATAGGTGTTATATGTGTTTAAGAGTTCAATATTTTCATGTCCACTTTACACGTTATTAAAAAACAGGTATCGAATCTACGACTGCCGGATCGTAACCCAATCTTTGGGACAGCATTGGACGATGTAAACAATAGTAATCCAATTCCGAGAAAAATATTTACTCAGTCCGTTTCCTTGGCGAAGTAAACAAAACCCTTCGTGGTTTTTCGATCAAAGCACCTAAACAAGCAGATGTATTAAAACACAAAAACCCGACTGCGGTAATTTTAAAGTTGTATTTTGCCATAAAAATCCGCCATCTGGAATTTATGATTTTTTCATATAGCCAGTGTCACTGGCGCTGCTGAGACGAATCTAACAACGCCTCACACGTCTAGCAAGATCCGCCCAACCGTTTGTCCCGAGAAAACGAATTGCTTGTCTACATAATACATACATAGATACATGATAGATACTCTCAAAAACATAACCCTCCTGGGTCAGTCGGGTAAAAAAGGACCAACACAAACAAACGCTCGATACACCTGTTGGTTAAGCATAATAAGTTTATCTTGTAAATATTCCAGATATATGTTTCAAGATGTGGAAAGGAAAAATATCTGAAAGAATACTAGCAAAAGATTTTGGGCTATTGAGAAGAATTGTTCTGAAAAGAACTAATAATTACGTAGGATTTAATTGCTGAAAGAGTAAAAATTCTTCTTCTGAAATTGAAAATATTGAATAAAACTTTACAAATAGCTTACTCATAAATTTCGTTCGAAAACGATGGCCTATTTCTTAATGAGGAAAGTACCTACTTAGTACCAGAATACCAACACAGTATTATTTAAACCAATGCTAATATAGGTATACGAACACATTATGTAGATATACTTATACACTAACGTACACAGAGAGTAAATTAATAAGCAAGTTGTGAGAGTAAGCCCACGTATAATCCATACTAATATTATAAATTGAAAGTAACTCTGTCTGTCTGTCTGTCTGTCTGCTACGCTTTCACGCCTAAACCACTGAACAGATGTTGATGAAAATTGGTATGAACATAGATAATAACCTGAAAAAGGACATAGGCTACTTTTTTCCGCGGAAAAACTCCGTTGGAAAATTGAAAATCCAAAAAACGATTTATTCAGACGCCCAAAACTACCTACAGAAAGAAAACACACAAGTATCCGTGGTTGATATTGCTCTGCAGGTTTTGTCAGGCGCTCAAAAAAGATAGTAATATACAATAGGTATCATCAAGATCTTGCTACAAAAAAAAAACTTTGCATGTTAATTTGTCCGAATGCATAGTTCATGAAAAATGGGATGATGAATGCCTACGTAGGTATCAGAATGGCCATCGCGCGCCATAATGAAACATACTAAACGCATCAAAACTTTTTTTTAACACAAAAAAGGAGTTACATAGGACGCCAAGTGTCACGCGCGATCCATATCTACTTCCATACTATACTTATAAAATTATACAGGGTGTTAGGGACGGTGTACCGAAAACGCTTTCACGCCTTAACCACTGAACCGATTTTGATAAAAGGCACAGAGATTACTCATACACCGAGAACGGACATAGGCTACTTTTGCTTCCACTTGAGGGTCTGGAACACCCAATGTAGACCATCAGACGCACCACCAGGAGCCCAGCTAAACTATTAGGGATACGCATATAACTCCAAATCAAAAGTTGTTCAGGTAGATGGGACGCTTCTGCTGGCGAATAGACAACGAAGGTTAGCAGCACCTGATGTAGACCACTAGGTGCGCCAACGGGAGCCCAGCTAAACTATAAGAGATACAGATATAACTCCAAATCAAAAGTTGTTCAGGTTGATGGGACGCTTCTGCTGGCGAATAGACAACGAAGGTTTGCAGTACCTGATGTAGACTACCAGGTGCACCAACTGGAGCCCAGCTAAACTATAGGAAATACAGATGTAACTCCAAAGGCAAAGTTGTTCAGGTTGATGGGACGCTTCTGCTAGCGAGTAGACAACGAAGGTTTGGAGTACCTGATGTAGACCACCAGGTGCACCATAAGGTGCCCAGATGAACTACAGGAAATACAGATATGACTCTAAAGCAACAGTTGTTCAGCTTGATAGGATGCTTCTGCTGGTGAAAAGATATCGAAGGTTTGGAGTAGGTACCTAATGTAAACCATCAAGTGCACCAACAGGAGCCCAGCTAAACTATAAGAGATACAGATATAACTCCAAAGGCAAAGTTGTTCAGGTTGATGGGACGCTTCTGCTGGCAAATAGACAACGAAGGTTTATAGAGTACCTGATGTAGACTACCAGGTGCACCACCAGGAGCCCAGCTGAAATATAGGAGATACAGATATGAATCCAAAGCAAAAGTTGTTCAGCATGATGGAGGTTTATTCTAGAAACTAATATGTAGGTATGTATGGTATCTAGGTATGTATTTGTCTTAGGCATAATTTGTTTTTTTCTTAATATTGATGTTTTCACACCCGAGTGCACCCGTATCTTTTTCTCTCTGTTCACCCTCTGGTTGGCCGGTAGAGAATGCCGCGTGGCATTAGGCCCGCCTTTTGTACTATGTGCAATAAAGTATAAAAATAAATAAATAAAAATAAAATGGAACGCTCCTGCTGGCATCTGTTGGCAATGCAACTATGTTTTGAAAATGAATTTCCAACAATATTTGCGTGATGATTATCTAGAGCGTGACGATTTTTAGGATGCTGGTAAGGAAATCAGAATTTTGAACAGGTTTAAGGAATGAAACGATACGAAGTTCGCGGGTACCAGCTAGTTTATGATATAATTCGCTGCAATTTCCCATACAATATGAAACCCCATGGGAGGCTCTGATTAACAAATCGTTTGACATTGAGTGAGGTGACTAGTAGCATATCCGTAGCACATCAACCAAACCTTCGAAGGATCAACCTATTCTGGTGTTACCTATACCATGTATGAACAAACCAGCATAAGAAGATTCCTTAATGCTGCTGATAGATTTTCACAGTCGTAATTTTGTGTTCGAATTGAGCAGTCAGATATGATGGAATGGTCAATAGCTGGATAGTGACACCTAGCTGTGTGATAGGAACAAACATAAATTCATAATGAATGTATTATATGCAGATCAAATGAACAATTATTTTGAACCAAGAGCATAACTTAAGCTTTCATGCATGACAGATGTGTCTAGTTACAAGACGTGAGACGTGAAACATCGCGACGCTTGAAACCGTTTCCATATAAAATGTATAAAACAGAAGCGCCAAAGCTACACACGTGAGATGCGCCTCGCATCGATGACTGACGGCTGACGATCACTTGTCTGACAGATATCATGTTACGTATCACGTCTGTCTACTTTAAGGAGCTTGCCCCTAAATTTTAAGCGACAGTCTGACAACCTGTGCACTATGCTGAGACGAAGTCTTCTAAATGACTCTCAAACTTTTGTCAGACGTAAATAGACGTACTTTTGTGTAAATGGCCGTTTTTTACAGCCGTTTACGCTCTGCCTACCCCGCAAGGGATATAGGCGTGATACATGTATGTATGTATGTTTACCGAGACGTTTCAGGCGTAATTTTGCCAAGCTTCCCTTCACTTTCCTGTAAATAATAAATTCCACCCAAGGACAAGAGGTCAGCCGTTGTGCAAACTATCGTCTGCCATAACCGATATTTCTGCCGTTCGTCCAACGGTCAACTTTTTGTTCTTTATTCGAAATGGGCGGGCAAACAGCTGTCGGGCTACTTTACGGCAGGTAAGTAGGTAAGTGGACTGTAGCAAATAGCACTTACATTTCTGCGAAATGGGCCGCCCTTACTGCCCTGGAACTACCATGTCATCGACATAAAAAGTATGCAGTCATTTTGCGGATATGTGAACAAAATTTTAACTGTACAGTGGGAATCGATGGCGGCAGAGGTGACTTCCACGCATGAGAAACTGTGCGGCCTTCTACCGAGTGGACTGAAAACTTTGTCTCGGCAACAATCGCAAATAGTCTTTGGATACACTTATTTCAAAATCGTAATATATGGAGGCGCATTGAAGGACACCTGTACCACCTATGACCTATGGTCTTGGTTTGATGACGATGACAGCTTCTTCTTTTTTCGAGTTTTTTTCAACCGCTTACTGCAGCCAGTAGGCCTCTGACATGGTTGTGTAACGCCCGCCGTCTAAGTAATCATAGACAGCAACCGGGACCGACGACGGCTTAACGTGCCCTCCGAAGCATGGAACCATCTTGCTTCCGGACAATCAGGTGGTTCAGCCTGCAATGTCCTAACCAGACTCGAAACAAACTCACAAAGTGATAAATATTGGGAATCAAGCTTCTGCGTCGCAGGCAGTCGCACTTCCACACCACTTCGCCACATCGGCCTTCACGGTGACAGCGAAAAAAATACTGAACATTTTAATACACTACACCATCATAGACTTTTACAACCGCAAGAGGTTAAAAACCGTCGTAACACCTTTTTTACTACGTAGATAAACCGTCAAGGTTATAGCCGATATAAACGGTGCAACTGCCAATAATTCAAATCCCGAATATACCCAGAAACGGTTTGTTTACGAACAGGTCGAGCAGATTAACTGCCGAGTCGCAACACTTCAAAGAAGCCGCCATCTTGAATTCGTCCAGGATGTTCAAATATAGACAAGAGATCTATGATGTCTTCTGTTGGAGTTATGTAATGGTTTACGAATTTGAAAAGTTCAAAACCCTACGTATCTGAATAAAAGATCAAAGACCTTAGAGTATGTATAAGCAAGCTATAGGGTGCGCCTTAAAAGTTAGAACGGTTGGCAGTAGTCAGCATACAACCTCTCTGTCCACCAGTAGCAAAACGCCAGTGACAACACTATTGAACCTCTTTAAGGTCAAGTGTATGACACTTGACGTCTAAATCTATGGACAGTACGTCGTGGGCCGATACGCGCACTCCATAGCTTGTTTATTTATACTCTGATGTATACTAACTTTGCTGATTTAGATTGACACCTAATGAGCCGAGAAGAAGACGAAAGAAACTTTATTTTTCAACTTTGGCACTTTAAAAGCTATCAGTCAGCTTAGTCAGAAGCTGACTAAGTAATGTAAGGATTGCCTCGCTACGGTACAAGTAACATAAAACATCTTATCATAGAGTATCAAGACACTCGTGAGAATCAATCCCTTTTCAACACAAACTCGTGTTGAAAAGGGATTTGGCTTAATTTTACGACCGGCCACCTACCAGACGTCAACCCTCCTTAGGAATGCTTTTGTAGTGGATAAACCGCCCCCATACGGTTGGACCTGGCTGTTTGGGTCGGGTTTATCCCTCGGTCGCCTCTTACGACCCCCACGAGAAGAGAGGGGATGATGCTATTCTACTCTGCCGGCACCACACGGCAATTAATTATTCCTGGTTTCGGAAATATGGGTCACTAAAAATGCTCGTTTCATAAAATAAGATTGCATGCATATTTCACGCCTATATCCCTTACGGGGTAAGCGGAGCGCAAACGGCTATGTACATCACGTCTGAAAAAAGTTTGAAAGTCATTCAGAAGACAGTGTATCGCCATAGTGTCAGGTTGTCAGCCTATCGCCTAAAATTGCAAATACGTCAAATCCTAAGGCACTCCATACGGTAAAAATTCTGACACAAGCTTCCATTACGTCGTTATCGAGTTAAACGAAATAGGTGAATTTTTCAAACTCTTCAACTATATATATGAGCAAATTAGTTTTCCGGCTTGTTTGTACGTAGGACTAAGGGTTCGTGCAGACGGTCGTTAGCGGGTCGGCTTACCGTCGGATAATTGTTTGGCGGCGGTCTATCAGCCTGCGGGACTTACCTGTAACAGAAAAACATGGGTTTAGAAAGATCATCATGGAGAACAGAATTGACGAAAATTTCGAAAAGCATCTATGTAAGATGAGGAGGATTGTTGTGAGGTGCCGGCTTAGAATGTTATCACCCCATATCTTTCCCATGGGTGTCGTAAGAATCACCAACCCGCGTGCCAAGCGTGGTGAGTATGGCAAATACCCCCCTACTAGGTGGAGACCCACGTTCAGTAGTGGACTTCTTTGTGGCTGTTATAGTAATATATAAATAAGGTCCTATTATATTCACTGCAAATATTTTACGGGCAGATCAAATAAAATATAAGCATGTACTAGGCAAATTTTTAAGAAATCTACACGCTAAGTTTTCGAGAAAATTGCATTTAACTAAAAACACAAAACAAAAAAATTCACCCTGTTTGTCCTAGAAACTCACACATCGATGAATTTAAATTACGCGCCAAAAAGGCGCTGTGATTGGTTGGTTGTCAGTGTGCGTGTCGTGTAAGTGAATCCTGTCTACGTGACGGAACGTCAGTCGGGTCAATCAAAGGATGTTCACATAATTAATTAAAAAGTTTGTTTGACAATTTAAAAAAAAATCTAGCGTGTAGACATGTTTTTCCTATACATATTTACGCATGCCCTTAAAATATTTGCAGTGAATTTAATAGGACCTTATATATGTATGTGACGTGTGTTAGACAAGTGATCGTCGGCCGTAATCAATGCGACGCGCGTCTCACGTGACGACGGCGTCTCTTTTGTTACATACATTTTACTATGGAAACGGTTCCAAGCGACGCGATGTCTCAGGTCAATGTGTGGAGATAGGGCCTTAGAAGTACACTTTGTGTAGTAGGTACTATATTGTGTTCTTACATAGAAGTACAGAAATCGCAATTTTGACACGTTTGGGAGTTGAAGTCACATCTCCGGTCTGGATCACCAACAATAGGTGTTATATGTGTTTAAGAGTTCAATATTTTCATGTCCACTTTACACGTTATTAAAAAACAGGTATCGAATCTACGACTGCCGGATCGTAACCCAATCTTTGGGACAGCATTGGACGATGTAAACAATAGTAATCCAATTCCGAGAAAAATATTTACTCAGTCCGTTTCCTTGGCGAAGTAAACAAAACCCTTCGTGGTTTTTCGATCAAAGCACCTAAACAAGCAGATGTATTAAAACACAAAAACCCGACTGCGGTAATTTTAAAGTTGTATTTTGCCATAAAAATCCGCCATCTGGAATTTATGATTTTTTCATATAGCCAGTGTCACTGGCGCTGCTGAGACGAATCTAACAACGCCTCACACGTCTAGCAAGATCCGCCCAACCGTTTGTCCTGAGAAAACGAATTGCTTGTCTACATAATACATACATAGATACATGATAGATACTCTCAAAAACATAACCCTCCTGGGTCAGTCGGGTAAAAAAGGACCAACACAAACAAACGCTCGATACACCTGTTGGTTAAGCATAATAAGTTTATCTTGTAAATATTCCAGATATATGTTTCAAGATGTGGAAAGGAAAAATATCTGAAAGAATACTAGCAAAAGATTTTGGGCTATTGAGAAGAATTGTTCTGAAAAGAACTAATAATTACGTAGGATTTAATTGCTGAAAGAGTAAAAATTCTTCTTCTGAAATTGAAAATATTGAATAAAACTTTACAAATAGCTTACTCATAAATTTCGTTCGAAAACGATGGCCTATTTCTTAATGAGGAAAGTACCTACTTAGTACCAGAATACCAACACAGTATTATTTAAACCAATGCTAATATAGGTATACGAACACATTATGTAGATATACTTATACACTAACGTACACAGAGAGTAAATTAATAAGCAAGTTGTGAGAGTAAGCCCACGTATAATCCATACTAATATTATAAATTCGAAAGTAACTCTGTCTGTCTGTCTGTCTGTCTGCTACGCTTTCACGCCTAAACCACTGAACAGATGTTGATGAAAATTGGTATGAACATAGATAATAACCTGAAAAAGGACATAGGCTACTTTTTTCCGCGGAAAAACTCCGTTGGAAAATTGAAAATCCAAAAAACGATTTATTCAGACGCCCAAAACTACCTACAGAAAGAAAACACACAAGTATCCGTGGTTGATATTGCTCTGCAGGTTTTGTCAGGCGCTCAAAAAAGATAGTAATATACAATAGGTATCATCAAGATCTTGCTACAAAAAAAAAACTTTGCATGTTAATTTGTCCGAATGCATAGTTCATGAAAAATGGGATGATGAATGCCTACGTAGGTATCAGAATGGCCATCGCGCGCCATAATGAAACATACTAAACGCATCAAAACTTTTTTTTAACACAAAAAAGGAGTTACATAGGACGCCAAGTGTCACGCGCGATCCATATCTACTTCCATACTATACTTATAAAATTATACAGGGTGTTAGGGACGGTGTACCGAAAACGCTTTCACGCCTTAACCACTGAACCGATTTTGTTAAAAGGCACAGAGATTACTCATACACCGAGAACGGACATAGGCTACTTTTGCTTCCACTTGAGGGTCTGGAACACCCAATGTAGACCATCAGACGCACCACCAGGAGCCCAGCTAAACTATTAGGGATACGCATATAACTCCAAATCAAAAGTTGTTCAGGTATCTAGATGAGACGCTTCTGCTGGCGAATAGACAACGAAGGTTTGCAGCACCTGATGTAGACCACTAGGTGCGCCAACGGGAGCCCAGCTAAACTATAAGAGATACAGATATAACTCCAAATCAAAAGTTGTTCAGGTTGATGGGACGCTTCTGCTGGCGAATAGAAAACGAAGGTTTGCAGTACCTGATGTAGACTACCAGGTGCACCAACTGGAGCCCAGCTAAACTATAGGAAATACAGATGTAACTCCAAAGGCAAAGTTGTTCAGGTTGATGGGACGCTTCTGCTAGCGAGTAGACAACGAAGGTTTGGAGTACCTGATGTAGACCACCAGGTGCACCATAAGGTGCCCAGATGAACTACAGGAAATACAGATATGACTCTAAAGCAACAGTTGTTCAGCTTGATAGGATGCTTCTGCTGGTGAAAAGATATCGAAGGTTTGGAGTAGGTACCTAATGTAAACCATCAAGTGCACCAACAGGAGCCCAGCTAAACTATAAGAGATACAGATATAACTCCAAAGGCAAAGTTGTTCAGGTTGATGGGACGCTTCTGCTGGCGAATAGACAACGAAGGTTTGCAGTACCTGATGTAGACTACCAGGTGCACCAACTGGAGCCCAGCTAAACTATAGGAAATACAGATGTAACTCCAAAGGCAAAGTTGTTCAGGTTGATGGGACGCTTCTGCTAGCGAGTAGACAACGAAGGTTTGGAGTACCTGATGTAGACCACCAGGTGCACCATAAGGTGCCCAGATGAACTACAGGAAATACAGATATGACTCTAGAGCAACAGTTGTTCAGCTTGATAGGATGCTTCTGCTGGTGAAAAGATATCGAAGGTTTGGAGTAGGTACCTAATGTAAACCATCAAGTGCACCAACAGGAGCCCAGCTAAACTATAAGAGATACAGATATAACTCCAAAACAAAAGTTGTTCAGGTTGATGGGACCCTTCTGCTGGCAAATAGACAACGAAGGTTTATAGAGTACCTGATGTAGACTACCAGGTGCACCACCAGGAGCCCAGCTGAAATATAGGAGATACAGATATGAATCCAAAGCAAAAGTTGTTCAGCATGATGGAGGTTTATTCTAGAAACTAATATGTAGGTATGTATGGTATCTAGGTATGTATTTGTCTTAGGCATAATTTGTTTTTTTCTTAATATTGATGTTTTCACACCCGAGTGCACCCGTATCTTTTTCTCTCTGTTCACCCTCTGGTTGGCCGGTAGAGAATGCCGCGTGGCATTAGGCCCGCCTTTTGTACTATGTGCAATAAAGTATAAAAATAAATAAATAAAAATAAAATGGAACGCTCCTGCTGGCATCTGTTGGCAATGCAACTATGTTTTGAAAAATGAATTTCCAACAATATTTGCGTGATGATTATCTAGAGCGTGACGATTTTTAGGATGCTGGTAAGGAAATCAGAATTTTGAACAGGTTTAAGGAATGAAACGATACGAAGTTCGCGGGTACCAGCTAGTTTATGATATAATTCGCTGCAATTTCCCATACAATATGAAACCCCATGGGGAGGCTCTGATTAACAAATCGTTTGACATTGAGTGAGGTGACTAGTAGCATATCCGTAGCACATCAACCAAACCTTCGAAGGATCAACCTATTCTGGTGTTACCTATACCATGTATGAACAAACCAGCATAAGAAGATTCCTTAATGCTGCTGATAGATTTTCACAGTCGTAATTTTGTGTTCGAATTGAGCAGTCAGATATGATGGAATGGTCAATAGCTGGATAGTGACACCTAGCTGTGTGATAGGAACAAACATAAATTCATAATGAATGTATTATATGCAGATCAAATGAACAATTATTTTGAACCAAGAGCATAACTTAAGCTTTCATGCATGACAGATGTGTCTAGTTACAAGACGTGAGACGTGAAACATCGCGACGCTTGAAACCGTTTCCATATAAAATGTATAAAACAGAAGCGCCAAAGCTACACACGTGAGATGCGCCTCGCATCGATGACTGACGGCTGACGATCACTTGTCTGACAGATATCATGTTACGTATCACGTCTGTCTACTTTAAGGAGCTTGCCCCTAAATTTTAAGCGACAGTCTGACAACCTGTGCACTATGCTGAGACGAAGTCTTCTAAATGACTCTCAAACTTTTGTCAGACGTAAATAGACGTACTTTTGTGTAAATGGCCGTTTTTTACAGCCGTTTACGCTCTGCCTACCCCGCAAGGGATATAGGCGTGATACATGTATGTATGTATGTTTACCGAGACGTTTCAGGCGTAATTTTGCCAAGCTTCCCTTCACTTTCCTGTAAATAATAAATTCCACCCAAGGACAAGAGGTCAGCCGTTGTGCAAACTATCGCTTGCCATAACCGATATTTCTGCTGTTCGTCGAATGGTCAACTTTTTGTTCTTTATTCGAAATGGGCGGGCAAACAGCTGTCGGGCTACTTTACGGCAGGTAAGTGGGTAAGTGGACTGTCGCAAAGTACAGTGAGAATCGATGGCGGCAGAGGTGACTTCCACGCATCAGAAACCTTGCGGTGTCCTACCGGGCGGACTGACAACCTTGTCTCGGTAAAAATCGCGAATAGTCATTGGATGCACTCAGTTCAAAATCGCGATGTATGTAGGCGCATTGAAGGACACCTGTGCCACCTATGACCTATGGTCTTGGTTTGATGACGATGACAGCTTCTTCTTTTTTCGAGTTTTTTTCAACCGCTTACTGCAGCCAGTAGGCCTCTGACATGGTTGTGTAACGCCCGCCGTCTAAGTAATCATAGACAGCAACCGGGACCGACGACGGCTTAACGTGCCCTCCGAAGCATGGAACCATCTTGCTTCCGGACAATCAGGTGGTTCAGCCTGCAATGTCCTAACCAGACTCGAAACAAACTCACAAAGTGATAAATATTGGGAATCAAGCTTCTGCGTCGCAGGCAGTCGCACTTCCACACCACTTCGCCACATCGGCCTTCACGGTGACAGCGAAAAAAATACTGAACATTTTAATACACTACACCATCATAGACTATACAACCGCAAGAGGTTAAAAACCGTCGTATCGTAACACCTTTTTTACAACATAGATAAACCGTCAAGGTTATAGCCGATATAAACGGTGCAACTGCCAATAATTCAAATCCCGAATATACCCAGAAACGGTTTGTTTACGAACAGGTCGAGCAGATTAACTGCCGAGTCGCAACACTTCAAAGAAGCCGCCATCTTGAATTCGTCCAGGATGTTCAAATATAGACAAGAGATCTATGATGTCTTCTGTTGGAGTTATGTAATGGTTTACGAATTTGAAAAGTTCAAAACCCTACGTATCTGAATAAAAGATCAAAGACCTTAGAGTATGTATAAGCAAGCTATAGGGTGCGCCTTAAAAGTTAGAACGGTTGGCAGTAGTCAGCATACAACCTCTCTGTCCACCAGTAGCAAAACGCCAGTGACAACACTATTGAACCTCTTTAAGGTCAAGTGTATGACACTTGACGTCTAAATCTATGGACAGTACGTCGTGGGCCGATACGCGCACTCCATAGCTTGTTTATTTATACTCTGATGTATACTAACTTTGCTGATTTAGATTGACACCTAATGAGCCGAGAAGAAGACGAAAGAAACTTTATTTTTCAACTTTGGCACTTTAAAAGCTATCAGTCAGCTTAGTCAGAAGCTGACTAAGTAATGTAAGGATTGCCTCGCTACGGTACAAGTAACATAAAACATCTTATCATAGAGTATCAAGACACTCGTGAGAACGATGCCCCATAAATTTGCATCAGTGGTCAATCTGGACACTTTTCATAAGCTGACTGTTTATCTTTATATTATATCTTTGAAGCTATATTAATGGTGATCGTAGAGTGATAAGACACTCATTAGACCGATGCCTCGCAGATTTGCATCATTGGTTGATACGGACACTTTTTATAAGTTGACTGTATCTTCCCTTTATCTTTGAAGCTTTACCAAATGGTTATCGTGGAGTGGTAAGACACTCGTGCGACCGATGCTTCGAAGATTTGCATCAGCAGTCTGGACAATATTTTTAAAGATATAGACTGACTGAGAGACTGTTTCTTGCACACTTAAACCTTTATACAACGCCTTCCGGAGGAAATGTATTAAATTAGACACGCTGTTTAGGGCATTGTACTGAACATTTTTCTCTATGAGACCAATGTTGAAAAACGACTTTTCTCGATCTCCCATACAAAATTCACGATCAGCTGACTTAGTATGGCAGGTCGAAATATTTTCTCGTTTTTCATTATACTAAAAATTGTTTAATACGATGCCCTAAATAACGTGTCCAATTTAATGCATTGCATCTTATACTCATTATTCGAGCATCTCCTTTCCAACATTCTTCGCTTTGCCGCATTAAGGAAAAGGAAAGGCGTAAAATAGAAAAAGCTACATTCAATTGCTTTGACGATACGTAGTGACTTCTCCACGTGTATCGTACACGTTGCACACTTTGTGGTCACAGAGTCAATGAAAGTAGTTCACACGTAATGGCATATTAGCTTCATATTTTCTATTAGCCTGCACTTCTTGCAAACTTGTTGCGAACTATACTATTAAGAGATCGTCCAGGTATGTTCAAGTATATGTAGACAAAATCGGGCCTTACAAATTTAATTTTACGAACGAGGATTCCCAATCGGAACCGATATGTGGACAATGTGAAGAAATCCTAGTAATCTTTTTATTTGAATTAAATTTGAGTTTTCTCGAAAGTCAAACTGTATTTGTTTATTCAAAGTGAATGACAACACTGTATATAACCAGTCTCCAGCCAGTTGTAATGTGGATAGGGCAAATCGTGGTCAAGTTGACAGCTTTTCTGGCGGTAAGCCAAGCCAACGGACTATCGAGCTTTACACTCAACATTGCCAAGCTTTTACTCTAGCCAGCACAGCACTTATTTTTACAGATACAGATACTAAATCACGCCTTTTGCCCTTGCGGATTAGGCAGTCTCAAGTGCCCAAAAAGACACGTGGCACTTTTTGTATTTGGAAAAATATGCTTCTGTAATTGCAAATGCAAGCTGGATCTTGCTTTGTGTATTACCTAATTAACAGTGATGAACAATTCACAAAGTCAAACGGCGTGACTAATTCATATTTACTGCGGCCAGTAGATTTGAATTATGAAAATGCAAATCCTTCGCTTGTACTAGAGTTATTCCTGCAATTCGCTTTTACGACCTCAACATTTCAGTGTTTCACACTCTCACCTAGAACTGTTTCATGCCAGAATAAAAATTAAATATTAAGTCGTTATAATGCAACAAAAGATTGCAAGTTGTAAGAAAATTGCAATCTGTTGTTTCATCATGTTGATATTTATCACTTTGTGAATTTGTTCCCAGTCTGGTCAGGACATTGCAGGCTGAACCACTTGATTGTCCGAAAAGCAAGATGGTTCCGTGCCTCGGATGGGCACGTTAAGCCGTCGGTCCCGGTTGCTGTCTATGATCATTTAGATGGCGGTCGTTACACAAGCACGTCAGAGGTCTGCTACTTGAAGTAGGCGGTTGAAAAACTCTGACACTAGGGTTCATCGGGTCGTCGGACGACTTGATGTCTCACACGAAGAATAAGACCTTACTGGACTTGGTGTCCCAGGTCATTCATCTATAAGCTCTAATATAACCCGCTCGAAGAAATTCTCAACTATGCAAATCCCTGGAAAAAATTTGTTCGAAACGAATAAAACCTAAACACGAAACGTCTGTGACATGTAATCTATAGCCAGTGCCAATGTCAACGGCGTTTTGGCGCGAAAACATCAATTTCCTATATTGTCACCATCTGTCAACGCTGGGTCGTTCCAGCCACTTCCAGCACCAATATTCGTATAATGACACCCACTAATGTTGCTGACGTGACTAATGTTAAAAGATTGTATTTGATGTATTTTAAATACGGAGTGTACCGGATACTTTGCAGCCATGCTCTGACAAAGAAACTGAACAACTTTTTCTATGGAGGCGAGATCAAAATTAAAACTAAACTTCAACATTCGATACTAAATTCCCGATCAGTATAGACTGAATTTCTATGGCTGGCTGACTGTTTCCTAACATAGACTCCATAGTGATAGTTGTTCGTGTTCATAGTCTGATTATGGCAGCAAAATTTTCGGTACTTTACACTCCTATCTTCATACAACGTCATCCCATCTCTTTCTCGCAGTTGTCATAAGAGGCGACTAAAGTAATCGAGAGTTTCAACAACAACGACCATTACGGCTTTTCACGGCCGTGAACGTTCTGCTCTGCCTACCCTGAATGGGAGACAGACTTGATGCATTGAAAAGTTCTGGTTGTTTGCAAAATGCTCTAACCGTAGGATAACAATCTTGTCAATTTCGATTAAATCCATTACGATAAAATTGTTTGACTGTGTACAGCTATAATTTCTGAGTAGCCGCCTACTAACATTGCCAAGACAAATAAATAACAAACACAGCATACCATAAGGAAAACGTCGCCGACTAACACGGACAAAACGCTCAAGGCCTAAGGAAGTTTGGTTGAGTGTAATACGATAGTAACACGATATGTGCAGAAGGGAGTTGTCGTGGAGGATGATTTGTGATGTTGTGAGAAAAGGCCCTTGAAAACCAGATGAGGCGGGGATAAACTCCATTTTTTGTCCTTCAAGTAACACTTATATGACAAAACTGTGCATGAACAAAATGCTCAAGACTTGAAGTTTGGTCGAATGTAATTCGATAGTAACACTATATGTGCAGAAGGAAGTTGTCTGGATGTCGCGGAGGATGATTTGTGATGTTGTGAGAAATGGCCCTTGAAAACCAGATGAGGCGGATGCTCCATTTTTTGTCATTGAAGCGACACTTAAATGACACAACTGTGCATGAACAAAACGCTCAAGAAAGTAGGAAGTTTGGTCGAATGTAATACGATAGTAACACGATATGTGCAGAAAAGAGATGTCTGGATGTCTTGGAGGATGATTTGTGATGTTGTGAGAAAAGGCCCTTGAAAACCAGATGAGGCGGGTGCTCCATTTCTTGTCATTGAAGCAACACTTAAATGACAAAACTGTGCATGAACAAAGTGCTCAAGGACTTAGGAAGTTTGGTCGAGTGTAATACAATAGTAACACAATATGTGCAGAAAGGAGATGACAGGATGCCTTGGCGGATGATTTGTGATGTTGTGAGAAATGGCCCTTGAAAACCAGATGAGGCGGAGATACGTTCCATTTTTCGTCCTTCGAGCAACACTTTAATTTATGACTAAACTATGTTTCTTTTTTTCTTCAGATTGTGACATGTGGTGCTTTTAGATGTGCTAGGAAGTGCTATTAAGTAGCGACAAAGACTGTGAAAAACAATAAGTTTAGATTAGCGCAATATATTTTGTACCCAAAATCATGCTGCAGTAAGTAGGATTTTTATGAAAGGTCGCTTGTGTAAATGCTATTATAGGTTGATTCACTGCAATCATGCTGTTGATATTTTTTATTAGGAACAATAATATAGGCATCTTATGATATGGTCTCAAAGACAAATAACGCCTTATTAGGAAACAATAAAATATATAGGCATCAAAAGAATCTAGAATTCAATCCCTACAGCGTCTGATTACGAACAAAGATCTGAATAATTCAGCTCAGAAGCACAACAAAAAACCATCATTTGTTCCCAGTTTCAATAAATTACCATTTCTTTGTCTGCGTCCCTGATCTGATCCTAGTTTTTTTCGTCGCTACAAGTAGGGCGAGGTCGAAGGGTACCATTCGCACTTAAAGCTTGAGCCGCGTTGGTCAGGGGGACATTTGCCACAACGAATTGCGAAGTAGTTATATTGTAATCCTTTCAAGACAAAAATAAACAAGGTTTTGTTCACTGGTCGACTTCACAAAGTTACAGAATATTAGACCCATTTTGAACGAATAGTTTAAAGATTTTGAAAACTTCCTTAAATAAATAATTAACTGTAATCACAACGGTACATGGCAATGGTGAATTGCGTGGCATATAGCTTAAAATAAGTACTTAGTTACA
This sequence comes from Phthorimaea operculella, assembly GCA_024500475.1. Taxonomy (NCBI): domain Eukaryota; kingdom Metazoa; phylum Arthropoda; class Insecta; order Lepidoptera; family Gelechiidae; genus Phthorimaea; species Phthorimaea operculella. Next base: position 264,860 of record JANFCV010000193.1, on the reverse strand, counting down.
AACTTGTTACAAACCATATGCAAAAAGAAAACCTTTTTATGTTACAATTTTTGAATCCCTTAAATTGTCTACCCACCTATAAATACGAACCTAACGATTAAAATTTAATATTATACAAACTAATTTAAGTTAACAATTATAAATTATAATAGGGTACATGACAATGCCTCAGATTCTGACCCGTGGGCAAATACTTCACAGACTCGAAGCGAGCTTTCAAATCTACAATGAACCATTTCTAATGTAAACACGGTTCCATTTTGCATTCACTTTCCTGTTAAAGGACCTATGGATACAGCTGTACTATCGCTAGCAAATCCACCTACCCTTTTAAGGGACAAACTTATACTGCCTTTTCATACAAAAGCTAAGAACAACCGGTGTGGTAGCGGCTACGAATACTGCCACCCCTGGTCCACTCAGGGTGTTTCGTAAAAGGCGATGTAGTGTTTTGGACCTCGGATGAATATCTGTCGGCGATGGCGATGATACTACCTACAATAGCATTCCCAGAGAGATTTTAGAGCATTTTTGGAAAACTTGTAAAATTTTCCACAGCAGGCAGGCAGCATTTGAACCTGCGACTTTCGGCATCTGTCCTGCCGACGCCTCTAGCAACTGGTCGAAAGTCGCAGATAAAAATCCTGCCTGCGGTGGAAAATTTTGCAAGCTTTCTGCGTTACCTGCCGTTGGCTGTACAGCCACCCTCAGGTACAGTGGTACCCTCATCAATATAGCAAAGGTTACAGTAATCCCAGGCTGAATAATGAACGAAGTAGATTACCGCCCAGCCATGGGGTATTCCCTGATTACCAGTAACCAAAGATGTATAGCCGAAATAATTTATTACCGACCCAGTTTTAATGTTTGTTTTTTACCTGACTGCCTCAGAAGGAGGGTTATGTTTTTCGAGAGTATGTATGCGTGTATGTATGTGGACAAGAAAATTCTTTTTCACAGGCTACAGCCTAAACGGATAGTTGGAATTTGACAAATGAGGTGTCGTTAGATTCGTCTCAGCAGCGCGAGTGATGCTGGCTATATAAAAAAAATATAGATTCAAGATGGCGGATTTTTACAGCAAAATAATACTTTAAAATTACCGCAGTCGGGTTTTTTGTTTTTTAACACATCTACTTGTTTGAAACAGAATAAAACTTTTTGGAAGTAGAATTGAGTGGTTTTTTTCCCCACTGTCTCAGGAGGGTTATGTTTTTCGAGAGTAGGTATGTATCCAGAAATTTGTTTTCACGGGCTATCATGGCGCCGGTTTTCAGGGGCGGATCTTGACATGTGATTAGCATGTTTGTGATCAAACAAAACATGTTTCACCAACCGCAACAGATTTGGGATAAGGACAGAAAGATAATGATATATGCCAGTCCAGTCAAACTTTTAAAGGTTTGAAATTGGAGCTAAGAAGGAGCTAACTCAGAAATTCTTTCATTAAGCTAAGGTAGCACTGTACTTTGAAACACTCACAGCACTTTCCAACCCATCATTAGTAAATGATAACGAGGCGTACTAAAGATAAACATCGCCTTATGGCCTATCGTCTAGGCAAATGGGCTTCCCCTAGACCTAGGCTAAGTCTTGGCCTTGGTTTAACAGCTGTGGCACAAATCGGGGAAAAGCGCGCGGGGCGCTTTGACAGATGGCTCACTCAGCACTAGCGACGATTTTGACGCTAACTGACTTATACTGGAATTAACTGGAATCTCAGAGGTACTCAAGGTAACTAAGAAGACGGTTGCCACAACCTTCATATTTCTTGCATTCAAAACGGCTCAGAATTATAATACATTCTTGTATCAGATTTAGAGCACGTATTTCGTCCCCGAATTTTATTGTATCTAGCAACCCTGGCTAAATAACAAGTTACGATCGCGAATAGGGTCGAGTGACCCTTCTGTAAACTCTCTATTGTGGCTGTGGGGTGGAGTAATAGCTGTTACCATCTTACACGTGCTTGGTTGCAAACTAATGAAAAATCGAACATTACATTTTCTATATATAGTATAGATAGTCTCTCTCTTAGTGTGGGACACCGAGTCGTTTAACGACCCGATCAGCATTTTTCAACCGCCTACTGCAAGTAGCAGGCCTCTGACATGGTTGAGTAACGACCGCCATCATAGACAGCAACTGGGACCGACGGCTTAACGTGCCCATCCGACACACGGAACCATTTTGCTTTTCGGACAATCAGGTGGTTCAGCCTGCAATGTCCTAACCAGACTGGGAACAAATTCACAAAGTGATAAATATCAACTTTGTGAGTAACCCCACCGGGAATTGAACCCGGAACCTTCTGCGTGGCAGGCAGTCATACTGACCACTGCGCCACATGGGCTGTCATATTATTTGGATAGTATTTCTTTTCATCTGATTTTGACGGTATCGAATTTCCTTTTGCTCTGTGTTTATGCATTTTCTTTAGTACTAGTACAATCAAATGTTGCTAAATAAGGTTTCATTTAAAGTTCAAATAATGTAGAAATATACAAAAATTTAGGTATTAGAGATAAATATTGAAAACTCAGTTTTATTATGAAAAAATATTATAACCAAACCAATCGCTAATAAAGCAAGCGGCTTGTATTGACCTTTCTTCATCTTTCACTTTACCACATGTGGTGGTAATTAAAACTTAATTAACCACCATTAGCTACTCCATTAAGAGAATTATTACTATCAATCTATTATGAACCATAGTGCACAAGAATCAAGCTGTGTCGAACGATAAGAAAACAATGCGTTTTGATGAAAAATGTCGCACAAATAAATCATTTTCAGTCAAAAATATTTCAACGAACAATGACGACAATTTCTTTTCAAGCATTTTCAACCCACAGATAGCAGATAAATCTGCAGAGAATTTTACAGCTCCATTTTATGTTTTAAACCGAAGTGTAAATAAAACTGCACAAATGGAATGCAAACAAGCGTAGTACTCGATGCAGTGGCGAAATAACAGCTATACAAAACGACTGATAGATTTATGATAAAGGAAATAAAAACAACGCTTCTTTCCGGTAGATATTCAAGCTGAAAAGAAAAATTTACGGCCTCTAGGCTAAGTTACAAATAAGCGCCCAACTTAGGTATCCACGTATAAGTAGGCAGACTAAGGTCATAGATTTTTTAGCAATTTAGAGATGCTAGGACAAGAGTAACAAACAATAGGAACCATTTAAAAATTTCCACAAGGTAGGCGAGGGTACCAGGGCAGCAGGAGTTAAACAGAGTAACTTGTGCTGACTCGGGGTCACTCCGGCCCGCGGCAAAGTTGTGAAAGTTTAACTAAAATGCTTTCAGTGAGTTGACATTTTAAATGCGAAATAGAAGGCATATTTTGTAGAAATCTATAGATTCAAGAACAAAAGCAACAAGCAATACAAAGGGTAGGCGTGGGTACCAGAGTAGCAGGAGTTAAACAGAGAATACCTTTAAAATGCTAAATCGAAGTAAAAAAATTAGGTGTTATTTCATAGAAATGTATAGATTCTGGGGCAAGCGAAACAAATAATAGAAACCAGTCAAAATGTTTCACAAGGTAGGTGAGAGTACCAGGATAGCAGAAGTTAAACAGTGTAACTTATGTTGACTCTGGCGGGGTCACTTCGGCGCGTGGCAAAGTTGTGAATGTTTAACTGAAATGCATCTAGTGAATTGTCATTTTAAATGCGAAATAGAAAGCAAAGACCAAGGTGTTATTTAATAGATTCTGGGGCAAGAGTAACAAACAATAAAAACCATTTGAAAACTTCCACAAGGTAGGCAAGGGTACCAGGGCAGCAGGAGTTAAACATAGTAACTTGTGTTGGCTCGGGCTCACTCCGGTCCGCGGCAGAGTTGTGAAAGTTTAACTGAAATGCTTTCAGTGAGTTGACATTTTAAATTCGAAATAGAAGGCAAAGACCAAGGTGTTATTTTGTAGAAATCTATAGATTCTGGAGCAAGTGTAACAAACAATAGAAACCATATAAAAAAATCCACAAGGTAGGCGAGGGTACCAGGGCAGTAGGAGTTACAAAGAGCAACTTGTGTTGACTCTTGAGGTCACTTCAACCCGCGGCAAAGTTGTGAAAGTTTAACTAAAATGCTTTCAGTGAGTTGATATTTTAAATGCGAAATAAAAGGCAAAAATCAAGGTGTTATTTAATAGTAATGTATAGATTCTGGAGCAAAAGCAACAAGCAATAGAAAAAAATTTAATTGTTTCACAAGGTAGGTGAGGGTACCAGGGCAGCAGGAGTTAAACAGAGTAACTTGTGTTGACTCGGGGTCACTCCGGCCCGCGGCAAAGTTGTGGAAGTTTAACTAAAATGCTTTCAGTGAGTTGACATTTTAAATGCGAAATAAAAGGCGAAAACCAAGGTGTTATTTAATAGTAATGTATAGATTCTGGGGCAAGAGTAACAAACAATAAAAACCATTCAAAAAGTTCCGAAAGGTAGGCGACGGTACCAGGGTGGCAGGAGTTTAAGAGAGTAACTTTTTAACTTGTGTGGACTTTGGGGTCTCTCCGACCAGCGACAACGTTGTGAAAGTTTAACTAAAATGCCTTTTCCACGAGCGCTGAGCGAAAGACATGTTCAATTTTAAAATAGCAAGATGCCAGGTTTCTTGAAGGTTAGAATAATAGAGATTGCAGGAATGTGAAAAACAGAAAGCTGACCGATAATTGGTTTACGCATATTTCTTGTAGTAAAAGTTTTGTTTATGTATGTCTTAGTTAAAACAACATGTAATGGAGCAACATGCCTACTCATACCAATTGTACGGTACGGTAACTACACGTACCCATAGTCATACGCATACCTAGTACCTACGATAAATTATAGAACACATTAATTCTTAGTAAAGCTCCTAATGTAATTCTTAAGAAAGATAGCGGTAGGTATTCCGTGAAAATTATTACAAGCGCGTGTAAAATAGCGGGAAGAAATCATATTAAAATTTCGACAAACAGCAGAGAAAGCACAGACACGTGTAAATAATTGAATACGGGATGAGTATCTAACCATTTCTGACAGATTTACCGCGCTAGCACAAAAACGAGAGCCTACAGAAGGATCACTCCACCCTATTCAGGATTTTCGCGATTGTCAATTGTTACATAGCCAGGGCTGCACTATTAACAAGATATATAAGAATATTATTATTTTTTGTTCCATTTATTAGGCTTGGCTTCTACTGTTGCCGGTATCTAGATGCACACGGGCCTAAGCCAAGTGAGCACCATATTATTATTCATAAGAATTTAAAAACAGCTAAATCTGATACAAGAGCGTATATGGTTCTGAGCCAGTTTTAATCCAAAAAATATGACGCATGTGCAGCAGTCATCTTCTTAGTTACCTTGAATTCCTCTGATATTCCAGTTAAAGTCAGTAATCGTCAAAATCGTCGCAAGTACTGAGTAAGCCATCTGTAACCCCCGGGCGCCGTTTCAGTAATTTGTGACGCTAGTGTTATTATCTAATCTATGTTTTTGTCTCTTGGTAGAGTCTAGGGGAAATTAAGAATATGAAAAACTTATGGCATATGTTTCTTCAGAAATACTGCAAAATTCTTGGCTGTAAAATAGGAAAGGTCGCAGGATCGAATCTAGGATTCGGCAAGAATCTTTGTAGGTTTTCCTAAAGTTTAGTGTTTTATAACGGCATTCGTATCTATCGTAACCGTACATTCAGCTTATCCATGGGGTGGATTATGGATGTATATCGCATTATCTTTTGACATTTTTATTAAGTTTTAGTACTGTATGTAAACAATGAATTTGACATTGTGACATTAATAAATTTAATCTAATCTACAGCAAGAACTTTCAAAGAAAACCTAGAGCATTAATAGATAGATACCACTTCCTGTATGATGCCGGTTTAGAATATCATCACCCCATTTCTTTTCAGCGGGTATCGAAAGAGACAAGTAAGGGACTCGAGGGTTTCATGAGTGGGTTCATCTCTTAGTTAAATATTTGTCAAACGAGTCGATTACAATCGTATTTTTATGGTTAACGCTCTACCTACCCTGCTAGTCTTACATTTGTGATGTGTATATGGAGGGAATTGTTTATTTTTATGGGTGAATTTTCTCTTTATCCCCATCTGTGACTTCCTGGACACCCCTTGTAATACGATTCCTGTATAATTCCCAGCGAATATCAGAACAAAGGCGAAAATTAGCTCTGTTACGTGAACCGGGTTGTTTTCGGCCTACATAAAGGTTAGCTTTGCTAAAAGTTGAGCGCGAAGTGAGAACACAGAATATTAATTATGTAAGTCTTCACGTTTATAGGCATTTAATGCCCCAATTTGCCAGGTGTTGCCGGCTCAGAATAACATCACCCCATATCTTTTCCGTGGGCGTCGTAAGAAGCGACTACGGGGACAACCTGAAACATAGTCTTATGAATGACTCTAAAACTATTTTTAGACGCGGTGTAAATGTCCGTTTTCACAGTCGTTTACGCTCTGCTTACCCCGCATTGGATATGTGCATGATATATTCAATACAAAAATCAACTGCAAATATTTTAAGGGGTCAACCAGCCCATAAAACTGAACAACTTTCTACAAGGAACATAGATCGAAAAATAAAATAAAATTTAGAAATCCCATACTAATTTGCCGATCAGCTGAGCTGATTGAGTTACTATGGGATGTAATTTTTTTTTATTTGACTTATGTTCCATTGCGAAGTTGTTTCATATCTCCAGCCAGTTCTAAGTTATCGCTATCGTTCACTAGTCAAATTTCCCCCTATTTGTATGTATGTATTTAGAAGATGCTCGAAAAAGGTATTCAAATACTTGAAAGCCTCGGCACGAGCCAGGCTTGGCACTGTTATACTAAAGGTCGTAGCACCTTTAATAACACAACACCTACTCAAGAGACGAGAAAAAAACTTCCAAGTGCGAGTCGAACTCGCGCACGAAGGGTGCCGTACCATTTTGTATAAACATCGTGTAAAAATCACGTTTGTTGTATGGGAGCCACCCCTTAACTTTAAAGTTATTCTACATTTTAGGATTTGATGTCATAATGGCAATAGTAATACATGTATTATGATCAACTGTCTAATCTAACTATTACCGTTCATCAGATATAGCCTCCGAACGATCATAGCAAAAAATCTGAGATTTTTGTGTAGGAAAAGAGCTCACCTTAATTTTTATTTTATACTTGTTTTTAGTATTTGTTGTTTAAGTGGCAACAGAAATACCATACCATACCATAACAGTCACAACAGTCCACTGCTGGACATGGGCCTCCCCCTATCGGGGAGTATTGCCATACTCACCACGCTTGGCAGGCGGATTGGCGAGCGCAGTGCAACATGCACTTTGCATTGACAGGGAACGCTGCTGTCCATTCCCTGGAAAAGTATCCCTTTGTCGCTTTTTACGACCCCCACGGGTAGAATTGGGGTGATGCTATTCTAAGCCGGCATCACACGGCGTAACAGAAATACGGCATCTGTGAAAATTTCAACTATGTATCTAGCTATTACGTTTTGAGATACTACCTGGTGACAGACAGACAGACAGCAAAGTCTCAGTAATAGGTTCTCGTTTTCACCCTTTGGGTACGGTACCCTAAAAAAGAAATTTCGTAACAAAAACAATTAAGTGCCTATCTACACAACGTGTGTTCTTTTTGCCGCAATATTTACTTTGCGAAATAACCTACGTGGAGGCAAAACAAAACCATCAAAGGGTTAGAACGAGCCTGAATTCGACTTAAACGTGATAGATAAATACATTTTAAAAATTGTTTCTTTTTTGTAAAAGAATTATACCATGAGGGTTTGTCTAAATCGTGGTTTCAATTCAAAAGTCAAATACAATTAACAATATAGTATTATTTAGTTATTGTGAACTTTTTTCTTACACGGGAAAATAGTATACTACTACTATCCGCCAAGCGCAGATATGACTAGTTTTGTGTCTCTGCAAATAAATATTTCATCAAGCCATATTCATCAGGGACTCTCGGCCCACGCTCCAAAGAATCATCTTATTTTGTTGCAAAATCGGAACACGGGGTCCCTTTGGGATAGAGAGGAATACGGAATAGAGAAGGCCTAAATTTAGACACACTAAAATAGCTCACTTTTATTCGAAACATGTAGTCACAAATACATTATAAACGATACCGGTAACAGTTTTATTTTCTGACTCGACCAAATGAAATAACTCTTGATTTTGACTCGGCTTTATATTTTTCATTCATGATTTCTTAAGGAAACGTTCTTATTTTCGATACTGTTTACTTCCATTGATGTTAGTTCGCACACGACAACAACGTTACATTTTACATCTGCAAAAATCTCTTGAGCCAATCTGGGCAATAATCATCATTCTGTAACTAGAAGCTAAAAACTTTTCTTACAATCACAAGACCTAATGAAAGTATCGGACTTATTAGGTAGATACGGCATTTTGTAGCATGCACATTTGTAATATGTAGGCGTATTATTATAAAATTACCTAGGTAATACATGTGTCTACGAATTTCACGCAGCTTTATACAGATATAAGAGCTACTCACGCAATTTGGTTGTATGTAACCACAAAAAGTCATTTAAGGAAATTGTTATTATAAAGATGGATCAAGTTTATACCGTGGATCGGACGGAGGTTTTAACATGCGTCATAAACCTCAGTCTCCCATTTTATGGCCACAAGGAACACGTACTTACTTACTACATACCATGTCAGAGGCCCGCTACTTGAAGTATGCGAAAAACTCTGACACCCGGGACCCGGGTCCATCGGGTCGTTGGAAGACTCGGTGTCCCACTCGAAAAGAAGAAGAAGACTACATACGTAATTTTAATAGAAAACCCTGGAAAATTATTTGCATTGCTCATGATAATTTATGAATGTCCACGTGAAAAATCATGTCACCGTTATCAATATTATAAATAGTCAATCTACAAGCAAAATTAAAACAACAACAAATATGTGGTAATCAATAAACATAACATACGTTACAACACATAAACATAAACTATCGTAAATAATAGTTTGAAGTTGAACTCATAATATTACGACACCGCGATAAACAAGTGGCGGTGATCTCATATGATGTTGACTTTGAACATTGCACCCGCCTTGTGACGTCCATTTCCGATCTTACTCCATTAGCAGAAACTAGTCCATTTATCCGGGTTAACGACAACGAGCCACACGAGCGAACAGACACATCAGGATACTGAAACATTCTAAAAGCTACTAAAAGTTCGCTCGCCTCAACGTAACCCGCGACGCTCGTTACGCTCACACACCCATTTGCCTAATTGAAATTAACATTAGAAGAAGGCAAGAGGCTGAACGCAACCATGACCTTTGCCACTGATACAGGCTACAGCCAAACTAATGGCCATAAAGACCTCGAATTTTGAATTTGGAAGCCGTGTCGCCGGCAGCGGCAGTAGCCAGCCGGCAGCCGATCTGAGCGCACGTCCCTTACGCCTCTACGTAACGACCGCCCGCTCGAACTTCGGAAACTTAAGTGAAATAAATTATTTAGTGTCGTGGGATTTTCCAGTGCAATTTTCAGGATGTAGCGTGGTGTTCATTACTTTGGAAAGTGTGCCAATGACAAGTCTAAGGTAAATAGATATTGGCTCTGCAGGAGATTTCTATAAAGGTTTCGACGTGAAGGATGGCCACTAGATAAGTACATATTTGCGGAAACTATCGAGCGCTCATTCAGAGCTCTGACTATGATTTACATATTTTAGCACCCTCCAGTGCGGCATTCAAGAGTTTTCTTCGCGAGCAATAAATTCTAAAAACGCTTAAGCGTGTAAAAAGGCGGCGCGCGAGTAAATAAAATAAACAGAATTTGTACAAATTGGGGACATTAAGCCCGCAGTTTATTTTGCGAACGAATTAACTGTTAATACCGTTTAGTCTTCTGGCTGTTAGAAGTCGTAAACGTTAATGGAAATGACAATTAGAAACACTTTTGGGGAGAGATATTTAATCGAGAGTTTTGCCTTCAAGCTTGCGGAATTTAAAAGCGACCATCACATAAGTGCAAGTAAATCTGTCTTCTTCCCTAGAGACTGCCTTACGTAAGCTGACCTACCCTCTACCCTTACTTATATAACTCAAATGCCCTGATCACCTTAGGGTTCCTGATATTGAATCTGGATACGCCTGCGAGAACGCATTTCCACTTTTTCCACCAACGATTCATCAATGCCAAATTCATCCTTTCAGTTTTTCGAGTGGCTCCAAATATTGTTTTCTTTCATCTTCCATCCTTTTGTTTCGTAGGCACAGGGGAGTTGAATAGCTAAAGAAATCAAAGATTCGGTATTCGCATTTCGTTTCGCCAATGGAAACTACCAATAGGTCAGATCAGAATGTTATTGTGGAATTTCGAGTTGAAAATCATAAATTTTGAGCATGGAAAATTGCAAATGCAGAAGCGTTATCCGTTGTTGAAAATTCAGAACCGTGAAAATGTTCCTGAGATAGTTTTTTTACGACAGGGATTTCGAAGTAATTGCACTTGAAATATATGTTTCTCGTTTCGTCCTGATCCTCTAGGTTAACGTTACCTCTTTTACAACGTTAGATTCTGCGATAAGGCGTTTTATCTCGAGCGCTTTAGTTTCTTTTTAGGGTTACCTTTTTCTATCGGCACTTTCGTAAAATGTCGCAGAAAACGGATTCTATTTACGCGTCGGACCTGCAAAGGTCCATAATTACAGTCGACGGGTTTCCTTTGAGCATGTCGACACTTGTGTCGAAATATAGTTATTATGGACAGTGTTGGAAGCCAGAAGGTTACACCAAGGTACTTTTATGTTGATGATATGATGGAATGACTGGAAGCGTCAAAAATATAAAGCTTTTCTTCTAAAAGACAACCTGTTACTTCAGAAATGCTTCCATGCATGACTAAGGTGCAAAACAGTGCTTAGACATCTACTATACCCAGTATAGGTGTATCAAAACATTTAATACGGCCTTCTTACCACTACATACGATTCAAACAGTTTCTTGAGTTAAGATGATGTGACTAAGATGGAAAACAGTGCTTTGACATCTACTATACCCAGAATTGGTGTATCAAAACATTTAATACGGACTTCTTACCACTACAGACGATTCAAACAGTTTCTTGAGTTAAGATGATGGCAAAACGATGTTTTGTAAACAGTGGTGTTTTGTATGACCGCGAAACTTCAAAACATTTACCTTCAGGCCTCATTTCATCCTATGCCATGACCATTTTTCGATGGATTTAGTATGGAAATTTGTGGGAATAATTTTACTGGTCTTTTTTTAGGTACCACGGTTTGATGAGCATTAGTACCGCAATAAGTTGGTCGTTATTTCGCGACGCGGAGCGTGGTGGCTTAGCCGTAGTAATGGAGGTCGAATTTATTTGTGCATTATCCACCAAATGGGTGCACAGAATCTATGGTCGAATGCACACATGTTTAATGTATTGATGATTCAACTATAAAACCTGCTAATAGAATAATGCTGACTACGAGCCTCCCCACGTCTGGCGGGCATGTTATATACTCGGAAGTTTACTGCTTTCGGTGCAATTTAGAACACACTGCACTGCACTGGATGAATGATGCAGTTATCTTATTCGAACTCAGCACAGCAAGGTATCTACTTGTCCCCTGAACTGTCCAATACTGCGTAATACTACGAAAAAATTAAGGCTATCTATAGCGGGCGACATTTTACTTATAATTTGCAATCATGTTTGGGTTTTTTTACAGTTTAGGGAAAAAACGTCAAAAGTCAACTCTTGGCTTAAGCAGGGGTCACTACCTCTACCTACAAGTTTACCAGTCTTAGACTAAAACTAATGTTAGCGAATTGTCAACACAATATAATTTTCTTATAGAATAGAAACTGTGACCATGGAACTATTCAAAATCAATGGATGAATGGAAAGTCAGCAAGAAATTCAACGTCAATACGAATAGGTTAAAAAGTTTGATGCTACTACTATTAACCTAAAATAGCAGTACTTTGTGAATTTTGCGCAATTAGTTGACATTCTGTAGTAGATAGCAGTCAACGATGAAAGCTAATATTTTCTTTCACTTGGGATGTGTTTGCGTTAGGCTCTTGGTCATTTTCATAAGTATTCTTCGAAAATACGTTTCAGAAATTAATTGGATCTTTGGTTAATCTAAGTAAAAGTACATTATTTAGGACTGACGCTTATATTATTTTTATATTTGCCGATATTCAGCCTCTGCTGCCAAAGGACCCGAACCTTAACTTATGTACTTGACTCGGTCTAAGAGCTTGCTGTGTTTCAATGTTGTGCCCTTTATGGGCTTATGGATGAGCTTGCTCCATTTTTAAATCTTTATCTACCCCTAGATCTGATCTAGACGAGAGTCATCTTCCTGCCCTTATCCCAAATCAGTTGGGATCGACGCAATATGATCTGTTAGAAGTGTTAGAACACAAAACCATGTAGCAAAATGATTTGGCTATGTTTTATGACCGGCCTTTGGGAATGCTAATTGTAGGTGGTATCACCAGTGTTGCCAGCGCCGTATAATCAAAAGTTACTTACACTCTTTGAAAAAGTTACGTTTTGAAGAAAAAAGTTACGCCACATTTTGTCTAATAAAATTTTTTTTTTCGAGTGTTTAGTATAGATACAATGGTTATTATTTTATTTTTCATTGTTGTTTAGGTGTTTTTTTGCGTGTTGAGTATAGATGATGATGATGATGGGTAGGTATCACCCACCCGGAGTATACAACCTGTTACATAACTAACCAAAAAAAAGAATATTTTTCATTATCATCAGTCGATAAAATAATCACATCACTAGTCTAGGTCAGGTGCTACACTACCTGGCGAAGAAAGTCCGCTTCGGCATACATTGCTGGTTGACTTAGTTTCTTTTATTGATGACATTCATGTAATAGCCAGCAATGTAAACCGAACTACGCTTCGCCGCGTCGGTAACTTCATTTGAACTTTGAGCTGTCAAAATTAGTGCTGCGATGCCACGATTAAAAATAAGTGTAATTAAATAAAAAAATTTTTTTCATAGTTTTCAAAAACGATACTACGGCTTTAATTTTTATGTTAATTAACTCTTTGCAACGGACCTTTCCACACCCTTTGAGCTTTATTGGTTGTTTTGTAACACGTTGTAGATACAAAAGTTTTCATTGTTGTTCAGGTGAATCTTTCATTAAAAGTCGATGTTTCGGTTCATGTCACACACAGAACTGAAAATCTAATATAGAAAATTGAATGCAAGTTACTATCTCGAAACGAAACAAAAGTAGGGTGCGCTCCATTTTACGTTTTTTTTGTTTCGTTCTACGAAATATGTTTTTCTCGAAATGTTACGTAAAAGTTACGCCTGTGGCTAGGTTACGCCAAGGTTACGCTTAAGGGTGAAAAGTTACGAAAAACGTAACAAAAGTTACGTTCTGGCAACGCTGGGTATCACCGCTACCATGTGGTTGATCATAGTCGACAGATATTCAGCCGAGGTGAAAACCTTCAAGTCGCCTTTTACGAAACACCCTGAATGTACGAGTACTAGGGGTGACAATATTCTTCGCCGCTACCACACGGTACCTACAGTATCAGACTGGAGTCAAGAGCAAAATAGTCATCAATTATGAAACTTTTATACACCCATGGAAATTCTTAAAATTTTCAGCCGTCTTAAAGTCCACGGTAACTTTCTGGACCAACGAACTTTCGTCTCAAGCAAATATTTGAGTAACCAAGTCAACCGCCAGCCACTTGAGTGAACTTACGTGCATTTAAGTTAACTTAAATCGACATATTAGTCGAGTTTAACGTGTGTCCCACGGCGCTAAGTTAGTTTAACTTTAGTTTCAAATTCAATCTTGACGCGTTGAAGTTTTGACTCTAATACAATATTTGGGAGCGTAGGTAGACAATGTCAAGTGTGAATAATTTTATTGAAGGTTAAATACAAAACTGGGATAAACCAGGCTTTGAAACTGAAGAACAGGCTAATAAAAAATAAACTTATGCACGAAATGCAACCCTTGGAAGTATTTTCAGCTATAAGTAACTATACCTGCCTCATATTTCATGTATTGACGGAAAGGAGACGAAATATGCGTTAGGGGTGAGTATGTGTTTGTGTGTATGTGTGTGTGTGTTTGTGCTAACGTATATTGTTATAAGTCTACCTTCATAGTAACACTTGATTTTAAGGTTCCGTGGTTATTATCACTAAAACTATAAGACATTATAACGGGTTTTAACTCGTGTTTAACCCGTGATCATGGCGATTGCAACATCGCCGAAATATTGGGTGCTCGATATATCCCTACCGTGAGTTAAAACCCGTTATAATGTCTTATAGTTTTACCTTCATAGTACCTTGCTTCTTGAAATATGAATATTACCGTGGTTAATTTCATACGTTAAATCAATTATATCAGCAGAAGTGAGCCAATAAATTCTAATTTCCAATTACTCGTCCAATTAAAACAAACCGTACACAATATTTAGGGCATTCTGACAGTGTATTCGCTGTTTGCTTTACACAGGAGTGTATTATTTACTCATAGATAGCTCCGTTGTGAAATTGTTTCTTATACAAATAGGTACCTATAGGTAAGTATAGTACAAGATGTCTGGATAATATTTTGAATACATGCCAAAATCTGGCACGTTTTAGATAGAATAAACGGAGCAGATGCACATGCAACCAATCTAAGTTTTATTTCTATAATGATAAAACTAGAATTGCAACTTTCCTTACATAAACTTTGTTTTGTGCCTAAGTCGAATTCCCTTTTACTGTGAACGAAATAAGCTTAAAAGCAGATCTAACCATTGTATTAAAAGAAATTCATTAAATTATCAAAATTTCATAAACCCCACTCACGCCGATTCTGAAGACTGACTTGGAAAAGTAAAGCCCCACTCACACCTGCAGAAAGCATCCAATTATGCGTATAATTTTACAGAATAGCTCTCCGGAGTCATATTGATACCCTCGTAATTGAAATTGGTAATCCTAAATTGAATGCACGGACTTATTTAGCACATTTCGTTAGAAAACGGCCCCTCAAATTTGAATTTGTACATGTGCATAAATAACATCGAATCTTTCAACTAAATATGAACCAAACTTTAAAGAACTCTTATCTATGCGTTGTTTTTTTTTGGAAAAGGTTTTCAGTATCATAGGCTGGTTCATCCCTTGAAATATTTTAGGTAGTAATATCGTAGTAGTAACAATATTTAAGTAGTTTAAAATAACGTTCATCAAAACGTTTTATTTCCAAGTATATTCACAAAGATCATCATCAACATCACTCGTGGAAGTCCAGAAAAAACTAATTTCATGTTAAATTGTGCGGTTAGTGAAGCAAATTATAAGACATTACTCTAGAAATATGAATATTTAGCTCACAAAAACAAACAAGTATTACATTGAATAGTAGTAGTAAATAAACACTGGGATATCTGTTAGTAACAATATTCGTAGAGTAAAATATTTACTAAACAAGTCGTTAACGTTACAACAATGTTTAAAATTTAAACGGATGATTAGTTTACTAGCCGTTTACAATGTATTATTTGATTACGAGTCGTATCGTAATGAAGCAAAAACAAAGTCAACGGGAATCGGTAAATACAAACGTTTAGTAGCCCATATCTTGAAAACAAGGGAAGAACTTCTAAGTTGAATTACTGAACCGATAAATAAAAGGAATACGTATTCGAGGAAAAACTTACAATACACTACTCAAAATTTTAACACGTGTTCAGAAAAACGTTTATAGCGTGTAGGTACAGACCAACCCAGACACAATTTTGCTAATATTACCTACATACGGATCAAACTCATATCCAAAACCTCCTTTTTTGTAGTCGGTTCAAACGTCTCATCGATCATTTCTATCAATATCGAAGTAAGACACACATATCTCAGATCCATCTCACCGCTGACCATAAATAATAACAGAGCAAAGTTTCATATCGTAACTGCGATGGGTAGTAAAACTAATATTTATATGACCTGAAATAAATACCCTTCAACTGGAGTAACACGACGATAGCAAAAAAAATGCAGGACAGAAAATATCTAGAATGAACTACGCGAAGAAATTATGAAATAGAAACTTAGGTAGTAGGAGTAGATTCAAAAGGACAAAAGTCCCCGATACATTGAGAAGCTTCTCTGTTACGCCCAAGCTCCACAGAGTAGACATAGGACGTGAGACGTAAGATATCATCTGTCAAATAAGTGATCGTCGGAGACGTGAAACGTGCGACATCACGACGCTTGAAACCGTTTCCATATAAAATGAATGAAACAGAAGAAACAAAGCTACACAGAGAAGCGTGTCCCATCGATTCAATTGCCAACCGGAGTATAAAATTATGAAGCAAGACCATGACGACATTTGACAGGGCTATACGAAACGACCGATGGAGTCTACAAAATCGGTTTACAGCCTATAAAACGTGATCCCTGCCAATTTCTACAGGAAAGCTTGGGTTGGATCAATGAGTATATTGGTATCGATAGTTATAAATAAATATCTAGATTGGTGGATAGTGTAGAGGGACTTTTAAAATTATTGTTTAGGTTTTTAAAATGGGACTACGTCCTTGTAATAAATTGTGAAGTAAAACCAATATATTTCTTGAAGAAAAATACGTACTGAATGTCTAAATGCAATAAAAGAAGAATATTACCTACACAGATAAATTTCTTCAAAATATGACATATTTCCACCAGAAAACCAGCTCAGAATTCAGGTTTGGAAAAAAATGTGTACTATATCAAATTATATCGTAAGTCAGTGACCGTACACCAACATTATCTTTCACATAAACGTAATCTACCACAAATCTATACAAATAGCTGTGGGTAATTGTTAGTGAATAAAAAGAACCAAACGATAAATGGAAATCAAAACTATAATAATATGAAATCAACGAAAGGAAGAATTGTGAAGGGAAATGTATGAATAGCCTTAGAAAACAATCATTAAAGCAACAATTATAGAGAAAGTTCAATTGTAAAACGTAATAACATTCCTGAGAGGTAACTATGTTTCATGTAGGGAAATATTCAGACTTCCAACCAAGGTCAAGAGTAAAACATACTCGAAGTATAAAAATATATGCCTTTTTGCCTTACAGGTTAGATGAAAGTTGAAAGCTAAATGGGATTTGAAATCTCCATATCCCACGACCATAAGAAAGCTTTGCAGGCTTCAACAGAGCATATCTGAAATTAAAATATACCGTGACCTTCA
This sequence comes from Phthorimaea operculella, assembly GCA_024500475.1. Lineage (NCBI taxonomy): Eukaryota > Metazoa > Arthropoda > Insecta > Lepidoptera > Gelechiidae > Phthorimaea > Phthorimaea operculella. Next base: position 247,562 of record JANFCV010000193.1, on the reverse strand, counting down.
TTCCAGACACAGCTTCTAATATCCTTACATAGATAGCATGTACGCGCAATATAGTAGGTACAACTGAGATACAGTAGACAGACGTTTCAGACACTTTAAGCTTAATGAAATAGGCTTCACTTCACAGTCTTCGTAAGGTTCATAATGTATATAATTTGGCATACCTATAGCCGCACTATTTGAACCATATTTATACATGTCGAATATATATTTTTTGGAAATATATAATTAATATTCTAAACTAGCAGCCCGCCCAGCGGTTTCACCCGCTGCTACTTACCTGTTTTCCCGTAGAAATTGGATCTTTGCCCGTAGTAAAAAGTCCATTACTCCGATCCAGCAGCCCGTCATGCTGAATAACTTTTACTTTGAAGCCATTACCGTATCTCTTATTGTTTATATGGGATGCTGGTGATCTACATCAGGTACTCTAGACCCTCGTGACCATGTGCCAGCAGAAGTGGCCCGTCATGCTGAATAACTTTTACTTTGAAGCCATTACCGTATCTCTTATTGTTTATATGGGATGCTGGTGATCTACATCAGGTACTCTAGACCCTCGTGACCATGTGCCAGCAGAAGTGGCCCGTCATGCTGAATAACTTTGAAGCCATTACCGTATCTCTTATTGTTTATATGGGATGCTGGTGATCTACATCAGGTACTCTAGACCCTCGTGACCATGTGCCAGCAGAAGTGGCCCGTCATGCTGAATAACTTTTACTTTGAGGCTTTTACCGTATCTCTTATAGTTTATATGGGATGCTGGTGGTCTACATCAGGTACTCCAGACTCGTGACCATTTACCAGCAGAAGCGGCCCGTCATGCTGAATAACTCTTACTTTGAAGCCATTATCGTATCTCTTATAGTTTATATGGGATGCTGGTGGTCTACATCGGGTACTCCAGATCCTCGATGACCATGTGGCAGCAGAAACGGCCTGCCATGCTGAGTAACTTTACTTAAAACCATCACCGTATCTCTTATAGTTTAGATGGGATGCTGGTGATGTTCATCATGCACTCCAGATCCTCGATGACCATGTGCCAGCAGAAGCGGCCCGTCATGATGCACAACTTTTCTATGAAGCCATGGCCGTATCTCTTATAGTTTAGATGGGATGCTGGTGGTCTTCATCAGGTACTCAGATCCTCGATGACCATGTGCCAGCAGAAGCGGCCCGTCATGGTGAACAACTTTTCTATGAAGCCATGACCGTATCTTTTATAGTTTAGATGGGATGCTGGTGGTCTTCATCAGGTACTCGTACTCCAGATCCTCGAGGGCTGACAAAAAGTAGTCCATGTCCATCTTTACTATGCTAGTAATATCAGTGCCAAATTTTACGAAGATCGGTAAAGCGGTTTGGCTTATTTGGGTAATATCCGCTGTATTTCCCGATTTTCCTGCTGCTAACCGTTTTCCCGTGGAAATGAGGAATTTTCCCGTGGTAAAAAGTAGCCTATGTTACTCAGGAATGTTGTAGCTTTCTAATGGTGAAAGAATTTTCGAAATCGGTCCAGTAGTTTCGGAGTTTATCGATTACATACATACAAAAAAACAAACAAACAAACAAAAAAACAAACAAAGTTTTCCTCTTTATTATATTAGTGTAGACAAGAAAATGAAGTATAAATTAACCCAAGTACCTATTCGAAGCCATGAACTTTCGGCGTACGTTACTGATACTCTAATCAATAAGCTATATCTGGTGTCCCTCGATCAGGACATTCGGTGAAACTAGTAGCTTCCAGGTGACCCGTGCTTCGGAGGGCACGTTAAGTGGTCCCGGTTGCTGTCTATGATCACTTAGAACTACTAGTAGCAGACGATGAAAAAACTCTCACACTAGGGTTCATCGGGTAGTTCGTTAGGCTCGGTTTCCCACACGATAGAAGAAGAAGTTGAACTAACAGTTTTTGCAACTTCTACAAAAACTTCTTACGAGAAAAATGCCTTGTCGAAGGCTTTTTCTCAGCTAAAGTCCGTGCCAAATATTGAATCTTTTATTACTAAGAAAAAGTAATCGAAGGAACGCTATAAATCACATTGTTATTGACATAGACATATTAGACAAATACGCTATACGAATTTTCAATTGATTCAGCCGATAAAGCTTATTTATAATGTGAATAGAATAAGTAAGATGAATAGATAGAACTAGAAGATGAATTAATATCAAATGCGATTCAAAATATAAACATGAAAAAAGACTGAACGATGGATTTAAGATAAAATGCAAAAAGTATCATCAAGATGATGAAGCCACAACTGTCCATCGCTGGACATGGTCTATAATAATTTTGTTGGACCGATTAGCGGGCGCAGTGCAAGATATTGTATTCGCAGGGAATCCTGCCGCATATTTCTCTGGATGTATAACCCTTAGTCGCTTTTTACGACACCCTCGGTTAGAAATGGAAAAGTCCTATTCTAAACTGGTATCACACGGCTAGTACAATAATATGCTGTCGAAATAATGTTAGTTTAAGTTATCTACCAAGGTACATTTTGGTTTCCTAACACAATTCCACTTTTCTAAATCCGCTAACATAGATAATGGATTTTATTTCAAAAGACTAGAAACTAAAGCCCGACAAATAAAAGCTGAATCCTGCAAAACTTCAGTCCAACCGAGGGAAGCTTCACGATTGGTTGCACTCACGACAAGCTTTCACAACACGAGTTACACTGTCACAGTTATACGTAGTCTTTCTTTTCGTGTGGGACACCGAGTCGTTCAACGACCCGATGAACCCTGGTGTCAGAATTTTTCAACCGCCTACTGCAAGTTGCAGGCCTCTGAAATGGTTGTGTAACGACCGCCATCATCGCCAGCAGCCGGGACCGACGGCTTAACGTGCCCATCCGAAGCACGGAACCATCTTACTTGCGGACAATCAGGTGGTTCAGCCTGCAATGTCCTAAACAGACTGGGAACAAATTCACAACGTGATAAATATCAACTTTGTGAGTGACCCCACCGGGAATTGAACCCGGAACCTTTGCGTGGCAGGCAGGCATACTAACCTCTGCGCCACATCGGCTGTCGTAGTTATACGTAGTAGCTATAGATATGTCTTTCCAGGACTTTTGCACGCGTGCCGTTGAAAAAATTAAAATTTCGCTATGACAGTCCTGATTCCAATACCTATCTACATCAAATGGCAAAGTGGTGGGACGGTACTCCATGGATGCCATTTTTAGGGCTTTTTGCACGCGTGCCGTTGAAAAAATCGGATGTTTCGCGATGACAGTCCTGATTTCAGTATCTAAATCAAATGGCAAAGTGGTGGGACGGTACTCCATGGATGCCACTTATAGGGCTTTGTGCACGCATGCCGTTGAAAAAATCGGATGTTTCGCGATGACAGTCCTGAATCCAGTACCTTTATCAGATGGCAAAGTAATGGGACGGTGCTCCAAGTGGGTGTCCGTCCAAGATCCAGTGTCAGTGTACCGACCACATTAAAATGCTTATAATTTCTTATTTTTATGTACCTATAAAACAGTTTGAGAAAAAACGTGGCCAAGATTTTTTAATAGCTAACTGGACAACGAGAAAGAAAATGTTTTTCAATTCCTTTAATTTTTTGATACAATTTAATCAGTCCAACACTAAAGTAAACAGTCATAAAATCCCTGCGTACAGAGATTAGTTGAAGGCTACAGCTAAACCGTCTCTTTAATGAAAAACTTTCATTATAGCAGTTTAAATCTGATAAACGTGGAAAGTTCAACCGTTCCGGGGCTTTCAAGCTATCACAGAGCTTTCGAACACTACTAAACCACTACTACTACTACTACTAAACTAGTATAACAACCACTAAAAGTCTACTGTAGACTGGACTTCCTTCCATCCATGCTCAAACTTGATACATAAAATTTTGGTAGGAATTTGCGTGTGATACCCGGTTGGAATAGCATTACCCCATTTCATTTTCAGTGAGTGTCGAAATAGGCTAATGAGGCGCTGAAGGGTTTCTACCATGTCGTCTATGTAAAAACATAAAGTCTGCTAAAACCAGTCTGCCCGCGACCATGACTGATGTAACTCAGCCAAAACGTCGGGTTCCCAGGTAAATCGCTTATTCACCTATAAACTATCGCGATAAGACCCGTTAGGTAACTAGTATGTGTAAAAACATAAAGGCGTTAAACTGGCAACAATACGGTTGAGCCCTCACTCCACTAAACCGTCGGGCGTAGTTTTGGGGTCCAAACACATAGACCATTAAAAAAATCTGACAATAAATAATTGTAAGACCTAGCGTAAAAGACGGTAATTTATAGCAGCTCGCTCATACTTCGCCTACCCCGCAAGTGAAAGGGTTTCTGTACAATTCTTGAAATAATTTTGTACAGGAAAGTATCTTGTTCCATTTCCTTGTTCTATTTTTTCATGTTTAGCATGTCTGTCAGTCTGTTTCTCTACATTGCTTTTCTTTGTAACCGTATTCACAATTATGTTTTCGTACAAACAAACCATGCCAATTAACATCAAAAGTTTGATTTGTTCCTGAAGTTCGTTATAATAATGTTAATCTTTTGTATTTACAAATGGCGGATTTCGCCGTGGTTATTGTTTTGGATTTCCATTGAATTTGAAACAAGGTGTTTGTTCGTTGCCTTTTGTTTGTATAATTTAATTAATGAGGCAAAACAACAGTTAATTGTAGGTACTTTGAGATGGTAATTTCGATAATTTATTTGCATTTGAAAACATTCAACGTGTGGGATTCAATGGATGTTGCAGTTTGATAGATCACAAGTAAAATTAAGCATCGAAATTATGCATTTTATGCATATTAATAACCGTGTGATGCCGGCTTAGAATGTCATCACCTTATCTTTCCCGTGGGTGTCGTAAGAGGCGACTAAGGGAAACATTGCAACATCTTGCATTGCGCTCACCAACCCGCCTGCCAAGCGTGGTTAGTATGGTAAATATCCCGTGTACCAACCCCCTAATAGTAGGAGGCCCATGTTCAGCAGTGGACTTTATTGTGGCTGTTATAGTAGTAGAAGTATGCATATTCAGGTTTATGACACCTGAGATGAAAAAAATATATTACAGGTAGGTATGTATGTTCCGTAAGTTGACTTTACTTAACATACAAAAAAACCAACCCATTTTCGTATTTATAATACTACACATAAAGCTCGCGGCCCCAAAGTAGGATAATATTTATCGAAGGGGTCGTTTCGTTTTATCGTCCCAAATCATATTACAGGCGCACAAAGTCGGACGTTGCGTATTTGCGACAAATACCCGGACAAACGGAGACAAACAGACCCTGTTTGTGGGGGCAATGTACACAGTATCTTCCCTTAGTGCGTCCCTGGCAATAACAGCTTCCTGAAGGGTGCACAAAGACTCTGGAAAAAGATACGTTGTACACAACAACCATACGGGGTACTAGACACGTTATGTGCCATTTTCTTCAAGCATCCTATTTAGTATTTAGTCAACTAGCTGAGGCGTGCGGGCCGGGGCCAGAGTAATGCATGTATGCAGATTGGTCAGTTGTTGCGTCAGCTTATAAGTCACCACTGACTGATAGATGATCAATGATATGTGTGTAGCGGCTAAGAATACTGCCACCCCTAGTCCACTCAGGGTGTTCCATAAAAGGCGAAGTAGAGTTTCTGACATCGGCTGAATATCTGTCGACTATGGTCAACCGCATGGAGGCGGTGATACCACCCAAAAAAGCATTCGCGAAGAGGGTTGACGTCAGGCAGGTGGCCGGTCATAGAACATTGCCAAATCCTTCCACTACTTACATGATTTTGTGTTCTAACAAAACAAAACATGTTGCACCGACCCCAACTAATTAGGGATAAGGGCAGGAAGATGATGATGATCACTGATCAATGATATAGATTTGGAAGCAACCGCTTTTAAGCCTTTTTCAAAGCACAACGGTATCCAAAATATGGATACACGGGTAGCGAGACTCAATCGCTCGTCATAATATCAAAATTCAAAATTTCACGTACACACGTACCGCGTGGATACCTTTCAGGTTTGAAAAGGGCTTCACTGTGCGTCTAGAAGGTTGTGTAGTTGTAGGCACTACTAGCGTTTATTATCCGGCAGTTGCGGTAGGATTATATCTCTGTCGTTGAGACCGTCTTTTGTAATGCCGGCTACCTGGCTAGACGTATAAAACGTCTTGAATATAAAACGAAGACGTCGTGAACAGAAATGGGACTAGAATTTTAAAATCGTGTCGGAATGTGGAAAGATCTCGAATAGAGATGCAACGAATATTCGGCAACTATTCGGTAGGTATTCGGCCATATATCGGTATGTTTTTGATAGGTACTCGGTATTAGGGATTTATGAGAAAAAAAACTAATTACAAGTTAACAAAGAGAAATGCGAAAAAGTTGTCGCGACTAGATGGGCACGAAAGTCAAGCGAATACTCTTAGATAACCTGTATCTGCAAGAAATTTGCACATATTCACTCACAGCTTGACCGAATATCGAATATTAGGCGGTGTTTTTGGCCGAATACCTAATATTTCATCGGTATAATCGGTATTCGACGAAATTCATCGTTGCATCTCTAATATCGAATCACCTAAATACATTTTTCTATTTGAAATTCCGTATTTGGATGGCGTTTCGTTAGGGGATTATCGGATTTGGGAGTCAGATCTTTGTTTTACTATTCCCTCTTGGAAAGGTCAGCTTTGAGTGCGTTATTAGGAGCATTTTCCATTCGTGGAAATAACTGCAAAAGAAACGGAAAGCTTGCAACTTAAGAGTATATACAGAGAGTAACAGAAAATATATAACAAGACGAAAGGAGGTCAATGTGGTAATGAAACTGAACAACTTTCCCCATGGAATATGGGTCGAATTAAGAAAAAATAAATATAAACCACTCATAGTAAATCAATCAGCTGATCGGCGATTTTGTATGGAAGCTCCAATTTTTTTTTCACATTTCGACCCATGTTCTTTTTCCTGCCAATGACATAAAAAACTGTCGGCAAAGTGGGAATGTTTTCCTTTATTGAAGTCAGTTAACAATAACGTACATACATACATACATCACGCCTATATCCCTTGCGGGGTAGGCAGAGCGTAAGCGGCCGCCAAAACGGCCATTTACACCTCGTCTGACAATAGTTTGAGAATCATTCAGAAGACTGTGTATCAACACAGTGACAGGTTGTCAGCTTGTCGCCCATAATTGCAATACACATCAGTTCTCAAATCGCTTAGTCGCTTTTACGACACCCACGGGAAAGATAAGGGGTGATGCTATTCTAAGCCGGCACAACACGGCAAACGTAAGATCGGTATATTGGAGGAGAGGCTCATGGGACGTAGTGGAAATTGCGTTAAGCCGAGGCCTGAGCTCGCGAGATCCAGCTTCATTACTGCCGACACAGAAGAGTTTGTAGCGGACGCTGATAAAGAAAAGTATCTGGAAGACCGAGATTCCTCGGTTATTCAACAGATGTGAGATTACAAAAAAATATCAAAATAAGAGTGAGGCAACGATTTTTGGAAAATGAAACCTATCTAGATCGCCCCCGAAAACCTCTATTTACGATATTTCGAGAAAATCGTTGGACATGTTTCCTAGATTCTAGCTCGTTTAAAGGTATTAGATTACGAAGTGGGCGGAACCATTCATACGAGAAAAATACGAGGAGGAAAACTCGAGCCTTATTACAGATAGCTGCCTGCAGGCACGACTATGTCGATAATAAGTAATTGTCAATGACACATTTTCGACGAATCACAGAAAGAATGCACAGTCTTGCCATTAATTCCCCAGTTTGCTACCTAATTCTCGCACCTATAACCTAAATGACTGACACGCCATGTCAAGTAAAGAACCTCAGACGCAAAATATTACTTTCACAAACATATCCACATAATCTTATCTCGAACAACCCGTGAACTATTCTAAGTTTAATTTCTCAACATCATCTGCCTGCCCTTATCCCTTGTTGTTTGTTTAATTTATCACTTCATCGATAATGTTGATCCCCTTTCGGAGATCGTAAGTATGTACATTGTTAAAACTCATCTATGTGAGTTTCTCACAGTGTCACCAGTTCCAAAATGGACGAATTGCGTGACAAAACTAGAAGATTTCGGAAGGTAAGTTCATTCTTAAAGTGAATTTTAAATGGATTCAAAATGCAGTATTTTTCAGTATAAAACGGCACTAGAATGGAAGGAGTAAGACACTGATAAATCAGCAGTGTACAGCGTACAAAACTTGCACAGCAATCGAAAGTTTCTGCTCGGAAATTTAGCACCAAGAACTTCTGATGCCAAAGAGGAAAACAAAACAGACAGCGCAAATCCTGCAAATCCCAAAAGTACGGACAGTCGTCGGCGTAATCAAACAAACGATTCCAAGTTCGAATCAATTCCCAAAAGGATTAACTAGGATCAACTGGAATGGCGTAATTAGGAGCCAGAAGCTGAATTAACAATGTCGCGCCGACTTTCAGAACTTCACGTTAGCGCACAACGTGACCTTAGATCTGAGGATTGTAAAATACAGGAATTATTGATATAGATGATTGATATTAATAATACAAGAACGCCGCAAAGCATCTGCAATGCAACACTGGTTTTAGCCAGTATAAGTTAGTACAAGTCGAATTTAATAATCTATACGGTTTGATGTGGTGGAAGCAGATCTTTGCGAGCTTCTGGCGTGCGATTGGCGAGAAACCGCTCAAGGCCGTAGCGAAATCTCGTATCGGAGGCCAAGACTCACTTTGCGTCGTCGAGCCGGCGAAAAAGTAGGTAGTAGTAGAAGTAGTATACGGTTTGCGATTTGTACTATGTGTCCAAAACATGTTGCGCCGATGCGACCCCAAATTAATCAGAAGAAGGGCAGGATGGTAGGCTTGATGACCAGACCTTTTGACGTAACAGGATCTAAGCTCAAGATTTTTTAATTAAAGCGTCCGCTCTCAACATTGTAAACCGAACGTCCCACCGCGCATGTGCTTGCATAAAATTTGCTTCCAGATACCATCTGGGGATAACGGCTTTTGCATATTTTAGTGCTGGTCTCTTTACAGACACTTCGTTAGGTATTCTATGGGGAGGCTTAAAGTGGGGAAATAAGAAAGCTTAAAACATCCAAGCAAGGTTCTTTAAATATATTTTTTTTAAATAAGTGTTTTGATTTTTCGCTTGACCAAGTAACGGTACAAAGCAACAATATTTGGTGCAGAACCCCTTTTATATTCTTTGACACCAGACACCAGGGTTCATCTGGTCATTTGTTGACTTCGTGTGCCACACGATATGAATGGTGCCTAAATCTTTAAAAAAAACTAAGGTCCATAGTTATAAATTGCTCCCAACTCTGATATCGATGCTGAGAGCGAAATTGAAAAAAGTCAGCAGTACAAACGGCATCTCAAAATCGCAGTCAAGTCAAGATCGATCTCAGAGTAGAAAGAAGTTTTTAAATGCAGGCCTAGGTCTTAAAATAGAGAGTTTACAGAAGGTTTACTCGACCCTATTCAGGATTTTTAGTATTGTCACCTGTTACATAGCCAGGGTTGCTACTGTCAAAAATCTCAAAGTATAACAATATCAAAACAGCAAAATCTGATACAAGAACATCTGATTGAGAGCAAATTTTAATCCAAGAAATATCACGTTCGTTGCAACCACCTTCTTAGTTACCTTGAGATCCCCTGAGATTCCAGTTAAAGTCAGTAAGCGTCAAAATCGTCGCTAGTACTGAGTAGTAAATCAAATCAGCTGATCGGCAATTTTGTATGGGACGTCCAAATTTTTTTCGTATTTCGTCCTATGCTCCTTGGGGAAAGTTGTTCCTTATCACCAGCTGGTTCTGAGGTTTCGCTATCGGTCACTGGTAAAATTTCACCCCATATATTTTTGTGTGCCTGCCCTAGTGTGTAATTTGTGGCCTAGGTGTCCTTTGTGACATCCATCAGACAGGCACGTGACAATGACGAGACGACCGAATTGCGTAAACAGTCATGTCATGTGTGAGTCCAATACGATTAGAAGCCACGACACGCGCCACTTAGTAATAGTCGGGGAATTCTGGAAATTCAATGTATGGCGCCAGTTGAAGCACGCCTTTACAGCAATTTTTTTTTGCGATTAGTTACCTTTAAGCATGTTGTTTGAAACCTTAAAAGCGGAGACCCTCCGCCCGTCCGCATCACCCCCATTTTCTTTGAAATGTGTCAAAAATTATAAACTTTCCGGATTTATGAGTTAACTATAATAGTTACAAAAAAAGTGTCAAAGGACAAAATATTCCGTATTAAATTTGCTACTTAAATGTAATACATTTTTTTATCGTAACTCTTACGGTTTTCAAGATAAAACGATTTATATATAAAAAATCCCTTTTCCTGGAAAATCTATGAATGGCGCCAGTTGAAGCGCAAAAAAAAATTGCTGTAAAGGCGTACTTCAACTGGCGCCATACATTGAATTTCCAGAATTCCCCGACTATAAGTCAATGTTTGCTCGATGACCTGACCATACTGTTGTGTTGACACTATCACGGATTTGACAGCTACTACTACTACTATAACAGACACAATAAAGTCCACAGCTGAACATGGGCCTCCCCCTAGTAGGAGGGTATTTGCCATACTCACCACGCTTGGCATGCGGGCTGGTGAGCGCAATGCAAGATGTTGCAATGCGATTGCGAAATTCACCCAGGGATTGAACCCCTGGATGAATTTATCCCTTAGTCGCCTCTTACGACACCCACGGGGAAGATATGGGGTGATGGCATTCTAAGCCGGCATCACACGGCTATTTGCTATTTGACAGCTATTTTGCTAAAATTTACGGTATAATCTTCAGAGATGAACGGACAGTCTGTAAAAAATTACGGTAAATCTCGCTAATGGTTCGATCGTGCCTAAATACTTTACACGTATCCAAAAAAAAACATTTTCTAGAGCAGATAATCTGTATTATTTCCTTGTGTGTGCTTGTTATTTATTTATAATCGTAATCCTTGCAAAGGCTCAGTCAAAATGACATCATAAGATACGGAATTCGGTGTTATTGACTATCTTTGGCAACTGACCGCGAACATTCGCAGAAATACGGAAATAATTTCTTAAATAATACCTTTTCTGTACTGTCATTAAAATTAAACCTGAACTAAATGGATTGTTAATGACCCGAATGCCTCAGAAGGAGGGTAATGTTTTTCGACAGTATGTATGTGGGTATGTAAGTATTACTATGTATGTGGACAAGAAAATATTTTTGACGGACCACAGTCCAAACGACTGGGCGGATCTGGGCGTATGAGGTGTCGTTAGATTCGTCTCAGCAGCCACTGTCTAGTCTACTTAAAATTTCATAAATTCAAAATGGCGGATTAGAAACGCAAAATACAACTTTGAAATTACCGCAGTCGGGTTTTAGTTTTCTAAATACATCAGCTTGTTTGAAAACATATAAAACAAACAATGCATGATATGGCCAACACGACCTCGGCCAATTATTTTGGTCTGTCCTTCGGGGCCATCGATCCGTAACGATTACTTCATACATGGCATTTTGAAACGAGTTATGGAATTAGTACCCTGTAATTTTGTAACTAGAATAGCTACGGTTTATTCGTATGTAGATTCCATCATTGTTATGAAAACTATGCATCATTTGAATTACATTTGTTTATTTAGATTGAAAGTGCTTTTCAATAGAACGTCATTTGTAGACAAACTTCATGTCGTATCTAATAGATTATTTTACAATAACAAAAATCAATTGAAAATACATCGGCTAGACTCATTTAGCTTTTATTTTTACTTCTTCTGCCATATGACAATAGGATCTTTTTTCTTCTTCTTCTTCTATTTGTGTGGGACACCGAATCGTCAAACGACCCGATGATCCCTGGTGTCAGAGTTGAAACCATGAACGAGCTCAACTGGACTCTCTTAAAATCCCGTGATACATATTGGCTTCAGCACTAACACGTGTTCTGCTTTATTTATCTCAGAAATCCGGGATTCTAACTTAGTTTCGTATTCCCAACAGACCTCTATTGCTCATTCTGTTCACTTCAATGTGTTAATATCTTTAAGACCTCCGGTATTTAAGTTTAAAACTAGGTGCAAACTAGTTGGCACTGAGTTCAGAGAATTCTTTTAAATTTCGAAGTTCGGAAAAGACTGTTTGTTGGATAGAGCTTAGATCGCTTCGAGCGTGACATGCTCGCTCTAAAGCTATTAAAACTTATTTCACAACTATCTCACAAGATTCCTAACTAAATTTAAATAGACTTTCTTATTGTTTCACGACGTGCCCGTGTATTTCTCGACTCTTCAGATATTACAACATTCCCAGAACAAACCCACCTTAGTATTTTTTATCAGAGTTTTTCGTGATTTCACGTGCCTATTTCTCTATTACCAGTATTAAGATAACATGCTTTCCTTCTTATTGTTCACACCATTCTACATCACAATCACGCCAATGGAGCGCCAGCTGATCATCAAGATAAAGTCATTGTCGATATGTCTAACAAATATAATGGGCAATTTCAGGGACGGTTAAGTATTGTCACATATTATATAATAGTATACTAGGGTAGTCTGTTGTGTATCGCACTATAAGTATTCCGAATGCGTCAGTTAGTTGCGTGGGCGTTTCGAATCTGTTTTCGGAAGATCTGCCTATTGATTGTCGTATCTTACGACGTCTTGAGAAGACGACGCGACGGAGCATGCAAATTTCCTGTCCTGCCTGACAGGCGCGGGAAGTGATTTGGCACGTGTTGTGGCTAAAATTAGATTTAAGAGATATATAATCATTTGTCTTTAGATTTTTCTTTTCTTTTGTATTTACTTGTTCTTAGTCGTGGTTGCTGTGGTTTTCCGATTGTGTGGGGAGGTCAGGTGAACTTAAAATGCGTTCTGCGCCTGCTAGTCTGATCTTACTTCATAGGCAGTTTCGTCTCTGTCACATCTAATCTTCTACTTTCCAGAGATTATTATTATTATTATTATTGTCAGCCTGTGACGTCCCACTGCAGGGCAAAGGCCTCCCTCCCTTTCTTCCATTGTTCCCGGTTTTGGGCCGCTTTCCAGAGAAAACCTTTAAAAACATATACGGTCAAAAGGTGAACAATATACTTCAAATGCAATTTTTCCGATAAATCAGGTCAATTACATCCCTCTATGGCGGCGCTACTCGCTTTGTCATCACATGCGTCTAATCGATGCTTGCAGCATGTAGGCGGTGTACCTAAGTGACACAGATAGCTAGTTCTTTCTTATTATTCCTGCTTAGAACAAAATTTTCTACTCTAAAGTAGGCGAGTGGGACGAGTGGGGCGAGGGAGAGTAGGTAACCACAGAAAGTGGTTTTAAGAGGTTTGCAAAGGCACACTTGAAGGAGCTTTTTACTCTGTTTTTGAAAAATATCATATTTCAGGCTATCGTAAAAAGTATTTCTTCCAAGTACTCAAAGCCATAGCATTCACAGACACGTATCTACTAGACTGACAGCGTGTTTGACCATCACGCGCCACGTTTGTTTGTATACCGTACGACTGTAGCGTTAGAATTAGACCCGCATTAGATCATGAGTGCACCAAAGGGCATTTCGTCCTTCCAGCCGTCTTGTGCAACGGCTGTGATCGGAATACTATACAAGACTTCATCTATATAAGGTCCAATTAAATTCACTGCAAATATTTTATGGGCAGACCAAATAAAATTTAAGCATGTACTATGCAAATTTTTAAATAAATCTACACGCTAGTTTTCGAGAAAATTCCATTTAACTAAAAAATAAAAACGAAAAAAGTGCACCCTGTTTGTCCTAGAAACAGACCACTAAACGCTACTTCAATGAATTTAATTTACGCGCCAAAAGGTGCTGTGATTGGTTGGTTGTTAGTGTGTGTGCCGTGTAAATTAATCCTGTCTACGTGGCGGAACGTCAGTCGGGTAGGCCAAAGGATGTTCACGTAATTAATTTAAAACTTTGTTTGAAAAAGAAAAAAAATCTAGCGTGTCGATTTTTTTTAAATGTCTTAGATGTTTTTCTTATATTTACGCATGCCCTTAAAATATTTGCAGTGAATTTAATAGGACCTTATACAAGCAAGTCATCCAGATAGGTCTTAGTCACTTTAAGTTACCTATCTAGGAGATTCGCCTTGAGCAAGTCCTTGGGATTTCTCAAAGTTATTCGGTTTATCTATTTGTCACTTTGTGTAAGATTTGGTTAGGTCAGTTTGTTTAGGACAGGCAAAAGCGATGAATAGGCTAAATTGACCAATAACTTTTATGATTGTCCTTTAAGCCAACTGAAACCATTTTACAAGCAGCTCGTCCGAAGGTTCCAAAATTGTAGGTTCGAAAATACGTTCTCAGTGTTCGAAGATTGAAGAATTGCCTACGTCAAGATCTACAGGTTTCACCTTGAGACTTACACGTTTCTCTCTATAGCAATTTCATTAATGCAACCTTTTTTCATGATTGAATAATATGATTCGTATATTTTCCAGATGTACCTACGCATTTTGTTGCCCTTGCCCTTTTATTGTTCGGGTGAAATGTGGGCTGTGAATCTTCTTACGTGTCTTTTTAGCAGATTGAATCTGATGATGAGATAGAGAAGTTTTCATTTCGCAAATGTATTTCATCTTACACAAAACAAACACATAGGATGCCGTGTGATAACGGATAAGAATACTGCCACCCTTAGTCCACTCAGAGTGTTTCGTAAAGCCAACGTAGAGTTTTTAACCTCGGCTGAATATCTGTCGACTATAGTCATACCACCTACAATAGCATTCTCTAAGAGGGTTGACGTCAGGCAGGCGGCCGGTCATAAAACATGGCCAAATCGTTTTGCTACAGTTGAATATAAAGATGATGGTGTTAATTGGAAATAGGTAGGTATATTATAGCTACTTTATTATAACATGTATGTGTCACAGTATATTAGTAGTAACGTGATACCTATGTTAATCCGATCTTTAACATAACTCTCGCCTCTACTTACCCTCCTATATACTATACTGTACCTACATTTTACTCGCGCTTCACAACAAATTAAATTTGAATAACTTTAGCCAGATTACCAAGGCAAGGCAGTCTCTAAGGAATAGACTCCGGAAATAATTATTTCAATATATACGTGGAGGTAATGTAAAATTTATGTTTACTTAACATTCTAAGTAACGAAATGATGGAGCTAAGTAGCTCCAACACTTCTATTACTTATTTTTTTCAGGCCCAGGGTTTGAGTGAATACAATGATATTATATGTTACTAGCGTAATGTGAATATATAAGAGTCAGAACATGGATGAAAAATAAGTATAGAATGTGATACGGGAACAATAACTAGTAGTTATATTACACGTATTGACAGCCGATGTGGCGCAGTGGTTAGCATGCCTGCCTGCCACGCAAAGGTTCCGGGTTCAATTCCCGCTGGGGTCACTCACAAAGTTGATATTTATCACTTTGTGAATTTGATCCCAGTCTGGTTAGGACATTGCAGGCTGAACCACCTGATTGTCCGCAAGTAAGATGGTTCCGTGCTTCGGATGGGCACGTTAAGCCGTCGGTCCCGGTTGCTGTCTATGATGGCGGTCGTTACACAACCATGTCAGAGGCCTGCTACTTGCAGTAGGCGGTTGAAAAACTCTGACACCAGGGTTCATCGGGTCGTTGAACGACTCGGTGTCCCACACGAAAAGAAAGAAAGAAGATTACACGTGATTTGACGAATTTCTTCCTCTATGTCTGTATTTCAGAATTCGTATACGAAAATCTGCCATGAAATTGTGCCCGTATCACATTCTATACTTATTTTTCATCCATGTTCTGACTTTGATATATTCACTCAAACCCTTGGCCTGAAAAAAATGAGTAATAGAAATGGTAACGTATGTCGAGTTACTTGTGATTATATCAGTCGTTGGGCACTTCGTTGGGCACTTCCTTGCACGGAACAGAACTACGACTTTAAAAAATTTAGTCCCAGAACCTGCTTTAAACATTTTCACCATCGATTTGTTGTAGTACTAGCAAACTAATGGAACAACCACAGCACGTCGAACCTAAATTGTTACATTAGCGTGCACCCCGATTACCAAACATGTCACAGCGGTGAATGCACAAAGCCGACAATCGAACCGATTGAAGCCGACTGTTTCATAAATCAAAACTGTCTGATCGCAACCCCAATAATCCTGATTCCTCATTTGACGTTCCACCGCAATGCAATCCGATTTTCAGATTAAAAACTTCAGCATGAAGCTCGGAGCTTAAAGCTTAAGGTCTCCTGTATAGAGCATAACAAGTTCCGTGAAAACATAACGTGGACAATACGAAGAGAGGACATTTAAAAAATACTCTCGAAGACAGCACAATAAACTGTTAAAATTATAAGGGGTGAACCAGCCTATGAAACTGTACAACTTTCTCCAAGGAACATAGCTCGAAATATGAAAAAGTTTCACTTACAAAAATGCGTTGGCAGAGTTTATTTATGTACGGTCCAAATAATTTTTTTCGTACTTCGACTCATTTTCCTTGGGAAAAGTTGTAGTTAGTTCTAGTTACTAGTTCAGCCATTAAATCAGTTTATGTTTTACTCCCTGTATATAGGCTAACCTGTGCCAGAAACGCGTCAAGATTGAATTCACATTGTACCAGTAAATATTTGCCCTAGAGTAAAGACTATGAAATCTAGACACACGGCAGTGTGTCCGCCAAGTTCGAGCAAAAAAAGCGACACACCGGCCGTGGGTTATATTACACGAACCATTTCGGGCCAAGTTCGACCCACCTATAACTCAAAATCTATTTTATCTACGCATATGAAACTTCTAGTATCTGTCGAGATCTACTTACTTATCTAAAATACAAAATTTCATTAATGTACCTATTGTAGGTCTTGAGATATTGACGTCAGAAAATCGCTATTTTTACTATACACTCACTGACTGACTGACTGACTGACTCACTCATCAAAAACCTAGACCACTTCCAATGGTCGTATTGACTTGAAATTTGGCATGGAGGTAGGTTTTTAGGTCAAGGTAAAGGAAAAAATCTGAAAATGGCCAAGTGTAAGTCGGTTTTAAAAATAATGAAGGTGTAAATTCATACCCCTAAGGAACTAAAACAAAAATTTTATCTATATTCTCCAATCGTCGTACCGACCTACAATTCGTTACGAAGGTTTGTATTTAGTCAAAGTAAAGTATAAATGAGATATTTCCTTACCTAACTTAATCATAAGAAAAAAAGAAAATAAACCTTACAAAAATAATGGAATCCACCCAAAACATAAATGTGAAGCTGCCAAGTTCGATAATATTGAATGCTTCGCCTATAAAATGAGATCTAAATAAGTACCAAGTTCCATACACAGACCTCAGTTAAAAATAGTTACAGGAATGCACACTTGATTTTCCGCAGTTTGGAAAGTAGATTCTTATTTCCAAACTGCGAAAAATCAAGTGTGCATTCCTGTAACTATTTTTCTGTGTATGGATGTAAGTTCTGTGTATGGAACTTGGTACTTATTTAGATCTCACTTATTTTATAGGCGAAGCATTCCAATATTATCGAACTTGGCAGCCTTTCACATTTATGTTTTGGGTGGGATTAGTATTCTCCAGAAGCCCTACGCATAAATCCTCTAAAGTAATCGAACGTGAATTTATCACGTCTTTGTGCGATAGAAATTCCCATTAGAGATGGGCCAAACAGGTTTCATCGAATACGAGTATTCGGTTAAAGTTTTGCCGAACCTTCAGGCGAATTTTTCGCCAGGAATTGATTCATATAAAACAGGTATAGATAGAGTCTGTACTAGTTTGCGCAAAGCTCAAAAATTAGTAGCGGACGTCTTTGCTCGCACGCTACCCCTCCACACACAGACAAGTAAAAAATAATTGCTACACTCCATTTTCAAGGAAATCTATTTCAAAACAATACACTCTTATTCGGCCAAATATTTGGCTAAGTCGCCGATATATCTTCCTAACATGCCGAATACCGAACATAAAACGAATATTCGGCTCATCTCTCATTTCCATGCGATTTGACCGCTATTCGAGGTAAAAGCTGTTATGCCGTTTTTCGTTCACGTAAACAGTGTCATTGGGCGAATACAAATTAGCATCACCCGGACATTGACCTCTGTAATGAAGGTTCGGAAATTTTGCATCGAACTAATCGATATACATCCGCATAGCGTCATAAGGATTTGGGCAAAACATGCCGCAGCAATGTACATAGTACTTATCCGGAGAATTAGCATTGAACGGTTTACTAAAATCGAAGTAAACGGAAGTATTATTGCTCACTCGACCTACGAAATATATTTGGAAGTTAGTACTTAGCCCCTTTCGGTTACATCTGAAATTCAAGGTTAAGAACCGTTACACGTTTCGGAGTAGAGTTTTTGTTACGCATAAGCAGTCGTATACTAACTTTTAACGTCACCATAAAACGTACACGTGGAATAATTTGGGAAGGTAATCTTTTTTTCACGAGGCTGGAGACCGAATTACATATTTAGTTGTTTAAATTATAGCCAAGAGAAACAGGTGCATAAACGAAGGGCAAAAGTCGAGGGCTAAGTAAGAGTGTTGTTTAATAAATAAATTAGCGAGTTCATTAGCTCTTTGATCTGTTCATATTTGAAATTCAGATGCGTCAGCTGCTTGCCCAAGTCCCAAGCTGGTCTGTTTGCTAAGGCTCTACATATTTCATCAACTAACAATCGCTTTACGAATAATTTAAACTGGAGTCAAGAGCCAAGTTTCTTTAAAACATCCCAGATTTCATTCATCACAAAGCATTTACGTCAATGGCAATCACAATTTTTACATAACAATAGTTACCAAAAACTATCATCAATCTGAAAACGAGAATAGAACTGTTTCAAAAGATCTCCAAAATCACAATATCAAAAGATTATATTATTGTAGTTTCGTAAGCCACGAGAAACAACATATGAATGAGACTGCTCAAATCTGTTCAAGGACCTCGCCTTGGATAATAGCTACTTATATCCAACTGACTTTATGAGCCTCCACACGTAGCCTTCGCCGTCTGGAAATAATTCATTTATAGAGGCGTGGCAATCGATTCGCGTGCAGACAGACAAAGCTCGTCTCATACTGGAGACATAAATTATTCAGCAGTGGCAGAGTTGCCAGGCGATCCCTTGAAAAAGTTCGTAATGTGATTTAGAAAGGCGCGAAGTAGGGACTCAGCGAGTAATTTGCGGAGGCGTCGCGACCGCCACCCTACGGCACGCGCCGCGCTATGCATTCAAGAGTAGCTCCATACACATGCAACCTTCACCCACCACTAATTTGCCTAACAAACTGTTTCATTGCAGGTACTCGGAACTCCGGACGCGAACGTGAATCGAAAATGTGCCGCGAACAAGTGACTTCATTACGGGGTTCGGACATACCGCGAGTGAAGTGTGAGAGTAAAAGTTAAGATGTGTTACTAAATACGACACGACGTCGAACTTCTCTGAGTGGGGGTCGCTGGCGACCGCGGCCAGCGATGGTATGGACGGTGTGTTCGGGAATGAGAGCGACGGGGGGTGGAATGCGACCGAGGCGCGGGAGACTGCGGACTTGTACAACTACTGGACGTGGAGCATCCTGGACGGGGCGCTCATCGTCCTCATCATAAGCGGGAACACGCTGACCATCATGGCAGTTACATTATCCCGCCGGCTGTCCTGCCTCGTCTCCAACCAGTTCGTGCTCAACCTGGCCATCTCCGACCTCATGGTGGGCCTAACGCTGCCCTACCACCTCGTCTTCTACCTCGACAACGAATTCGGCAAGATCAAGTGGTCCTGCCTGATGCGGTTCATCCTCATCATACTGGCGTGTCTCGCCTCCATTTACAACATCATCGCGATAGCCGTAGATAGGTAAGTCGGTAATATTCTTAGGACTAAAATCGAAGGAATAAAAGTACGAAAATAGCGGGTAGCGAGCCAGTCACGCTATGGGACGCACGGAATCGTTTCTGTGGAATACGAAATATAACGTGACTTAACCCAGCTGACTCTTCTATTCTTGAATTATGGCATAAAGTTTAAGATTGATGCTTGTCCAATAAACTGTTGGTAGAACATGAAAGCTTATATTGTAGAATTAAACTTTGTGGTAATCCCAAAGAAGTTCCAAGTAAAACCTGTTCATTTCGGATACCTTTAGGAGTGACTATAGTTAGTACTGATTACGTAGGTGACCCTTCCCCTTTTCATAACATAAGTGTTTGACACACATTTTTCTAACTTAAAAAGCCAGCTAAACCCATCCGTTTAACATGCCCCCGTGTGTTTTCCAGGTACATAGCCATAGTCCACCCGCTGCACTACAGCCGGTACATGACCAAGGTGGTGACGCGGCTGCTGATGAGCGCAACCTGGACCGTCGCGCTCTGCATCAGCTGCATCCCCATGTTCTGGAACGACTGGCACGAGGGCGTCGCCTGCGAGATGCACATGGTAACTGCTTCACTTACAATACCTATCATCATGTAATTATTATCAACCTCAGCTTATACCACTGCAGGGTTGGGCCTCTTCTCTGCATCGCCAATCCTCACGGGCCTGTGCCCACCTTGAGATGTGAGATTTTAAACAAGTTAGATATAATTTTAAGTATTGAACCGGGTCTATCGCGATAATTATTTAGGTAAACCTTTATAATTTACCTCATAATTATTCTTTACATTACCTCATAATTTATCGCGATAGACCCGGTTCAATACTTAAAATGTGTGAAGCTACAGACTAAGTTTAGTTGAATCTAAAGCACTCTAGGCTAACACGAAATGTATGTAATATCATTAGACAAATGGCATAGTCTTGTTATGTTAATTTATGTTTGATGATTTAGATGTATGAGGCGCGGTGACTTAAACTTGTGTTAGTGCGATTTAAAAGCAGTGGCAGCTAATAAATAATGGAGGTGCGTTGCGAACTTTCATACCTAATGTACTTAAACTAAGAATCAATGTTCGCAAAAACTCATAGAGAGAGAAAGAAAGATTCAATGATATTATATTTCATTTGTTCTACATAATATCATCCTTCTAGTACAGTTTCTTGTAAGTCGAAACCTTCTTCTTCAGGTTCTACAGTTTTTTGTCATTTGCACTAACGCCTCACGATATCATCCACACAGAGACTTTTTGCCCATTGATTTGCCTGCTCAGTCAGATACTAAATGTATCCGTGTTTTGACAAAGTTATTCAACCATTCCAGGTGGTACCCAAGAGGTACACGACGTTGATCCTGGTGCCGATGTTCTCGCTCATCTGGCTGGTGATGTTCATACTGTACTGGCGCATATGGCGGGAGGCGACCTGCCACGCCAGGAGAATGAGGGCCAACACCTGCTGCCCAGCCGGCGGCAACGACTGGAAGAGCATACAGGTATACCATAACCATAACAGCGACAACAGTCCACTGCTTGAAATAGGTCTGCCCCTATCGGAGGGTCTTACCATAGATACCACGCTTGGCAAGGATTGAGCGCAAGATGTTGCATTTACAGGGAACGCTGCAGCCCATTCCCTGGTAGTAGCTTTTTATTACGACACCCACGGGTAGATTTGCCGCCACCACACGGCCAGAGACGTAAATACATACAAATACATGTATGACAACCCTTAGTTTTAGGAGACAGAAAGTCAACTGCTGGGCGGACATGGGCCTCTCGTAAAAACAGGTTTTTTTGTAAGCACAGTGTGTGGAAGTTCTATACCACGCTATTGACCATTCATGTAAATTGTTGAGTAAACTTAAGTACGTAATTCCGACGAGACGATAAAAATATCACTTTATCATAATGGCGACATACATTGCGTTAGTCTATTATATGACGTAGTTGCATGCATGACATGTTGTCTTGACAATAAAATCACAGAACCAGTCCAGTCCAGTTCAGTGGAAACAGGATTACCGACTATGCCAAACGACTACGTAATTATGTTTTTTTAATAATCCTACTTCTTATTTTCTGATATCCTCTAAATAGTCATGGTCCTTAGCAAAAAAATACTGTTTTGCCGGCACAGTTGATGCCGCTTTGCTCAGTGATACTAGGGACCATTGTGAATGATTCCATCCGAGGAAATGAAAAATCCATCCACTGGATTTCAAGATGGCGGACCTTCGTTTTTTAGTATGGCACTAAAAAAAATATTCTTCTGGAGCCCATCGTGTGGGGTATCAAATGAAAGGGCTAGACAAGACAATTTCAAAAATATATCGTTTTAATACATTTATATTGCCCTCTTAGAAAAAAATCAACTTACATTTTTAAAAGTAGTCAAAACATGCCAAGTTTGAGGTCCAGTAGGTACAAAATGGCTGTCATATAGTTTCATAAAAGTATGCCAAATGATCCACCATATCCTTAACTCTAACGTGACGAAAGGAATTTTGAAAATAATAAGATTTAATGTATATTTTGCAATGGAATGTAGATCATTGGGAACTGCAGTAGGTTAGTAAGAACTGCTTGTGCGCCTCCATAATAATGTTTAAGATGCAATTCTCATCATGATTGCTTTTACACTTAAAGCTAGATTATGATGTGCCGGATCATTTTGAATCTTCGGGCACGTTTGTGCCCCAGCCAAGTCGAATAAAAAGTTGCTTTGCCGTACCATATTTCTCTTAAAGCAGTTTTGGCCAAAGTTGAGACCCCTTTAACGATATGTTGGATAAAAATAGAAATATTTAAATTAGCAGATATAGAAGCTCTAAATGGAGTAAAATACTTAAGTTTAAGAATAGAAACAAAACAATTAACTGTGTGATTCTATGTGAATACACAGGATTACCATTTTAAATTTACAGCGAAATAGCATTCATTGCAGTTTTAATTGTAGAATAATGTTAGTGTTTAGTGTATAAATATGAAATAAAATGATTCTAAAGTTATTTCGTACCGACGACGTCGTGGATTGCACAACGTTTCTGGTGGAGTGGCGGACTTGGCTGTCTTTAACAAAATATATCCTGCAAGTAGTAAGTATATAATTATTTGTTTTTGCAATTATTTAATTTCGGTCGCTCAAATAGGCCATATTTGACAACTTTCAGATATAAGGTTATTTTTCTTTGATGATGTGTTTTTAGTATGGGCTGTCAAATATGGCCCATTGCAACGACCGTACTCGAAGTCAATATTTTATGTACGAAAACTCTCTTTTTTTTGCGGTAGATATACCTAATGAGTGGAGAGACTTGCTTTTTTTTGAGTTGTGTTTTGATGGTATCTCATATTTTTACTTACATAAGGCTTTTTTGATCTCACTTCATTCATATACCTAATCACATGTAATCTAAAAGTGCTTTAGAAGTTTTATGGTCCATCGAATGAGTAACAGATTTAAGGGAATTGTTTAGTTTCGTATCAAATGGGCGCGCGGCGCTGGCAACACTGTTCGTCATTGTCTCGTCCTGTGGCCGTGCGCTCGCATCGTTGATGCGAATTTTAATTATAAATGGTGTAATTTAGTGTGCTTTCGGTTTTCTCGTGTGGTTTTCCCTGTTCGGTGGGGAAGTGAACCAAGTGGATTTGGTTCCGGCGCTTTGCTTGAGAGTCACGCGGCCGTCGGCAAAATATAACCTCACTTTTCGTTCGCTCGCGTCGTGGCTGCCGATAGCTACATATTTTTAATTGTTTTCTTGATTGGAGGCCAACGGGGCCGATTTCTCATTCGGAGAGAAATCTTTTAGTCATTTTGTGTTAAAAAACATTATTTGATGCCGAACTATGAACAATAGTGAACCCAAGTGCTTGTGAAAACTAAGCTGTGAATCTGCGACTGATTGACGGGACGGAGTGCCACACGAGCTGGTGTCCGGGTGCAGTAAGTCTAGTACCTAAATTCCAATCCAAAATGTCTTCCTCCAAAACCTGATACCTTTTTTCCTGTCAAAAACTAGACTTACAAGGAAACGGCGGCGTCATGGTTCGCACGGTAAGCAATTCGCTGCTAGGCCCTGTTTAAGTAGACTTTGGAAACAAGAATTTCTCGGCCGGAAACTTTCCGGAACAAAATTCTCTCATTAAATTTATTTTATTTAGCTATAGTAAAGAGCACTACGAATCGTAGTCAAATGTTGTTCCGAGGCTGATCGACCATTTAGTTTTAGATTTTAAGATAACTTTAATTTGCTTCCACTGCGCTAAGATCAGCTTCGGAATCAAACAGGAATTGAATGATTTTTTGAAATATTGAATGTTTATTTAATGACTGTTTGTTTCCTTAACACACAGGTTTCAAATGTTATCCAAAATATCGTTGTTTTGGGCATCGAAATTGGCCTGAACTGTTTCGAGAGAAACAATTTAATTTAATTTAATCATTCATTGTAGGTACCTACACAAAAACAACTACAGAACAAATACAAAAATAAAATCGGTACAGCAGGCACTACCTATTTCTAACATGAATTTTTCTTATAGGCCTACTAAACTGAGATAGCATTCATGAGTAGAGCAACATGGTACCTATGCCTTTTTACTCAACTTGGCGGGGGCACAACCGTGCCCGCAGATTGAAAATGATCCAGCACATCATAATCTAGCTTTAAGTGTAAAAGCAATCATGAGAAGAATTACATCTTAAATATTTATGAAGGCGCACAAGCAGTTCTTACCTACTAACCTACTGCAGTTTCCAATGATCTACTTTCCATTGCAAAACATACATTAAATCTTATTATTTTCAAAATTCCTTTCGTCACGTTAGAATTGAGGATACGGTGGATCATTTGGTATACTTTTATGAAACTATATGTCAGCCATTTTGTACCTACTGGACCTCAAACTTGGCATGTTTTAACTACTTTTAAAAATTTAACTTGGTTTTTTTCTAAGAGGGCAACTGAAATATATTAAAACGATATTTTTTGAAATCGTCTCGTCTAGCCTTTTCATTTGATACCCCACACGATGCGCTCCAGAAGAATATTTTTTTTAGTGCCATACAAAAAAACGAAGGTCCGCCATCTTGAAATCCAGTGAATGGATTTTTCATTTCCTCGGATGGAATCATTCACAATGGTCCCTAGTATCACTGAGCAAAGCGGCATCAACTGTGCCGGCAAAACAGCTTTCGGGTGATATTTGACCGTACCCGCTTAGACTAAAATAACATAGGGTTTATCTAACAATTTTGTTATGTCAGTAGCTGACTAGTTAGTTTTCTATGTATGAGGAAACGCACGAAGCACTACCCGTCCTACAAATAGCCTGTTAACGAACAGTGTTGATGTTGATGTAAATTGGACGATCATGGCGAAAATTTGATTATTAACGAGCTACAGCGAGAGTATTCACAACATCGGATGCGTATCATGCCACGTTATTAAAGCAAATATGGACACTGAAAATATAATTTTCATAATGAGATGCATAGAAAAAGTTCTAAATAATGAAGAAGTGAAGAAGATTTATGCAAAGTAATTCAAGTTGAAAAGAAAACTTCACAGCTACAATAAATTATACCTTGGTAAATGTGAGAATTTCATTAATTTTGTCCTTTCTCTTTAATTTCAGGTGGTACTTCTAGTCCTGGGGTCCTTTTCAATATGTTGGATGCCGTTCGTGGTGGTGGCGTGCGCGCAGACGCTGCCGGTGAAGGCTCTACACAACCCTGTCGCATATCGGCTGACGTCATCACTCGCCATGTCCAACTCCGGGATCAACCCGCTCATCTACGCGTGGAAGAACGCAGGCTTCCGAGCGGCGTTCGCCAAGCTGCTGCGATGCAAACGGCCTGATACTTCGGAGTACAGAGGCTCCCCGGCGCCGGAGAGGAAACGAGGCTCAGTGGCTTTACGGGAAGGCTCCATCACGCGGTCCAGCGCCCCTAGCGCTCTGTCAAGCCTCGGCGGACGACCCGCGAGGTTGCTGTACGTGGAAAGGGAAACCGACACGTCCCGGTGTCGGATCATTGAGAATGCAGGGTATATCGACGGCGAGGGGGGTGACGCGAACCCCTCGTACGCCCCGGACGGACCTACTCCAGTGCACCGAGCCAAAAGCGCTAACGGCACTCCAGACTTAGTTTAGTGACGTGAATCGAGTGAACGTTCACAGACGTTGTTTGAGGGAAACGTGAAACGCTTCTAGGATTTAAAGTTGTTAGTTTAGGTACCCCTCTTCGCATCTAGGTACCTTCTACGCTCAAGTTTTTAAAAGCTTTATTGTTGAATTTTTATTGAGAGATTCTAATGAGTTTCCTGCCATAAACAAATTTTAATATGAATAAAGAGAGTTTTCTGTCAACTACATTGAGATGTTTAAATGGTATACTTAATTGTAATTAAAATGTTCGATGTAATATGGAAATTAAATTATATTAAATAATGACGGTGTAGCGTGTTTTATTTCAAGCCATGCAACAAGTTTTATACCAGTAGCGCCATCTATGCAACATGATGAGAACTTGTGTAGAAGAGAGCAAACAACAAGGTAAACCTCTTCTCAACCGACCTTCGTGGTACGTTGCAGATAGAGCAGGATAAAAATCATAGATGGCGTTGTTCGCACCAAAACAAATGCGAACAGAAGACGTGAAAACTAAATAATATTATGAAATATTTAATTTTAGATTTTCCGCAATTTATGCAAATAGATAATTTATGCTTAAAGTAGAAATAAATGAATCATTGCTAAGATATAGCAAAACAATCAGTTCGCAAGTAAGTGGATACGCGATATGATTTAAACTAAAGTGTGTCAAGCAGACATAAACAAGTTATCCTCGTAAGGCCCAGATGCCTTTTAAAAGGTATGTAGCTTTGTAGTGGTTCAGACCCAAGCCCTTGCAAGATTTACATCATAAAGCAACCTTATTGCTAGTGCATATAAGGTTCATTTTACTTTGTAGAAACATACCTTTTAAAAGGCATCTGGGCAGTTATCTAAAGAAAGCTGATAAATGTCTGGGCCTTACGAGGTTATCAAAATATGATTCATAGTTAAAAGTATCACGACATTAAAATTAGTGTATCGTTTATTCGTGTCTGATAAAAGCATTAGAAAGGACAGTAAAATTATAGCTCGACGCTCGTCTCGTAATGAGAAAGAAACTTATCTAAAATTCTGAAGGAAATAAAAAGACAAACAGGTGCATAGTATTAGGTATCAAATAAGTAGGTCAAAACTCACCTCAACTCCTGTCACGCCGAGCGCTGTCACCAAGTTGGGCGTCATCCGGAAAGGCACCTTCTCGGGAACTCGCAGAGTCTTCCCCTTCTCGAAACACACGTTGTAGTCTATATGCACCACTTCACCAGACGTCAAGTCCACTAACACATTGTCCAAATGTCTATCACCGAGTCCGATTATGTAGCCGATCGTACTCATGACGGCTACGGAGTAACTGTAGCGGCGAGTCGTTTGCCACCACTGTTCTGGAGTCACACTACCGCACCACAGTTCCCGGTACAACAAGTCTTTAGGCGTCTCCGCGGCTAACTCTTGCATCACTTGTTTCAGGATCGATACCGGCCACTCCTTCCGATTCTCAGTCGAAATACCCGCTTCTTTCAACAGGGGATTCAGTTTGTTGTAGAATAGTTCTGATGGACGCAGCACATTAACGGTTTTGTTAGTTTTGGCGGATATTATAGCTGCCTCTCGATTTTGCCAACGCTTGTATAATGCGAACAAAGCAGTTACGTTGTCTACCCAACTGATAAGACCCGATCGAGGACCCAAAGGTATGACAGAGTAGTGGCGAGCTCGGTACGTCTGGTTGTCGTTGTTTTCAGAATCACGCGCCATCATTGTATTTGTGATTGAGAGCAGTTGCATTATCCTTTCATCAAGGTGTAGGTCTTCTAGTCCTTTGAATAGATAGGTATAGGCTTTACCATCTGATCCGTAAAATACAAGCTTTTTCGGTCTGGTCTTGGTTGGAAGTATAGCAACATTATTTTCAACAGACTTGATCGTTACTCTTGTTGCTCTTTGATGTGTATGCACTCCAGGCATTGTTATGACCGTGTTTTTCATTTCAGCTAACACTGGGCTGATATCAGACATCTTCAGGATATAGGCAGTTCTTTTGTTTACTTTCTGCTGCAGTTTTATTTGTAACTGTTTCAGAGGTGCCCATGATTCAGTAGGTTTTTCTGGATTAGTGGGGTTCTTCAACTTTTCAATCACTTCAACAATTAGATTATGAAATTTAGTTTGGAATGCCACTTCATGTGGTGTTTCAGGTTTGGCTGATGTCACTTGGTGTAACTGTTCTAATACATATACAACTGGCTCAATAATGATGCGATGTTTTTCTTTGATTAATTTCTCTTTGTCCTCAGCTGAGAGGTTGTCATTATTTTTCACTTTAGTCACTTCAGTTTCTAGCTGTGATAAACGTTTATTAAAGTCAGAATGGTGTTGAAGCAGGGTGCCAAGACATAGTTCATCCCATAGTAGGTTTATTCTCTGAAGTTCCTTGACTAATAATTTTACTTGTAGAATAGTCTTGGGAGCTTGTTTGGCTAGTGTTTCTACCATATCTAAGAAGCAAGAGTTTAATTCATTGTTAGTTACTTTCTCACTTCCAGCATCATCCAGTTCATAATTGTCATCTCCGCTGCCTGGGTCAGTCGAGAGATAAGACTTGACCATGCCGAGTTCATTCATATCATTTTGCTCACTTTCCACAGCGCCAACGACAGCAGGGAATGTAATCAGATGGGGAGTATCTTCTGCCAAACGACATAGTAGGTCAGAAACACATTTTCTGACATAGGTTTCGGGATGGTTAAGCCTCGAAAATAATTGCGGAATGATAACTTTCCAAGGTTGTGTAGGTGTGTTTGCCAAACCTGATTCTAGAACAGTTTGTAATTCCATGGCGTGCTTTACTATTAACCGTAGAAGTCGTAAAGTTGCATTGACTACAGCATTTTCTCCGCTATGATTTATATAATCGGAAGCGCAAATTAGTTGCAGGAACTTGAAGTAAGCATCAGCGGATAATTCGAAGTAGGAAAATACTCTTTTCTGAGCTTGGCGCCAAATGTCAACTAGCAGAGCCAGATGTTCTGGGAAAGCATTGCTCAGTGAAGGTACTGTGCGCAGTTGGCTTTCTATCATTTCAGATGTGTTTATTTCATTCCAGTCAATGTCTTCATCGTCGCAAGTAGCTTTAGTCTTTGACAAGATTTCACAAACAGCTTCAAAGTCTTGCGGCGAACATCCAATCATTACACTTTCTATTTGAAGTTTATCATTTTCTGTGAGTTGTTCACGAGTTTTTGAACTGAACTCCACCATTTTGCGGCCCCATCTAAAGCACCATGCGGCAAAACTTGCCCAAGCCTTTGCCAATCCCGGGCATTGGTTTACTCCGAATTGCAGCAATTTACCGACCGCAGAGTCTGTCATAGGAATGACGTTTTCAGATATGTTATTGTCAACCAAGCCGATTTCTGGTAGAGCTGATATCAGTTTCATCAATGGTGTATCAATTTCCAAGATGTTTTCATTCTCATTCTGCATCTGCACCCATTTTGAAAGAGTCAGTAGCATTCGAGTGCCCTTCTCGCGGAGTTCATAACTCTGTTCACCCATTGCCAGTCTTTGAGAGAAACTGAGTGAAATGTTAGCGCATAAGTTGATGGCAGAAGTTCTCGTATCTTCCTTGGCATAAGTAAGCTTGCAAAGCTCCGTCATTGCCGTTGCGTTGTTCAAGGTCCATATGTCTAAATCGTAGGTGTTTGGGGACATGAGCAGAACATCACCTAGTTCGTTCAAGTTGCTCACGTTTCCTAAGCACATCTGGAACGACGAGTTCTGTTTGAAATGCTTTAAGAGCTCTCTTTTAGCCATGGACAAGTTTCCATTCTTTCTTGCGCTTTTAATGACATCCAACCGTATGCATTCTCCGTAAAACAGGTTTTCTTCAGTCATGTTCAATTTCGTAAAGTATTGATGCCACCACATGATTCTGCTTAAATTCTTTAGATCTGTGCCATATTTGTTGTCCTTGATAGCAGAAGGTTTAAAAGGATTTGAAACAAGTTTCCCATTTTTGATCACGTTCCTCAATCCATGGTTTGCCAGTTGCAATACAGCAATTTCTTTCAAGAAATGTACAGCGCTTGTTCTAGACAGCTCTTCAGTACATGAGTTTAGTAAAGTTCCGCAATCTTTTATCAATCCGTCGTATTTCTCAACAAAATCGGAGTAGTATATATTAACAGCTGTACCTACTAATGTTGATTCAATTTTGTTGATCATTCCCTGATATGAACATGCATTCTTTGGTATTTCGTTAGAATTAATGTCAAGGATGTCCCAATTGCACAGTTCAGCGGGGATATCGGCATTATCGTCAAACATTTTCAAGGCAGTAAACGAATCCCACTGAGAGCTTTGTCTGTTATTTTGATTCTCATTGTCTCTCCATTCCTGCATATCTTCCCAACTCTGTATGTGTTTATAACTTTCCATAATCTGCTCGTCAATGAACTTTGTGCTCCGTAAATCTGTATGAGGTTTATCTCCTGACTCCATCTTATCAGCCTGTGATTTCTTTAGTTTCTTATAAAACTCAATGGCATGCTCATGTCGGGAATTCGCTTGCTCTGCTGCACCTTTCAGCCATAGAAATTTCTTGTCAAACGTGCGCTTTATCCAGACGTAAAGACCGTGTAATACCTCCGGTTCGTGAATTTTTATAAGCGCTCGAGCTACGCTCATAGTTATAGCTTCGATGTCAATATTGGTATTGGAAGCTGCTGCTGTTTGCAATATGAGCGAAGCGTGATATATGGCAGCGCCAAAGTGTCCCGAATATAAACTAACTGCGAGTGCTGCTGGACGTACTCTCGTCAACCAATCCCTGCATGTAGTCCAATTAGTGTGAAAGAATGTTCTGACGGGTTTGTTTATTGTAGGCAACACAGTAGCAGTGCCTTCGGCTGCGTTGTAAATATACTTCTCCAAAAACATCATGAATTCTGTAATCCAGCGCGCTCGCATCTGCTCGTTTACTACAATATCTAGTAGTTTGTCATTGTCATTGGCTACGTATTTTGTTTCCATGGATGAGGTCTCTCGGGCAATACCTTTCAGCGCTCCTTCGATTTTCATGAATGTTTCTTGTGGCTTTCCTAGAACTGTCCTTAGTTTTAATGACACGGTAGTTTGTGCCAGTTCTGACAGCGCCCATCCGATGCATACTGAAGAAAAGTTCGTCACACATTGGCGGAAAAAGAGTAAGTTGTTCTCATCTGAATCTTGAGACTGCAATGGCCAAGTTGTGAGGAATGCATCAATCAAGAAAGTTTTTTCGTCACGCGTCAACTGTAGCAGGCAGTCCATGATGAGTTTGAAATGCTGATTAGACAGCGTCGTAAAGGATCCTTTCATCAGATATTCCTTGAAAGAATTTACTTTAGAGTCATTGTTTAGGATACTGAGGCTCATTTTTCTACTTGCGAATACTTTCAGAACTTGCTTGTCTAATTCCAGTTGCACAATATCCCATGGCAATTCAAACAGCAACTGTTTGCAGATGTTGGAAAGAGTCTTGTTGTGGTTGTCAATGTGCAATATGCAAATCACTGCTATTGTTTTCAATATCATCACATTCCAGGTCAAACTTTTATTCTTCAGCAGATGTTGGCAGTTTTTCATCACAAGCAAAACAATGTCATCTTCGAAATTATGTGCCAGTGATAACATGTTAGTCACCAACACAAGGAATGCTTTAGACATGCTTACAATAGGTAAGTATTTGTCCAGCTGAACAAATATGTCTGATATCCAGTTAAGCACAAGAAGTAGTGTTTCTTTGGCTATATCTTCTACTAGTACTATGCTTAATGTGTTCAATATGACAGCAAGATGTCCTGAAGTAGGGCTGGATCCTGATACATCTCCCAAACTGAGGTTTGATAGACCAAATATGTCACTTGCTCTCTGCTGGGTGTTGGTTACTAGGTCACTTGAAGCGATAAAGTGATTGTTTTTCTTGCAGTGTGAATAGAGCAAATAAAGTATGGCATATTGCAAGACTGGTTTCTCCTTAGTCAAGTTTTCATCATGTGGACACATTTTGACAGCAAGCATCTCTAAAATGCTTGGTTGAAGAGCCCACATTCCAATAATAGAATTGCTTGCATTAGCAAGTTCTGATAAACATTGTAGGTAGAAGATGACATTCTTTTCAGCATCATCCTTTGTCACGGTTTCTGAATATTCTGCTTGTATTATTTGTATATCAGGTATTATGACTGAGTATGAGTTCTGTATATCAGTCAATACATATTTGTATGTTTCTTGCAGAAGTGGGATGTTCTTCAAGTTCAGTAAGTTACTGTAAACAGACATTACTCCTTCTTGTATTTGTGCACTGTTTGAGTAGCGCAGGGGACGCAGCAGAGAATTGGGTCCGATTGTCTGAGTAATAAACTCTATTGGTAAGTTGGATGCAATTTCTTTGATCACTTTTGAAATCAAATTAATGATGCTGAGACAAACATTTTCATCAATGTGCAGATAATTGGACATTTCCATAGAAATCAGTGCAAAGAGTACCGATGAGCATGATGTTGCTTTTCCCTGCAAGTGTTTTAGTAGCAGCATTATACTTTCATTGCCAGCCAATATCAAATCTGTATCTGTGTCTTCATTCAAGGTCTTTTTCAATACATGAAGTACCTTCGACATAGCATCTGACAGAAAGGACAATGTCACAATATGTGATGATGAGGGGCTCAAAAGACCTCCCAAACTTTTGACTACAGTATTGAATACATTGAGAAATGATGTGATCTTTTGCTTGCAATCATCAACTGAGTTTGACTCAGTTTCATCAGCTTTGTTAGATTCCATATCATTTGAATATGCCAACATGTCTTCCAGAAATTGATTGAGTAAGTTGACAGAGAAGGCAACATTTGCTTGCCAGTGGCGGCTCAGTTTGAAAAGGGCTTGCAAGGCGAAATCTTTGATCTTCTTTGGTTGGGCATTGTCAACATGCCAGCCAACCAGAATATCCACTGTATCCACAAAGTGGCTGGCAAAATTGTCAGGATAAGAATTCGACAAGATTATCATAGCATTTATAGCAGCCATGAATACGTCTGAGGAATCTGTTCCTTCAATTATAACTTGAAGTCTTTCCAAAGTCATTTCAGAGAAGTCACTCAAATTAGGTGTTTGGTAGTCAAGTTGAAATGTCTCAGAAAAAGAGAGTGTCAGTAGATGTTTTATTGATGTGTTGTGAACAGAGTATGTTGCAGCGATCCAGTCTAAGTGTTTGCGAAAATCAGGGCCCATGACATACCCAATTCTGCCCAGAACAACAGCTGCACTCTCTTTAGTCTCCGGACCGGGTGCATCATACAATACATCCAATAATGACTCCACAAGAATGTCATATGATCTGCGTATGTATCTGGCATTTTCTGGCATCATCACCGCGTCTTGAAGCTTGCTGCAAATGACGAGGGATTTCTCCACGTCCACTTCGGCGCACAAGCGGCGCAGGAGTTTCGAAATGCGCGGGTCTTCAGGCAGGTTCACGGCCAGCTCGGACCGCTCGTAGTACTTGTTGGTGCCTCCTTGGGGCCAGGCGTCGTTGCCGGAGGGGGCTAGCGATTCGTGATACTTGTAGGAATGGTCAGAAGGGTCGCGGTCGGCGCGAAACGGGAAGGCGCCTCGACCGCGCGAACCTCGCCCGCCGCGGGAGCTACGAAACTCCGTGACCCTGCCGCGGCCCCGGAACCGGCCGTCCCGAGGCCCACCGAACGACGAGGATGCATCGAAAGAACCAACATAACCTCTGACCTTATCACCAGTTGTGTTTTCGTGCGCGATATCATCAGGTTCTGGGACGTCTGCCGCCTCCGAACCCTTTGGGTTTTTCACTTTGTTATTTGCTGTCGTAGACAGCATCACTGAAACTTTTGTTCGGTACGTAAATATCACCACACATGGCCGTAAAATTACGACAAAATACGAGAAAAACAGTCGTTGAACAATTTGACAGACACACAACTAGTAAATACCGTAGACAAAATATAGAGCAACTGTCAAATCCAGTTTTGCAAAATATCATAGACTAAAATTTCTGAACGATATCAGATTTTCTTTTTCTCTGAGAGATTTATTTTTTCTTTTCTCCTGTTCCAAAACAAGAAATTGATTGATATTGATAGCACTGAGGCTGAAGAAAGACCCGCGCTGGGACTGAAAAAATGTACTTTTTTTCCATCAGTTCTTTTTTTTGCAGTTAGCTTAGATCATGGTATAATAAGATACTCCGCCTGGTATTTCTTTCCGAGACTCGTGAACCACGTGACCAACACATGACTACGTCATCATGCTTGTGGGTTACCAGAATTACCCACTCTTATGATGTTTTTTGTAAATCATATAAGATACTGTTAACTAATAAATAAAATTTAAGTGTTGCTGTAAAGTTAAAGTTAATACACACGTAAATCTAAAATATAAAATTATTAAGAAATATTTTAACCCATTATTCTGAGATTGAATTTACCCCATAACGTATTTTATTGAAATAAAGTGGCAATACTAAGTGACGTTGACTTGGGGTACGTTCACGCGCGCCTTTTGTATAAAAGTTAAACTATGACAGTTCGTAAAACCTCGTTTTGGAGCGTAGTTTGGGAGGAATTTCCTACTTGTCAAAATTTTAAATACCCCGTTCACCGTGCCGCCCGGAGAATTTTTCTCGATGTCTCGACATAGATAATTTTTCTCCGAATGTCACTTTTGACAGTAGGTAACGGTTATGTTTACGAGTTAGATGAGACTTTTAACATCATTTCTTTATTTTGTGTATTTGTTACGATGTTTGTAATAATTGATTTGTGTTTATAAGCGAAGTAAATGTATTTTAGTAATAAATTTACTTTAATTTGAAACTATTTGTGCCGGTAAAAGTGAAATAATATATCAAAAACAAGGTGAAGTTTTCTACGCTAATCTTCACAGGTAATTTGGCTTTTATTTTCATATTATCTGTTTAGGAATCGATGGAAACTGTATAAGAATTCATTATCTTGAAGATACAACCAATATTTATTTGAAAACAAAGCAAGTTTACGTTAGGAATATTTCGCAAAACTTGTTGGGTTTTTTCAGCATTTTGTTGTTATTTCTTTCTTAAAACGACATGAATCATGCTCTATTAGCGCATAAGTTGAACTTGATTATGTTTTTACCTGTCTACAGTCTACTTTATCACATTATCAACAATTAAACCCGTATGTAAAGACTCTTTTCTTTCACAGTGGATTAAAGCTTTAATTTGATTTCCAGTTATTTAATGGCCGCGTATGGCTACTACGACAAATTTCTGGATGTCGATAGCTTGCGGTTGAGGAGGCAGTGTTACGACTGAAGATTTCGAATTGACAATGGTACTACATTGGATGAAAGATGAGAGTTGTGGTATGGGTAAGATTAGTTTGTATACCTTTTACTTTACTCCGACAAGAGGAGCAGCCCAATGGGCTTCTAAGTTATGGATGTCACTGTGTTCAAGCCACCCTCTGCTACTAGTAAGCTTCTGACACGGTTGTTGAGGCCGTCACCTGTAGTTGTTATCATATTATCATAGGCAACAATAGTGACCGATGTGATGGCTCAACATTCACTTTGAAGAATGCAAAAATCTTTCTGACAGTGAATCAGGTTCATTTGCCTATGTTAAATGGAAACAATTTGATAAATATCCACTATGTAACCATAACAGTCCACTGCTGGACATGGGCCTCCCCCTATCGCAAGGCATTTCCATACTCACCACGCTTGGCAGGCAATTGTTGGGCACAGTTTAAGATGTTGCATTTACATGGAATGCTGCTGCCCGTTCCCTGGATGATTATCCCTTAGTCGCTTTTTTTGACACCCACGGGTAGAATTGGGATGATGCTATTCTTAGCAAGCATCACACAGCATTCATAATTCATAACTATGTCTCTCTTTATCTTATCTCCCCATGTATGAATTCTTTATTGCAAACATAAAATAACAAATGGTGAAAAACTTAAAATTAGTTACAAGGGCGAGCTTATTTCTATAAGAAATCTCTTCCAGCCAACCCAATGGAGATGAAAGAGGAGAATATGCGGGAACTCGAAAGTACAATAAAGTATGTGCTTATATAACATAAATCATATATAAAGAGTATAAATACTAAATTACCTACCAACTAAAATATACAAATACACAGATATTATAAAATAAGATATACTAATACATATTATAAATAAATAATATAATATGACAACAAGAAAAAGTAGTTTCAGATAATACACACATATAATTATTTACAGTTGTGATAGAAAGTGCGCTTTCAGCCTTTTCTTAAAAGAATCGATAGAAGGACTGTCCTGAATTTCTCTGGGCAACTTATTCCACAACTGTGTGGCACGGACAGTAAAAGAATTAAAGAAAAAGTTAGTGTTTGATCTAGGACATGCGAGCATCTTAGTGATGCAAGCACGCCTAGATCGGGAGTCAGGGGATAATAGACGGAAGCGGGAACGGAGATATTCAGGAGAGGATGGGACTTTCAGAATTTTGTATAGGAGAGATAGGATGTGCACATCACGACGAAGACGGATAGGGAGCCATTTCAACTGAGCGCGAAACTCTGAGATGTGATCGTATTTGCGGAGACCGAAGATGAACCGAATAGCAAGATTACTATCACCAATAAATCTACCTTCTGTTATTACTATGTGTTTTCGAAAATGAAAGACTACACCACGAAGGTAGCCCATATCATTGTATGCTGGTATAACTTAGAGAATAATTAACTTCAATTTCTAATATTTCAGGAAATCCACTTTGTCTAGGGCAACTTTTGGCAAAATGGAATTTGCGAACATGAACCTGCTCTTCTTTCATCTGCACCACAGATACTCTAAGCAAGATCTGCACCAATCAAGCTGGGCTCAGACTGGACTCTGCAGTGTACCACCACAATGCAGCGGATCAGTGACCTGACGCTATCAGTGACTCTATGACACAATTGTGGGATGGATTGTAAAATATGCATAAGAACCAAAACATATCGCATGCGCATCGTATCTGGAGTTTAAGGTACAACATAAACTTACACTCAATTCTTGTCCCCCATCACCGAAGAGCCATACCAGGGTTCATCGGGTCGTTCATCGACTAGTGTGCGTGTCCCACATAATAGGAACAAGAACACCTATTCAGGGCCTGAACAGTGTTCTTAGTTAATGTACGCGAGAAGATAGAACAGGAGCTACAATCTACGCACCAACATAGGCATCGTAGAGGTCTTAGGTAAGTCACGCCTGTATCCCTGTGCGGAAGAGGCAGATCATTGGGGCTACCAAGATGAGATGAGAATTCAAAGAAACAGAGAAATGCGAAAAGCCACATAATCTATCAAAAGATCACAGCTTTTGGAGCTTATCGTAGCAGCAGCGTCGCTACGTGCTAGTAAACCGGTTCCATGAGGGCATAAAGCAAATTAAGAACTTTAGTAACAAAATGTTGCGTTTCGAATTACTTACCTCTATACTGGCCGCCAAGTATTAAATTTTATGTTCTGTCCCATTTCGATATTTTCGAAACCTTATTATCGTGACTGTTACAAGAAGAAAATAATATTCTTTAGACTGAGTAGATGTGTTCACAATTTGAATCCAACCTAAGAGTCTTCGTTCTAATTTATCTTCTTTTAAATTGATCATGTTTTTATAACTTTTTCGAGAAAATGTCCTGCAGTTGCTAGGAATTTGTTTTCTATGGATATAAATAATAATATCAATATCTATACATTACCGATTACTTTATTTAATAGTGATAATGCTTGTACTATATTCAAAAGTCATGAAGCTTCTACCTTCTTTCCTTCAGCTACCTAGTCTCCTTGGAGTACGGTTCAGCAGAGACGAGCTGCTGGAACGACAACGGCACTACCACCGGCGTAGAAAACTGCTTCAAGTTTGACGAAGGAGAGTCTAGTTGGTCTCTACAGGTAATAAGACCAGACTTAGATTTGTATGTGCATTCATTCGTATATGCAATCATATTTTTAAATTCAACTATTACTACTTTTTTGTGCCTGCACTTTGGATATATTTTAGAAATATGAAAATACAACTTACTTAAATCTCTAACATGGCCGTGTTATGACCACCGTAATTATCAGTGATCAACACACAGACATAAATGGTGATCTCCAAATCCTAAAACCAGCGCTCAAAGCACTAGACCACATCAAAAGTTGGGCGCAAGGTGTTTTAAATATTGCTGCTGCTCATTTCCTGTATCAATCCCTCAGACCTCCTCAGGGAGATGTTATTCTAAGCCGGCACACATTTTTTGAAGATGTCATATTCGTTGATATTTTTACCTCAAAATAAAGCTTTAATAAGATTTTTCTTCTCAAATTACAGGCAGCCGGACAAGCGCTCAGGCAACTTTGTGCTACACTTCGTAGACAACTACGAAGAATGAATAGTGAATATCATGATGAAACGGGTTTAAGTCAAGTTACACCGTACCCCATACCCGGTGATGCTAGTTGATTTTCTGTGAGTATTCGATTCAGAATTTCTTCTATGATCAGATTGAATTAAAATAGCACTGGGTTGAGTCTATTATCACAACACAATCGAAACAATGCATGATCTAGGTATATGTTCGGAAGTCTAGCCCCCAGATGTATTACCATTACGCTTATCGGCTACACACCACACCTTTCAGTTAGATGGGCCAGCATAGCACTATATATTTTTCGTAATAAAAAAATTATACTCCACCGCAAAACAACACGTCATTATTTGTGATTTAAGTTTCTAATAATAATTTAATTTTGTTAATTTCAGCGCGCATCGCGTCTAGTGGAAGCCACTAAAGTAGATGAGAAGACTTTAAAGGTACGAGTAGAAGAGCGTACGTGTGGCCACTGTACGCACCGCCCCGAACCACGGTCATCTTAGCTGGCGTTTGAGGTACAACATAATTTTTTATTCATTCTTGTCCCATCATCACCGAAGAACCATACCAGGGTTCGTCGGGTCGTTTGACGAATGGTGTCCGTGTCCCACACGATAGAAAAAAGAACATCAACTATGGACCTTGGCTCAGACTGGACTCTGCAGTGCACCACAACGCAGCGGACCGCTATCAGTGACACTATGACACAAATTGTGGGATGGATTTTAAAATAAGCATAAGCTCCAATACATAGCATAATTAAGTCGCTTTTTGCCTCTGTCTGTTGCGGAATTTGCTAACTCCTCCTGAACCATGCAACAGATTTTATAGTAACAGTTCTTCAAGAGGAAGTTTTATATGCATGAATATGCCTTTTCCCCGCTGGGAAATGAGTTGCAGTGCAAAGCACTAGAGTGCCGTCATCCGAATAGGCCATATTTGACGTCTGTCAAACCCATACTAGGAAACATGTCAACAAAGAAAAATAGACCTTATGTCATAGCATTAATATGATTTTGACAGACGTCAAATATGGCCTATTCGGATGACGGCACTTTTTTAGACCACATTGAAAGTCGTAAATGTCGTTTAATGAAACTTTCGGACTGTCTGTTAACTGACTGACATTAAGCAGTAAAAGTCAGTTAAAGACAAATTAGATCTTTAAGGCTCGGATTATAGTCCCGCGGCGCGGCAATATGTAGAGCCCATGACCAATAGATGACTTTGCAGTAATAAATTTTTTTCTTTTCTCTTGCAGATTCCTGACCTGAAGGGTGACATCAGAGACCAGCCAGGAGTGACCACGGCGGACCACGTACGTTCTGTTGCACACTGAAGTTAAGTCTGGTTACAAGTAAGTGTCCAGTAACCCCAACTTTCGTAGGGCATAGGTACGTCATGAGCGTTTTCCCAGTTGGACACGTCTATCTTTTGGGAGGTATTTATTTGCTATGCCACTACGCGTGTAACACATTTGCAGGGAATACTGCTAAATATTCTCAGGATTTATCCGTTTGTGACTTCAGTAGCGGATTAACCCTAAAGCAAACTAAGCCCTGGCTTAGGACATCTCATCACATCTTGGGAGCACCAGAAGAAGCACTAAGATCTCGAAACGAATGTTGCCCCCACTTGTAACATGTTACTAACAAAACTGTTTCAATTCTGTGTTTGTTGCTCATAATAGTGTATAAAAAGTCACGATTTTCATGTAATTCTATTACTACAGTCACATCAGTTCACTGCTGGACATGGGCC
This sequence comes from Phthorimaea operculella, assembly GCA_024500475.1. NCBI lineage: Eukaryota > Metazoa > Arthropoda > Insecta > Lepidoptera > Gelechiidae > Phthorimaea > Phthorimaea operculella. The sequence goes on along the minus strand of JANFCV010000193.1, from coordinate 207,254 downwards.
TCCGCCAATGGGTATTGCTAAACTACCTCGCTTGGCAGGCGAACGCAGTGCAAGGTGTTTTAAATATTGCTGCTGCTCATTTCCTGGATCGATTCCTGAGAAGTCCGTAATCGCTACCACACCCATGGATAGAAATGGGATCATGCTATTCTAAGCTTCACTTAGTCAACATTTAAGCTGAAGCGATGAGTGCCGAAGTACCGATGGTGAAAAGTCCTGGTTGTTTCACCTTCATTTCGGATCATCAGGTATGGAAGTGTCCATACGACAACTTTTTAGGATATATACCGGAAGTAACAGAAAGTATATAACAAGCCGGAGGAGGTCAAGGTACTCATGAAACTGAACAACTTTCCCATGGAATATGGGTCGAAATATGAAAAAATGGACCTCCCATACAAATTTGTCGCTCAGCTGATTGATTTACTATGGGAGGTCCAATTTTTTTTTCATATTTCGACCCATTTTCCATAGGGAAAGTTGTTTAGTCTCATGAATACCTTGACTTCCTTTCGGCTTGTTATACACTTTCTGTTACTCCCTGTATAGTCCAGATGGGCTATGAATGCGAATCTGCTAGGCATCGGTCTCACGAGTGTCTTGCGACAACTCTTGTGAGCTTCGTCTTCTACGATAAGCTACTTGTATGTACACATTACAGTGTAATCCTTATTATATATAATTTATTTTGTTAATTTCAGTGCGCATCGCGCCTACTGAAAGCCTCTAAAGTAAATGAGAAGACTTCAAAAGTAGAAGAGCGTACGTGCAGCCACTGCAAGCCCCGCCCGCCCCCCGCCACCCGGAACCACGGACATCGTAGCTGGCGTTTGAGGTACAACATAAACTTTTACTCATTCTTGTCCCCTCATCACTGAAGAACCATACAAGGGTTCATCGGATCGTTCGTCGACTAGTGTCCGTATCCCACACGATAGAAATAGGAATATCTATTATGGGCCTTAGCTGCATTTTTAGTTAATGTATCCTTATGCGGAGAAAACAGCATCGTAGAGTCCTTAGGAAAGTCACGCCTAGGTATATACATCTTTCCTTTTATGAGTTAAGTAACAGGCAGTACTGCCTTGAAACCCGCACTGGTTTGTATCGCTTAATCTCTTTACAAACCCGCGCACAGTTATGCGAAGAGCATTTTGCATGGATGTCCGTGTTCAATGGGAGGTTCATCGGGTCGTTGAACGACTTGGTATCCCACTCGAACAACATTTGCGAGGTAAGATGTAACTGTCGGGTTGTCAGTTATTGTAACAGCCGCGTGGTTAGTTGAAGAGAGATGTTGTTTTTGTCGTAGAAACGTACAACAGTAAAGGAAATGTCTGTCACCGCCGCCGCCTGTATCGCCTGTGTAAGTACGTTGTCGCACACTTCATAGGGAAACAGTGTCTTTCTAAACCATATGACTACAATCTTCATCATCTTCCTGCCTTATTCCAATTACTTGGGGTCAGCGCAACACGTTTTGCTGAACACATAATAGTGTTGCAAAAGAATTTGGCTGAATTTTACGACCGGCCGCCTACCAGACGTCAACCCTCCTTGGGAATGCTTTTGTGGTAGATTAACCGCCACCATGCGGTTGGCCCTGGCTGTTTGGGTCGGGTTTATCTCTCGGTCGTCTCTTACTACACCCACGGGAAGAGAGGGGGTGGTGCTATTCTACTCTGCCGGCACCACACGGCAATCTTATTTTATTATAATACTAGCGACCCGCCCAGCAGTTTCACTCGCTGCTACTGTTTTCCCGTAGAAATTGGGACTTTTGCCCGTAGTTAAAAGTCGATTACTCCATTTCAGCAGAATAGACTCATCATGCATGAACATGTGCCAGCAAAAGCGTCCCGTCATGCTGAGGAACTTTAACCTTGAAGCCATTACCGTATCTCTTATAGTTTAGATAAGATGCTGGTGTTATGTATATAGCGATGTGTATATGAAGAAGAATACCTTATTTATACCTACAAATTATAATGTTTACAGGTTCCCGAATATGAAGAACACAGTGTCTATGCTGAAGACAAAGAGATACACAGTGCCCGTGTGGACGCATCCATGCATCAACTGCAACAAGGGCTGCGAGCCCTGGTAAATCGAAGCTTTGAGCAATGGGTGAGCTTTTACAAGCACAGTTACTTTAAGACGGAGTAAAAAGCCCAAAGATCAAAGCTTTCGGAGCATAAGTATAGCAGAAGCGTCGCTACGCGCTAGTCTTCTTCTTCGAGTGGGACACCAAGTCATCCAACGACCCAATCAACCCTGGTGTCAGAGTTTTTCAACCGCCTACTGCAAGTTGCAGGCCTCTGACATGGTTCATAGACAGCAACCGGGACCGACGGCTTAACGTGCCTATCCGAAGCACGAAACCTTTTTTTTTCTTGGTTTTTGGACAACTAGGTGGTTCAGTGTGCAATGTCCTAACCAGACTGGGAACAACGAGTGCGACACCAAGTCGTCAATCGACCCGATGAACCCTATTAAGTGACTAACACTAAGCAGTAAAAAAAACCGGCCAAGAGCGTGTCAGACACGCCCACAAATAGGGTTTCGTAGTCAACGTTTAAATACCAGGTTTTTGAAGTTACAAAGTTAATTTTGTTGCTGGTTTGTTTGCAGCTGTATGGTTACCAACCGCAAATCGAAAAACATTAATTTCTCTTAAAACTTTAGTGATACAGTATCCATTATAGTTTTCATGGTAACTTCAGATTGAGAAGTACCTATATTCCATATTTTCTTTTCAAATTTTTAAAGTTTATACTTTAGGAGTTATGGTTCAAAAACGCCCCTTTTAAAAGCAAATATCTCGAGGCAGAAACATTTAAGATGCTTTGTTTCAAAGAAACCTCTCCTTAGTTTTAAAAGACCTATTCAACGATACCCTACTCAAAATAACAGGAGAAAAAAAAAATTTTGCCCCCCTTTCACTTGTATGGGAGGGGGTCCAAAAAACAATCAAAATATTTTTTTCTCTACATTTCTAAATTTGGGTCAACACAATCTATCTTCACACAAAATTTCATGTTGATAGCTCTAAAACTGACGGAGTTATGAGGGCGCGGCATACAGACAGACAGACAGACAGACAGACAGACAGACAGACAGACAGACAGACAGACTGACAGACTTGACGAAACTATAAGGGTTTCTAGTAGACTACGAAACCCTAAAAACAGTTATATGTAGAGCCCAAGACCAGTAGATGACGTTGCGATTATAAATTCTTTCTCTTCTTCTCTTGCAGATTACTATCCTTAAAGGTGTGACATCAGTCAGAGACCAGCCAGGAGTGACCACCGTAAACTTGCGTACTGTCGTCGGTTGCACAGTTCGTGCCCATGACTAAAGTTGGGTCTGGTTACAAGTAGGTAAGTGTCCATAACCCCAAATTAGTAGGGCATAGGTACGTCATGTCATAAGTTGTTGTACGACACTTTTTCCAGTTGGACACGACTTTTTGGAGGTAATTTATTTGCTATGCCACTACGCGCTTAGCGCATTTATACGAAACATACTACTGAATATTCTCAGGATTTATCCGTTAGTTGCCTTTTAAGATTTGAACTTGTAAAAATGGGGAAAAAAAATGTAAAATGGGGGTATTCTAAACTGACATAACACAATTAAAATAAATAAACACGAGCGAATGACTTAACTTAGCATAATCTCTATTTGAATCGATAGTGCAACAATAACCGTAAGACCTTTCCATCTTCGTGTCGTGCGCATAATCGACAAAGGCACATAATCGACGGCTGATGTGGCGCAGTGGTAGTGCGACTGCCTGCAACGCAGAAGGGGTTCGAGTTTAGATGGGTCATTCACAAAGTTTGTATTTATCACTGTGAATTTGATTGCAATCTGGTTAGGACATAGCAGGCCGAACCACCTAATTGTCCGTAAAAATGATGGTTCCGTGCTTCGGAAGACACGCTCAAGCCGTCGGTTCCAGTTGCTGTCTATGATTACTTAGATGGCAGTTGTTACAGGTCCATGTCAAAAGCCCGCTACTTGTAGTAGGCGGTTGTACAACTTTGACACCGGGGTTCATCGGGACGTTAGACGACTCGGGTGTCTCATACAAATAGAGAGGCGAATAAATAACAAAATCCGTAAGGTTCTAGAGGTTGAGAAAGCTATTTGCCGCCCTCTAGTCACCACCACATCGTAAACGATTTGTGCGAAAGGAAGCTTATACATTTTGGTAGTCTTTGCTTGGTTTGAAATCGGTACGCGCTGTACGCGTTCCTCTAAAGTGATGCTACAAACTTTGTGTTACAGAGTCTTCGGCTGATGTCCATTCCACGTTACGTGCATCTGTTACAACACCGCCATGTCGCGAGCAGGCAGGACGCGAGACTACTCGTCGTGTAGACGCAGCCAATTTGTTTAATCAGTCTTTTTTATGTAGTAGCTGCGTCTAGATATGGTCATGTGCGTGCGAGGCAAGACCGTGCGGTGCGGTGACCATATCTGGACGCAGTTATATTTGTATGATAAATGTTACATTATTCAAATAAATGTATTATTATTATCAGCAATAAAAAAATATGTTTTTGTATTTAAGGTTCAATTTATTTTCTTCCTAAATCCCTGCATAAAGGGTGTTAGGGACGGATGGACGGTGACAGCCGATGTGGCGCAGTGGTTAGTATGACTGCCTGCCACGCAAAGGTTCGGTTCAATTCGGTGGTCACTCACAAAGTTGATATATATCACTTTGTGAATTTGTTCCCAGTCTGGTTAGGACATTGCAGACTGAACCACCTGATTGTCTGGAAGTAAGATGGTTCCGTGCTTCGGATGGGCACGTTAAGCCGTCGATCTCGGTTGCTGACTATGATAGCGGTCGTTACACAACCATGTCAGAGACCAGTTACTTGCAGTAAGCGGTTGAAAAACTCTGACCCCAGGGATCATCGGGTCGTTGAACGACTCGGTGTCCCACGAAGAGAGAGAGGAACGCTGTACCGAAAACTTTGCAGGCATGATCAGACCATCAAACTGAACAACTTTTCTATGGAGCCAATGGTGGGAAACGAAAAGAATTTTCCGGCCTCCCATACAAAATTCACAATCAGCTTTCGTTTCACACCATTGGCTCCATAGTAAAAGTTATTCAGTTTCATGGTCTGAGCACACCTGCAAAATTTTCGTTACACCGTCCCTAACACCTCATATTCTTAAATTTCTTATCTAAGATTATTCTGAGGGTCAATTTATAGTACCTACTTGAGTCAGTGGTAAAACAGCACCAACTACTTATCGCATCTTTACGAGCAAAGTTTTGAACTGCGCGGCCACCACCACTGAGACAAGATCTATAAAATTAGGCTTAGGTTACAGGGAAACAGTGCAAACAAAATTGAAATCTACATATTTGGGTACTAGATTTAATTCATACTAAATTATATTAGCTACATGGTAGACAGGTGCACGACATGGCATAAAGGTATATAAACACAACAACTTAACTATACAATGGATCAACGGTAACGATGCAGGTGAGCGGCTCAAGATCCAGATGTTCCTATTTGCTAATGCTAACTGCACCCATGGTCAGCGGCTCAGGGTCTTAATTTCTCTGGATGGATTTCCCAAAGGAACACAGGAAGATAATATTTAAAAAATAATTTCTCTGTAAGTGCTTACAGAACTTGTTTAGCAGACCGAAGAGGAAGATTCTTCTTTTTGAGTGTATGATATTATGATAAGCCATCCATCCCGCTTGCTGACTGACTATACAACCATATCAGAGGTCTACTACATAGTTGCCTAGTAGGCGGTGGAAATCTCATACACCAAAGGCTCATCCATCATGTTCTTCGTCCACTTGGTGTCGCATTACATGAATGCATGCATATTATACAGAATAACACTGCACATTGTTTTTCGAATAAAATATTTTACTGGCATTTATTACTACTATACTATGAAATGCGCTTCTTCAATCACTATACATATTAGAAAATACACATCACAATCTACGGATTTTGATAGCAGAAGAGTTCTCCTGCTGCACTGCATCTTTCACTAGGGTTCACTGGGAAACATTTGCCGTCCCATTCGACGGGAAAAGAAGCATTTGTGCAACTCTGTAGTCTAGCTGGGCTCTCGGTCAGGGTTCAAGTTTTCTCTGAATTGCGCATCAGGATCGTTGAGAACTTTTGTTAGTAAGCCATTTGTACATCTCGTGCTGATTATCCAGGCTCCTGGAGTCTCCATCTATTTCACATTCCGCACTAACCCTCGATGTTTATCCGCCAGCTGGAGCAGTACAATTAAAACCAAAAATCTTGTGTTATGAAGGTATTTTTCTGCTTTGTACAGTGGAGGTGGGCTCCAGGCCTCCAGGTAGTCAATACTAAGTGCTTCACATCGCAAAATTAATGGAAAACAGCTTAAAAACAAGGAAAACGTTGAGAAAACGTGTGTTCAAGCAGCAATTGACGTTTAATAGCTGTCAAATGACGCATCTTTTTTCATTCTTTCGTTCTTTTATATTTTTTCGTAAAGTGCACGTTCATCGACGCAAGCGTATAAAAGAGCTACGAAAGAATTATGCGAAAAGCAGCTATGAACGTACCCCTGGGAAGGAAAGACCATGTTTTATTAGACTATGGCTTAGGGTACGTTCATAGCTGCTTTTCGCATAATTCTTTCGTAGCTCTTTTATACGCTTGCGTCGATGAACGTGCACTTTACGAAAAAAATATAAAAGAACGAAAGAATGAAAAAAGATGCGTCATTTGACAGCTATTAAACGTCAATTTGCTGCTTGAACACACGTTTTTCTCAACGTTTTCCTTGTTTTTAAGCTGTTTTCCATTAATTTGCGATGTGAAGCACTTAGTATTGACTACCTGGAGGCCTGGAGCCCACCTCCACTGTACAAAGCAGAAAAATAACTTCATAACACAAGATTTTTTGTTTTAATTGTACTGCTCCAGCTGGAGGATAAACATCGAGGGTTAGTGTGAAGACTCCAGGAGCCTGATAATCAGCACGAGATGTACAAATGGCTTACTAACAAAAGTTCTCAACGATCCTGATGCGCAATTCAGAGAAAACTTGAACCCTGACCGAGAGCCCAGCTAGACTACAGAGTTGCAGAAATGCTTCTTTTCCCGTCGAATGGGACGGCAAATTTTTCTGTCGAACCCAGTGAACCCTAGTGAGATGTTTAGTGCAGCAGGAGAACTCTTCTTGCTATCAAAATCCGTAGATTGTGATGTGTATTTTCTAATATATATAGTGATTGAAGAAGCGCATTTCATTGTAGTAATAAATGTAAAATATTTTATTCGAAAAACAATGCAGTGTTATTCTGTATAATATGCATGCATTCATGTAATGCGGACACCAAGTGGACGAACAACATGATGGATGAGCCTTTGTGTATGATTTCCACCGCCTACTAGGCAACTATGTAGTAGACCTCTGATATGGTTGTATAGTCAGTCAGCAAGCGAGATGGATGGCTTATCATAATATCATACACTCAAAAGAAGAATCTTCCTCTTCGGTTCTACAAGTTCTGTAAGCACTTACAGAGAAATTATTTTTAAATATTATCTTCCTGTGTTCCTTTGGGAAATCCATCCAGAGAAATTAAGACCCTGAGCCGCTGACCATGGGTGCAGTTAGCATTAGCTAATAGGAACATCTGGATCTTGACCCACCTGCATCGTTACCGTTGATCCATTGTATAGTTAAGTGATTGTGTTTATACAGGAGTAACAGAAAGGTATAACAAGCCGAAAGGAGTCAGGTGCTCATGAAACTGAACAACATGGAACATGGGTCGAAATATGAAAAAATTTGGACCTTCCATAGTAAATCGTTTCATATTTCGGCCCATTTTCCATGGGGAAAGTTGTTGAGTTTCATGACCTCCTTTCGGCTTGTTATACCCTTTCCGTTACTCGCGGTATACCTTATGCCATGTCGTGCACCTGTCTACCATGTAGCTAATATAATTTAGTATGAATTAACTCTAGTACTCAAATATGTAGATTTCAATTTTATTTGCACTGTTTCCTGTAACCTAAGCCTAATTTTATAGATCTTGTCTCAGTGGTGGCCGCGCAGTTCAAATCTTTGCTCGTAAAGATGCGATAAGTAGTTGGTGCCGTTTCACCACTGACTCAAGTAGGTACCTACTATAAATTGACCTCAGAATAATCTTAGATAAGAAATTTAAGAATACGAGGTGTTAGGGACGGTGTAACGAAAATTTTGCAGGTGTGCTCAGACCATGAAACTGAATAACTTTTACTATGGAGCCAATGGTGTGAAACGAAAGCTGATTGTGAATTTTGTATGGGAGGCCGGAACATTTTTTCGTTTCCCACCATTGGCTCCATAGAAAAGTTGTTCAGTTTGATGGTCTGATCATGCCTGCAAAGTTTTCGGTACAGCGTTCTCTCTCTCTTCGTGTGGGACACCGAGTCGTTCAACGACCCGATGATCCCTGGTCAGAGTTTTCAACCGCTTACTGCAAGTAACTGGTCTCTGACACGGTTGTGTAACGACCGCTATCATAGTCAGCAACCGAGATCGACGGCTTAACGTGCCCATCCGAAGCACGGAACCATCTTACTTCCAGACAATCAGGTGGTTCAGTCTGCAATGTCCTAACCAGACTGGGAACAAATTCACAAAGTGATATATATCAACTTTTGAGGACCCCAGAATTGAACCGGAACCTTTGCGTGGCAGGCAGTCATACTAACCACTACGCCACATCGGCTGTCACCATCCGTCCCTAACACCCTTTATGCAGGGATTTAGGAAGAAAATAAATTCAACCTTAAATACAAAACTTATTTTTATTGCTGATAATAATAATACATTTATTTGCATAATGTAACATTTATCATACAAATATAACTGCGTCCAGATATGGTCACCGCCCCGTAGGACATACATCGCACCGCACGGTCTTGCCTCGCACGCACATGACCATATCTAGACGCAGCTACTACATAAAAGACTGATTAAACAAATTGGCTGCGTCTACACGGCGAGTAGTCTCGCGTCTGCCTGCTCGCGACATGGCGGTGTTGTAACAGATGCACGTAACGTGGAATGGACATCAGCCGAAGACTCTGTAACACAAAGTTTGTAGCATCACTTTAGAGGAACGCGTACAGCGCGTACCGATTTCAAACCAAGCAAAGACTACCAAAATGTATAGCTTCCTTTCGCACAAATCGTTTACGATGTGGTGGTGAGAGGGCGGCAAAAACTTCTCAACCTCTAGAACCTTACGGATTTTGTTATTTATTCGCCTCTCTATTTGTATGAGACACCCGAGTCGTCTAACGTCCTGATGAACCACGGTGTCAAAGTTGTACAACCGCTTACTATAAGTAGCAGGCTTTGACATGGATCTGTAACAACTGCCATCTAAGTTATCATAGACAGCAACTGGAACCGATGGCTTGAGGTGCCTTCCGAAGCACGGAATCATCTTTTTTACGGACAATTAGGAGGCCTGCTATGTCTTAACCAGATTGGGATCAAATTCACAGTGATAAATACCTACTTTACTTCGCTCGTTTTACGTCAGTTCAGAATACTATTCCCCGATTTTTACAAGTCGAAATCTTAAAAGGCAACTAACGGTAAATCCTGAGAATATTCAGTAGTATTTCGTATAAATGCGCTAAGCGCGTGGTGGCATAGCACATAAATGACCCCCAGAAAGACTGACGTGTCCAACTGGAAAAAATGTCGTACAACAACTCATGACATGACGTACCTATGCCCTACTAATTTGGAGTTATGGACACTAACCAGACCCAACTTCTTGAAGAACTGTGTTATCAACCGTAGGTAGTTCACAGTGGTCACTCCTGGCTGGTCTCTGATGTCACACCTTTAAGGACAGTAATCTGCAAGAGAAGAAGAGAAAAATATATAATTGCAACATCATCTATTGGTCTTGGGCTCTACATATAACTGTTTTTTACGGCTTTGTGTTAATCACTTAAAAGGGTTCATCGGGTCGTTTGACGACTTGGTGTCTCACTCGAAGAAAAATAAGAATAGCCAGTATGAAAGATTTTTATTGAACGACATTTATGACAACTCTCCCCGTGGTCTAGTGCTTTGAGCGCTAGCGTTAGAATCAGGAGATAATGTTTGTGAGCTGATTACTAATAATTACGGTGGTCGTATAACGGTCATCTAAGAGGCTAAGTTGGAACTTAAGTCTTAGAGGGTTTACTTGGATGTAAATATTTGATTCGATGACCCACACGACGAATAGAGAAGCACAAGAATGCATATGTCGCAGGTCTATCGCGAAATCGGGTCAATCGCGAAATCCCCATTAACTTCGCAAAAGCCGGATAAGTGCAAAATGCATCGATTTATTCGCACTTGGCCTTAAAACTCTAGGTCTATAGCGAATTCGTTAATTAATGGTCAAAAAATCTAGGTCAACTACGTATAAGGCGACACGCTCGTAGATGCATACGCACCTGCTACGACTTTGGGGTGTCTCTACGCTATCGTAGCACGCACACAGGATCATCGACGACGAGTCGTAAGCAGTTCCGCCGCTGTCGAGCCCCGCTCTAATCTCCAGCAAAGGTTGCATATATTAATAAGGTAGTTCAGCCTGCAATGAACATGTGGCCCACAAAACCATGTCAAAGTCTGCTCAACTAAGTCATGCCTCCTCAACCATGCCAAAGTCCTGCACAACCATTCCAGAGTACTACTACACCAGTGTGTTAGAGCCCATGCTCATTTTAATGCACATGCCCACTTCCATGCTGGTGTAGTAGTGCTCTGGAATGGTTATGTAGAACTTTGACATGGTTGAGGAGGCATGACTAAGTTGAGCAGACCTATAAAATGGTTCTGTGGGTCACTGATATAAATGTATAGGCCAGATTAGAGCGGGGCTTGAGTGCGGCGGAACTGCCCACTACTGCGACGAGCGAGAGTTCACGACTCGTCGTCGATGCTCCTGTGTGCTACGGCGGCGTAGAGGGACTTAAAGCACCGAAAAGTCTACGAGCGTGTCGCCTTATACGTAGTTGACCTACATTTTAGACCTTTACGAATTCGCTATAGACCTAGAGTTCTAAGGCCAAGTGCGAATAAATCGATCATTTCACACTTATCCGGCTCTTCGCAAAGGGCCTAGGGATTTCGCGATTGACCCGATTTCGCGATAGACCTGCGCCACATATTCAAATCTAAGTCAGATTTTATTACCTTTGGAGACCAACTTGACTCTCCTGATAAACTTGAATCTCAGGTTTCATGAAGTCGATGTAGGCGGTGGTGGTGCCGTTGTCGTTCCGCCAGCTCGTCTTCACTGAACCATAGGTACTCCGAGGAGATATAATAGCTGAAGGAAAGAAGGTAGAAGCTTTATCACTTTTGGACAAACTAATCGCTAACGTAGATACCTATCGATATTACATTCACGCGGACAGAAAACAAATTTCTAGCATGTGCAGGTCATTTTCTCGGCAGTGCTATAAATACATGATAAAATGAAAACAAGAGAAATTAGTATAAAGATTCCTAGGTTGCACAGAAATTGTGAACATATATCTAGTCAGTCTAACTAAAGAGTAATATCTTAGGATTCGAAGATCCCGTAACGGGTCTAAACATAAGGACTTGATAGAGGCAACTAATATTAAAGTTATACCATTTCTATCTCCGTTGCAACTAATATTAAAGTTATACCATTTCTTGTCACTAAAGTTCATCTTACCGGTTTACTAGCGCGACATTCAATGTGGCACAGCGGTTAGTACGACTGCCTTCGACGCAGAAGGTTTCGGGTTCAATTCGGTGGGGTCACTCACAAAATTGATATTTATCACTTTGTGAATTAGTTCCCAGTCTGATCAAGACATTGCAGGTTGAACCACCTGATTGTCCGAAAAGCAAGATGGTTTAGTGCTTCGGAACGGTAAGCCGTCGGTCCCGGTTGTTGTCTATGATGGCAGTCGTTACACAACCATGTCAGAAGCCTGCAACTTGTAGTAGGCGGTTGAAAAACTCTGACACCAGTGTTCATTAGGGTCGTTGGATTACTTGGTGTCTAGACTAGCGCGTAGCGATGCTGCTGCTACGCTTATGCTTCGAAAGCTTTGGTCTTTGGGCTTTTACTCCGCCTTAAAGTAACTGTGCTTGTAAAGCTCACCCTTTGCTCAAAGCTTCGATTTCCCAGGGCACGCAGCCCTTGTTGATGAAGGATGCGTCCACACGGGCACTGTTTATCTATATATAGAAAGTGTGTTCTTCATATTCGGGAACCTGTAAACATTATAATTTGTAGGTAGAAGGTTTTCTTCTTCATATTATAATAAAACTAGCTGCCCATCAGCGGTTTCACCCACTGCAACACATTTTTTGCCCATCAGGGATTAAAATCGAAAATTCCTGTAACACGTATTTTTAAGCCCTTTGATCTAATCGCAAGTTTTGAAACAGTTCGCATTTAAAAATAATGATTTTCCATACAAACTTTGAACCCCCTTTTTACCCCTTTAGAGGTTAAAAATTGAAATACCTGAAACACGTAATCATTTTAAACATTTTTTTATTATTAAACTTTTATTACGTAGCTGTTTGACCTTATCGCAAATTTAGGAACAGATGCCATTTAAAAATCATGATTTTCCATTCAAACTTTTAACCCCTTTTTTACCCCTTGAAGAGTTAAAAATCGAAAATCCCTGAAACACGTATTTAATTTATTAGCTCTTTAATCTAATCGCAAATTTTGATACAGATCAAATTTCAAAATAATGATTTTCCATACAAACTTTTAACCCCTTTTTTACCCCTTTAGGAGTCAAAATTTGAGGTAAAGAATATTTAAAACCTGCCCCTTAACTAACTCTATATGCTAAAAAAAAACGCATCAAAATCCGTTAATGGTTTTTAAAGATATATTCATACAAACATACATACATACAGACACGGGAAGGGACTTTACTTTATACTATGTATTGATAATATGGTTTAGCAAGACACTTTTTCCCTATGAAGTGTGCGACGACGTACGTACACAGTCGATACAGGCGGCAGTGGGTGTATGTGTGGGTAAATCTAAGTAAAAGCAACCTTCTGATTTGGAGTCCAGCCTCTAACTCTGCAACAACCATCAGCTCTGTCTGATACGATATGCCCACAAATATGGCATACCCGACACCTATTTGACAGACACATTTGACAGACATATCCTTTACGGTATACGCAACATCTTTCTATGACAAAAATAATATCTTTTTACAACTAACCACGCGCCTGTTACAATACAACTGACAACCGAACTGTTACATCTTATCTCGCAGATGTTAAAATTTACCCGTGGTTGTTACATCATACAAATTGTAGCAGTAGCGGAGATAGTTTTAACAATCGCGGATATAGTTGCAACGGCAGCGCAGTTGTACAAGCTGTGGGTTAAGTAGTAGAGGTGCAAAGCAAAATATTGCCTCCCATTTGATTGAACACGGACATTCATGCAATATGCTTTTCGCACAACCGTGCGCGGATTTGTAAAGAGAGTAAGCGTTACAAACTAGTGCAGGTTCAAATAACACATAAAAGGAAAGATGTATGCAGGCGTGACTTACCTAAGAAAGAACTCTACGATGCTGTCTTCTCCGCACAAGGATATAATAACTAAAAACGCAGCTAAGGTCCATAGTTGATGTTCCTATTTCTATCGTGTCGGACACCAGTCGACGAATGACCCGATGAACCCTTGTATGTGATGAGGGGACAAAATGAGTAAAAGTTATGTTTTACCTCAAACGCCAGCCGTGCTTCCGGGCGGCGGGCGGGGCGTGCAGTGGCCGCACGTACGCTCTTCTACTTTTAAAGTCTTCGCATCTACTTTAGAAGCTTCCACTAGCCGCGATGCGCGCTGAAATTAACAAAATTAAATTATTATTAGAAAGCAAAATCATAAATAATAACGTGTTGTTTTGCGGTGGAGTGTATTTTCTTATTATGTAAAAATATGTACTGCTATCCTCGCCCATCTAACTGAAAGGTGCGGTGTGTAAGGTGAAGTGAAGCTAATATCTCCCATAAAGTAAATGCCTATGTCCAGCAATGGACTGTTGTGTTGTGGCTGCTTATCCTTTCCTGTCACGTGCCACACCGTGTCGACAACGACCCTGATTTCTCATGATGCATTACCACTTGAAATTGAAACACATTGGAAACAGCATTCTTTTACTAAGTTATTATTCCAAGTATTAACTGAGTACTGATAAGCGCAATGGTAATACATCTGGGTGCTCGAATTCCCAACCTAGACCTAGATCATACATTGTTTTGACCTAGATCATACATTGTTTCGATTTTGTTGTGATAATAGACTGTCTGTTTTAATTCAATCTGCTCATAGAAGAAATTCTGAATCGAGTACTCACAGAAAATCAACTAGCATCACCGGGTATGGGGTACGGTGTGACTTGACTTAAACCCGTTTCATTATGATATTCACTATACATGCTTCATAGTTGTCTACGAAGTAGAAGCCTGTAATTTGAGAAGAAAAATCTTATTAAAGCTTTATTTTTAGTTAAAAATATCAACGAATATGAAATCTTCAAAAAATGTGTGCCGGTTTAGAATAGCATCACCCCTTTTCTATCCATGGGTGTGGTAGCGACTGCGGACGCCTGAGGGATCGATACAGGAAATGAGCAGCTGCAATCAATATTTAAAACACCTTGCACCCATAGCCATACCCATTAATGCCATTGAGGGAGGCTCGTGTCCAGCAGTGGATTGATGTAAATGTAGCAGTAGTAGTAGTAGTATTATTAGAAAATCGTGACTTTTATACACTATTATGAGTATCAAACACAAAAGTGAAACAGTTACTGGTATACTGGTGCTTCCAAAACGTAATGCCCTTAGCAATTGCTTAGTTTGCTTGGGTCAATCCGCGACTGAAGGCGACAAACGGATAAATCTTAAGAATATTCAGCAGTAATCTCTGTAAATGTGTTACACGCGTCACTACGCATAGCAAATAAATATCTCCCAAAAGATAGACGTGTCCAACTGGGAAATAAGCTCGTGCATGAGGTACCTATGCCTTAAGGAATTTGGGGTTATTGGACATACGTGGTCCGCCGTGGTCACTCCTGGCTGGCCTTTGATGTCACCCTTCAGGTCAGGAATCTGCAAGAGAAAAGAAAAAAATGTATTGCTGCAAAGTCATCTATTGGTCATGGGCTCCTCCACATATTAAAATATCTAATTTGTCTTTGACTGACTTTTACGGCTTAGGTAATGTCAGTCAGTTAACAGACATTCCGAAAGTTTTCATTCACTACATTTACTATTACATTCGATGTGGTCTAGTGCTTTGTACTACAACTCATTTCCCAGCGGGAAAAGGCATATTCATGTATATAGAAAACTTCCTCTTGAAGAACTCATCATCATCTTCCTGCCCTCATACCAATTACTTGGGGTCGGCGCAACACATTTTGTTGAACACAAAATCGTGTTCCAAAGGATTTGGTTTAATTTTACGACCGGCCGCCTACCAGACGTCAACCATCTTCTTGAAGAACTGTTACTATAAAATCTGTTGCATGGTTCAGGAAGAGTTAGCAAATTCCACAACAGACAGAGGCAAAAAGCGACTTAATTTATGCTATGTATTGGAGCTTCTGCATATTTTACAATCCATACCATAATTGTGTCATAGAGTCACTGATAGCGGTCCGCTGCTTTGTGGTGGTGCACTGCAGAGTCCAGTCTGAGCCCAGCTTGTTTGGTGCAGATGAAAGAAGAGAAGGTTCATGTTGGCAAATTCCATTTTGCCGAAAGTTATCCGAGACAAAGTGGATTTTCTGAAATATTAAAAATTGATGTTAATTTTTCTCTAAGTCATACCAGCATAAAATGATATGGGCTATATTCGTGGTGTAGTCTTTCATTTTCGGAAACATAGGAAACACATAGTTAATACCTACAGGGTGATTGGAAATTCGATGCATTCCCTGAAGGTGGTTAGAGGGGGGGCCATTTCCAACATATTCTTCCATGGAACCAGGGGTCGGAAATGATTGGTTACAAAATTATTAGGACTTTTGATTTTTTTTTCAACATTCATGGTAATCTACTGTAAAAATCACTATGGAATAATCCGTAAAACTTCATAACAGAGTTCTCTGTTTCATTAGCTAACCGAAAGGTACAATAATCTACAATCAAACATGTTTTCATAAAATAATTAGCATTAATGCAAAAGCGGCGTGCGAAACAAGGCAATTGACTATGGTCGGTCGACTACGCCAAAGTCAGCAAATGCTGTTTAGACAACTTTTCAAGTATTTTCGTGGTCTAATGGGTGGAGCATTCCCCTCAGGAGTCTGTGGTTCCAGGTTCGATTCCGTGAGTTGACCTACAAGGTTGATATTCAACACTTTGTGAATTTTTCCCAGTTTGGTTTAAAAATCACGTTGAACCACCTGATTGTCCGCAAGAAAATATCGTGCTCGGAGGGCATATTAAACCATCGGCCTCGATTGATGTCTAATAAACGCAGACGGTGGTCGTAACACTACCATAGCAGAGGTCTAATACTTGTAGTAGGTGGTTTAAAAACTCCGACAAAGATTTATCATTTCAGTTTTTTAGGCTGTTTAAAGCTCAGGAGCTCCATTTCTGAATTGTCGTAATCCTAATCGTGCGAAAATCTGCTACTAATTGTGCTCGTATCACATGTTCTACTAAACTTATTAATTTATGCACACCCTTATAAATTCACACAAACCCTTAACATTTAAAGTGTCGAGTAGTAGAACGTGTAATACGAATGGTTAGACCACTCGTTTTAGATTTCCGTGCACGGATTTGGATTACGACAATTCAGAAATGGAGCTCCTGAGCTTTAAACAGCCTAAAAACTGAAATGATAAATCTTTGTCGGAGTTTTTAAACCACCTTCTACAAGTATTAGACCTCTGCTATAGTGTTACAACCACCGTCTGCGTTTATTAGACATCAATCGAGGCCGATGGTTTAATTGCCCTCCGAGCACGATATTTTCTTACGGACAATCAGGTGGTTCAACGTGATTTTAAACCAAACTGGGAAAAATTCAAAGTGTTGAATATCAACCTTGTAGGTCAACTCACGGAATCGAATTTGAACCACAGACTCTGGGAATGCTCCATCCATTAGACCACGAAAATACTTGAAAAAGTTGTCTAAACAGCATTTGCTGACTTTGGCGTAGTCGACCGACCATAGTCAATTGCCTTGTTTCGCACGCCGCTTTTTGCATTAATGCTAATTATTTTAATGAAAACATGTTTGATTGTAGATTATTGTACCTTTTGTTAGCTAATGCAACAGAGAACTCTGTTATGAAGTTTTACGGATTATTCCATAGTGATTTTTACAGTAGATTACTATGAATGTTGAAAAAATCCTTTCCAAAATATTTTCTTGTTTTGGCGCTGTATTTTAAAAGAAGAGTATTTCTAACTAAACTTGTAACTAAAATGATTGTCCTTTTAAAAAATCAAAAGTACTAATAATTTTGTAACCAATCATTTCCGACCCCTGGTTCCATGGAAGAATATGTTGGAAATGGCCCCCCCTCTAACCACCTTCAGGGAATGCATCGAATTTCCAATCACCCTGTATAAGTTGATCCCTAAAATCGGAAAGTGGATTTATTGGTGATAGTACATGGGGAGATAAGATACAGAGAGACGTAGTTATGAATTATGATTGCTGTGTGATGTTTGCTTAGAACAGCATCACCCCAATTCTACCCGACATCTAACCAACATCTGGAACTGCGCTCAACAATCTGCCTGCCAAGCGTGGTGAGTATGGCAATACCCTCCGATAGGGGGAGGCCCATGTCCAGCAGTGGACTGTAACGGTTACATAGTGGATATTTATCAAATTGTCTCCATTTCACATTGGCAAACGAACCTGATACACTGTCAGAAATATTGTTGCATTCTTCAAAGTGAAAGTTGAGCCATCGCATTAGTCACTGTTGCTGCCTATGATAATATGATAACAACTACATTGTGACTGCTCAACAACCGTGTCAGAAGCTTACTAGTAGCAGAGGGCGGCTTGAATACAGTGACATCCATAACTTAGAAGCTCATTGGGCTGCTCTTCTTGTCGTCAAAGAATTGGAGTAAAGTAAAACGGAAAACACAAACTAATCTTACCCATACCACAAATCTCATCTTTCATCCAATGTAGTACCATTGCCATTTCAACATCTTCAGTCGTAACACTGCCTCCTCAACCGCAAGCTGTCCACATCCAGAATCTTGTCGTAGTAGCCATATACTTAGGGCCATCAGATAACTGGAAATCAAATTAAAGTTTTAATTCCACTGTGAAAGAAAAGAGTCCTTACAAAGGGTTTTAAATATTGGTTATATCTACAAGATATTGAATTCTTATATAGTTTTCATCGGTTCCTAAACAGATATTATGAAAATAAAAGCCAAAATACCTGTAAAGATCAGCGTAGAGAACTCCACCTTGTTTTTGCTTCATAATTTCACTTTTACCGGCACAAATAGTTTTAATTTAAAGTAAATTTATTACTTAAATACATTTACTTTGCTTACAAACACAAATCATCTATTAAAATTATCGTATGAAACACAAAAAATGAAGAAATGATGATAAAAGAATCACGTAGCTCGTAAATAAAACCGTTACCTACTGTCAAAAGTGACGTTCGGAGAAAAATTATCTATGTCGAGACATCGAGAAAAATTCTCCGGGCGGCACGGTGAACGGGGTATTTAAAATTTTGACAAGTAGGAAATTTCTCCCAAACTACGCTCCAAAACGAGGTTTTACGAACTGTCATAGTTTAACTTTTATACAAAAGGCACGCGTGAACGTACCCTTAGATATTTTTAAACATTTTTGGCTTTTTACTATGAAACTGAACATACACTGAATGAAAAATTTCTAAACGAAAAGTCCACTGTCAATCTGTTAATTTCATAACCTCAAAATTTTAACAATAACATGGTTTTGGTCAAGTTTTGGGAACGCGTTATTTTGTGAATATTGTGATGAAATTGCCGTTAGCGTCTACAATGAAGCCTTCAAAACGTGCCCATTCAAAAGGAGAACTCAAAAGTTCTTTCAAAAGTAAGTACTGTTACGAAAACCTCCGTTTCATTCACATCAAGTTTTGTTTTTAAATATTTTATAAAAACTGCTTTGTCTTCCTTTCCAGCTTTGGAACTAAAGCTCACAGAAGATGCGGAGTCTCCACACACTATATATTTCAAGGAACATTCAGTCCGAGACCACACGCCCGACAAACCTGAAGGACGAACACTGCTGGTCCTCAATGTCCCACCATACGCTGATGAAAAAGGTATAATCAACGCTTTCCAAGAAGCCGGCACCATACAGTCAGTCAAATTCTCTTTAAAACCTAGTGCGACTGATGAAAAACCCGTTAGAAAGTTCCTACATGAACCTCCTAAACCCGCATTCAGAGTTGCTTATATTGTATTCGAAAAAGTTGCGCATTTGGACAAAGCTTTGAAACTAACAGAACTACAGCCCATGAATTCGGAAAAACACACAATAAAAGTTGGAATGAAGAAATGGATAGATGAATACAATGAATCTGTTCTACCATCAAAAATATTGAAAGAAAAAGTCGAGACATTTATGAAAAAGTATGACCAAGAAGTGAAAAAGGCTGAGAAAAAGGAGAAGCAACTTGAACAAGAGGATGACGAAGGCTGGGTCACTGTTACTAAACGAGGGAAAGTCCAGAGCATAGCCCGAACTGAAAAAGTAGAAAACAAAATACTAGCAAAGGAAGAAAAGGCTAATAAAAGAAAAGAATTGAAAAACTTCTACACTTTCCAAATCCGAGAGTCAAAGATGAAGCACATAGTAGCTCTCAGACAGAAGTTTGAAGAAGATAAGAAAAAGATTCAGCAGATAAAACAAAGTCGTAGATTTAAACCATTTTGAAATAAAACATAGTTTTAAATGTATCACAGTACTATTTTATTTTTCATTCTTCATTGTATGTAAGGTGTAATTTAACTGTATAACTTTTTAACTCAGAAATGTATAACTTTTTTCAAAGATTATTTCGGACCTCTCACAAAATATTACTAACACAATTTTAAGAGCCCATTTGACATTTTACCCAGCTGAATTTTGGAATTCGCCGACTTGATGACAGCCCGCGACCCGTCCGACCAGAACCAAATTATCTTGACCCGCTGTCGTCTGCCTCGCCGCCGTCGCGCTTTCTTGGTGGTTTATTGTGGTTTTAATGTTATGAAGTTTATGATGCAGTATGGTACCCAATCTGTATAATCTTTTTAAATAGAACAACTACTACTACTACAACCACAACAGTCCACTGCTGGACATGGGCCTCCCCTAATTGGAGGGTATTGAAAGCGGATTGGCTAGCGCAGTGCAAGATGTTCAATTTACAGTGAACGCTACTGCCCATTCCCTGGATGAATATCCCTTAGTCGCATTATACGACACCCACGGATAGGAATGGGGTGATGCTGTTCTAAGCCGGCACCACATAGCAAGGTAAACAGCAACAGATAGAAGAACTATTGTATGATTATTGCACCCTTCATAATCGTAAGTGAGCAGAAGATACTAAATATTAGATAGGTAGTTAATTTCAGGGGTAGGTACTAATTAAACAAGCATCTTTTTATTAACATTTTTGCCTCTAAAAATATAGCACAGCTACCGAATTATTAACATGGCCACAAATAAAGTGCATCTGAATAATACTATCTTCGCCACAAGATAACATAATTATTGGGAGTAAATTTTAATCCCACTCTTCTGGGCAGACAAATTTGCGAGCGCAGTGTACGTAAGGTAAGGTAACATTATCATAGAATAAGTTGCTCTTTCCTATAGCAAATAGCTAATCAAGTGTTGAATAGTGGTTTAAATTGTGTGGTGAGACCAATATTAAGGTAAATAGTTAAAAGACATAGGCACTTAAATGAATTCATTTTTATTATTTTAATTCAATATATTATTATGAATCAATAAGTCGCAGAATCATGATAAAATTAGGTTTTTAATCAAAACCACGCACCAGTTTAAGTCAAAGTTATATAAAAGTTAAAGTTTATAATCAAATTCTTCCTAGATATTATATAAAATTGCTTTGTTTTCTGATTGAACATGCTGCTTGAAGACAAACAGATGGGAACTGGCGACTTTTCATGTTAATTTATAATAAGACACTTTTTTCACAAAACACGTTTTTGTCTTTTTTTCATTGTTTAATTTTAACAATTATACTGAATGCGAAAGGTTTCAAACATCATCGCCCGAAGATGCGAGCAATGACGTTCATATTAGATCCATTGTAACTTAAAGCAGACGAGCTTCTCTTGAATAGCATTATTAAGATTCTAACTCAGCCACAATAAACGCGCCTCTCAATAAAACTATTTTAGCTGTCATCATCATCATCATCATTGGCCTCATAAGTCTGTGGCAGACGATGTATTCAGTGTCTTAGGCAAGATTTTTCATGGCTGTATAAGCCGATACGGGAGCGGCATGACTTTCCGCACGCTCTATAAGTGAAGGTGGAATTGGAGACTGGCACATGCATATTTAGACGTCGTTTTTATGCGAGACCGGCGAACCAGGCATCATCATGAGTTTAGCTGTAGCTTTATAAATATAACTAAATCAAAAATATTTCAAATTATTACTTAGTAATTAACTGTAATCTTCTTTTTTTGAGTGGGACACCGAGTTGTTCAACGATTCGATGAACCTTAGCATACTTCTGTAACGAGCGCCGTCTGATAAATGCTTACTTTTTTAAGGATAGAATAATTTTTCGGGATACTGTAATACTATACCGAGTGGTGCTAAAATTACAATGGCGAAAACCACGAGTGACTTAAAACCGAAAATTTGCTGGTGACATAAATCCAAATCTGGTGACAACAAAAATAAGTGGGGGTTGGGTGGGTGACATAAATAATTACTGGAGAATAATAGGTAGGCGTCTAAGATAATAAACGAGCATAAAAAAGGAAGTGGGTGAATAAAATACATCTAACGAACCCACGACCTGACTAACCAGACCCGACCAACCCGACTCGACCCGCCCGGACCCGACCGATGCGACTCACCCGACCAACCCGACCCAAAAGAGCCGGCCAACTTCACCAACCCCACCGAATCAAGTGACTAATAATAGTATCAGGCGTTACTTTGCGGAACTCCATCTTGAAGAAAGTGATAGAAATATGTTAAGCTTCTTCCGCACTTACGATGGCTAAGTGAACCACACGTACGACCGCAACTTAATGCAAATGTACTATGTACTAGCGATGCACTTCTACTAACTAGACTTTGTTCTGCCAGTACTTGGCGACAGCAATGGCATTATCAGTCGCCAAGTTCAGATCTTCTTTACTGTAGGTGACCGGTAACAGAGAGCAAGCCAGTAAATGTGCCAAAGTTTGAGACAGGGCTCCACAGTTGCTGTCGGCGAAGCCAAATTTCACCATGTTTTCTCTGCACCGGCTAACCCGAATACGCAATCGGTTGAGCGATTTCCAGGTTTACCACGGTAATGACGGTAATTTATGCCCCCGCGGCAGAGTCTCGAACGGTGAAATAAACCCGGATGGAGTTGGGCAACGAGTTTTCCATAACTGCTCCCTTGCCTCTTGCGGAACACTGTCTGTAGAAGCCGTACACCTCAAAAAGCTTCTGCGGCTTTTTAGGCGTTCAGGAGGCATTGAGTAGCTGTGTAGTGAGTGCTGAGGATCAGTTTTTTGTTTGTGTATCTCTTCTGCACAGGCTAATTCTCACCGAACGTCCAGTGGTCCAATAGGTACCGCTAGAGAGTACAGCATGCTAAGCGGTGTCGGTTTCAGGCAGCCTGTTATATTACGACAAGTCTCATAAGTGAAACATCGACAACACTGCAACTAACGTTTTACACTCTACACGTGTTTCATTTAACTACTTTCGTTGTTCTAAAAAACTCGTAGCAACGGTGAAGAGGAAACATTCACCTGCTCGTTGAAGATGATTCCAGTACACCCATGTCGTATTATTTCTAATTGTTCCAACACGTTCAGTCTTCGGCCCTGTTACAAGTATGTAAAACTTTATAGGAATGGATGTCCGCTAAACTGTGCCCAGAGTCTGCGAAATACGTGCAGAGTGTAAAACGGTGATTGCAGTATTAGTAAAGTGCATCGCTAGTACACTTGCATTAAGTTCCGCTCGTTCGTGTGGTTCACTCAGCAGCATAACCTGCCATAATTAGTGCCGAAGAAGCTAAATAAATTTCTATCACTTTCACCCACCGAATCAACCCGACCATTTCAACCTGACAAACCCGAACCGACCAACCCGATCAAACCCACCTGACTAACCAGAGCAACCCGACCAACTAACTTACAAGCCCAATCAAGCAACCCGATATTTGTGCGAATAAAATATATGCCCGTTTTTAAGTAGGTATAACATGACCAATATGGGCATGTCATGAGGAGGGATGAAGAGCATGTAACAAAGATAGTAATGAACATGAATGTATGGATGGACGCAGAAGAAGAGGAAGGCCTAAAAAAGTTTGGATGGATTGTATAAAAGACTATATGAAATATAAAGGCGTAAGTGACGATTTGACTGCTGATAGAGATGAATGGAAGAAAAAGACATGTTTCGCCGACCCTAAATAAATTGGGATAACGGCAGGCAGATGATGAACATGCAATTAATTGTCACTCAAATAATAATTTGTTCGCCCAAAAAAAATTATCTGTTTAATTGAGTTTAAATTAGCTGGAACCATTTTGAAAACAACTAGGCGCTAGTTATTGTAAATATAGGAACAACTTTCCCCAAGGAACATAGGTCAAAACACGAAAAAAATTTTGGACCTCCCATAGTAACTGAAATCAGCTGATCGGAAAGTTTGTATGGGAGGCCCAAATATTTTTTTCGTATTTCGACCAATGATCCTCGGGGAAAGTTGTTCCTTATCACTAGCCGGTTCTGAGTTTTCGCTATCGGTCATTAGTAAAATTTCATCCTATATTTACAATAACCAGCGCCTAGTTGTTTTCAAAATGGTTCCAGCCCTCAGTAAAAGGTCCAAGATCCAATTTCTAAAACCATATAATAACCACCCGTATTACGTATACTACTCGAATTTGCTTATTGCAGGGGTATGTGTGAATGGGTAAGTATAGTTGAACGTGTGATACAAGCACAATCATTAGCAAACTTGCGAAAATTCAATAACAAAGTTCCAGATTAGTAGAACTCCGCGTTTCCTTGCTCGTATATGCAATTTTGCGATAGATTTTCTTTTGTAGAGTGATGTCCAGGTGAGGGTCTAGAGGTAAACAAAACTTTGATCACTCCTTTTTCTGTCCCGGTGACTCTTGCTTAGCTATGAATGTAGCTCTGGGAGCCAACGTGCAAATCGACCGGTATGTTGGACATAAGGCGCTAAATGTCTCTCTTTCGTACCTCGACAGACGCCGAGAAGTGATTGAATACAGTCCGTTTTAGCACAAAAAAAAATGATAAGATTTGAGGTCAGAGTTTTCAAATAGTTTAAATTTCAACGACTGAGGCAGTATTGGACAGCTAGCCACATCAACATTATCATCGTCATCTTCATCAGCCCACATCCACCCACTGTATCTATACCACCATTCTATTTCGACACTCCTCACAGTCTTGTGCTACTCTTAGCGCTCATAAATTACAGAATGATTGAAGAATTTCCCTATATTTCATAAAATACCCAGGGGTCAACGTCACGTCAGCTGTTGTCATTTTTTCGCGTGGCGGGAAAAGCACGAGTGACATAGACCCGACCTCGACAAGCGCTCAAGCGCTACTAAATCTCTGATTGTCGTTGCACCAATTATATAGGGATTTTTGAATATTTTTAGAATAATTACAAAATAAATATAATTAATTATTACTTTACCGTTTGATTAAATACATCTTCACACAACATATGTTTTTTTTCTGAAGTTATACTTTGGATAGTTTTTCATACAGGAGCCATTAAAAATGCGAGATATTCAGTCAAGATACGGCAGCGAAAACGTAATGTTAAGCTAAATTTATGAATGAAATTGAAAAACGTACATTGGTAATATTGTTTTTAAAGATATTCTCTATTTGTTTGCAAAATCAACATTTTGATACAGTATACCAAAACTTCAAAACTCGCGCTTGATTTGAGCCCTTTTTTCAGAATTTTGAGTTTGTTGTCTTAGATTTCCCTTCTTTATTCTATGTTAGCCACTGAAATGTTAATATTTTTGTTGATAATTTTTTAGATAAAGATATGTCTGACTAGATGTATAAGTAATATTTTCTTTTTACTTAACCGTTTTACGAGAAACTCTCATGTTTATAAAGGCAATTTTCGGAAATTCCAATATAGCGGTCTTAATGGGAAGTCCTTATCTTACCTTCACCATATTTATTATGGTTTCTGGGGAAATTGTTCAGTTTCATTTCAGTGCACTCATATTTACACAAAACCCTTTTTCTTTTTCTTGTTACCCATTCAGCTCACTCTATTTACATGATATTTAAAGTCTGTTTTTATCCACATTCTAAAATCCCTTGTCAGATAGTCTGCTGATGTGTCCGGATGATGATCCGGAGCAGTCTGTTTTCTGGTAACGTGTTTAGGACAGCCAGCAGGTTACTGATGTTCCCGTAGATGCAACCGTTGGCTAATGCCACTTGGACAGATTGACCTATCCTGTCCAAGCAATCCTGGAATTAATAAAAGATTTTTCATAAGTGTTGTAATAATATAATTATGTACAAATGAACCTTACTCAGATGTATCAAACCTATGAAAGAAAAATAACATATTTTATGTTACTTCTGACAATGATGTAACAACCAAAGTAATTTAGTTGAGACTGTGGTTTTGATCAAAAATATTAATGAAATCCAGTAAGTACAGCTTAGAATTATCTACAAACAAACATCTAGGCTTGTTTTATGTTGAATTTACATATTTATCTTATCATTTAAACATAACTTTTATGCTTATTGTATCTTTCACTTGATTGCTCTAGTTTTGCAGGTTTTTCTTTGATCCTGTCAATTTGCGACAAACAGGACAGGGCGGGCCCTTCCAATCTTCACCAGCGATTTCGAAACCGCCACAGGTTTTACAATACATGGTATTTTTAACCATTGAGCAATCACAAGTACAATCACATGGGTCAACTTGTAAATCTTTCACACTTCCTAAGTCAGCCTTTTTAGAGCAACAGTCTTTGGTATTTTGGCTATCAAAGGAAATAAGAATCGGTCCATCATTTGTGGCAAATAAGGGACCCTTAGTTCTATGAGGGCAAGCATCTGTAGAACATCTTTTAAAATTTGTCCAACTTGAGTTGGATGGTAGCTTTAGTTCACAGATATTTTGAAAACATTTGTTACTGCCTTTGTATGTGCACTCTTTGTTATCACATATGCTAAATTTGCTGGTTCCTTTTGAACTTTTTTGTGATTTAGTTGAAATAGGAGTGGAAGTCCCACATTTTTCACTTTTTGAATGAGTTGGCGATGCCATTTTCGTTTATTCATTTATCTTTGTTTTAAAGAACAAGTTTTCTGGATAAGAATGACATTGTTTCTTCATATTTTCCATTAATTTTGTATTTTTCCTGTTTTTCAACATTATTACTGAATTTTGAATTTTCAGTGAAGATAAAAAAATAACAAAGATTGAGGCATCATAGAGTAGATGTTTTTATTAATTTACAATGTGGCCTTTTTGACAGCTAATAAAAAGTAAAAATTAGTACTTAGTAGATAGCAAAATTATCGATAGATGGCGCTTAATGACTTGCACCTTGCACTGCACTGGTCTTTTTTGACATCGATTATTTGTGAGTGAGTCAATCAAATCCTTGATCAAATCCGTGAGTCTTACCACGCAGATACCTTATGTCAAACTAAAAAACCAATGGCCCCAAAAAGGGTGTGCCGGCCGGCTATTAGTACATTCTGTAGGGATATTTCGCCTACAAAAGGTGGGGCGGATTATGTTTTTGTATAATCTTGTAAAGGTATCAAGGACAAATAAAACCCCAAGTTTTCGACCTCGAGACTCCCAGGCTCCAGCCGCCATCTTGAATTGAAAGTTCTAAAAACAGGTTTTTTGCGAATAACTTGTTAAAAATTGATTTTATGACAAAAGTTTGTATTAAAAGAATAAAGAAAATATTATTTCCCAAATTTCATCCCTACATGTATACTAGCTAAGTCTAACAGGTAAAAAGATATAGGCAAAAACAAACATATTTTTATTAAAAAGTTAAGTACACCGCACGAAATGGGGGTAGACAAAAATATGCGTGAATTTTTCAATTTTTTTGATATGTTACGTATTTATTATGGTGTATTTAAAAAAATATGTGACGGGTGAACACTTTCTATGTCTGTTTTCGGAGATAATGGCGTTTATGTGGACGACTTTCCATCATACAAATGGCAAAATTCGCCTGTTTTCAAATAAGTCGATTTTCTCACCTTTTTACAATAAAAACCATTATTTTTTACCCGACTGCCTTAGAAGGAGGGTTATGTTTTTCGAGAGTATGTATGTATGTATGTGGACAAGAAAATTCTTTTTCACGGGCTACAGCCCAAACGAATAGTTGGATTTTGACATTGATGAGGTGTCGTTAGATTCGTCTCAGCAGCGCGAGTGACACTGGCTATATTAAAAAATTATAGATTCTAGATGGCGAATTTTTACAGCAAAATACTACTATAAAATTACCGCAGTCGGGTTTTTTGTTTTTTAATTACTTTTGAAATTTATTAACAGATTGTTTCGCGACATTTTTTCTATACAAAGATATCTTGGCTGGCTTATGGTTTCTATGATATTTCGCACAACGTCAATATAGGGTGAAATTTTACTAGTGACCGATAGCGAAAACTCAGAACCGGCTGGTGTTAAGAAACAACTTTCCCCAAGGAACATAAATCGAAAAAAGAAAAAAATGACCTCTCATAGTAACACAAATCAGCTGATCGGCAATTTTGTATGGGAGGTCCAAAATTTTTTTCGTATTTCGACCTATGTTCCGTGGGGAAAGTTGTTCCTTATCACCAGCCAGTTCTGAGTTTTCGCTATCGGTCACTAGTAAAATTTCACCCCGTATTTTTGGGGAAAAAAATAGGTAAACCTGAGTTGTTTTTGCATTGATTCGACATTTATTGAAATTAACATGACAGTTAATAAAAAATGATGAAATAATAAAACATTCTATGTCTAGTTTTTTGTTATTCAAATTAAAAGTATTTTAGCTAGTCGTCCATACATACATTCAAACTCATATACCATAAAAATTACATATGTTTTTTTATTTCATAATTTTTTATTAACTGTCATGTCGTTTATCAAGCGAAAAAATACATAACTCAGGTTTTCCTATTTTTTCCCCAAAAATATTGTCATTTTGCGAAGTATCATAGAAACCATAGCCAGCCAGGATATCTTTGTATACAAAAAAATGTCGCGAAACAATCTTTTAATATATTTCAAAAGTAAAAAATAACAGTTTTTATTGTAATGAAGTGACAAAAATCGACTAATTTAAAAAACAGGCGAATTTTTCCATTTGTACGGGAAGTCGTCTACATAAACGCCATTTTCTCCGAAACCAGACATAGAAAGTGTTCACCCGTCACATTTTTTTTTTTAAATACACCATAATACGTAACATATCAAAAAAATAGAAAAATTCAAGCATATTTTTTTCTACCCCCATTTTGAGCGGTGTACTTAACTTTTTAATAAAAATATGTTTGTTTTTGCCTATATCTTTTTACCTGTTAGACTTAGCTAATATACATGTATGAATTAAATTTGGGAAATAATATTTTCTTTATTCTTTTTATACATACTTTTGTCATAAAATCTTTTGTTAACAAGTTATTCGCAAAAAACCTGTTTTTAGAACTTTTAATTCAAGATGGCGGCTGGAGCCTGGGAGTCTCGAGGTCGAAAACTTGGGGTTTTATTTGTCTTTGATACCTTTACAAGATTATGCAAAAACATAATCCGCCCCACCTTTTGCGAATCAATGTTTGCTATAGGTTCCCTACAGAATGGCCTATATGGTGGTTTTCATTAAATGCTCGCCAGATGACACTACAAGCGGGCTGTTCTAGTGCTTGCGAAAATGCGCTAATTTCGCGTTTTTTAGTCTTCGGGCGTCTCGAATAATGAAATCATATTTTTTCAATACGTTTTTGCTATAATTTTCGCCTTTGTTTCGGACCTAATGTTATATTCGCTACCAGTAACGCCATCTGTTGAAATTTATATGGAACAAAATCCCTTTTCTTCGGTATAGGACTGCATGGTCTTACGAACAAGGAAAGACATTTTACTTACCGATGGTCTTACTATCTGAGTATAGCTATAAATGTGTGTGTTTGTTTACCTGTACCCTGGGGTGCGTGGCGGGGTTGGGCACACGTGCGTGCGCGTGCACGTGCGGCACGAGCGCGGCGAGGTGCTGCGCGTTCACCGCGGTGGGCGGCCCGCCCAGCCGCCGACCCGCCCTGGAGACACAGACAAACATCGCGTCAGACAAGGAGAATATCAGCAATACTGGGTTATTTTTTAGTCAGTGCGCAAACTTTGCAGGGTGTTTCTACTCGTGATTCTGAACAACTTTTATTATGGGACCACCTGCGAATACGCAAAATAAAAATTTGGATGTTCCATACAAAAATTCATACCTACTCGGCAAAATGTACGGAACAAACAAAAATTTTTTTTTGATTTCGCAGCTTGCCCCATAGTAAAAGTTGTTCAGAATCACGAGTAGAAACATCCTGCAAAGTTTGCGCACTGACTAAAAAATAACCCTGTATAGGAACATGGTTTGCATTCAGAAACCAAACAATGAATAACTGGCACCAATGATTTAAGAGCGCCACACACGGCCTCAGTATGCGCACGAATTGTAACGCGCGTACCGGTTGTAATGTATGGGATTGTATGACAGGTGTCACACTACAGTGTGCCGTGTTTCATACGATTCCATACAATGCAAATTCACAGTTACGCGCGTGATGACGTGCACGTCACGCATGGAGGCGGTGTGTGGCGCCCTTTAGAACGCTATGAGTTATGAATGATATGGTAAAATGCTACTTGCAGTATTCATTTTCAAAAATTGATAATTTAAGGGCTTGCAATTAAAAATACGACCAGTAAAAATCAAGAGTTGACACAGTTTGCAGTATAAGTATCCAAAGTTAGAATTTTATATGTACAAGCGATGGTTCAGAGCTTTAGAAGGCATGTTAGGACGGAGGTCTCATGTCAGCGAGAGGGTCGTTCCTCGACTCAGTATCCCACGCAAATAGCTAAAGACATTAAACAGTTGCCGTGCCGTGTGGTGCCGGTTTAGAATAGCATCACCCCATTTCTTCCCGTAGGTAGCGTAAAAGGCGACTAAGGGATAATTATCCAGGGAATGGGTAGCAGCGTTTCCTGTATATGCAACATCTCGCCAAACCGCCTGCCAGGCGTGGCGAGGATGGCAATACCCCCCAATAGGGGGAGGCCCACGTCCAGCAGTGGACTGTTGTGGCTGTAGTAGCAGTAGCAGTAAACAGTTTAAAGCAGGATAAAAAAAATGCTAGTTTTCCAAAAATTTGGTATTTAGTTTACCTCAATGCGTGTAATACACCTAACTGTAGTTTCACGTATAACTCTGACTCGGTGAGAGCTTTAGTTGGTATAGCAGACTTGACAGGCTCCTTAACACCTTCTAGCTTGATCTTCTTCATAGGCACCTCTATTTCTACCATTTCTGCATCTGAAATAATCAAGGCGGGTATTCATTGGGGACAAAATCCCTGGATTTTGTATACGACACAATGTTCCCAACAAATGTCGCCGCGAAATTGCCATATACAAAGTCCCAGATACAAAGTATCGGCAACAAACCGTCCACACTTGTCAGTTGTTGCCTTTGTTTTTGTAAAAAGGATGTTTCAAATCCCAAAACAATCTCTATTATTCATACAATTCTATTAGCATCGCCGTCTGCTCGCTTCTCCACACTGTTTCCATTTTTTAATTTGTCCCGCAACATGAAAACTACACGTACACACTCACAAAATTTTTGAACATTTGTCCCGAAACATTTGTTTCCATGTTCCAAAAACAAGTCCCCAGAGACACACATGAAGTTGCCGCGAATGCCGTGAGACACGCGTGAAGTTGTCGATATACAAAATCCAGGGATTTTGTCCCCAATGAATACCTGGCTTTAATATCATCATCATCATTATCTTCCTTCTTCTTCTTGTCGTATTAATGTTATCTTCCCAAGTTAATTTCTATAAAACATCTTCCTGCCCGTATCCCATGCCCGTATCCCAATTACTTGGGGTCGGCGCAACACGTTATCTTTGAAAACAAAATCATGATGCAAAAGATGACCGGCCGCCTGCCTGCTATACCAAATCGCCGATCAGCTGACTGATTTACTATGAGGTCCAAATTTTTTTTTCGTATTACGACCTATGTTCCATGGGGAATGTTGTTTAGTTTCATGAGTACTATCTTGACCTCCTTTTTGCTGGTTACACACTTTCTGTTACTCCCTGTTAGATATAGTTTGTTTGAAAGTTTGAAAGTCATGTGGTGCTGGCTTAGAATAGCATTTCCCATATCATTCCCGTAGGTGTCATAAAAACGACTAAGGAATTTGAGAGTAGATGTGTATTGCAAATTTAGGCAACAGGCTGACAACTTGTCTCTATGGAGATACACATACTTTCGTAACACGTGTGATAGTGCCCCTGCCTTATACGTGGGGCGTGGGTTCGATTCCCACCAAACACAAATATTTGTAAAGTCAATTTTCAAATATTTGTGTTTAGTCCGGGTGTTTTCTATGTAATAATATGTATTTATTTTCAAAAAAGAAAAGTATGTACCTATGTAGGGATTATATCAGTTGTCTAGTTCCCATAGCTTTGCTTAGTTCGGGACTAGATGGCGCTGTGTGTCTCGTCCTGAGATATTTATTTTTAAGTATATTTACCTTCATCTATGCGGAGGGGGGCCAACGCACACCATCTGATGAGCCCAGCAAGCGGAGTTACAGCTGCCATCGGGATGCATCCCACCGGCAGCGGTGGTGGATTCAGCTGGGCTGACATGCACA
The DNA here is from genome assembly GCA_024500475.1 of Phthorimaea operculella. NCBI lineage: Eukaryota > Metazoa > Arthropoda > Insecta > Lepidoptera > Gelechiidae > Phthorimaea > Phthorimaea operculella. The sequence goes on along the minus strand of JANFCV010000193.1, from coordinate 174,957 downwards.
GCGAGGGATTCGAGTATACCTGGAAACATTTTCAGTTACATTACATTGAGGGATTTGAGTATATCTGGAAATATTTTCAGTTACGTTAACATTACAGTCAAATAAAAAAAATTAAATAAATAAATAAAATAAATAAAAAGATCTTTATTTATCAACAGCAACAAAGTACAAACATGAGCTTTAAAATTAAACATATTATGTTGATAAAAAGGTGAACAACTCAGCATTTCTGCTGTTTTTCAGTGTAAACCTAATTTAATTTGTTGCCATTTTGGAGACAATTTTTTGAATTATCTTACAAATTGATTAATATCTCGAATACTAGTTACCGCCATAAGATCCCTTTTGATTGGACAAACACATTTATCATGCCATGCTATGCTAAATAAAATAATTAGATTGGTAAAATCCACCTAACAGAGTATGTTGCAAATTCATTGAAGATGTTAAAAAGAAATCTTCTCTTTTCGTGTGGGACATCAAGTCGTACAATGACCCGAAGAACCCTGGTGTCAGAGTTTTTCAACCGCCCACTGCAAGTAGCAGACCTCTGACATGGTTGTGTAACGACCGCTATCATAGACAACAACCGGGACCAACGGCTTAACATGCCCATCCAAAGCACGGAACCATCTTACTTGCGGACAATCAGGTGGTTCAGCCTGCAATGTCCTAATATCAACTTTGTGATATAACAACAATGTCCTAATACCACCGAGAATTGAACCCGGAACCTTTGCGTGGCAGGCAGGCATACTAGCCACTGCACTACATCGGCAGTCAAAAAAAAAAAAAGAAATAATATCCTGTAAGTTGTATGATCCTTACCCAAGAAGTAACAACCTCCAAAAGATTCTTCGGTGGCAGCTTCTCAGCAGACGCATCGTGCATGTACAGCTCTGTGACCGCGGTTATGAAGTTGGACACAAACTGCGGAGCGGTATTGGCGAGGGACTTGAGTGAGTTCTGGTTTGATGTGTTCAGGTAGAAATGATCCTGGATGATGTTCTCGACGAGTTGCAACGACTGCGGTGACGAGCAACCCATTTGTTGGAGCCACACTCCTACCGCTAATAGCACCTATAAGTGATAAATAAAATTTAAAAAAGTAAAAATAAAAAGAAATAAAAAGTAAGTAAGTGATCTATGGACAGTGGGATACAGGCTCCATCAGTTGTTGCAACTGCCTGCCTGATAAAACATAATAAAATAAAAAATAAATAAAAAAAAAGTGAGAGTGATATTATGGGGTTGGTTATGTTTTCTTTAAATGATGTGTTGAAGTGTGCCTATATGAAATGGATCAAAGTCAATAATGTAGGTCTTAACAACAGAAGGACACAAAGAAAACTTTAAGTAAAATAAGCCAGCTATCATTTATTGCATTGCTAGAGAAGAGAGCTTGACATATTATTCAGTATTAAATACTGAAAACGAACAAGGAACTCAGAAATGAAACAACCACAGCTTGTTACCAACTTGCTACAGATAGGGACCCATCGATCAGCGGCCATGGGCTAGTCAATGGATAAGATGGTCTTTTACTTTCCTATTTGGTAAGCTGCCAATTACAGAATGATAAACTACAAACCTAAGGAGATATTTAGTCACAGTCATAGAATCGTTAAAAAGGGCCAGATGCTTCAGCAAAAGTAGCACAAGTGCGAAAATACTCGATAATATTTAAGAATTTACTTACAGGAGTGCTCGAGGCAGACACTGCCATACTGGCCAGAATACTCAGAATCTTCAGCCGCCTCTGACTCTCCATGCCGTCGAATAGCGAGAGAAAGACGGAATTCTTTGTAGCGTCATTCGTACAAGCGGAGAGGTAGTCGCATATCACGTCAATAAGCTGCAGCTCTTGAAGCGGGTTGAGTCCGGGGCCGCTACGCCGGTTGCGGTGACGATCCGTTTCACAGAACACGAACTCCGCTATAAGATCCCTCGCGATATCCAGCTGCTTACTCGAGCCGCTTGCTGTACGGCCCACCAACACTTGCTCTAAAACCAAAATGTTGATGTAGAGTTGGAAAACGAAGAATAGTGACGGAGTAACTAGGTGATGATGGCACTTACCTATTCTAATGAGAGCTTCCCTAGCACTTTGAGGGAATTCCAGCATTCGTACAGCATGTTTTATTTCATTAACAGACATTTTAAATAACAAATTAAACACAAAACTTGCACAAAACACTGTGTAGAACCCACGGGCCCAGTGTTGCCAACTGCGTTTCGAGCTTTCGGGCTAACTAAATGGAGTCCAAAAAAGGGCTAGATTGGGGCTAGATTCTGCCAAAAATATTTGTTTTAATAAAAATGAATGAAACAAGGGAGATTTGCATAGTTTTTTTCTAATTATTATACATTCAAAAATCAACTTTAAGTAATCATCATCTGCCCTACCCTTATGCCAACTTATTTGAATATATCAACTTTAATATCTTCATCGGAAGAAGATTGTTCAATTTGTACGTCATGCGACGACTGCGACGTCGATGGCTCATGACCATAGACTTATATATCTCATGACTGTGGCCCAGATTGATCCGACGACCGCTCAGCTGACTGACCCGGGCACGCGGGCTGGATGACGTAGTCTGGGTCTGGACCTAGTTTATATATGTCGAAGTCAATATGTAAGATTCTGACGCTTACATAATGACTCGTTCGTATACAGACGAAAAGCAGTATACAAATTGTCGGCACGACATCCGGCAATATGACTTTGAAATGAACGTTGCTTAAACGTCAACGTGGTGATCATATTAGGGTGACCATGATTAAGAAAAAAACGATATTTATTCATTTACATATTATTTACTTGAGTATCTTCGACGGTCACATTTAAACTGTTTGATAGATATATTTACAATCATAGCTCGTTAAAGTGCTATGATTGTAAATATCTATGTAAGTTAAACCTTACTTTTTACATCATGATTTAAGTTGTGTTGATGAGTGATCTGATATTTTTGCTAAATAAAAGTTCTTAAGGAAAACAGGGCTGTGTGAGAACAATGCATCACCTCACCATCATCATCATCATATCAGCCATAGGGCTTATACTGCTGAGCTGAACATAGGCCTCCCTAAATATTTCCACTTTGTCCGATTAGAAGCGGCCTGCATCCAGCATTTCCCCGCGGACTTGACCAGATCGTCTGTCCATCTCGCGGTAGGCCATCCTACGCTGCGCCTCCCGGTACATGATCTCCACTCGAGAATTCCCCTGCTCCACCGATTATCAGTCCTTCGAGCAATGTGGCCCTGCTCTTTGCCGCTTCAGCTTATTAACTCGAATAATTAATCTGTCCTTAACAGTTGATTCAAATCTGATGATATGATTGGTTTAGTGACGACGCACTTCTTACGCGATTTTCATTTTTAATTCGCATAAAGGACAAAGCGACACAAACAAGTCTATCGCTTTTTTTATAATCATAAATCGATCCTTCAATTGATACAATAGATACAAAAAAATATCCTGTCAACCGTGCCCGCAACTTTCGTCAATTTCATTTAGTATATCGAAGTAGTCCACCAAAGTGCGTACTGTAGTACTACAATAATTGTACTTTTTTGTAATTAAGTAATCCTGCATAGCAATGTTCATTACGACGTAGCGAGAGCACCAGAACCTAATACTCGTCCCTAGTCCGCCGAATATCCGTGGCCATGGACGTCCTACCACTTTTTAAGTGTTAAGTGACCTCGAAAAATTTCTGGTTCACCCACGGGGTTCTAACCAATCCATTACGAGTTCCATAATACTTTTTAAAAGTTCTGAACTAAACTTCTCCTTAATCTCTTATTGTCACTGGTAACATAGTAATTTTATTTACAAGATTTCCATTTACACCTCCTGCACTGTTACTACTTTACTGTACGCCATATTTATTGTTTTGCGATTATAGCGCCACCGTGGCGGAATTCAGTACTAGTTCGTACATATTGCCGGGCATTATGCCATACGGCAAAAGGTCGTTTTTTTGGCGGTACATATAATGTCGACGGTATACATACGTCAGATGGAAATATGCAAACGGCTTTTCGTTTGTAAACACACGAGCTATTATGTAGAAGGCAGATTTAGACATATTGACTTCGACATATATATGTCGAAGTCAATATGTAAGATTCTGACGTTTACATAATCACCCGTCCGTATACAGACGAAAAGCAGTATACAAATTGACGGCACGATATCCGGCAATATGACGGTGAAATAAACGTTGCTTAAACGTCCACGTGGTGAGTATGTTAGGGTGACAATGATTAAAAAAAAGTTTGTTTGTGTATTATTTACTTGAGTATCTTTGACGATCACATTTAAACTATTTTGATAGATATGTATAATCACAGCACGCTTTAAAAGTTCAAGTTTACTTATGTACATTATAATTAAGTTGTGTTAATGATTTTCAAGCAAAAGTGGAGCCGGCATCCGATAGGTACTCCACGCCAGACATGTTTTCGGTGGCCTCCTCAGTCATGTGAACTATAGTTTCAAGAACAGCTGCGCCATGTAGTATTAATAAAAACACTGTATTTATGGAGGAAACTAGCTTGGTTTATTTTAACAAATTCTTATTAAAGTTTTACAATTTTATGTGTGTCCATTGACGACGTAACCCACGCCCACCTTCTTTTGTTTTATCTTCTTAGCATTGAGATGACCAACCTGCCAGTGTCAATAATTCACATTCAACATTAAACCTTCTTTACTACAATATATATTTGGCGTATTCTGATAGTTAACTTCACGATTTTCCATAATCTACTTAAAATTAACATAACAGCAAAAACAATTAACTAAGTGTTTGCAAATGTGCTATTTGTAACTTTGGCTTGATTTTTTTGGTTCTTTTTCTTTACTTTCAATATTTTTTTTACTTGATATTTCAATGAAAACCCTGAAAAATTTAACTAATTTCGAAGGTTCTCAACTCCGTGACCAATTTTTTCAACTCCTGGACCAAACAAATTCTAAATCTGATTCTAGTAAAGAAATTAGTGGCAAATTAGCACCATTTCTTCAAACACATTTTTTGGCATTTTTTCATTTTTGTTTACACCAGAAAAGGTGATAAAAATATTGTTCACGGAGTTGAGAAAATTTCACTATAGCTGTACAAGTGCCCTTGCGCATTGTGTGCGCCCCTGCCTGCTGTATTGTACACCCTAGTACTATTATATATTCTGTGATTGTACGCCATATTAATTGTTTTGCGATTACAGCGCCACCGTGGCGGAATTCAGTACTAGTTCGTACATATTGCCGGGCATTATGCCATACGGCAAAAGGACGTTTTTATGGCGGTACATATAATGTCGACGGTATACATACGTCAGATGGAAATATGCAAACGGCTTTTCGTTTGTAAACACACGAGCTATTATGTAGAAGGCAGATTTTGACATATTGACTTCGACATCTCTATATAGTTTGTGCTACTGTCAGATCCACCATGCGACGCCGGACGCAGTCATTTGATCTTTTGTGTTTGGGAGTTTTGCGCGGGAAGCGAGAGGGTTCGTGCGTAACTTTATTTCTTATTTTTGTAAATTAGTTTTTCGCTGTTATTGTTGTGTTAATGTGGTGAGATTAACTTAATAATGTGCCGGCAATGAAGAACAATGTAGTGAAAATGAGAAATAAAGTGATCTCGTGTGGTTCTTCTTGTTATTCCCGTGTAAAGTTTCGAGAGCATTGGAACGCGAGCGTCACTATCGTGTTCCAATGAGTTTAGGTTAGGTTAGATTTTAAGAACTATGAACTAAAAATACTGAAGACTAGGCAGCATGGTCATAAAGATCTTCGCCTGTTCCTTTGGAACGAATAATAATAATAATAATAAAAAAAAATCTTTTGTGTTTGGGTGTTTGTCAATAGAAAGTTAACCTAAAAAGAGTGTAGTATTTTTTGCTATTTTTATAAAAAGTTTTTCCAGTTGAAACCGGCGAAACTTGGACAAACCGGCGAAAATGCGAAATGTATCACAAGTGTTGTATTGTAAACTGTGGCAGTAGGAAGCGAAGGGATATCAATTTGTACAAGTTCCCAAAAAATGAAACGAGCACCAAAAAATGGTTGAACTTTATCAATTGTCCGAAACTATTTACGTTGAGTTTCGAGGTTCTTCGCAATTACCATGTGTGCAAGAAACATTTTGAACCTCGATTTTTCTCGTCATCACACAGTAGATCCCGCCTTTATACCACAGCATATCCAACACTCTTTACGGACGAAGAAATTGCCACTGGCATTCCTCAGTCCAATCTTGTTTCTGAAGGACTAAGTAATAATCTCTTCTAGATAGACCATACGAAAAGTATACTCTGACCTAGCATTCATTCATTAAAGCATAGTATAACTATCTACTTCTTGTAGTCTGATTGAGTATGATTGATGGATGATATAAAAATTTTGTTGTTCCTTTGATTCTTGCAGTGAGGATGCTGTTGTGAGATTCAGACCCTAAATACCTAATTATTTTATTTCAGAATCGAATGGTCTTGATCATGCCTATGCAATAAAAAGACAACATGAAGATCACAGCTACAGTTCTATTGAAAAAGTTACAAACAAAAGTTCAACAATTGAAACAGGTAAGGTCAATTCAATTCAATAGCCTTTATTTCGAACAAAAATAAAAATTAGTATTTTATTTTAAAAAGTAATTCATGCAGTCTTTAATTATACTAATTATTAAATTTATATTGATATTAGATAAATTATACATGCATGCTTAAATAATTGAATTTTAACATCTCATTATTAATAAATTAACATTTCATTTCAAATTTTTTTTCTCTTGTCATATTGTGGGTATTGTTGAATAGGTCTTTTAAAACTAAGAGGAGGTTTCTTTGAAACAAAGTCTTTAAAATGTTTCTGTGTTGAGATAGGGTCATTGTGCCCGTTCGCGACCATGCGTCAGTTCGCGACCATTTTGAGGTCTGATCTCAGTAATATTGCAATAATAAGAGTTATATTTCACTCCTTGTAAAAAAGTGTGGCTTAAACAAGACAAGGATAACTGTAGAATCTACGCCTATTCAAATCTGTTCATTAAACCTAACCAATGTACCGCAAAAAAATCATCCATTTTGCCAGTCGCTCTGCCCTCGAAAACACACCGAAAACCTATCCAAAAATAGCGACCACGTGCCACTTCAAAAGTGAAATTTTCAGGTATTCGTCTAGTTTTTACAACTATAACGGTTTTATGGTGTTGATACTTTAGTAAAGTATCTAATTTAACGATAATTTTGTGTTATTTTTAAGTAAATTTATGATTTATTAGATGGTCGCGAATGGGCACGCAATTTTTAGAAAAATGCTGGATAGCGACCGGCAGCGACCGGCCGGTCGCTATCTAACACGATGCTTGAAAAATAGTTTATTTTTTTCCAGGTTATCTCTTAACAAAGTTTTGATTATTACAACATTAATCAATTCTTATAGACGTTTTCTATAGCGTAGTTAGTTTGCGACCGTCAAAATATGATTATTTGACCGATTTTGGAACAGTTATTTAGTTGAGTGGTCGCTAACTAGTACATGCTAAAAAACCATGTTTAGTTAGCGACCGCCTCAAAAATGTATGAAAAATAGACGGTCGCAATCAGACTCAAATTTTTTTTTACGTTACTTAGCGACCACCACTTTTGCTCTTGCACTGTTTTGTTGGCCCTTTGATAGGTTTTTGTTACAAATGTCTTTAACTAGCCTATTATACTGCTACTCTTAAGCTCTTTGTCTTGGAACGCTCTTTAAATCTGGAATCTCTATCATACAAATAAAACAGTGTGGGACGCCGCTCGCCCCGCCAACAGCATCTCATGGACCCTGTTGGCTTTTAATATAATTTCCCCGTTCTGAAGTAGAGGACCTGTTTCAACTTCGTATTCGTTTCTGTTGGATCGTGCACAATGGACATATGTAAAGAGCACCAGCCGTACCCACTTGCCTTCCTCGAGCTGTGCCAGAAGTACAGGCAGAGTTTCTTTGGGCTGTCCTGGTCTATACCACCCCTAAATCTTCACTCTTCAATCAGAGCTATTTCGTAACGTCATAAATGCCTGGGGTGAGGTTCAAGTACGTGCGGGTCAGCTGCGTGGAGAAGATGCACGTCCTAGGCTCGGGGTCTGGGTGACTTCTGTGCACTTTGACCTGAGCATTCAAATTCCTCATTGTCCAGAGAATTCAGCCCAGTTTTTGTTGTGCAACAAAGTGTTGGCAGAGAGACTCTTTATAGCGTATAAATCTAATTCGTTGGACTCTCTCAGGAGTTGGGTCTTGTAAAGTAGTTCACCACAATAGGGCAGCAAGGTCTCGCTGCTTTTTTACTCACTTTGAGGCTTTGGAGACAACGAAGAAGCAGGAAGTTCTCACTTATTACTGACCTCCACATAGTCCTTGCCTTAAGGGAGAAGGGTGCTGCCATGTAAAAGGAATGTTTTTGCATACAGGGGTATTTTATTTCACTCTGGCTACCGCCGCGAACCCACCTGATTACAACGATCACATTCTTCCATGCCTTACTTAAAGCCCAGCACCATCACTTCTGCGTTATACACCCATGCCTCCACGCTAGCGTAAAACTGGGCCTAGAATTCTTCAGGGTAGCTTGCGTTGGCAGATTCTCGAGCTGTGTCATACATAATTGCTGGCAGTGGTTGAATCAGGCTGTGCTGCTCTCACATCCTTCAAATTTCATGTTGGGTTGAGCAGTTGCATGACGTCATATATACCCGTTTAAAAAAGGTAGGTGAAAAAGATCTGCGTTTGGTGCACCCACACCAGTTTACCTGGCGCAAGTAGCCTGGGTAGTCATAGTCAGCTAGGCCTGTAGACTATAAAGGCAATACAGTGGCCAATACAAACACCCAAGGGTTCTAGAAAAATGGAAGAAGGCTAGAGGCTTCATGAGCTCCTGCGACGTGACTGACGAAGATACCTCCAACAAAGCGAAGTGAATACAGGAGACCAGAAAGGACTCACCATAAGATAAAGAAAATAATTGCCAAGGATAGAGAGCTACGTTCTTATGTACTTCTGCTGTGTGTTGTTAGCCGACAAGAGTCTGCAATATTTATGGGTCGCTCTTGGTACATCGTGGGTCGTACTGTGTAAGTGAATCAGGAAGTTCCAAGACCGATACTTTGTAGCACCGTGAAGTAGCGACACCCGGAATTCCTACTAGCTTTTGCTAGGGACTCGAAGACCGTCGGTCTATGTGCTCTAGCGTCCGCGCATATCTAAAGGCCTGTCTCCTGAGCTCCCTTCGATGTTTGTCCACTAAAGCCCACCTCAACCGAGGGTGGAATTTCATGCCCAGTTGCTGCGTAAGACAGATCCTGCTGGTCGAGTTTGCGGATGGAGCTGAACACCCCTAACATTGCGCGCTGGCGTGATTGGTACAGGCAAAGGTAGTGTTTATGAGCACCAAGGTATGAGGCATGGACAGTTCTGGTGCGGTGTGACCTGGAGACCTGAGAGCTAGAACCGGGCTGGGTCCTTGGCGGTTGCATCAATGAAGTAGAAATAGTTGATCCTCCTCAGTATCAGAAAATACGCATAAACCTAGCTAGGATCGGTACCGTACAAATGCGCGCTGAAGACCAGCGAGGTCTTGATGCCTCTTCGGTTCACGCTGAGGCTTCGGAGACAACAAAACGTAATAAACAGCGTCGGCAAGTGTTGTGAGGCAGCAAAGTCAGCAGTAGTCATTCCTGTGACACCTGTTTAGCACCATGAAATATTGTTAATTTTTTAATCATGTCTAGATAGGTACTAAGTCACAACCTTAGGTGTAGATTTAAAAAGGATTGTTCAATATGTATGAGAAATGTGCAAAAGTAATTTATTTTTATTAAATAATGGTTAATATGCCCATAATAACGATAGTAAAACGGGCGGTCGCTATCTGACGCACACGTGGTCGCTATCTGAAAAAAGCGGTCGCTATCTGACTCTTTGGGTACTTTTCGGTTCAAAATTATTTTTAAATTAAACTGTTACAGTATTTCGCTAATACTTCTCGAAAAGAATATCTTGATTATATCTGCTATGCTCACAAAAAAAATCAACTTTCAAATATGAAACCTTCATATTAATATCATGGTGCAAAGTTGGGAAGTCGACTAATCGGTCGCCAACGGGCGCAATGACCCTATTTGCTTTTAAAAGGGGCGTTTTGGAGCCATATTTTGTTCCAGCTGTAACTTCTAAAGTAGGCATGCTAAAATTTTTTTAAAAAATGGGATAATAGTTCTTAATATAATATGAAGTTACCATGAAAACTATAACGAATACTGTACCACTTAAGATTATGGAAATATTAAAGATTTTCATTTTGCGGTTGGTAACCATACAGCTGCAACAAAATTATCTTTGTAACCCTGAAAGACCTGATATTTAAACGTTGACTACAAAGCCCTATTTGTGAGTGTGTCTGACATGCTCTTGGCTGATAATATATCCATCTTCATTCCTATTCTAGCTAGCTACGCCGGACGGCGGGTTGGATCTGTTGCGGTCTTCCGATCTCCTCTCCTCTTCCTCGAGCGTGTCTCCCTTAAACATATTGCGTCCCCTGGTTTATCCGGCTTGTCCGGGTCAGACTTGCTCCTGGCTGGGGGGGTGCTCATCATCATTATCATCATCATCTGTCTTCATACGTCTTTTTCTTAAGGCAGTAAGGTTGTTTTGTCGCTCTTCTTTGAACACTTTCAAGCAGATTGATGTCCTTCGAGAAGTTGAATCCTTATGGATAAATATAATTATTGAAAAATTTACTTTACTTATTGCTGGTGTATATAGGCCTACACATTATACGTTTGAAGAAACTGATAAACTTTTATTTGAAACGATTAGATTGGCATCTGAAGGTACCGACCCCTTACTTATTATGGGGGATTTTAATCTCCCGGATATCAAATGGCCCTTACAAGATGTTGATACTGATTCATATAACACACTGCATGGAAAGTTTTTGGATATGTATATCAACACTAACTTGAACCAACTTGTCACTAAACCTACACGTAAGCGAAATGACCAAGAATCTTTATTAGATCTTGTTTTATGCAATGAGGAAAATCTTTGTACAACAATACAGCACTACCCAAACATAGGAAAGAGTGACCACCAGGTGCTTCTGGCCACCCTACAAATAATGATACACCCTACACCTAAAGCCAAACAACAGCCTCAACCGCCTCAACTTAATTTCTTTAAAGCAAATTATGAGGAAATTAAAAAAACTCTGATTGCAAATCAGGTTGCAAATACTTTTGACGATGATGTCCATGAAGCTTGGAACAGTTTTAGAGCACATACTACCAATGCTATACAAATACATGTGCCTTTTAGAACAAAAAATAAGAAACTTAACTTAAATAAACCCTGGATTAATCAACAAGTACTTGATATGGCTGAACATAAATTGCAATTATGGAAGGTTTACATACTTGATGGCTCTGATGATTCTTACCGTAAATACAGAAAAATCAACAACCAATTATTACGGAAAGTAAGAAACCTTAGGAAGGAATATGAGAAGGGTATTGTACAACGTGGACCTAAATCTTTTCACTCATATGTGCGCCAACAGCTATCCTCTACTGTATCTGTGCCACCATCACTCAAGGATAGTCAAGGTATCATTACCAGAGAACAGAAAGAAGTTGCTATAATTTATTTGCTGAGCAATTCGAAAAAGCTTATGTCTTAGAACCTGCTAACCTACCCATCCCTGAAATAAAAATGCCACGAGTCATAATTCGATAGAAGACATAACTATTACACCAGATACGGTGGAGAAAGCTTTAAAATCTTTTAACGAATCTACTGCTATGGGACCAGACGAATTACCAGCCATATTATTAAAGGAATGTAGTGCAGTTATAAGTCATTATTTAGCACATATAATGAACCTATCACTTGAAAAAGGCCAACTGCCGCTGGACTGGAAGGAAGCATATGTAACTCCTATATATAAAAAAGGCGATAAACTCCTGGCTGCTAAATACCGTCCAATCAGCCTTACAAGTATTGCTTGCAAGACAATGGAAAAAATTATTGCAACTGAACTCAGAACCTTCATAAATAGGGAGAATATTATTATTGATGAACAACATGGCTTTGTACCAAAAAGATCTACAGTCACAAATTTACTGATTTGCCTAGACAAATGGACCCACAACTTCAATGCTGGCCACCCAACGGATGTTGTGTATTTAGACTATGAGAAGGCATTCGATAGAGTTCCCATCAGAAGACTTCTAGTCATACTTGAACACTTTGGAATCCGAGGTCAACTCTTAAAGTGGATAACAGACTTTCTGACTCAAAGAAAATTTAGAGTAAGAGTTGGTGAAACACTATCTGAGGTTCACAGTGTTCACAGTGGCGTGCCGCAGGGCTCTGTGCTAGGCCCTATCCTGTTTGGAATATTTATCACAGACTTAAAAAGTGCTATTCAATCAGAATTGTCAATTTTTGCTGACGACACAAAGTTCATGGGAAACCCTCTGATTTCTCATGGTATTATCCAAGAGGATTTAAATCGAATAATGTCATGGACAAAAGACTGGCTGATCTCACTCAATGCAACAAAATGTACTGTCCTACACATAGGAAACAAGAATCCTAAGCTGCAATACCTTATAGATTCAGTGCCACTTCAACAGGTGAAAACACAGCGAGATCTTGGTGTTACAATATCACATGATCTAAAGTGGGAAGTACATATAACCAGTATAACCAAGAAAGCAAACTCAGTTTTGTACATGATCAGAAAAGCATTTAACCTTATATCTAAAGACCTGTTTGTAAAAATCTACAAACATATGTGCGCCCACTCTTGGAATATGCCTTTCAAATATGGAGCCCATACTTCAAGAAAGATATAATCATGCTTGAGAAGGTGCAAAGAAGAGCTACGAAGATGGTGTTTTCATTAAAAGACAAATCTTATGAAGAAAGGCTCATTGCATTGAAACTGACAACATTAGAAGAAAGGCGGAAAAGGGGTGACTTGATTGAGACCTACAAAATTTTGAATGGTTACTATAATGTACCTAACATCCAGGATTTGTATACCTTACACAGTAACACACGTGTAAGAGGACACTCAATGAAGCTACTGAAGACCAAAACTGCTAGCAACCCTAGGAAACACTTCTTACCTAACCGTGTTGTGGATCTTTGGAACACTCTCCCAGAAGTAGTGATTAGTGCACCGAGTGTGAACAGTTTCAAAAACAGACTAGACATGCATTTAAAAAGTGAACTATCAAAAAATAAGACACAAGTGCAGTGATATACACGCATCAGCTCAAAAGAGCTGCTAGAGTATTAATAAATAATAATAATAATAAGTAGGGATTCCAGATTTGGAAACCATATTCAAGTAGGGGTCTTATGTAAGTTTTATAAATCTTTAAAAAAGTTTCAGGAGTAATACACTGAGACCTTTGCACTGCATACAGCGTACTATTGGCTTTTTTCACAATAGTACCAATATGATCTGCCCATTTCAGGTCTCCGCTTATAAGAATACCAAGGTCCTTCTGTGAAGACACTGGAGTTACAGGAGTATTATCAATCGCATTACTATTGCAGGGGTTGTCACTTCCTACATGTAGTGCAGTACATTTGCTGGGATTAAGTTTAATTATCCAAATCCCTAGTCCAGTCCTGTATTCTTTCCAAATCATCCTGCAACACTCCACTGCTTATCAGTAGGTTTCCAAAATATTAAATATTTATTTATTTATTTTATAAAATGGCAGGGCTTTGCTCTTCTTGGTGAAGTAATATCCAATCATTTCTCTTTTGATGGTTAGTTGATATTTTATTTTTATACCATTTTTGTCTTGTTTCAGGCAAACCACAACCGCATGCCAGTGTAGATAACAATGCCAGTAGTAACTCCCAAGAAGTAAATCACGATGAGATCTACTCGAGACGGAATATCCCAGCCGTATTATGTCCTAGTGAGTTACTTGAAAATCACACTTAACATGACATCATCTTCTGCCTGCCCTTATCCCAAATTAGTAGGGATCAGTGCAACATGTTTTGTTAGAACACAAAAAATGTAGCAAAAGGATTTGGCTATTTCTTATGAAAGGCCGCCTGCCTGACGTTAACCCTCTTTGGATGGTATCACCGCCATCATGCGGTTGACCATAGTCGACACATATTCGGCCGAGGTCAAAAACTCTACGTCGCCTTTTGCGAAACACCCTGAGTGGACCAGGGGTGGCAGTACTTTTAGCCGCTAACAACGGCCGACTTCGATTCCGATATAAGCCGTTCCACAAAAGAAGGGGAGTATAAATGGCGGACCTCCTGTTTGTCTCTCGCTTGCACGATATTGCTGTCTATAGTCGCACACGTCTGTACGGTCAGCATAATTTAAATCTCAATGTCGATGCACAAAATTATGCACAAATTTAACTGGAAATTATAGCCTTCCGCATGTAACAGTAAAGTGTAAACACTGTAAACGGGGTTTGGTTGATATTTTGGATCCATTTCATAAAGGATTTAATCCTATAAAAGGAAAAAACACAAAATAGAAAACACGGACGTATAAACTAAACTTTGTATGCTGACTGTAGCAGCGCTGTCAGCTGTCAAGCGCCGCCATTTATATTCCCCTTCTTTTGTGGAACGGCTTATATCTAATGTTTTTACTTGTGCTTGTGTCAGGACCGGAAACTGAAGAGGATACAGAGGCTGGTTTATCAGGACAGGATGCCGCGGAAACTATAGAATATGATAACACCGGTAAGTGGTACCGCGTGTGATATTATTGTAAAATACATTAACCAAATTCGGTTTATTCAAGAGCATATGTTTATGTTTATAAGCCTTTATTGCTGATACTTAAAATATTACATTGCGCTTCATTAAAAAAATTCATTAAATTACATTTCATTTTTTCATTTCATTAAATTACTTTTCTTAATATCTAAATTATAATCTCATTTAATAAAATAAATATCAATTTTTCATTTCCATTAGCATTGGCTCGGTATCAGCGTGTCCATTTAGACATGTAGGCCTCCTCCAGGGTTTTCCATGTTTGAAATATTCTATTTTTTCTTGTCCATAAATTTCAAGTCATTAAAACTCATAACTTGAATGCTTTTTAATTAAAATTTAGTCTTTATTCCATCAAAATCTGTTCAGTATTTGAAGAGATAATGCCGAAAGTCGCATATTTAAATTCTGCTTTACGGTACAACTTGCGCTGATAAAGAATGGGCCTGAATTGGCAAAATATTATTGTTGACATCCTGCTTATCAATACATATTATAAAATGAAGTTGCTTTTTGCATTTCTGTATCTGTCTGGCTGTCGTGGAATTTGTTAGATTGTCCTAAACTACGCAACGGAATTTGTAGAGGTTTTTTGTAAAAGAGATAGGTTGATTCAAATGGAAGATTTATACATAAGTAACACATACCGGGATTTTTTGGATAAATGGCAAAATTTTCACTGCAGGCAGGATTTGAACCTGCAACCTTCGGCATCAGTACTGCCCTAACACGAGAGGTGTTTTAAAAATTTGGTACTCAACATACCGAGATAACGGTTTTTCCCGCGGGAAAATGTGTATGTCATATATACAACAATATTGCTTATTCGGGATTCTTTCTTTATCTGCACAATAGCAAACTTTGCAAGTTGTCTAAAAATAATGAAATAATGTTTTCAGAGGAATCACAAAAGGATACAGGGGCTCCTGAGGAAGTGAAGGAGACTCATTTCTCGTGGATGAAGCCGGTCGAAGTGATCGACGACAACGAACCAGCCGAACCGCCACCGCCCGGTACTCTACACAAGCACATATCTATTGGGGTCTATACAGGGTTATTTTTTAGTCAATAGGCGCGTCCACACGGTGATCTTGAGCGTGCCGAGGCACTGCGTAGGCGCGGCATACGCTCGGGTAGCAGGCGAGCCAAGTTTGGTCCATTTGGACGCTTAGTTAAACTAACTAGAAAAGAGGCAGCCGAGCACTCAAACGGCTCGGCCTGCGCGCGCTCGCCCGAGCATGACCTTTGTGAACCCGAGCGTATGCCTCGCGAGCATTTGCCTCGGCGCACCGTGTGGACGCGCCTAATGCGCGAACTTTGCAAAATATTTCTACTCGTTATTCTGAACAACTTTTACTATGAGGCCACCTGAGAAATCTAAAAAAAATATTTTGGGTGTTCCATACGTTTTTGCCGAGTATTATGATTTTTTCTATGGAACAACCAAATTTTTTTTCGCGAATTCGCATACATGTGGTCCCATAGTAAAAGATGTTCAGAATCACGAGTAGAAACATCCTGCAAAGTTTGCGCACTGACTAAAAAATAATCCCTGTATAGGGTGAAATTTTAATAGTGACCGATAAGGAAAACTCAGAACCGGCTGGTGATAAGAAACAACTTTCCCCAAGGAACAAAGGTCGAAATTCGAAAAAAAAATTGGCCTCCCATATAAAATTGCCGATCAGCTGATTAGAGTTACTGAGGGAGGCCAATTTTTTTACGTATTTCGACCTATGTTCCTTGGGGAAAGTTGTTCGTTATCTCCAGCTGGTTCTGTGTTTTTGCTATAAAAATTCAGTCACTAGTAAAATTTCACCCGATATTATTCTCATAAAAGAAAATAAGCAATCGATGAAATACCCCCCTCCTGATTGGTTGTGTCAAATATGCCCTGGGCCCGAAGTTAGCTTCTAATATGTTTTTACCCGACTGCCTCAGAAGGAGGGTTATGTTTTTCGAGAGTATGTATGTATGTATGTGGACAAGAAAATTCTTTTTTACGGGCTACAACCCAAACGGATAGTTGGATTTTGACATATGAGGTATCGTCATGGACGTATAAAAGGGCGGACAGAATGCCAGTTATGTCAAAACTGAATAACCGTAATGGCGGCGGATAAACTTGTGTGAGTGAATTAGGGTTGCCATGTTAGGATTCTTTTTACCAATTAAACACAGTTATTAATACGACTATATTGAATTGTTCTATTTACGACTTACATCCCATATGTTGAGTAAGTTTTTATAATACGTTCTTTTGCTTTGGGAAATTCTTGTCTCGTTTTCTGATTTTAAGATGTGGTGAAACCGAATTTTTTGAACCCACCCACCCAATAATTACCTATACTTTAGGGAAATTTATAACGTGTATAATGGCAACACCAGCCCTCAGTTGAAGGCTAATTTAAATAATTTAAAACATGAAAATGAGAATCAAATTATTAATTTACCTGTGAAACGTGATTCCCGAACTTTTATTCCTTTGATCTCTGCTGTTTTTTAAAATTTTTACAACGCACGACATGATGTTTTGTTTTTGTTTATTTTCCAAAAATCGGTAGGGTAGGCTGACGTTTGCGTTCGGAATGGCTGGGTTTGGTGTGAATGTGTGCGTGCGTTCTTGTACGTACAGCTAACTGGCTGACTTGGGGCTACACAGAGGTTTTATTAGCGCGACTCTGTCCGCCCTTTTATATGTCCATGGGTATCGTTAGATTCGTCTCAGCAGCGCGAGTGACACGGGCTATATAAAAAAAATGTAGATCCAATATGGCGGATTTTTAGAGCAAAATACTACTTTAAAATTACCATAGTCGGGTTTTTTGTTTTTGAACATATCTACTTGTTCGAGAGTATGTATGTATGTAGGTATGTATGTATGTGGACAAGAAAATTCTTTTTCACGGGCTACAGCCCAAACGGATAGTTGGATTTTGATATATGAGGTGTCGGTAGATTCCTCTCAGGAGCTCGAGTGACACGGCTATATTAAAATATTATAGATTCAAGATGGCGGATATTTACAGCAAAATACTACTTTAAAATTACCGCAATAGTTTTTTTTGTTTTTTAACACATCTACTTGTTTCTTTCAGACCCAGTCCCGTCTATAAACTTAGAAGTGGATTCATATTCGCAAGAACAGGACCAAGAAATGTTTCCAAAAGACAAAGGTAATGTACTGGGAATCGGTTAGCCTAATTGCTCGTGTCATTTTCGCCTTCAAAACAAGCATTAGACGCATAATGTATGATTCGCAAAATGTATACTCATCACAAAATGTCGTAATTCCGCAGCCC
Source organism: Phthorimaea operculella (assembly GCA_024500475.1). Taxonomy (NCBI): domain Eukaryota; kingdom Metazoa; phylum Arthropoda; class Insecta; order Lepidoptera; family Gelechiidae; genus Phthorimaea; species Phthorimaea operculella. The sequence goes on along the minus strand of JANFCV010000193.1, from coordinate 156,810 downwards.
CCGCTTCACCCTCAATGGGATTACGCTTTTCGGGCACAACTATATATTTTTTTAGCTTAAAATTGTAAACGCTGTAGGTACCTAATATCGGGTGAAATTTTACTAGTGACCGATAGCGAGACCTCAGAACCGGCTGGTGATAAGAAACAACTTTCCCCAAGGAACATCATCATCTGCCTGCCCTTATCCCAATTTATTTGGGGTCGGCGCAACATGTCTTTCTCTTCCATTCATCTCTATCAGCCGTCAAATCTTCGTTTACCCCTTTTTGATCCATATCATCTTTTACACAATCCATCCAAACTTTTTTAGGTCTTCCTCTCCTTCTGCGTCCATCCACATTCATATTCATTACCTTTTGCGTCACATGATTTCCATCTCTTCTCATAACATGCCCATATGAACATAGGTTAAAACATGAAAAAAAAATTGTACCTCAGATCAGCTATTGGAGTGGTGTTTTTTTCATATTTCAACATATGTTTCTTGGGGAAAGTTGTTCCTTATCACCAGCCGGTTCTGAGTTTTCGCTATCGGTCACTAGTAATAATTCACCCTATACAACGTGTTACAAAACAACCCATAAAAACTCTCATACAAATTAAGTTGATTTTGTATGGGAAGTCCAATTTTTTTCATATTCCGACCCATGTTCCATGGGGAAAGTTGTTCAGTTTTACGAGTACCTTGACCTCTTTTCAGCTTTATTGGTTGTTTTGTAACACCCAGTATACGGGGTGCAAGGGACGGTGTAACGAAAACTTTACAGGCGTGCTCAGATCATGTAACTGAATAACTTTCCCCATGGAACATATTTTATGGTGGTATACAAAAAAAAAGTTTTTGACTTCCCATACAAAGGCAGTTAGTCGATCGCAAATTTTGTATGGGAGGAATTTTGTCTCGTTTCGCACCATTGGCTCCATACTAAAAGTTGTTCAATTTCATGCTCTGGTCATGCGTGCAAAGTTTTCGGTACGCCGTCTTTTATACCCTGTGTATTAGGTGTAAAAAAATCACCTGCAAATATTTTAAGGGGTGAACCAGCCCATGAGGATGAGAATCCACCAGAGCTGTGCGAGTAAAATGTGTCGTACGAGGATGTGTAGCTGTGCTGTGGAAATGTGTAGGGGTTTCCACCAGAGCTGTGCGAGTAAAATGTGTCGTACGAGGATGCGTAGCGGAGCTGTCAAAATGCGCATTAATGTGCGGAGCGAGGATGCGTTGCGAAGCTGTGAAATGTGTGAGCGGGGGGGAATGCGATGTAGTGGAAACCTCGCAACATATTCCTAGCAGCACATTTCTCGCAACACATTCCTCGCTACACATTCGTCGCAACACATCCTTCGCACACATTTCTCGCTTGTTTTGTATGTAGAATGGCCTCGCTTCGCTCAACCCTATTCCACCAGAGCTGAGCTAAGCGAGGCTAGGAAAATGAAGTGATTCTATTGGTGGATTTTTTCCTCGCACACCGCTTAGCTACCTCGCACAGCTCTGGTGGATTCTCACCCTGAAACTGAACAACTTTCCCCGGGGAACATAGGTCGAAATGTGAAAAAAAAATTGGTCCTCCCACACAAATTGACTTGGTCGGCTGCTGGTACATTTTGTATGGGGGGATCAAAATTTTTTTTCGTATTTCGACCTATGTTCTTTGGGGAAAGTTGTTCAGTTTCACGGGCTGGTTAACCCCTTAAAATATTTGCAGTTGATTTTTTTACACTCTGTATATCTTTTTGTTGTTTGTAAATTGTACATGGACAGAAAAGGAGGGGGAAGGGGGGGACTCGCACCCTGACTACCAGTGCAACATTTGCGGCAAGGATATATCTGGGTAAGTTTATTACTACTCCACAAAACTAACTAGCTAGCAGTAGCACATACCTAAGCCTTTTATTACATGCCGATTCCCATCGGCTTCCCTTTCAGAAATTACAAATCTATACATCTACTAGCTGCCCGTCAGCGGTTTCACCCGCTGCAACCTATTATTCCGCGGGAAAAAAGCATTATTCGCCAAGAGATGTCGCTGTTAGTTTTCGGCGAAAACGTTTAAAACGCGAATCGGCTCAGTCACGCCACCTATTTCAAAAATATTGGATAATGCGTGATCCCGTGGGAATGAGACATTTTTCCGTGGTAAAAAGTATCCTATGTGTTATTCCAGATGCCCTTTTATATTTCTGCAAAGTTTCATGTCAATCTAATCAGCCGTTTTTGCGTGATGTCGTAACAAACACACACACAAACATCCGCCTTTATAATATTAGTAGGATAGGATATACGGTTACATTTAATTAGGTACAAATCTCTTAAGGGTGTAATCTACTCACAAAACTGAACAACTTTTGTCAGAAACTTTTCTTCGAAATATGAAAAAATATTTGGACCTCCCATACTAAGTGACACACTTTTTCAGCATTTTTGTATGGGAGGTCCAAAATTTATTTTCATGTTTCGAAGAAAATTTTCTGACAAAAGTTGTTCAGTTTTGTGAGTAGATTACACCCTATATATTGGGTTACATTTAATTAAGTACATATCTCTTGAGGGTGTGGTCTACTCACGAAACTGAACAACTTTTGTTACAAACATTGCTTCGAAATATGAAAATAAAATTTGAACCTCCCATACAAAAATGTTGAAAAAGTGTGTCACTTATCATGGGAGGTCCAATTTTTTTTTCATATTTCGAAGAAAAGTTTTAAACAAAAGTTGCAGATATGTAATTTGTCTGGTAATTCTAAACTAAATTATTAGTTTCATTTTGATTTCAAATAGGACTCTCCTAGAGGACATCATGGGATAACTGAAAAAAATCTTTCGCGATCGGCACAAGTTGAAAAGTATTTTGTCTTTTTATATAATTATTTTTATTTTTTTTATAAAATATTTGAATACGCTATCATACCTACAGAACACGTGGTTTTAAGGAACGCAATACTTTTCTAACACCTTGTATAAACGCGTGTTCACAGATGAATACCCGTGTTTATTTCCAGGTTCCGCTATGTATGCGTGCAGTGCGTGGACTTCGACCTGTGCGCGTCGTGCGAGTATATGCGCGGACACGACCAGCATTACGTGCTCAGAGTACCACAGCCCAGACCTAATGTGAGTTCTAATATTACACGAACAAGTATCACACATTGATGGCAATTCGAGATATAATTACCGTAAGTTGTTGCTGTTACTTTCGTCAAATAGGTTTAGAAGAGGATAGAAGATATCGAAGTCCTGTCATATGTTCCATGGGGAAAGCTGTTTAAAGCAGTGTTTTTCAAACTTTTTGAATACGCGACCCCTTTCCAATCAAGAATTAACTGGCGACCCCCCTGTTGAGTCATCATAGAAAGACAAAATTAGTAATGGTCATTTAATCAGTGGCGGATACAGAAAAAACTTCAAACCTTGTGTGCATGTTCTGGATATTTATCTTAGTAGGCTGTAGTTTTCAGGTATAAATAAGCCACAACCCCCCGGTAGTACCGCGAGCGAAGCGAGCTCGACTTTTTACGCTACAAACGATCGTGAAACTTGAACACAAACCTCTAAGGAAACACAGGCTGGAAAATACAAGTTCGCGAGCGAAGCGAGCTCGACTTTTTACGCTACAAACGAGCGTGAAACTTAAATACAAGCCGTTAGGGAAACACAGGGTGGAAAATACACATTCGCGAGCAAACAATCGAGGAGCCTTAATAGTAGCCGTGAGCGTAAAACGCGCAGAAAGGTACCTACACGTATGGCGAGCGAAGCGAGCCCGACTTTTTACGCTACAAACAGATAAAGAGCACAAATACTGCACATAATAGCACTTCTTTTGAAAAAGCCCATTCTTTGTTTTTAAAATTGTGTTTTGTCTTTTGCCGGCGACCCCCTTTTGGTCGCGACCCACAGTTTGAAAAACACTGGTTTAAAGTAAGGCCAACCAGACGAGATAAAGTGTAAACAAATCTGAAAGAGACAGCTAACATTTTACCATATGACAGTTAAGGACAGATTGTAATAACTGTCACCGAGTCATACAAAAGTAGTTTACATTAATTATCTCGTTTCGTTGGCCATACTTTAGTTGCATGAGCCTGAGCACGCGTTGAGAGTTTTGGTTTGACCGTCCCTTACCATGTATGTTGTCATTGTTAATACAAACGAAACAAGTGGAAAAAATTCACGCCACCGGTGGGATTTGAACCCACATCTTCTGACAAGCCGGGTCAGTCGTGTTACCGTTACACCACGGCAGGCTCTACCCGAGGTGGCGAAATTGTGATCCACTTGCTTCGTCCACCGATCGATCCATTCGTCCTCGGTCCGTCCGTCGATCCCACCGGTGGCGTAATTTTTTCCACTTGTTTCGTTTGTATTAACAACAATACCAATATCTAGTGTTTGGTTAAAACACCAAGTATTCGCAATTACTATCTTGTGGAATATTTCTACAAAATAGTAAACATTCCCTGTACATTGTATTGCCGTGTGATGCCGGCTTAGAATAGCATCACCTCAATTCTACCCGTGGGTGTCTTAAAAAGCGACTAAGGGATATTCATCCAGGGAATGGGCAGCAGCGGTCCCTGTAAATGTAACATCTTGGCACTGCGCTCGCCAATCCGCCTGCCAAGCGTGGTATGGCAATACCCCCGATAGGGGGAGGCCCATGTCCAGCAGTGGACTGTTGTGGCTGTTATGGTTATGGTACATTGTATATTTCAGAGCGAGGTGCTGTTTGTGCTGCGCACGATCCGGCGCGCGCTCGTGATGGACGCCATCGTCGACGTCGCCGGCACCGACCACCAGCGACCGCACTGGTAAGCAAACCACAGGTTATTGACCACCAGCGACCGCACTGGTAAGCAAACCACAGGTTATTGACCACCAGCGACCGCACTGGTAAGCAAACCACAGGTTATTGACCACCAGCGACCGCACTGGTAAGCAAACCACAGGTTATTGACCACCAGCGACCGCACTGGTAAGCAAACCACAGGTTATTGATTAGCTTTCATGTATGGGTTTGCTGGCCCTATTCCAATCTCGCCAAAACCCATGCGAAAGGCTTTTTAAAGCGCTATTGAAAGGGTATCGAAATTCTTACAAAACCCCTTCAAACCACTATTCATATTGAAACGGTTACCCTTTCGGCTTTCACATAAATGTGATCCCCAAGGTGTGACATATACGGACTATTCTTGCTCGCGCACCATAAGCCGGCGAGCCGGTTCATCAAAGCTGTTTCAGTAAAATAATTCAGGTTCATGAGTATCTTGACCTCCTTTCGGCATAACTGGTTGTTATTTAACACCCAGTATTGTGTTATGTGTTTTAATACTCGTTTTGTTTTTCCAGTGACGTCGAGGAAGTGAAAGAGGAACTTGAAGATCCGATCGCACAAGAACATCCGGAAAACGATTACTTTGACATCGATAATGATTATAGAATCGATGCAATTGCAACAGGACTCAACCAAAATCCAGAAGAAGATGAATCTGGAACAGTCAGAAATGAGTCAACTTGGCATAAGAGACATCGGAACGATTCTGAAATAAACACGAGCATTGGAGATGACTTTGAAACGGTTGAAAATGATACAAATGAGGCCGAAAACTTAGATCCATTAGAAGGTACATCGCACACAAATACTGGTAGCTTCAGTTTATCACTTCAACCGACAGATTCGAATCTCTTCGAGATTGTTATGGACAAGGACCAAACTGTTGATCAAGAAATAGTAATATCGGCCACTGAAACTAAAAAACCACGCAAAATACACACTTTAATATTGCATACTGACACAGCCAAACAAAAAACGAATAAACGAAAAGTGCTGACGTTTTTAAAGGTGCCTACATTAAACGCAAAGCCAAGAAATATTGCACCGATTTCATATCAAAGTGCGACACGGCAGCGATACAAAACGCAAGAAAGTGATTTGCCTGAAACTTTTACCGAGGAAGAGTATCTTGATGAGTATTTCGAAGTATATCCTGAGAATGCAAACATTGTACCGCGCGCGGACTCCATACAGAGTCGCCTGCAACCCACAGCCGCTGTGTCCAGCGCAGGAGACAAACAACTTCCTCCGACAAGGATTAAGATGACTACAAAAGAAGGTACGATATTTTCGTTTTTACTTCTCTTACTGTTTTTTTCTTCACATTGGCATTTTGTAACTTTTTCATTTTGTCATACGAACAATATGCCACTCTGTTACTTTGTAAATTCTTTGTCATTTTCTTCTCCTAACAGATTGCCACTACTATTGTTTTCTACAATAACACCAAACTTGCTTTAATGAGTCCGTTAAAAAAATATCATAGAATTGCGTTAGTTACCTCCTTCAGATATTAACTTCTACTATAGACCTGTTCTAATTTTATTTTAGGGAATTTTAAGACAGCAATTATAAAATAAACAAGAAATCCTTCCTTTTGACTAATGACTCACTCTATCTATTACAAACAACCACATAAAAAACTGTTGCGTGGATTTTGAGGAGTTTACACTATATATTGATAATAATTATCAATTATTTTACACTATATATTGATAATAATTATTAATTATTAATAAATATTTTATATTTCAGCACACGCGGTGTTGGAGCGCCTGCGCGCGGCGGAAGTGCGCACTGCACTCAAGCGGAAGCGGCGACACAACACCTGATAAAGATAAAAGATAAAATATACTTTATTGCACAAAAACATTAATGACATAAACAGTCAAAAATATTGAATAGTTTGTACAAATGGCGGCCTTATAGCTAATGTAGCTATATCTTCCAGGCAACCAGGCAATAAGGAAACAGCAGAAAATATAGAAATGATCCGGGTGCAACAATATACAATTACAAAATATAATACATATCAGAACTACTCGTATATCTATCTACATAAAATAATACCTATACAGGCACAGAATACATAATAGTACAGGTACAGAAGACGCACTCCGCCATAGCAATTCAACAAATATAAATCTTTATGCAAGCGTAGCGTTGGACGCCCTCCGGCCAGATGGACCGATGACTTGAAAAAGGCGGCTGGTAGCGACTGGATGGCAAAAACGGGAGATCGTGCCTTATGGCGTTCCCTGGGGGAGGCCTACGTCCAGCAATGGACTGAAATAGGCTGAAATAGAAATAGAAATCTTTATGCGCGATAATAAAGTATTATTTCCTTCGCGTCGGCTTTGAATACCTACTTTTATATTAGCCTACTGATCGCGCGCGCAAGCAAAAATGAGCCGAATTGCTGCGCGCGAAAGTTCATTTGCCGCAGACCGCCTCTGAAGGTCACAGCCGGCACGCTTTGTAGGGATGCGAATTTCGAGATTTATATGAAAATAATTTAAAGGTACCTACGAAAAGTGTACTGGAGTACATTTCTACACCCAAGTAAAACAAAAATAAAATGTTTTGTTAAACGTCGGATATTGAAAGAAAATCAAAGCACAAATATTAGAAAAAATATGAAAATTGCATTATCATACAAAATTAACGAATGAGGTAGGAAGCTGAGTTACTTAATACAGAATTGATAAAATAAAATAAATCTCGTGAAGAAATGCGAACGGCATCGGAGCGCGCGCGTAACGTGCGGCGCGCGGCAACCAACTGACTAACCTTCCCGGGGATGTCGCCGCACGTACTTGCAACTCTATACCTACGCCGCGGAGTGCGCCAGGCCTGATACAGGGAGGAACAGAAAGGGTATAACAAATACATAATGTTTATAACATACCAACTATAGGTACCCTACAACTTACTATAGGTAACATACCAACCTGACATACCCATAAATGTTTACATTACCTCTAGAATTTTATTGTTATATTATTTGTACGGGTTCTGCATTTGTAGTTACGCAGACTTCGAGTCAACTGAAAGATCGCTCGATTACTTCCGAATAATCGGATTTATTGTTTCAATGATACCTAATTAAGCTTAGAATAACTAGGTACAATGTACATGCGTCTTGTAAATGACTGTTTAATTGTAAGTAGCATACTTATTAATAAATCTTTGACAATAATTAGGTAACTTGTTTTGTTTATTTTGAAGTCACTAATAGTAGGCAAGATCGCTTAAGTGAGAGTTCCTGTTTTTTCCCGAGTTTGGCCCCGCCTTGGAAACGAATCTTTAGGCTATTTTTTAGCTATTCCGAGCCGGGGCCTTGCTAGCATACTTACAAAAAAAAAATGGCAGCCATTTCAAACTTTTTTTATTGGCCAAAATTTTGTTATTTTGTAATAACTCAAAACTGGTAAGTGCTATAAATGAACATTGTATAGAAGAAATGTTACGCATAAATTTCTGCACAACCTTGCTCTAATAACTTTTTTGATAATCTAATAGTTTGCGAAAAAAACGCTTTAATACATGGCAGTTTTTTCTAAAAACTCACCAAATCTAAAATATGAATTAAGTAGTGAAGTTGGGGATTAAGAATTACTTACTGTGTGGGTAGACCTTGCTACGGTATCCTGACTGATACTTAGTAACAAGCTTTCTGCCCAGAGGTTTTACCCGCTAATATATTTTCAAGTAAACAAGCAAATTTTTTGCCAATTTACACCCTGAGTTTTAACACCTTATGAGATGATTTTCTTAAATTCCTTTCCTGGTGTTAATTCACCCAACCAAAATAACCTCTGCGCAAAGTTTCAAGAACCTAGGTCCAGTGGTATTGCCTGTGCATAGATTTACAATTTGTAAAAAAAATATTAAATTTGTTCGTAGTTGCCACATTTTTATTTTTTTGCAATCCCTTGAGGCTGTTCTTTAATAGTTCTGACCCAAGGTCCTGTTAGGATAGCAAAAAAGAACAAAATGTGGCAACAACGAACAAACTCTACTTTTTTCATACAAATTGTAGGTATACCACGCACAGGCAATACTACTGGACCTAGGACCCTGAAATTTTGCACAGAGGTTATTTGAATAATCTTAATTAATATCAAGAAAGGGTTCCAAAAAATTCATCACCTAAGGTGGTAAAACAGAGGACGAAAATTTGTATAAAATTAACTTGTTTACTTCAAAATATATCAGCGGGTAAAACGCTGGGCGGAAAGCTTGTTACTAAATATCAGGCAGGATATTGTAGCATGGTCTACCCACACAGCGACTGACTCTTAATCCCCAACTTTACTACTTACTTTATACTTTCTAATTTGTGAGTTTTCAGCAAAAACTGCCATGTTGTGCTACGTTTTTCTCGCAAACTATTGGATTATGAAAAAGTTATTGATAACATTCATATGCAGAAATTTACGCTTAACATATCTTCCATTCAATAGTTATTTGTAGCTCTTACCATTTTTGAATTATTACAAAATAACAAAATTTTGCCCAGTGAAAAAACTTTGAAACGGTTGCCATTTTTTTTTTGTATGTAGGCCAGCAAATCCCCGGTTCGGCATAGGTAAAGAATAGCCTAAAGATTAGTTTCCAAAGCGGAACCGACCTGGAACACGCACGGGAACTCCCAAAATTTTTTTGTATAGAAATTCTAACCTACTATAAGTCAAAATCTGCCCCCGCGCGCCGTTTCCCTAAGGCGCAAACTCCACCAAAAAAACGAAGGGCATAGGACGTAAGAATGACAGTTGACAGACAAGTAATCGTCAAACATTCTTCTTAATTTTTGACGCTAGCTGTCATAGATGCGACGCTTTGGCGACGCTTGTGTGTGCCTTTGTCAATATAGTTAGAGAGCCCAGGGGGTAAGTGGCTATCTCATAAGGTACCACGATAGGCTAGGTTTGGATCGTTAACCAAGACTTAAACAAGTCGTATGACCCAGGTCTGCCAGAGCCAATCCTGCCGAAACATAAAAATAATCGATATTTTTCAGTCATTTTTTCGTAAAAAATATGTCATAAGGTACCACAATGAAAGTGCTGGCATTAGTTTACCATTGAAAAATTATGTAAAAAAAGCTTGGTCTGCCACTGCGCACCCTGCCGGAAGAGCTTGCCAGACCTCTCCAAAGATGCCCTTCCGACACCCCTAAACTATCTCATCGGGTACCTCGACGCGACCACCACAACATAATAGCCAAGATCACTCTGACAATAGATCACAAGGTCTGCCAGGCCTAAACTTGCCGCATCCTAGTGTTTCAGACATTTGAAGTTGTAGGTCCAGTGTATGAAAAATGACCTATATCTTTTTTCCCCCCGTGTTTGATTTTGATGGTGCCTTAATACGAAATGCTCTCCATAATGAGGAGCTTCGAGTCATATAGGACAGTTGGGTGGAGGGTTTCAGTATTGAACGCAATCCTGTCAAAAAGTTTGAAATGGAGGTTTGGTCTATGAAAACTGGCCTATATCTTATTCCCCCCGGGTTTGATTTTGATGGCGTCTTAATATGAAATGCTCTCCATGACTAGGAGCTTTGAGTCGTATAGGTCAGTGAGGAGGAGGGTCTCTGTATTGTACACAATCCTGTCAAAAAGTGTGAAATTGTAGGTAAAGTGTATGAAAACTGGCCTATATCTTTTCCCCCACTGGTTTGATTTTGATGGTGCCTTGGTATGAAATGCTCGTAATGATTAGGAGATTCGATTTGTATAGGTCAATTGGATAGAAGGTCTCTGTTCTGTGCACAATCCTCCTAAATATGAAAATATTCGATAACTTCTGCAGATTTTATCAGTTAAAATTGTCATATCATAAGGAACTCGAATAAAAGTGCTTGCATCAGCTTACCATTGACAAATTATGTTAAAATAACTTGGTCTGCCACTGCGCACTCAGCCGGAAGTCCTTAGATGAGATAGGTTAGGGTGTCGGAAGGGTATATTTGGAGGGTCTCCCAAGGACTTCTGGCAGAGTGCGCAATGGCAGACCAAGTTGTCTTAACTCAATTTATCAATGGTAAGCTGATGCTGGCACTGTCATTCGGGTACCTTATGAAATGACAATGTTAACGGAAAAAATCTCAATCCTGCTAAACATGAAAATATTCGATATGTTCTGCAGATTTTTGCCGTTAATATTGTCATATCATAAGGTACCCGAATAAAAGTGCCGGCATCAGCTTACCATTGATAAATTGAGTTAAGAAAACTTGGTCTGCCATTGCGCACTCTGCCGGAAGTCCTTGGGAGACCCCTCCAAATATACCCTTCCGACACCCCTAACCTATCTCATCTAAGGACTTCCGGCTGAGTGCGCAGTGGCAGACCAAGTTTTTTTAACATAATTTGTCAATGGTAAGCTGATGCAAGCACTTTTATTCGAGTTCCTTATGATATGACAATTTTAACTGATAAAATCTGCAGAAGTTATCGAATATTTTCATATTTAGGAGGATTGTGCACAGAACAGAGACCTTCTATCCAATTGACCTATACAAATCGAATCTCCTAATCATTACGAGCATTTCATACCAAGGCACCATCAAAATCAAACCAGTGGGGGAAAAGATATAGGCCAGTTTTCATACACTTTACCTACAATTTCACACTTTTGACAGGATTGTGTACAATACAGAGACCCTCCTCCTCACTGACCTATATGACTCAAAGCTCCTAGTTATGGAGAGCATTTCATATTAAGGCGCCATCAAAATCAAACCTGGGGAATAAGATATAGGCCAGTTTTCATAGACCAAACCTCCATTTCAAACTTTTGACAGGATTGCGTTCAATACTGAAACCTCCACCCAACTGTCCTATATGACTCGAAGCTCCTCATTATGGAGAGCATTTCGTATTAAGGCACCATCAAAATCAAACACGGGGGGAAAAAGATATAGGTCATTTTTCATACACTGGACCTACAACTTCAAATGTCTGAAACACTAGGATGCGGCAAGTTTAGGCCTGGCAGACCTTGTGATCTATTGTCAGAGTGATCTTGGCTATTATGTTGTGGTGGTCGCGTCGAGGTACCCGATGAGATAGTTTAGGGGTGTCGGAAGGGCATCTTTGGAGAGGTCTGGCAAGCTCTTCCGGCAGGGTGCGCAGTGGCAGACCAAGCTTTTTTTACATAATTTTTCAATGGTTAACTGATGCCAGCACTTTCATTGTGGTACCTTATGACATATTTTTTACGAAAAAATGACTCTGAAAAATATCGATTATTTTTATGTTTCGGCAGGATCGGCTCTGGCAGACCTGGGTCATACGACTTGTTTAAGTCTTGGTTAACGATCCAAACCTAGTCTATCGTGGAACCTTATGAGATAGCCACTTACCCCCTGGGCTCTCTAACTAATACGTTTTCATACATTTTATATGGAAACCGTTTCAAGCGTCGCGATATCAAACGTCAAGCGTCGTAGGGCAGCATGTCCTATGTCCTCTCTGTGGAGCTTGGGGCTAATTTGTGATAATAGCTCGTTTGTTTAGAAACTAAAAGCCATTGCCTTCTGTCGTATGCATGGTCGTAGATGTCGTCAATATGAGTGTACCTTTTATTATTAAATAGACAAGTATCACTCATAAACATAATGTAGGTTTACGCGGCTTACTTGTTGTTTAGTTGGTAGAAGGTGTATGTAGCCCTCTACGTTTCGGTCGTCGAGAGAAGGCTGTCGTAACCAGCCGAAACGTAGAGAGAGGTGGGTTGCCAGCCACGTTATTGTATTTAAAAAATAGTGTCAAAGATTATGACTGATTGTTTTTGAAAATAAATTAACTAGGTAGGTACCCCGGACCAACAGTATGGAAAAAGTGGTTTCAGTTATGAAATTTTGGTATAGGGGAGACCGAGGGGAATTGGATCATAGGGGAGACCGAGGGGAGTTGGATCAGCTTTGTTTTCTCGAAAAGTAGAACCGTTAGCGAGCAGACTACAATGCAGGTGTGCCTATTTCTGCCCCTTGTTGACCCCTTAGTTAGCGTCCCTGACCAATCGCGCGCCATTTTGTTTTTATTGGATCATCGTCAAAAAAATCGACAAAAGTAAGTTTTCTGCTGTTTTTTGACAGTCTAATATTTTGGAGGTGCTTTTATATTTTCATTTAAAATTGATACGATATGAAACCTTACAAATTAAGGATTCAAATGGTACCACTGGTACGTCTTGGTTCTCTGTGGTTTTATCTCAGTTTTTTTTTTTTTTTCAAACTGGCACGATTTTTCGTACCGCGTGTTGTGTCGGCCAGGTGTAAATAGGTGTTCAGAGGCACCATGCGCTGTGACTTGTAACCGAATACGTTATTAATAATTTGGTATCATTCGCTATCTGATTCTCATCCTCATCCTCATCCTCGGACTCGGACTTTCATTTTCACTATCACTTCTACCAAATTTCAGCTTTCTAGCACTTCAGGTTTTATCCGAACATTTTGATAATCATTAGTAGTGAGTGTGTCAGTGAGTAAAGAAATCGGCGTATTTTTAAATATCCAGAAATTCAAAAGTATTAAAGCTATGTAATTAAAAATTTGTATGTTTAATAAGGTTACTATTTACAAGATACCCTGAGGATTTGATCGATCTGGTATATCGAAAACTAAAGTTATGGGAGTTCAAAAAAACGACTAAGCACTTCAAGGAAAGGTAGTTAATGCCCTCGCGCTTCACTTGGCTAGACTTGGAGGGGGCACTACCGTGCCCCTAGATAATTCTTCACACTTAATTATTTGGCTAATTTTTAGTAAATTTATACACTTAAATTTTCAAGTAAGCCTTTATTGGAATGACATTAACGTAAAATGATCCAACACCTCTCTGTACCTGATCCATCACCCCTCGGTATGAGGGGTGTTGGATCAAAATGACTTGCTTGACTAAAGTTGAGTTTTTATTAAAGGGTTTATACTTATATTTCTAACATGTATATCATTTGAAAGCTAATGAAATTTGCTATCGATTGGTGTAAACAAAAACGATTTATCTTTATAGAATTTTGTGTTACGTAGCAAAATGTAAAAAATGATCCAACACCCCTCGGTCTCCCTTACTACAGGTTTACTCCTAGGTTTAATGTTTTTCGAAATAATCGCGTTATTTCGTTTTAATCATTACTTACGCGGTTGCACCACTCCACGCCACGCGGAGTGTTATACGAAGTGCGACGGTACTCTAGAGCGACGCACTGATGTGCGACAGTCCTCTAGCCCGACGGATTGAAGTGCGAAAGTACCTACTCTTACTCGACGCACGCTAGTGCGAAAGTTCTCTAGCCCGACGTACACTAGTGCGATATTGCTAAAGTGCGAATAATCTTGACTGTGACAGGGTGGGGCATTATGGGACAGGGTGGAGCAAGGTCGGACAGGGTAGGGCAAGGTCAGACAGGATGGGGTAAGGTGGGGCAACGTGGGTAAGGTGGGGCAAGGTGGGACAAAGTGGGGCATGGTGGGGAAGGATGGGTCAATGTGGGACAGGGTGGGGCAAGGTGCCGCGTTATTGAACTTGCCTCACCCTGACCCACCTTGCTCCACCATGCCCCACCTTGTACCACCTTGCCCCACTCTGTCCCACCTAGCCCCACCCTGTCCCACCTAGCTCCACCATTGTCCCTCCATACTCCATCCGGCCCCGCCTTGTCCCACCTTACGAAAACCTGTCCCACCTTGGCGCACCTATTACTGCTACTTGGGGCCACCACTTTTTGCTGTGAATCAGTTTATCTGAAGCAATGGTCAGTTTACTTAGGTACCTACCATAAATGAAGAATGCTATTTTTGTTACAATTAAAGTGAAACCGCACTGTGACTGCGCTGCGCGGCGATTGTAGCGTAGTTTAACCATATTTTGCAGATTTAATCAGATAAAAAATTGTGTCATATTACGATTGCACTTTTATTCCTACTGCCTTTTATGAGTTTACTGAATTATGCATATCGACAGTATGCCGAAGAAATGTATGGCAAAAAAGTTATGCTTGATTAAGATTATGCGAATAGATGAGTACCTATGCCAAAAATAGGTATGCAAAAGTACCTACATTACATAAAATTTTATGCATACGAATATGGACCCCACAATTTATTTTAGTGATCAGCTTATTACTAAGAATTTGTAAAACTTTTTGTTCTTAAATAAATGTATAAAAAAATATCAAAACAGGGGTAACGTTACGCCAGCCTGATCTGTTTTTGTCAAATAACTAAAAAACCATAAGATATACAAATTTAAAAATCAACAGAACAATTGAAGAAGCTGGAGAACTAATTACCGGCAGAGAAAGAAAAAAATTTTTGACAAATTCTGGCTGGCGTAACGCACACATTACTTCAGTTGCGTACAGTTCATTTTTCAGCGTTAGATCCAAGACTGCCTGACATTATGTAGTTTTAAGACCAGTATAGTTCGCTGTCTAGGACATTGGTTAAATAAATAAAACAAGTTATTTATTGTAAATAATTTAATAACGCATTTTTAAGTATTCCACTTACAATACTTCAGTCACATAAAAATTTATGTACCTACTTATACTAAGCTAAATTAGGTATCATTGAAACAAAAATCCGATATTTGGAAGTAATCGAGCAATCTTTCATTCGACTCCGTGTCTGTGTTAGATATGGGCCGCCGTATTGCGCAGGCACGCCGCCGCCGCCGGCGCCGTCGGTCATCGCGCGGCGTGAGTGGCGTAAAAACGGGTGCCTTTTTTGACCTAACGTTGATTGTCCTAAAGTCGGTTCTCCAAACACGTCTGTCCTAATATTAATATTTATTTTCTAGTCCTAATGTTGATGTTCCTAAGTTTTTAACGTCCTAATTTTGTTCGCCTTGGTTTAGTAGTCCTAATAAGTAGTAAAATTTCGGTTTCAAGAAAGTAAAATATACAGAAACTGACGAGTCACGTATCTGTATTCCATACCAAACATCATTGTTGGTAAAAGCACTCACTATAGTCTACTATTATAGAGACTAGATCTTGGACATCGTTTATCCTTTAGCAAAGAGCTCCAGTCGAAGGACATCGCTAGACGTATACAGCTCGGGTGGTATATTGGCGGACATTTTTATGTCACGTAAGATTCCATAATGCCTGAAGACCAAGTTGTTCAACCAGTGTGTTCTGCCCACACTTACTTAGTGCCGAAACATGGACGCTCACAAAGGAGACTATGCAGAAAATTAAAGTCAAACAGAGAGCCATGGATCGTTCCATCATCATCATCATCATCATCTTCCTGCCCTTATCCCAATTACTTGGGGTCGGCGTGTTCGCCATGGATCGTTCCATGTTAGACATTAAACTACTCGATCGCATTCGCAATACCAATATCATGCGCCGGACTAATTTAGGAAGACGTTGGTAAGCGAATAAGTAACAAGAGGGGGTGGTGGCCGTCCTAGGTGTTTGAAGCGTTCAGTTGGCAGACCACCTGCTAGATGATCAAACGACATCGTAGAGGTAGGGGGACAGTACTGGATAAGACGAATTATTAATATACAGGGTATCCCGTATTAAGTGGTCTAAGGAAAATTCTCAATTTTAGGACTATAGATTATTAGGACAAGAAACTTTAGGACGTACGAAAGTTAGGACAATGAATATTAGGAGCATTGAAATGAGAATGTTAGAGCACAAGGACAATGAATAGTTAGGACTACAATGATTAGGACAACCAAGTTTAGGATCATAAATTTTAGTTCAAACAATAGAGAAGTCGTAAAGACATTAATTACATTGTGATTTTTGAAAATGAAAAATAACAGACTCTGTGTTAAGACAAATGCAGAACCCGTACAAATTATATAACAATAAAATTCTAATGTAAACATTGACAAGTGTACGTCAGGTGATGTGTCGCCGCTTCCGCTTGAGTGCAGTGCTTGCTTCCTCCGCGCGCAGGCGCTCCAACACCACGTGCGCTAAAACATAACACATTTAAATGACCAATATATAGGGTGTATTTTTAATAGTGGCGGATCCGTTAAAGATCCAAATTGACCCGGCCGGCCAACACACTTAGTATGGGAAGACCAAATTTTTTTTTCATATTTCGACCTATGTTCCTTGGGGAAAGTTGTTCAGTTTCATTGACAGAACACACCCTTAACGGATCCGCCACTAATAAAAATACACCCTATATAGTTTTTTCTTACTTGCAAAATTTTCCACAACAGGAAGGATTTGAACCTGCGACCTTCGGCATCTGTACTGCCGACGCCACTACCAACTAGGCTACCGTGGTTCTAATCGAGCCTGCGAATTAAGCAAGCATATCTTGTCCACTATCGCGTGGATGGGCTCCATCTACCGGGATAGTTTTTCAACTAATTCCCAGCGACTAATTCCTTCTTTGCAGATTGAATGTAGTCAAAGCGATGAAACCCCGCGATAAATTGAATACCAAATTTTAAAACACTTCTCGTGTAGTGGACAAGATATGCTTGCTTAATTGAGTCCCTACAATGTACAACTTAGTATTGTACAGCATAAAGATTTAGCAGCTTAAAACCAAGCGACGGGACAACGACGCGCGTCGTTGTCGCTGTCAAACTTTGACGGCGTCGTTGTCGCTGCGGTCTTGTAGAAAAACCCGACCGCATCCCATACAAACTCTAAGCTTCTCAGCGCGCTGTCAACGTGACGGCGTCGTGGCGCGCCGCAACGACGCCGTCGCTCGGTTTTTCTGGTTCCCCATACAAACCCATACAAACCAGTCATTTGACAGCGGCAACGACGCGCGTCGTTGTCGCTGTCGCTTGGTTTTTAAGCCCACCTTTATACTGGCCGTTAGAGTAATGTACAACGTGATGGAACGACATGGTGGATGGAATCAAAACAATGTCGCCATCCATCACCCCGTACCGAAAGTGCACGGGGGTGGATTGCACGACATGATGGTTGGAGACATCACGTGTTGTGGTAGAATAGTGATGTGACTAGATCGATAATATTATATGCATTTCTAACTTAATCGATATTGTTTTTATATTAAATATATTCTTTAGTAAGCTTGGTCGCTCACTTCGTTCGCTCCAGGGGGTCACTGTTCTAACCTAAACTATCTCTAGCTTTAGACCTATTACACAAAACCGTCTTATAAAACTAAGAATGAAAAATATTTAGGCAGTTGCCTAATGTCATTGGCAAAATTTCAGAACGGCAAGATATCACACTTCCAATAGTTTAATAGTGGCAATCTGTGAGGAGATTTGAGATTTGCCGTGTGATGCCAGCTTAGAATAGCATCACCCCAATTCGACCCGTGGGTGTCGTAAAAACCGACTAAGGGATATTCATCCAGGGAATGGGCAGCAGCGTTCCCTGTAAATGCAACATCTTACACTGCGCTCGCCAATCCGCCTGCCAAGCGTGGCGAGTATGGCAATACCCCCCGACAGGGGGAGGCCCATGTCCAGCAGTGGACTGTTGTGGCTGTTATGGTAATCTGTGAGGAGTAGAAAATGTCAAAGTTTTATAAGGTAACACAACAGAGTGACATATCGTTCGAGCGGCAAAGTGTGCTACATAACGCCAATGTGGGAAAATTACAGTAAGAGAAGTAAAAACTACAATATCGTACCTTCTTTTGTAGTCATCTTAATCCTTGTCGGAGGAAGTTGTCTGTCTCCTGCGGTGGACACAGCGGCTGTGGGTTGCAGGCGACTCTGTATGGAGTCCGCGCGCGGTACAATGTTTGCATTCTCAGGATATACTTCGAAATACTCATCAAGATACTCTTCCTCGGTAAAAGTTTCAGGCAAATCACTTTCATGCCTTTTAGTTGACTCCGGCATATCCAGCTGTGCCGCGCTTTTATAAAAAATCGGTTCAATATTTCTTGACTTCGTTTTTGATGCAGGCTCCTTTAAAAACGTCGGCACTTTTCGTTTATTCGTTTTTTGTTTGGCTGTGTCAGTATGCAATATTAAAGTGTGTATATTGCGTGGTTTTTTAGTTCCAGTGGCCGATATTACTATTTCTTGATCAACAGTTTGGTCCCTGTCCATAACGATCTCGAAGAGATTCGAATCTGTCGGTTGAAGTGATAAACTGAAGCTACCAGTATTTGGGTGCGATGTGCCTTCTAACGGATCAAAGTTTTCGGCCTCATTTGTATTATTTTCAACCATTTCATAGTCATCTTCAATGCTCGTGTTTATTTCAGAATCGTTCCGATGTCTCGTATGCCAAGTTGACTCATTTCTGACTATTCCAGATTCATCTTCCTCGGGATTACTTTGGTTGAGTTCTGTTGCGACTGTATCGAATCGATAATCATTATCGATGTCGAAAAATTCTTGTGCGATCGGATCTTCAAGTTCCTCTTTCACTTCCCCGACGACACTGGAAAAACAAAATGAGTTTTAATTTAAAGCTCATAACACAATTCTGGGTAAAATTTTGTAGTGACCGATAGCAAAAACTCAATACTGACTGATGATAAGGAACAACATTCCCCAGGGAACAAAGGTCAAAATAAGAAAAAAAAAACAGGGACCCGTTAAGCGCTTTATCGACGAAGCGCTTAATTTTTAAACGCCATGTCTCAACAATCCAAGCTAAACGACTTCCCACTTCAACTGATAACCCTTTCGTTTTGCTTAAAGTTTATCGCAAGGGTAACCCTTTGCTAAAACCCTTTAAAAAGCGCTTCATAGGGGTTTTGCGGGGAACCACAATGCACGACATACTTAATGCACAGCAGGTTAAGGCACGGCAGCGTATTGTACAGCAGATCATTGTACGACATGATGGATGGATAGTTTTGAAATACGGGCCCGGACCGATAATGTACAGGGGTGGAAATGGAATCAAAACAAATGACGTCACAGCGGATGTAGTGATGTGACAGTGTTGACTTCGATCGACTTATCGATTCATTATTCGAACATGACATGCAAGGCAACCCACGGAGGGGGGGACGGGGGGAGCCAAGCTCCCCCACAAGGTGGGGTTTGGGGGGCGCAGCCCCCCGCAGTAAAAAGAACATATTTAACACAAATCCGACACAGTAGGTTAGGTTAGGTTAGAACAGTGACCCCCTGGAGCGAACGAAATGAGCGACCAAGCTTACTAAAGAATATATTTAATATAAAAACAATATCGATTAAGTTAGAAATGCATATAATATTATCGATCTAGTCACATCACTATTCTACCTCAACACGTAATGTCTCCAACCATCATGTCGTGCAATCCACCCCTGTGCACTTTCGGGGATGGCGACATTGTTTTGATTCCATCCACCATGTCGTGCTCCATCATGTCGTACATTACTCTGACGGCCAGTATTATGCTGTACAATACTATGTTGTACATTGTAGGGACTCGGTTTTGCGTGCACGCACTACAATGAAATCATTCGCAAGTCGAGCAAGTTGCGGCTTCGCGGCAACTTCAGAGCTTTGACGAACCGGCTCGCCGCCTTGTGGTGCGCAACAATAGTCCGTATATGTCACACATTTGGGATCACATTTATGTGAAAGCCGAAAGGGGAACCCTTTCAATATGGATAGTGGTTTGAAGAGGTTTTGCAAAAAACTTTGATAGCAAATAGCGTTTTAAAGGCGAAATCAGTCCAAAAAAGTCAGTCCCTTTCATTTTCGTTGCGTTAGAGAGAAACAGACGATGACGCTTCAGTTAATAAATCTGATCATTTTTTGTTACATAAACTGATACATAGAAATATTTGAAAAAGTAGTTAGGTTTATGATAAATTTCAAAAGGAAGAACGCAAAATAAAATAATAAATATTGTATAACAATCAAATCGTTCAGGTTTTTAGTCCAAAAAACGCAAAATTCGAGCTCACTTAACGATTTTTTTTTTTTTCTATCGAGGCAACTTTATCAAATCGTGTTTTGGGTCCCATAGTTTCGTAGCATATACCTATCTTGAAATATTCATAAAAAAAAATACAAATTATTTTATGAAGATTTCAACGCTTTTTCACCTTTTCGCGGACGTTTCTGAGCTGATTTCGCCTTAAAAGCCTTCCGAATGTGTTTTGGCGAGATTGGAATAGGGCCAGCAAAGCCATGCGTGGGCGCTGATCTTGAACCTGTGGTTTGCTTACCAGTGCGGTCGCTGGTGGTCAATAACCTGTGGTTTGCTTACCAGTGCGGTCGCTGGTGGTCAATAACCTGTGGTTTGCTTACCAGTGCGGTCGCTGGTGGTCAATAACCTGTGGTTTGCTTACCAGTGCGGTCGCTGGTGGTCAATAACCTGTGGTTTGCTTACCAGTGCGGTCGCTGGTGGTCAATAACCTGTGGTTTGCTTACCAGTGCGGTCGCTGGTGGTCAATAACCTGTGGTTTGCTTACCAGTGCGGTCGCTGGTGGTCAATAACCTGTGGTTTGCTTACCAGTGCGGTCGCTGGTGGTCAATAACCTGTGGTTTGCTTACCAGTGCGGTCGCTGGTGGTCAATAACCTGTGGTTTGCTTACCAGTGCGGTCGCTGGTGGTCGGTGCCGGCGACGTCGACGATGGCGTCCATCACGAGCGCGCGCCGGATCGTGCGCAGCACAAACAGCACCTCGCTCTAAGACATACAACGTACAGGGTGTAAGGGACGGTCAAACGAAAGGGACGGTGAATTGGGGGGTTTTCGTGTCCAGGGGGTCCGGCTAACTATACACATGTAACACCTTTTTAAGGCGAGAATCCACGCAGAAAAATACGATTTCAAGATTAGGGTTGAGGGGGGGGTGAGATGCGGGTAGCGGGCGGCGCGAGAGGTCAGCGGAAGGCTGGTTTAAACAACTACCCCCATGGAACATATGACAGGACTTGATATCTCCTATTTGGCGAAAGTGACAGCAATAACTTACGGTAATTATATCTTGAATTGAAATCAATGTGTGATACTTGTTCGCTTAATATTAGAACTCACATTAGGTCTGGGCTGTGGTACTCTGAGCACGTAATGCTGGTCGTGTCCGCGCATATACTCGCACGACGCGCACAGGTCGAAGTCCACGCACTGCACGCACACATAGCGGAACCTGGGAATAAACACGGGTCATCATCATCATCATCGTATCAGCCATAGGACGTCCACTGCTGAACACAGGCCTCCCCTAAATATTTCCACCTTGTCCGATTAGAAGCGGCCTGCATCCAGCATTTCCCAGGACTTGACCAGATCGTCTGTCCATCTCGCGGGGGGCCGTCCTACGCTGCGCCTGCCGGTACGTGGTCTCCACTCGTGCTCCACCGATTATCAGTTCTTCGAGCAACGGGTGCTCATCTGTAAATACTTGTTTATACCGGGAGAACAAAAAGGATATAACAAACCGAAAGGAGGTCGAGGTACTTATGAAACTGATCAACTTTCCCCATGGAACATGGGTCGAAATATTAAAAATGATTTGAAACTTAAATGCACTCACAGTGCCATACTATTCTTACAAATGAAAATAAGACATAGAGTAGAACAGAGCATAGCGGTGGGGCGTTTACCCATGCGTGTTCGATCCTCGATCGATGCATGTCATTTTTTCTATTTCTTATTTTCATTTATTAACCTCGTAAGGCCCAGATGCCTTATAAAAGGTATGTAGCTTTGTAGTGGTTCAGACCCAAGCCCTTGCAAGATTTACATCATAAAGCAACCTTATTGCTAGTGCATAATAAGGTTCATTTCACTTTGTGAATCATACCTTTTAAAAGGCATCTTGGGCCGTTATCTAAAGAAAGCTCATAAATGTCTGGGCCTTACGAGGTTAAAAATTATGTTTGTATTCTACCTCCCATTCAAAATTGCTGATCAGCTGATTGATCTGAGTTACTATTTTTAATTTTTCGACCCATGTTCAATGGAATCCCCATTCAGTTCAGTCTTATGACCACAAAGAATGTCCTTTAGTCAGATGGACCGATCACATGAAGATGGCAAATGGCTGATTTACCGCACACTGATTTATCTCGAGCTGTTGATGGAGGTGAGGGACGCGACGCGACGCTGGTAATGGGAAAACTATGTCCACGGCCCAGGCTTCAATAGAGTCGAAGGCTTACTCGTAGATTATAAAAGCCAAACAGAGGAGAATACATCTACTTCTCTAACTTCTGCATCGATGGTGCAGTAATTGCAGTTTAGACGGATATGTCGTGGTCCACCTAGGCCACGGTATTGAATTCATTACAGAACCCGACCTGTTTCGTTGGCTGGAAGGTTTGAAACGTAATGCCAGATGATTCGTAATGGTCTTTCGGGGACAGCATAGACAATAGACGTGGCTCTGTGATCGCCTAAGTTTTTGGGGCATTTTGTCTTATGTTTTTCAAAACCATGCCAGAACACCTCGGATCCACGTTTTTAAGGACGTTTTATTTGCTAGTAAATAGTCTCTCCAGCTACATGGCGCAGATTTTTCACAACCAGCACATAACACGTGAAAAATAAGCGCAACTTTCGCGGTTAGATGGACCGATCACTTGAAGATGGCAAATGGATGATCTACCGCACACTGATCTACCTCGAGCTGTTGATGGAGGTGAGGGAGGCGACGCGCTAATGGTAATGGGACAACTATATCCACATTAAATAGCACCAAAATTTCCTTGGTAGGTACTCCGTACCGTATTTGTACGGTTTTTGCATATTGCGTTCAATTCGTATTCCGTTATTAGTTTAAGCTGAAAAGTTAACTTTGTTTTTCATACAAAACATATGAAAAACAAACTTAAATTTGCGATTATTTTTTCTCAAATGTGGACAGCAAGATCAGCTTTATTTTAATTTCTTTAGAATATGAATGGTATATTATCTCTTGTGTTAAATTTTGCAGTTCTATTCATAAACAAAGAAGATGTACGTACGCAGAGAGTATTGAACTCGACACTGCTCTACCTATTTTTATTTTTTTAATGTGTAATTTTGGTTAAAACCATACAAAAAGTATATATTTTTAGAAAGCTATATATCTAAGCTTGTTAGTGCTATTTTTATTTTTTCCTAAATATTAGCATATTTATAGCGATAGCGTGTTGAAGACGAAAATAGTGTGGTATATTTTCCTTTTTTTGCGTATTTCTTTGTATTTTTTAATGAAAACATTATTTTTTACTACGTTAAATAGATTCTTCATGTTATTTTTACTCGAAAACGATACCAAACTTGCCTTAAGACCTCAATTCTATCAGTGAGAATTTTTTGTTTGATGCGCGGCGACCGTAACATTCCTCCCCCCCTCCCACCTGCTCCGGGGGGCGGAACTCCTGGAAACCGGGCTTTACCTACTATGATGTACCCATAGAACATCTATGCCAAGTTTCACGCTTTAATCACAATCCGAAAGGTCTGACCCCTTACTAACCGGGGTATATAAACTGTATACACGGTTATATGTTGCAAAAAGTTCGTCGACTCGGTGTCTCACACGATAGAAGAATTGAACCGCTCTAAGTAAAAAAATACTGTTTCTTGAATCAGAATGCAAGCAAATAAACGAACAGTCTGCAATTTTATTGCATTACTCATCGTAACACACAAACAGTTAAAAAAACAACTTATGAAGAGATCTTTCCCAGTCATCCCATGTCTTTTAGGAGAATCCACATTGGGAGAGTTTATTATTGAAATCAAAATGAAACTAATTACCAGATAAATTACTATAGTCAATTTTGTTAGGTTCTGCTCGTTGGTCTAGCTAGTTGGCGATATTTTATCGAAGATAAGCCAGAGCAAAAAATACTAAAATAGTTACTAAATGACAACAAGGACATATAACATAAGAGTATAGATTTGTAATTTCTGAAAGGGAAGCCGATAGGATTCGGCATGTATGGACTTATGTCACTAACTGCTAAAGAGTGGCTCCCTGCCTGCGGATCCTGCCTTTTCAAGGCGAGAGTGAATAGGCATTATCTGGGCGAGAGTGAATAGGCATCATGTTCCATCATCGTCTGCATCGTCACTTAACATCAGGTGAGATTGCGGACAAATGCTTACCCATTTTTTATAAAAAAAAAATGTATGGACCCTTTGCTACTGCTATTGTTAGTTTTGTGGAGTAGTAACAAACTTACCCAGATATATCCTTGCCGCAAATGTTGCACTGGTAGCGAAGTGAGTCCCCCCCCTCCCCCTCCTTGTCTGCCCATGACCAATCTACAAACAAACAATAGTATGTATTTATAATTCTGGCACAAAAAAGAGAGTTAGTACGAGTTCTTAATTGGCAGTTTGTATGGAGGTATGGTCCCATCCGGCAAAAGTTATGAGCTAATAATTGCAAAAATTTGGAGATTTACTCCAAAAATCTTAAAGTGACCATAAATAATAGAAATAATCAACTTCGTCTATGACAAGTATGGCTCAAATTGTTCTAAAAGAGCCATTCTACCACCTCCTTAAGGCTTCGCATCGAGCTTCCAAGCACCCTGTATTTATATTTTTGTATGAAATGTACCAAAAAGCGTCCCAGAAATGAATACTCCGTCCTTGATTTATTCGAAAATGATACTCAATTTCTTCTGTCACATTTACTTAAGGAGTCAGAAGTCCTCAAGTTCAGCTCGGAAAAAATAAACTTTGCCTATCTCCCCCCAAAAAAGGCGTGATTGAAATGTTGTCTCTGCGGATTTCCTTTGAAGACTTCCTAACTAACAAACGCCAATAGCAAGTTTGAAATAATATTCTATCACATGGTAGTTATGGCTAATTCAGAGCTGGAAGTCATCTTCAAAAAAATGATGGGTTTCCCAGAAGCATAACTCGAAAAGTGTAAGTCCTATCAACATCAACCCAAGAACAATTTTGTAGACAATTTTATGAGCAATATTTCTTACCTTGACAGATTTCTCATATCTCTAAAAGTTTTCGAGAAAAATAAAGATAACTGAAATTTGGGACATGAAAAGGGAGGTAAAGGGGGGAAGCAGGGGGGGTCCAACTTGCTTCCCTTCCTTTCCTGAAGCTTACATATATAAGCTAAACACATGCCAAGTTTCATGCTTTCTGCCAGATGGGACCATACTTCCAGCTAAGGACCCGTACTAAGTTTACAGAAGGTTTACTCGACCCTATTCAGGATTTTCGCGATTGTCATTTGTTACATAGCCAGGGCTGTTTTGGTACTGTTAACAATCTCAGAGTATAAGAAGTAAAAACAGTAAAATCTGATACATAAACATAACCGTCATATAATTCTGAGCCAATTTTAATTCAAGAAATATGACGTTCCTGGCAATCAACTTCTTAATTACCTTAACTTCCCCTGAGATTCCGGTTATTTCCAGTTAAGGCGAAATCACCCCCAAAAAGTAAGTCCCTTTCCTTTTCGCTGCGTTAGAGAGAAACAGACGATGACGCTTCAATCGAGAAATCTGAACATTTTTCGTAATATAAAATGATACATAGAGATATTTGAAAATGTAAGCCCATAGATTCATTATAAATTCAAAAAGAAAGAAAAGGACACAAATTAAAATAATAAATATTGAATAACAATGAAATCGTTCAGGTTTCAAGACAAAAAAACGGAAAATTCGAGCTTACTTTGCGATCTTTTTCTATCGAGGCAACTTTATCAAATCGTGTTTTGGGTCCCATAGTTTTGTAGAATATATCTTGAAATAGTCATAAAAATAATTACTTTTATGGAAATTTTTAGAAATGACATTGAAAATTCCGAACGCTTTTGCGGACGTTTTTGAGCTGATTTCGCCTTAAAATCAGTTTCTGAGTGAGCCATCTGTATAGGCGCCCCGCGCACATTTCCCTAATTTGTGGTTAGGGCAGTGACTTCATGTGCGTGCGTGTGTGTACGGGATTTTAACAAATTACAATGTAAACATTAACTAATCCCGTTGTACCCAGTAAACGTGGTCCCGTTGAAGATGATTCAAGGTGGGGTAGGCTAGGGCAATATCTTACCATGCTCCGCCTTGCCCTACCCTACCAAACCTTGCTTGACATGTACTCGCGATTTCCCCTTTGGTCGTATCCTCATAACGGGGAAACGGGAAGTAAAATCCCTTTATTCCCAACGGCCCCCGCGGAGCGTCTACGGTGCACGTTGGAAATTAAAAAATCCCAATACATGAGTAGACATTTTGCGAATCGTGTACAGTCCAGCAAAAAAGAGTAGACAAAAAATGAGGGCGCCACTTTGTATGAAGTTACAAAATTAAATGGCAACATTGACTATGGATGGTAACAATTTAGTATGAAATTTTTTAAGTTACATTTTATTTAATTTCTACTCTTTTTTGCTGGACTGTACATTATGCGTGTAAAGGCTTGTATTGAAGGCGAAAATGACAAGAGTAATTGAGGTAACCGATTCCCAGTACACTACCTTTGTCTTTTGGAAACATTTCTTGGTCTTGTTCTTCCACAGGATATGAATCCACTTCTAAGTTTATAGACGGGACTGGATCTGAAAGAAAAAAACACATTAGAAGCAAACTTCGGGCCCAGGGCATATTTGACACAACCAATCAGGAGGAGGAATTTCATCGATTTCTTATTTTCTTTTCATCATCTGCCTGCCCTTATCTCAATTTATTTGGGGTCGGCGCAACATGTCTTTTTCTTCCATTCATCTCTATCACCAGTCAAATCCTCACTTACGCCTTTATTTTTCATATCGTCTTTTATACAATCCATCCAAACTTTTTTAGGCCTTCCTCTTCTTCTGCGTCCATCCACATTCATGTTCATTACTTTTTTTGTGAGAATAATATCGGGTAAAATTTTACTAGTGACCAATAGCAAAAACACAGAACCGGCTGGTGATAACAGTGATAAGGAACAACTTTCCCTAAGGAACAAAGGACGAAATACGAAATAAAAATTGTCCTTCCTTAGTAACTGAAATCAGCTGATTGGCAATTTGCATGGAAGTTCCAAATTTATCGTATTTCGACCTATGTTCCTTGGGGAAAGTTGTTTCTTATCACCAGCCGGTTCTGAGTGTTTGCTTTCGGTCACTAGTAAAATTTCACCTATACGGCTGGTGAAGTCGTGTGGTGCCGGCAGAGTAGAATAGTACCACCCCCTCTCTTCCCGTGGGGGTCGTAAGAGGCGACCGAGGGATAAACCCGACCCAAACAGCCAGGGCCAACCGTAAGGTGGCGGTTAATCCACCACAAAAGCATTCCCAAATCAGCTGATTGGCAATTTTGTGCGGGAGGTCCAAACTGTTTTTCGTATTTCTACCTATGTTCCTTGGGGAAAGTTGTTCCTTATCACCAGCCGGTTCTGAGTTTTCGCTATCGGTCACTAGTAAAATTTCGTCCTAAATATAGTACTGAGTGCATTTAAACCCCAATAGATATGGGCTTGTGTTGAGTACCGGGCGGTGGCGGTTCAACTGGTTCGTTGTCGTCGATTACTTCGACCGGCTTCAGCCAGGAAAACTGCGTCTCCTTCACTTGTTCAGCAGCGTCTGTACCCTCAAGTGTAGCGTCTGAAAACATTGTTTCATTATTTGTAGACAGCAGGTAAAGAATGGATCTCCAATTCGCTACTTGACAGGGTGGTAAATAAAATATAAAAGTGATGGGCCTTACCACAAAAAAGATAGACCAGCGTTTAACGCGTGTCTAGCGTTTTTTTTTGTATGAAGTTTTATTTTAAACACGCGTTCGACTCGCGTCTAACTTTCTTGTGGTAAGGCCCTATATGTTTAAAACTATTTTTCGTTCTTTTTCTTTGTCCTTTGTTTTGTTATGTGATTGTGTGTAATAAAGAGTCTTTACTTACTTATTGTTCAAAAATACTACAAAATTGATTCATCGTTTTTCAAAATATTAAAAGTTAGAATTTATTATTATTAAACACCAGTGGCGAAGGGTGGCATTTTAACGAAGGTAGACCTGAGTAGAAAAAAATACTAAACGAAAGTATATTAATATGAAAGTATGGGCAGTATGTATGGATTCGTGAATTCCGGAAACGGAAACCGATGGGAATCGGCATGTATGGACCCTTCGCCACTGTCAAACACAAAAATTGTATAACAGCTATATTGATTGATTATTGTTTTGACTCCATCTAAAATATTGAAATTGAAAACGTCATAGGTATTTCAATTTCATACAAAATATCGTTTTCAGTCGTCTTAAAAAGTAGCTGACCTGTCAGTCAAGCACTTTTTGGCAGAGTTACCTGGTGTGACGGTAGTTGGGAACTCACCGATGTCATCATTATAGTATTCTATCGGCTCTGCGGTATCATGTTCTGATAAACCAGCAATATCCTCTTCAATTTTCGGCGATCCTGTCACAAGTAGAAGAAGAAATGTATTTTTTTAATAAAACTTATGAAATGTTACTAAAATTAGTCTTCACACATAATGCCATGTGGTGCCGGCTTAGAATAGCATCACCCCATATCTTTCTCGTGAGTGTCGTAAGAGGCGACTAAGGGATAAATTCATCCAGGGGTTTAATCCCTGGATGAAATTCACAATCGCATTGCAACATCTTGCATTGCGCTCACCAACCCGCCTGCCAAGCGTGGTGAGTATGGCAAATACCCCCCTAATAGGAGGAGGCCCATGTTCAGCAGTGGACTTTATTGTGGCTGTTATGATGATGATGATGATCACTCATAATTATTACATTGAAAAAGTCATACGAGATGGCATATCAAGGGTCAAAACTTAAAAAGTCTTAGTTGATTTTTAGAACGCTATATCTATTGAAATACTGGACGGAAACACTCTAGTTATGATTTTTAAAAATTTGATATTTCTCGATAGTACTTCCTCATACAGGAGGAAATTTTAGTTTTTCATGCTTATGAATAAACTGAATTAGGTTACTGTATTTTAGAAAAATATTATAGGCGGTATCACTTACTGGGGTCATATTCGTCAGTTTCCGCGGGATCCTGTCCTGATAAACCAGCCTCTGTATCCTTTTTAGTTTTCGGCGGTCCTGCCACAAGCAGAAGTAAGAATATTAAATATCGGAACCTTTTAGGTGCATAATGTCCATTTTGCAAAATGTCCAGTTTGCAAAATGACCAGTTTGCAAAATGTCCAATTGCAAAATGTCCAGTTTGCAAAAGTACAATTAGCGATATTAAGGAGTTAGTTCAGACCATAAAACCGAACAACTTTCCCCCAACACATGGGTCAGTGAAACAGTATTTCATATAAACTGGACTTATTGCGAACTGGACTTTTTGCAATTGGACATTTTGCAAACTGGACATTATGCAAACTGGACATTTTTTCACCACTGGACATTTTGCAAAATGGACATTATGCACCTAAAGGATCGGAAAGAGGTCTGCGGCTAAGAGTACTGCCACCCCTAGTCCACTCAGGGTGTTTCGTAAAAGGCGAGCAGTTTTTGACCTCGGCTGAATATCTGTCGACTATGGTCAACCGCATCATGGCGGTGATACCATCCAAAGATGGTTAACGTGAGGCGGCCGGTTATAAAACATAGACAAATACTTTTGCTAATTTTCTTGTGTTCTAACAAAACCTGTTGCGCCGATCCCAACTAATTTGGAATAAAGGCAGGCAGAAGATGTTATAATTTTAAATTTTACAAGTAACTCACTAGGGCGTAATATGGTTGGGATATTCCGTCTCGAGTAGATCTTATGGTATTTATTTTTTTGAGAGGTACTACTAGCATTGTTATCCACACTGGCATGCGGTTGCGGTTTACCCTTGGGTTTACCTGAAACAAAAAAAAAAGGTATAAAATTTTGTTATAACAAACTGGTGTAACTCCTACAACACACAACCGGATTTTGGCGCGGTTTTATGTAAACTCTCTCTTCGTGTGGGACACCGATACGTTCAACGACCCGATGAACCCTGGTGTCAGAGTTTTTCAACCGCCTACTACAAGTAGCAGGCCTCTGACATGGTTGTGTAACGACCGCCATCATAGACAGCAACCGGGACCGAAGGCTTAGCGTGCCCATCCGAAACACGGAACCATCTTACTTTTCGGACAATCAGACTAGGAACAATTCACAAAGTGATAAATATCAACTTTGTGAGTGACCCCACCGGGAATTGAACCCGGAACCTTCTGCTTGGCAGGCAGTCAAACTAACCACTGCGCCACATGGCTGTCGGTATGAGTAATAGAATAGTGATTCAAGAGAAAGGTTTATAGGTACATAATGTATATAATAGGGTGTCACGTCCTTGTATGAGATTTTATTAATTTTTGAGTTATCGTTTCCCAAGAGGCGTCAACAAAAGTTGCGTACTACTCAGGGTGTATCGTAAAAGGCGACGTAGAGTTTTTGACCTCGGCTAAATATCTGTCGACTATGGTCAACCGCATGATGGCGATGATACCATCCAAAGACGGTTGACGTCATGCAGTCAAATCCTTTTGCTACATTATTTTGTTTTCTAACTAACAAAACATGTTGCTGATGATGTGTTGATTTGGGATAAGGGCAGGCAGAAGATGACGACATGTTATAATTTTCAATTTTACAAGTAACTCACTAGGGCGTAATATCGTTGGGATATTCCGTTTGGAGTAGATCTCATTGTAATTTATTTTCTGAGAGGAACTACTAGCATTGTTATCCACACTGGCATCCGGTTGCGGTTCGCCTGAAACAAAAAAAGGTGTAAAATATTGGTAGGAAATTTGGTAAAACTAGTACAATACAACCGGATTTTGGCGCGGTTTTATGTAATAGAATAGTGATTCAAGAGGTTTGATTCAAGACCTTGTACGAGGTTTTATCTTTTTGCAAGAGGTGTCAACAAAAGTTGCGTACCACTCAGGGTGTTTCGTAAAAGGCGACGACCGACATAGAGTTTTTGACCTCGGCTGATTATCTGTCGACTATGGTCAACCGCATGATGGCGAGGATGATCCAAAGAGGGTTGACGTCAGGCATTCAAATCCCTTTGCTACATTATTTTGTTTTCTAACAAAACATGTTGCTGATGGTTTAATAAATTGGGAGAAGGGTAGGCAGAAGATGACGACATGTTATAATTTTCAATTTTACAAGTAACTCACTAGGGTGTGATATGGCTGGGGTCTCATCGCGATTTACTTCTTGAGATGTACTACTAGCATTGTTGTCTACATTGGCATGCGGTTGTGGTTTGCCTGAAACAAGAGAAAATGGTATAAAAATATCAATCAACCATCAAAAGAGAGCAGATTGGATTGGCTTCACCGACAAGAGCAAAGCTCTGTCTGACATTGTATAAATTTTATACTATAAAATGACATAATTTGTGGCATTCCGATTTTTGTGTCATCGCTAACTTCTCCTACACCACGCAGCGGATTTTGGTACGGTTTTATGTAATAGATAGTGATTCTATTGACGGGCCCACATTAAGGGCAGAACGCCCCGTCTTTGTATGCGTGACGTGCGCGTCATCACGCCCTCGCGTCGCCCTGGCCTTGTATGGGACGCGTGATGACGTGCACGCATACGCGGGCAGTGTGCCGCTTCTTATACAATCCCATACATTACAACTACAACCGCTACGCGCGTAAGGACGCGCACGCATACTTCCTGCATACGCAGGCGGTGTGGTCTGCACTTTATATCGAAAACCATACAATGACTTGTATAGGAACGATATAGAACAGAGTGACTGTATATTTGGAGACTAGCTACAGATACGACACGTGCTCTAACACTGGCAGACCATGGAAACTGCCAGTTTTGGAGCTGCCGGCCCTAGCGGGTTCTCATTGCCAAAAGTGTCTCTTTAGTTGGGTATACGTTTCGAACGGTAAAGCTGTGTGATGTAAATTTTGGAAATAAGTTTTACAAGTCGAATAAAAAAATACTACCAGGATTTCGGATGGCCACCTAGGTATACAATTATATGACCTACTAAACATTATCTATCGTTATAGCATACTTTCGAGGTAAGTTTCGAATCGGTAGACTTACGAGGTAAGACTTTGTCAATGGGAGCTTGGACTATATGACTTATCGTATGTTTTAGTGAATGAGAATAAAACTTCAGAAAATGAAATTATATTGTCAGTTTATTAAAATATCAACAACATTTTATAAAAAGTAAGATGACAAAGAAACACTTATTCTGCTATTTGACGATATCAAAATTGTATGCCTCCCAATATGTAGTGTTAATGTATAAAACAGTCGTAGTACCTTTTCTTATTGGAGCTGCAGAAGATCTAGAGCTTTTATCCAAAGACAAATTTGCTTCTTGCAAACTTTTAAAGCAAACTGGATGCTCATGAAACGTAGGATCATCTGAAAAATAAGTAATA
Organism: Phthorimaea operculella; assembly: GCA_024500475.1. Taxonomy (NCBI): domain Eukaryota; kingdom Metazoa; phylum Arthropoda; class Insecta; order Lepidoptera; family Gelechiidae; genus Phthorimaea; species Phthorimaea operculella. The sequence continues at coordinate 123,721 of JANFCV010000193.1, read as the reverse complement.
AAATATACGGTGAAATTTTACTAGTGACCGATAGCGAAAACTCAGAACCGGCTGGTGATAAGGAACAACATTACCCAAGAAACATAGGGCAAAACACGAAAAAAAATTTTTGACTTCCCATACTAACTCAAATCAGCTGATCGCCAATTTTGTATGGGAGGTCCAAATTTTTTTTTCGTATTTCGACCTATGTTTCTTGGGGAAAGTTGTTCCAGGTGATACCAGCCGGTTCTGAGTTTTCGCTATCGGTTACTAGTAAAATTTCACCCCATATACATGCTGTAACAAAAAGGGTAGGTATAACAAGCCGATAAGGAGATCGAGATACATATGAAACTGAACAAATTTCCGCATGTAACTAAAAATGAAATTTAGATCTCCCATGCAAAATTGGCGATCAGCTGATTGATACTGAGGGAAGCCCAATATTGATTTCATAATTCGATCCACGGGGAAAGTTGTTCAGTTTCAAGAGCACCTTGTCCTCCTTTACTCCCAGTATTAATAAAATTGACAAAAATAACATACCTGCTTTACCAACAAATAAGTCGAGGTCAAAATCATCATCATCATCATAAGTTTTACAAGTCGGATAAAAAAATACTACCAGGATTTCGGATGGCCACCTAGGTATACAATTATATGACCTACTAAACATTATCTATCGTTATAGCATACTTTCGAGGTAAGTTTCGAATCGGTAGACTTACGAGGTAAGACTTTGTCAATGGGAGCTTGGACTATATGACTTATCGTATGTTTTAGTGAATGAGAATAAAACTTCAGAAAATGAAATTATATTGTCAGTTTATTAAAATATCAACAACATTTTATAAAAAGTAAGATGACAAAGAAACACTTATTCTGCTATTTGACGATATCAAAATTGTATGCCTCCCAATATGTAGTGTTAATGTATAAAACAGTCGTAGTACCTTTTCTTATTGGAGCTGCAGAAGATCTAGAGCTTTTATCCAAAGACAAATTTGCTTCTTGCAAACTTTTAAAGCAAACTGGATGCTCATGAAACGTAGGATCATCTGAAAAATAAGTAATAAGAAATATACATGCTGTAACAAAAAAGGGTATAACAAGCCGAAAAGGAAAACTATCCCGGTAGATGGAGCCCATCCACGCGATAGTGGACAAGAAGACATAATATTTCATTTCATATAGCATAATTCGCGGGCTCGATTTGAACCGCGGTAGCCCAGTTGGTTAGGGCGTCGGTAGTACTGATGCCGAAGGTCGCAAGTTCAAATCCTGCCCACGGTGAAAATTTTGCAAGTTTTCCAAAAATTGTTTACCTAACACGAGAAGCGTTTTAAAATTTGGTATTCAAGCCGAAAACGAGATCAAGATACACATTAAACTAAACCACTTTCCGCATGTAAAATAGGTCAAATTAAAAATTTAATTTAGATTTCCCATACGAAATTGCCGATCAGCTGATTGATTTACTGAGGGAAGCCCAATATTTACTTCATATTTCGATCCACGGTGAAAGTTGTTCAGTTTCAAGAGAACCTTGACCTCCTTTCAGCTTGTTATACCCTTTACTCCCAGTATAATAAAATGGCCAAAAATAACATACCTGCTTTACCAACATATAAGTCGAGGTCATAATCATCATCATCATCATCATCGTCATCCTCAGATTGTTTTTTGGAGTAGTTATGATCACTCAAAGGACCGAGATCTGAAAGGAATTTAATTTATCTATTTAATGTTAAACACATTAATAAACACAGAAACTGTTTTTAAAAGTTGCTCTGTTCTAAGTAGTGCAACAAATGAATTAAAACAAGAGTAAAGCAGCGAGTTAGGTCATATATATTCATATTAAATCATATTGTCTATCAGATTGAGTTCATATTTCTTTTAAACCATTGCAAAGAAAAGCTTCTGTAACGCTAGTTACTAGTTATTATTCTGTGGTATAGCTTACCATATTTTGTAGGTAGTGGTTCACCACGTTCGATTTCGGCTGCAGATAACAGCGCAGGATAGGAATATCGTAATCTATTCCCCTCTTGGTCGAACTGCGTCTCATCAAAATGCCGTTTGCACACACGCTTGTTCTTCAATTGATCTTTTGAGAGTACGATTAAGGAAGGGTTTGTTGGCACAAGGAAAGATAGCCACAATTTTCGATAATATTCGTTCTTGGGGAAGCAATATAGTGTTTCATTTTCCCGAGTTGACGTGCAGCCACCAACACAACATTTTGTCGCCATGATGCGCAGCGTATGGTCCACACCTCACGTCCTCACATACAAAGACCTGGCGAAGATAGCCTGTGTTATCAACTCGAGCAATAAATAATGCAATAAATCATCTCTCTCTATGTCTCTATCTTTGTGTGGGGCACAGAGTCGTTTAACGACCCGATGTACCCAAGTATGCAGGCGCGTGAGGACGCGCACGCATACTTCCTGCATACGCAGGCGGTGTGGTCTGCACTTTATATCGAAAACCATACAATGACTTGTATAGGAACGATATAGAACAGAGTGACTGTATATTTGGAGACTAGCTGCTCTAACACTGGCAGACCATGGAAACTGCCAGTTTTGGAGCTGCAGGCCCTAGCAGGTTCTCATTGCCCAAAGTGTCTCTTTAGTTGGGTATACGTTTCGAACGGTAAAGCTGTGTGATGTAAATTTTGGAAATAAGTTTTACAAGTCGGATAAAAAAATACTACCAGGATTTCGGATGGCCACCTAGGTATACAATTATATGACCTACTAAACATTATCTATCGTTATAGCATACTTTCGAGGTAAGTTTCGAATCGGTAGACTTACGAGGTAAGACTTTGTCAATTGGAGCTTGGACTATATGACTTATCGTATGTTGTAGTGAATGAGAATAAAACTTCAGAAAATGAAATTATATTGTCAGTTTATTGAAATATCAACAACATTTTATAAAAAGTAAGATGACAAAGAAACACTTATTCTGCTATTTGACGATGTCAAAATTGTATGCCTCCCAAAATGTAGTGTTAATGTATAAAACAGTCGTAGTACCTTTTCTTATTGGAGCTGCAGAAGATCTAGAGCTTTTATCCAAAGACAAATTTGCTTCTTGCAAACTTTTAAAGCAAACTGGATGCTCATGAAACGTAGGATCATCTGAAAAATAAGTAATAAAATATACGATGAAATTTTACTAGTGACCCATAGCGAAAACTCAGAACCGGTTGGTGATAAGGAACAACATTACCCAAGAAACATAGGGCGAAACCCGAAAAAAATTTTTTGACCTCCCATACTAACTCAAATCAGCTGATCGCCAATTTTGTATGGGAGGTCCAAATTTATTTTCGTATTTCGACCTATGTTCCTTGGGGAAAGTTGTTCCTTATCACCAGCCGGTTCTGAGTTTTCGCTATCGGTTACTAGTAAAATTTCACCCCATATACAAGGTGTTCCAAAGGAAATACATTAAATTGGAGACGTTGTGTTGACCATCGTACCGAATAATTTTCATTATGGGGCCAAGTTATGAAAACCCCTCGTTTAGAAGTAATTAGCAACTTCAGTTTGTTAAATTTAATTGAGTCCCACATTATGAAAGAAGCTTTATTGATCATGACCTTTATTTATGTCATGTTGCCGTCTTGGAAAAACTTTTGGAATTACCGCCACAAGTGTTGCCAAGGCAACGGTTTTGGCGGTAATTTAGTTGCCAAGGCAACAGTTGTTTCGTAGACCAAGGTCAAATGTCATGTTCGTCAAGAAACTGACATAACTGACACTACAGACTCTACTTAGTTCTCTGATTGGCCCTTTGTCTTTGCGTCTCTATGGATGCTCTAAGTCAAAATAAGTTTTTAGTTTGAGGCGGCAATAAAATAAAATAACACCAAAGAAAGAGATCTTTTGTATTAGGTTTTGTTTAAATTTAAAACATAGACAACTAAGTTCCAAACTTTTTCGAAGATTCAAATCCAACAAGTTAAAAATGCAAGGTTGCAATCTTGGATAAGGGGTAATACATAATGGTTGTAGTAAATGTAGGCATTTAGTTTGTATGAAAATTTTAACTTTTTAATTGTTAAGAATTCAAACTTGGTGCCATAATGAAAATTGTTCAGTACAATGGTCTACACAACGTCTCCAATTTAATGTATTTCCTTTGGAACACCTTGTACATGCTGTAACAAAAAGGGTAGGTATAACAAGCCGATAAGGAGATCGAGATACACATGAAACTGAACAACTTTCCGCATGTACTAATTAAAAATGAAATTTAGATCTCCCATACAAAATAGGCGATCAGCTGATTGATATACTAAGGGAAGCCCAATATTGATTTCAAAATTCGACCCACGGGGAAAGTTGTTCAGTTTCAAGAGCACCTTGTCCTCCTTTACTCCCAGTATAATAAAATTGACAAAAATAACATACCTGCTTTACCAACAAATAAGTCGAGGTCAAAATCATCATCATCATCATCATCCTCAGATTGTTTTTTGGAGTAGTTATGATCACTCAAAGGACCGTGATCTGAAAGAAATTTAATTTATTTAGGTATTTAATGTTAAACACATTAATAAACACAAAAATTGTTTTAAAAAGTTACTCTGTTCTAAGTAATGCAACAAATGAATTACAAGAGTAAAGCAGCGAGTTTGGTCATATTTAGGTAATGAGTTCTATAACTTAAAGTTAAACAAGCAGATGTATTAACAAACAGAAACCCAACTGCGGTCATCCCAAGTTTTATTTTGCAATAAAAATCCGCCATCTTGAATTTATGATTTTTTATTATAGCTAGTGTCACTCGCGCTGCTGAGACGAATCTAACGACACCTCATATGTCAAGATCCGCCCAGTCGTTTGGGCTTTAGCCCGTGAAAAATAATTTTCTTGTCCACATACATACATACTCTCGAAAAACATAACCCTCCTTCTGAGGCAGTCGGGAAAAAATGGTACAGCTTACCATATGTTGTAGGTAGTGGTTCACCACGTTCGATTTCGGCTGCAGAGAGCAGCGCAGGATAGGAATATCGTAATCTATTCCCCTCTTGGTCGAACTGCGTCTCATCAAAATGCCGTTTGCACACACGCTTGTTCTTCAATTGATCTTTTGAGAGTACGATTAAGGAAGGGTTTGTTGGCACAAGGAAAGATAGCCACAATTTTCGATAATATTCGTTCTTGGGGAAGCAATATAGTGTTTCATTTTCCCGAGTTGACGTGCAGCCACCAACACAACATTTTGTCGCCATGATGCGCAGCGTATGGTCCACACCTCACGTCCTCACATACAAAGACCTGGCGAAGATAGCCTGTGTTATCAACTCGAGCAATAAATAATGCAATAAATCATCTCTCTCTATGTCTCTATCTTTGTGTGGGGCACAGAGTCGTTTAACGACCCGATGTACCCAAGTATGCAGGCGCGTGAGGACGCGCACGCATACTTCCTGCATACGCAGGCGGTGTGGTCTGCACTTTATATCGAAAACCATACAATGACTTGTATAGGAACGATATAGAACAGAGTGACTGTATATTTGGAGACTAGCTGCTCTAACACTGGCAGACCATGGAAACTGCCAGTTTTGGAGCTGCAGGCCCTAGCAGGTTCTCATTGCCCAAAGTGTCTCTTTAGTTGGGTATACGTTTCGAACGGTAAAGCTGTGTGATGTAAATTTTGGAAATAAGTTTTACAAGTCGGATAAAAAATACTACTAGGATTTCGGATGGCCACCTAGGTATACAATTATATGACCTCCTAAACATTATCTATCGTTATAGCATACTTTCGAGGTTAGACTCGAATCGGTAGACTTACGAGGTAAGACTTTGTCAATGGGAGCTTGGACTATATGACTTATCGTATGTTTTAGTGAATGAGAATAAAACTTCAGAAAATGAAATTATATTGTCAGTTTATTAAAATATCAACAACATTTTATAAAAAGTAAGATGACAAAGAAACACTTATTCTGCTATTTGACGATATCAAAATTGTATGCCTCCCAATATGTAGTGTTAATGTATAAAACAGTCGTAGTACCTTTTCTTATTGGAGCTGCAGAAGATCTAGAGCTTTTATCCAAAGACAAATTTGCTTCTTGCAAACTTTTAAAGCAAACTGGATGCTCATGAAACGTAGGATCATCTGAAAAATAAGTAATAAAATATACGGTGAAATTTTACTAGTGACCGATAGCGAAAACTCAGAACCGGCTGGTGATAAGGAACAACATTACCCAAGAAACATAGGGCAAAACACGAAAAAAAATTTTTGACTTCCCATACTAACTCAAATCAGCTGATCGCCAATTTTGTATGGGAGGTCCAAATTTTTTTTTCGTATTTCGACCTATGTTTCTTGGGGAAAGTTGTTCCTTATCACCAGCCGGTTCTGAGTTTTCGCTATCGGTTACTAGTAAAATTTCACCCCATATACATGCTGTAACAAAAAGGGTAGGTATAACAAGCCGATAAGGAGATCGAGATACATATGAAACTGAACAAATTTCCGCATGTAACTAAAAATGAAATTTAGATCTCCCATGCAAAATTGGCGATCAGCTGATTGATACTGAGGGAAGCCCAATATTGATTTCATAATTCGATCCACGGGGAAAGTTGTTCAGTTTCAAGAGCACCTTGTCCTCCTTTACTCCCAGTATTAATAAAATTGACAAAAATAACATACCTGCTTTACCAACAAATAAGTCGAGGTCAAAATCATCATCATCATCTTCATCATCCTCAGATTGTTTTTTGGAGTAGTTATGATCACTCAAAGGACCGTGATCTGAAAGAAATTTAATTTATTTAGGTATTTAATGTCAAACACATTAATAAACACAAAAATTGTTTTAAAAAGTTGCTCTGTTCTAAGTAATGCAACAAATGAATTACAAGAGTAAAGCAGCGAGTTAGGTCATATTTAGGTGTGATGAATTCTCTTAAAAGGTAAAAAAAGCGGCCAAGAGCGTGTCAGACACGCCCACAAATAGGGTTTCGTAGTCACCGTTTAAATATCAGGTTTTTCAGCATTACAAAGTTAATTTTGTTGCTGGTTTGTTAGCAGCAGTATGATGACCAACCGCAAATAGAAAAACTATTTTTTTCTGAAACCTTTAAGGGCACAATATCCGTTATAGTTTTCATTGTAATTTCAGATTGTAAGCTATATTCCATATTTATTTCAAATTTTTAGCGTTTATGGTTTAGAAGTTACAGCTGGAACAAATTATGGGTCAAAAACGCCCTTTTTAAAAGCAAATATCTCGTGACAGAAACATTAAAGTGACTTTGTTTCAAAGAAACCTCACCTTAGTTTTAAAAGACCTATTCAACGATACCCTACTCAATATTACAGAAGAAAAAAAATTTTTTTGCCTCCCTTTCACTTGTATGGGAGGGGGTCCAAAAAACATTTAAAATATTTTTTTCTTATCATTTCTATATTTGGGTCAACACGATCTATCTTCTCACCAAATTTCATGTCGATAGCTCTAAAACTGACGAAGATATGAGGGCGCGGCATACAGACAGACAGACAGACAGACAGACAGACATGACAAAACTATAAGGGTTTCTAGTAGACTACGAAACCCTAAAAAGAGCTTACCATATTTTGTAGGTAGTGGTTCACCACGTTCGATTTCGGCTGCAGAGAGCAGCGCAGGATAGGAATATCGTAATCTATTTCCCTCTTGGTCGAACTGCGTCTCATCAAAATGCCGTTTACACACACGCTTGCTCGTCAATTGATTTTGTGAGAGTATAATTAAGGAAGGGTTTGTTGGCGCAAGGAAAGATAGCCACAATTTTTGATAATACGCGTTCTTGGGGAAGCAATATAGTGTTTCATTTTCCCGAGTTGAAGTGCAGCCACCAACACAACATTTTGTCGCCATGATGCGCAGCGTATGGTCCACACCTCACGTCCTCACATACAAAGACCTGGCAAAGATAGCCTGTGTTATCAACTCGAGCAATAAATAATGCAATAAATCATCTCTGTCTTTGTGTGGGACACCGCACCGAGTCGTTCAACGACCCGATGAACCCAGGTGTCTAGTTTTTCAACCGCCTAAGTACTGCAAGTATCAGGCCTCTGACATGGCTGTGTAACGACCGCCATCATAAACAGCAACCGGGACCGATGGCTTAACGAGAGAAAGAGAGAGAGAGAGAGAGAGAGAATAAACATAAGCAATAGATAATGTGAGGACAACTCAAGAAATTCCTCAAATTCCACAGAACAAGGAAATCACAGATCGGCGCGATCCGTTACGTTGCGATTCTGAAAAGTTAAAATCACAGATCATAGTCTTGTCATAGTCACAGATCACTTGTTTCTGACAATACTTTTATAATTCCAATATGACGGTAGAGTGCGTTTCATGAAATAGTTCCTCTGGCGTCATTTCGTTAGCATTGCCTTCTTAATTCGGACGGATTATACGGCGGCCATAATATTACGTGCGGCTCAACATGGTCGCCGTATAACCCGTCCGGATTAAAAAGGCGCCGCGCCCATTTCCTATGCTACCAACATGACGCCAGAGGAACTATTTGATGAAACCAAGATGAAACGCACTATAATAGTAGCTCCAGAAATGGCAATTTGGAACTACATCCGTCAGGCCCCTGGTATGTTCTGTTCAGTTCAAATTTCATACTAGAGTCATCTATTGCTTGAATCTCATACCAATACATCTTCTACATAGCAACATACGTAATAGTAGAGTTAATACGGTTATTGTACTTTAAAATATTGACATTATAATTTTGGGAATTCGTTTTTAAGAAAACACTGTGAATGACATGACGAAAAATGGTATTTATTTTTTCTCCTTTTTCTTGCTAACATAAATGCATCTTTTTGAATTTTGTCTTCCACTTCAGTTTTTACTGGTAATGTCCATTCATTTGTTTGTGGCTTTACACTCCAATTTAACAGAGGAACCTGCTACAAAAAATATAGTCTTGGTTGTCCTGATATGGATGTATATCGCAGGAACTCAGCGAAATCCGAAAATTTACGTATTTTGTAGGCAATACGCGAATTCCCGGAAAATGGTGAAATGCATTTCCATTCGTTATCTATCACCCAGAAAACAAATTACATACCCCTCGACATGATGAGGATTCACAGGCCCCGGACATGGTTAGGTAGGCGTCTGACACATGGTTGACAGGTCCCTGTCATGGTTAAATAGGCCCCCGACATGGTAAGATAACGAATGGATCAAGCATTTCGCCATTTCCGGGAATTTCCGTTTGCTACTGCTCTAACAAAATAACAAATTCATAAATGTATAAATTGAATACCAAATAAAAGACTTCTCGTGTTAGGCATACGATTTTTTAAATTTCATAAAAAAAAATACCAGATAAATGAAGTGTGGGGACAGCATTCGCACTAATCTTTTTGCTACGAGTGCGGTACCACAGAGTACTTTATACTTGACTTTATATATTTGGGAGGTTTATAGAGGCGTCAGTTTTCTTTCTGTATAGCGCCATCTAACGAAAATTGCCAGTACTAATATTATAAAAAAAAATTATACATACCTATCTATACGGGGTGTAAGGGACGGTGTAATGAAAACTTTGCAAGCGTGCTTAAACTATGTAACTGAAAAACTTTCCCCATGGAACACATAGTGGGAAATAAAAAAAAAACGACTTACCATACAAAGTCAGTCAGCTGATCGTAAATTTTGTATGGGAGGTCAGGAATTTTTCTCGTTTCCCACCAGTGGCTCCATAGTGAAAGTAGTTCAGTTTCATGGTCTAAAAACGCCTGCAAAGTTTCCGTTACACCGTTCCTTACACCTTAGCTGTAGCGCGGTAGGTTTAAATGTATACAATATGATTTTTAAGTTCTATGAAATAAAAAGACAATTTATGGAATTATTTCTTTTTATTTTTCCTTCTGTAATACTCAAACGCCTGTTTTTTCATATTGTCTTCAATAATGTCGGCTACATCTGCCCTGGCGCCACTTAAAATATTATTCACATCCCGACACCAGTTGTACAAAAAGAACCTACATGATAAATTAATTTTGTGTTCTGGACATCTTATAAAATCAAAATTTACATTTATGGCAATTATTAAATTACAATATTATTTATTACTATGTCTTGTATTGAAGAAAAGCATTTCACTAACTGTTCGGAAGGATAAGTTAAGCATTTTCTAAAAATAAAATATTCCCTCCGTACCAAATAATCATTTGGGTTTCTGTCATCAAATAAATTATGCGTGCAAATATCACAATTCTTAAATATTTGGGTTGAACATAGGTTGAAATATAAAGAAAAGATTTGGGACTCCTATAGTAACTCCAATCAGCTAATCGGCAATTTTGTATGGGAGGACCAAAATTTTTTTTCGTTTTACAACCTATGTTCCTTGGGGAAAGTTGATCCTTATGACCAGCCCATCCTGAGGTTTCGCTATCGGTCACTAGTTAAATTTCACGCTATATATATCAGGATCTCGAAAACGGCTCCAACGATTTTCTCCAATTTTGTATTTAGGGGTTGTTGGGTGCGATAAATTGGTTTAGATAGGTTTTATTTTCCAGAAAACGTTGCTTCATCTTTTTTATGTAAGTCGTTCTAAAACTAACAGCGTCATCTATTGGTGAGTAGGTAACTGTAAAACCAAGCAAGCTTGGTAAATCAACTATTTTAAATTAATAACAAGTCAACTGAACCGGAATTACCTTAAGTTGATCACAAGGGCACTTACTGGTCACTATAATCTCAACAAGTATCCCTGCAGAATAGGCCTAATTGAATCCGCATGCTGCAGATTCTGCACAGAGTAAGAATGTGTGTGATGCTGATGCGCTCGTGCAAACGAGGAGCCGGACCATGGGCGGCCGCATGTTATCCTCGAAAGAGGTCCAGGCTCTTGACCCCAAAACAAGTTGTGGCCTCCCTTTAGTCAGCTGGATGACGTCATCTAATCGAAAGGGTTAGCCACAAAAGATCAACACAGGTCCCAGTAACTGTTGGTCTTTTGGGACCAATCTTTTTCGCAGAAAAAATAATAATAACAGTTAAATTAAATATATGATATGATCCTTTATTACCTGATAAGTGCAGTGTTGGGACAGCATTACGAGAAAGAGTATTGGTCCAGGTATGGAACCTCTCTTCAAAATGATGATGGCACAGTTTACGACGTTTGTAAATGAACGCATTATCCAAACTTAAAATATCTCCTCCAACATTATAAAGCCATGTTCGGAACCGTTCTGCTTCTTTTTCCGGATTTGGAAATGTATGTAACGGAACATTATCAGCACCTAGAAATCAGAACAAAGATGTTCTTATTACAGATAAGAAATATAGATAATTACATTCAACACCTACCTAGTCAGACACATACATGCAGACAGACAGAGAATATGTTCAAAAAGAGGTAATTTGGTATCCATTTGATCACTTATAGTGGTATATTATACCTTTTCAATGTACAGACACAGCCTATTCAGTTCTATTATACATATAGATTGTGAGCTGAAAGCTCTGAAAACATAATATGTACCTCGTGTAAAGTACATACCTAATTTTGAATATTATGTATGAGTATAAATAAAAACATGGACTTACGAGTCACAGTACAGTTGGGTACACAGCATTTTTTGCCAGACATCTTTCTCAATCAGCAATCTGAGTCCAGTAAACAAGCCAAGGGTCGATGTGAGGGCAGCAAATACGGAGTCCGAAAAGTCAGCAAGGGTCGTGTCGGCGGCGGCGGAATCGGTGTCCAATTACACAGGCCTACAAATTTCAAGTCATAACTTCCCCTTTTCGATCTGATGACTGATTCTGGATAAATTTGACACGCTGATCACGAATATGTAATTAGTTTTTCGCCATCACGTCCAGATTTTTCATAATCTACAAATAAAGAAAATTGCCAAAAAAAATACCCTTATTTACAAAAAAATATATTTATTTGAAAGTACGTAGTAAAGAAATAAATAAATATCAAAATATGTTTTATAAATAAGTGCTTATTTCGAAAACATGTTATTCATCTTTGTGAAATCTTGTCCTTTTTTCTGCGAAGCTTCTATTTTGTGATTTTCTCTTAAATTTTCGGTTTGGCTCATCTCGCTTCAGGAGCCAACAGTAGTCCGCCAACATGCTAGTATTCCATCTCCCTGATACCTCTTTTCCATGTCCTTCAAGTCCTGATGAAATCTTTCACCATGTTCATCGCTAACGGCTCCTAAATTTTATGGGAAGTAGTCAATGTGCAAATTCAGAAAATGAAGTGTAATGCTCATAGAACAGCCCATCAAGCCGGAATTCGTAATCATTTTGGCCACTTTGTTTATAGTCAGGGCTTTTTCTGTTTCCTCAGAAATTTTTCACAACCTCCTTAAAAGATATCCATGCTGCAAGCTCAATGTGTGAAAGTTTTTCATCGAATTTTTCATCCTTCATTATTTTTTTTATATCAGGACCAACAAAAAATCCTTCTTTCAGTTTACGAAGTCTGTTATGCTTGCTCTTTGTTTTACCGGCATAAATTTACCACAAATATAACAAAAACTATCCGGAGAATTTAAGCAATTTCGTGAAGACATTTTTAAGTTTACGTTGGTTGTCTAGTGCGTAAAGCAACTGTAATATTTTTAAAATGTTGTGGGTATTTATACTAAAAAATCATTATAATCACCTTCATTTACCCTCTTCTAATGACTGATACAAAAAGGGTACTAAACAATCTATTTATCTCTTAATAATAGGACCATTAGTAAACGAGCCTAAAATTACCCATTTTTAGGGTAACAAAGACATATTTCTCATACTAATCATGTAGTGATTAACACATTATGAATTGAAATTATACCACGACGTTGCATCCTCGAGATTTATAGAATATTCACTATGTAGTTCACTCCTCTATGTACCTGGCATCAACACAATTTCAGAGCTATTTTTAAAATCAAAAATAAAAATAAGAAGTATTTAAACGTTACCCATTCGCCTACACTAGCGCCATCTAGCTTACCAGTGCCGACAACACCCCCACGCCTTCTGTCAAACTCATTCGCTGTTCTGTGTCCCGGCATCGACACACGTTACCCGATTAAAAAGATTTTATCGTGATTTTAGAAGTGAAAAGTGCTTTAATAATTGCTTTTATATGGCTAAAAGGAAAAGGAAACATTCGGATTATTCCGACAATCACATACTTCGCAAAATTCGGAGGTTGGAAGACAAGATACGACGGCGTCAACGATCGCCGCCGCCGCCATTGGATTATTCAAGCGATGAAGGTTAGTTTTTTGTTTAATTTTTGCTATAGCGTTCTGCTACACGCCCTGTATAAGATCACTGCTAAAAACTATCAGTTAGATACATTTGAACGGTACTGGTGTGTTATATGTGTTTCAAACATAACCTATCTGCTTGAAAAACTTACCTATTTGCTTCGCGTCAAATACCTACATTGGTTTATGCCTACGCCATGCTTTGCCACTGGCCAGACCTTGTGTTGTATTATTTGAATATGAATAGTATATGAATATGTCACGATGTGACATAATGCAGGTGCTTTTGTCACATTAAATGGGCCCTTTTTAGTGCAAATAGGTTAATGGCAATGATGTCAAGTACCACAACGTGATTGTGGTCGATCGTTATCAATTTTCATCTAGTTCCCCGACGCGATCGCGGACGAAGATGTTCGGTTTTTACCCTGTGCTGTAACGAGATTGCAGCCCGATAAAATGGAATCTTAATTCATTCCAGAGCGCCCGCCGGCCTCAGAGCCCGGGTCACCGGCGTACAGAAGTGATGAGGACCTTGCGGATTCGGATTATTCTGACTACGAGCCATCGGTTCGATCCGTCGTCGTGGCTGATGTTCACGTTCGAAACGAGCGACCGGCTCCTGCGCCGGCCTCCGTCGAGCCGCGCGCTCCTTCACGCGCCGGCGTCCCGCCGCCGCCGCGTCCGGCTGCACCGCGCATTACACCGCCGCGGAGCGCCGCTCCGTGCCCCGATCTTGATGAAATTCAGGTCGCAGCTGAGCCTACACCGCCGCCGGCAGATGATACAGCTCCGGTGATTATTGCACAAGATATTTTGGACGCCTTGGGCGAATCTAAAAGGAAAGAGATTCCTTTGGGTGTAAAAGTTCCCGATGAGATATCTAAACGTTGGGGTCGCATTCTGACGGACGGTTTAAGTAGAGAACACAAGCAGGAACTTGTTGCAAAAATGTTGATACCTGAGAACTTTCAATTATTGAAAGCACCAGTATTAAATCAAGAAATAGCTGCTGTTTTAACAGAATCTTCTAGAAATAGAGATAAACGCTTAGAAAAAGCACAAAATCAACTTGGTATTGGTTTAGCGGGAATAACAAGTCTAATGTCATCCTTAATTGAAGGCAAAGAAGTGGAGACTGTTGAAATTGTCAAAAAGCTTTCTGAAACCGGTCAAATTCTATTAGATCTCCACTATGAGAACACTGTTAACAGAACAAAGTTAATCACACCAATTCTAGATAAGAAGTTCTTATCCCTAATCCAAGATGTGAAAAGGGACTCACATCTGTTTGGTGATAATCTTGGAGGTACAATCAAGGCTACAAAAACCGCTGAAAAATCAGGTTTGCAAATCAAGAAGTATGGATATGCACCGGCTTCCTCATCAAAAAAGTCAACGGCCCAAACGGGCTCATGGAGAGGTCCACCCAGACAACAAGGTCAGCGAGCTGCCAGACCGACCGCGAGCAGGAGCCGCGGCGCAGCGCCAGCCCCGCGGCGAGCTCAGCACGCCGCCGAGAGGCCTCACCCCGCGCCGCCGACGACGAGGCCGCCGCCAGCGCGCTACACTCGCAAGTGAATTCGGAGGTAACTGTCCATGCTGGCAGATTACAATATTTTTTACAACAGTGGGAATCTATCACTAACGACCCAGTCGTTCTTAATTACATAGTTGGATATAAGATCCCTTTTACCGGCTTTATATATCAATGTAAGGAACCCACTTTAAATATGTCCAAATCCGAAATTAAAAATATGCTTGTTGCTATTACTAGCTTATGTAAGTCAGGAGCAGTTTCTAAGTGTTCAAACACAGAAGGCCAGTTTGTATCCAATATTTTTCTTACTCCAAAAAATGACGGCACTTACAGATTTATACTAAATCTAAAAAATTTAAATAAATTCGTTCATTGTCCACACTTTAAAATGGAGGATATTCGTACCGCTTGTAAGCTATTATCACCTAATTGTTTCATGGCTACAATTGACCTTAAAGAGGCTTATTTTCTAATACCTATTCATAAAGCTTACCGTAAGTTTCTAAGATTTAAATTCCTGGACGAAACTATGCATTATTTACAGACTTATGAATTTAACTGCCTTCCCTTCGGACTTTGTTCTGCTCCGTATGTTTTCACAAAATTGCTGAAACCTGTAGTTACATATCTAAGAAACAAAGGTTATCTAATTGTTATTTATTTAGATGATATCCTTTTGATAAACAACACGGTTCAAAGTTGTATTAATAACGTGTCTGAAACTGTTCAATTACTCGAAAAATTAGGTTTCGTAATAAATAAGAATAAAAGTAAATTACAACCGGAACAAATTTGTAAATTTTTAGGTTTTGAATTGAATTCTGTTCAGATGTGTTTACAATTGCCACTTGAGAAACGGGAAAAAATATTATCTTATGTAATTAATATCAGAAAGAAACGACACTTGACTATTCGCGACTTCGCAAAATTTCTAGGATCATTAACGTCCGTATGCCCTGCTATTTCCTATGGGTGGCTATATACCAAAAGATTTGAAAGGGAAAAGTTTTTAGCACTAAATAGATGCAATGAAAATTATGAAAGCATAATGTATCTTGATGATTATTTGCAAGAAGACTTTGCCTGGTGGGCAAGTCATATAATGTTCGCTAAATGTCCTATTCGTCAAGGTCATTATGTTTTGCAAATTAATTCGGACTCGAGCCTCACGGGATGGGGTGCCGTATGCGGTAGCGAGCGTACGAGTGGTTTTTGGGACGCGACAGATTCCGAAAAACACATTAATTATCTTGAACTTAAAGCTGCTTTTATGGGGTTAAAATGTTTCGCTAAAAACTATCGTGATTGCGAAATTTTGCTACGCATAGATAACGTCACCGCGATTTCGTATATTAATAGGATGGGAGGTGTCCAATTTGAACATCTGAATAAGATCTCACGTGATATATGGCAGTGGTGTGAGAGTAGAAATTTGTTTATTTTCGCGTCTTACATTAAATCGAAAGAGAATGTTGAGGCCGATAGGGAATCTAGGCGCATCAACATAGACACTGAATGGATGTTGTCTGAAGTAGCGTATAACAGGATTGTCGATAACTTTGGTAAACCAGATATAGACCTCTTCGCTACTTATTTGAACGCAAAATGTGATAATTACGTTTCCTGGAAACGTGACCCTCACGCGATTGATATTGATGCTTTCACTCTTAACTGGCAGTCATATTATTTCTATGCATTCCCCCCCTTCTCTTTGATTCTAAAATCATTAAGAAAAATCGTAAATGATGAAGCTACTGGTATTATGGTAGTCCCATATTGGCCTAGCCAACCATGGTATCCTCTCCTGAAAAGCCTCGCTATTTCTCAGCCACTGTACATGGGACCAGTCCCTGACCTTCTTATGTCTCCTTTCAGGACTCGACATCCGCTCCACGAGAAGCTTATCCTGGTGTCCTGCATATTATCAGGCAAGCATTCCAGCGACAATCGCTAAGTTCTGAAACCATCGATATTATGGTATCCTCTTTATCATCCTCAACATTAAAGCAATATAATGTGGCTTTCAAAAAGTGGTGGCAATATTGCAACAAAAACAATTTAAATATATACACTTCACCACTATCATGTATTCTAAGTTTTTTAACGGACCAGTTTAAATCAGGGGCTAATTATTCTACTTTAAATACTCAACGTTCAGCATTAGCTCTCGTTTACGGCAAACTAATGAATGAAAAAGACCTAGTTACTCGTTTCTTTAAAGGGGTTTTTAGAACAAAACCTTGTCTTCCTAGGTACCAAACTTCTTGGGACCCGAATCTAGTATTAAATCATCTTAGTACTTTATATCCAAATGAGGATCTTTCCCTGGAGTTTATTAGTAAGAAACTGGTTACTCTGCTCGCATTGTCTACCGCACAACGAGTCCAGACGTTATCACTTATCCGCTTTTCAAATGTTAAAGTCAATAACTGTAATGTTGAGATAATAATCGACGATTTAATCAAAACTTCAGCACCAGGGCGGGCCTTGCCTAAATTAGTAATACCATTTTTTCCAAATAAAGCCGAAATTTGTCCAGCAAAGGCTTTAATTGCGTATTTACAACTTACCTCTTCCTATAGGAATATGCCCAATACAGATAGACTTATAGTAACCACTAAAAATCCAATCCACAATGCTAGTGCCTCTACGATTAGTCGCTGGATTAAAGTTGTTTTAGCAGATAGTGGAATAGATACCTCTGTTTTTTCGGCGCACAGTGTACGTCACGCGTCCACGTCAGCGGCTAATCGTAAGGGCATTTCTATAGACGTTATAAAAAAAAAACTGCAGGCTGGACGGGTGATTCTCTCGTATTCAGTAAATTTTATAATCGTCCTCTTTTGTCTGATAACGACACTTCGTTTGCAGAAGCAGTATTTGATACTTAAATTATTTAAGTGTATCATAGGTATTATTATAATAATATTGGATTGTCTACTAAAGAATAGATTGATATTGATTGTCTAGTAAAGTAATAAAGAAAATATTATTTTCAGTATAATTTTGGTATTTTTTCTAATTAAGTCCGACCATTTCGAGTTGTAATTGGCGCTAAACATCTACATAGTGAATATTCTATAAATCTCGAGGATGCAACGTCGTGGTATAATTAAGGGTTAAACAAACTTACCAAAGTGACGTTTGACCATAATTATACTAGACGTTGCATCCGAAGAGATTTATAGTCCCACCCACCCCTAGATCTGCTATTATAAGTTTAAGTAGCATATCTATCCCGACTAACGAAATAGTCGTACTTGCATTATTTCCAATTTGGTACTCTAAAATAAATGAGTTTGACAGAAGGCGTGGGGGTGTTGTCGGCACTGGTAAGCTAGATGGCGCTAGTGTAGGCGAATGGGTAACGTTTAAATACTTCTTATTTTTATTTTTGATTTTAAAAATAGCTCTGAAATTGTGTTGATGCCAGGTACATAGAGGAGTGAACTACATAGTGAATATTCTATAAATCTCTTCGGATGCAACGTCTAGTATAATTATGGTCAAACGTCACTTTGGTAAGTTTGTTTAACCCTTAATTATATTAATCATACTAATAGATTCATTAAATGTAGTAACATTTAGATTTAACTCGTTGATTTTTTTTTAAATATTTTTTTACTGAACTCTCCGGGCGGTTTTAAGCAGAATCTAAGTCTTGGAATTTAAAAAAAAACTGACGTGATGGATTTTTTTTACTATTTTTCCCATAATCAGTGTATCATCATCTATCGGAAACGGTATTTAGATATTAAAGGGGAAAACCATTGTAGGCCTGTGTTATCGATGCAAGGGTCAGGGAGAAGAAATAAAGCGATATCACACACAAACACGTCCAACAAAATTGAAAATAAAGTTTAGTTTGTTTGACTAAAACAAAGTTTGACTTGACATAACCACAGAGTACTTTATCATATAACGTTCCATTTCAGGCATATACCTAGTTTGCGCATAACAATGCCAACCTTTAATATTTCCTTCGTTTCTGACCTACATTTGTTAAACAAATTTATCGAAATACAAGTAGAAGGTATGGTTGTGTTTAACTCTTGATAGATTTAAATTTACGTCGTCGTATTTTTTCGGTTAAATTATTAACAATCCTTCGTGGAAAGGAACGATATTAAGTTGCCGGGCGTGCCGGGCGCCAACTGCAGGAGTTTGTCGAAACTAAAATACAAAGCCATTTTCCATAGTCAAAAGCAGTGTCCCCACCTTAGGGGATTTTCTCCGAAATTTAGGGGATTTCTTTTTGTTTAGGGGATTTTTAGGGGATAAAAATATTTAGGGGATTTTTAGGGGAAAAATAAATATTTAGTGCATTTTTAGGGGAACAAATATTTAGAGTTTTTTTTTATAATTACTTGAATGTGTGTATGCGAACGCTTGCTGTACCGACTGACGATGTACTGTTCTGTTCTCTATGACAACTGGCATTAAACAACAGTATATTTTTCCCTTTCGCACTCGTTCATAGATCATACATTTGTGTGAGCGAAAGGGAGACAAGTAATACAAATAAATGCTGCTTTTTTATGTAGCCATCCGATCCAAAGTACGACGACGAAACGTATGAAAAAAACCAGTGATGCCTTAGAATTAGAAGCTGTAATAATAGATGGATTTCAAGAATGCGTAGAAATAATAGATATTACTAGCACTTCAATCTTTATTTTATTGTTTAATACATAAAATATTTGACTAAATATGAGTTTTACGTACCTACATAATTGTTTCATAAAATAATTTGTTTTTTTTTTAAAGTATCAAAGACGAATGGCCATTTGTGGGCTGTGGGCTATGTTTTTTCATTGCCTCAAGGTGAAACGAATATTAAAATTATTTTTACATTTAATCTTTGCTGTTTTGCAATATGAAAGTATTTATAGCACGGGGAATTTAATTTTATTTATTACTAAATCTTGTATTGATTGGTCATGAAACTAGGAAATCAACCAAACACGCGCTAGAAAGCACAAAGAGTTTTATTATCTAAGCAACTCATATAATCAGCCAAGTAATGTATTGTACCTAGTCAAGCTGCGCCGCGGCAGACCACGACCAATCCGAAGTACTAGAGCTCCTCTACCCGTACATAGCTAAAATATTCTATTCTTTTGTGAGATATGGTTGAGACCTGCCGTCGCTCGGACTATACAGACAACTTACCTAGATTCAATGTAGGTATAGCATTCCGCGTCAGGTTGCGGCTGTTTTGACAACGGTATTTATCTTCAAAATGTCTGTAGCACAACCGTACAGAATTCAGGATATAATTATTTCCCCGTTCCTGCGTTTCTATTGCAAGCACTTCTTTCCACTTCAAAAATCGTTCTGTGTGAGGATAATCAAATTTCGGAAAGGTGTGTAGTGCATCTGAAAGAAGATTGCAGTATAATTTAATTGGTCCTATTCAATTCATTTTATACTGGGTGTTAGAAAACAAAACAGAGGGCGTCAAGGCACTCATAAAACTGAACAACTTTCCTCATGGAACATGAAGTGATACATGAAAAAAATACTTGGCCCTCCCATAGTAACTCAAATCAACTAATCGGCAATTTCGTATGAGAGGCCCAAACTTTTTTAATGTTTCATCCCATGTTCAGTTTCATGAGTACCTTGACCTCCTTTCGGCTTTTTTTGTTGTTCTAACACGCTGTATTGTAAAAAAAATTATAGCATACAATATCACAAAGTTTTATTGATAAGACTCACCATCGACATTACAGCCAAAATAACATTTTAAAGAAGCCTTTTTTGGCATTCTTTGATCCTTTATTCAGGCCGGGTCTAATTTCTGGCTTCCAAACAAGTCCTTGTAACACTAAATTTCCTGCTCAGATAAAATACTTTTGGGCCAAACAAATACTCACGAAAATTGAGCAGTAATTAAAAAAAATATCAAGCAATGCGGCGAAATTTGAATTTATATCTAAGTAGGTATTCCACATGACAATGAATTTTCCATACTACGCCTACCATCAATATTTTGAAAAGCAAGATGGTTCCGTGCTTCGGATGGGCACGTTAAGCCGTTTCGGTCCAGGTTGCTGTCTATGATGGCGGTCGTTATACAACCATGTCAAGAGGCCTTGGCCTTGCAGTAGGCGGTTGAAAAACTCTGACACCAGGGTTCATCGGGTCGTTGGACGACTTGGTATCCCACTCGAGGAAAAAGAAGGACAATATTTTAATTATAGTAAGGTGTGGTAAGGGGAAAAATATTCTCCCTTTCGCTTGGTTTTATATTGTGAGTAAAATTGGTTTCACTATTTTGTTTGTGTTTCTTTGAAATAAACTAAATTATATTCTTCATATTTCCAATCATTCACATTTTTTTACAAATACAGGGAGTAACAGAAAGGGTATAACAAGCCGAAAGGAGGTCAAGGTACTCATGAAACTGAAAAACTTTCCCCATGGAACATGGGACGAAAAACGAAAAAAAATTTGGGCCTCCCATACAAAATCGCCGATCAGCTAATTGATTTACTATGGGAGGTCGAATTTTTTTTTCATAATTCGACCCATGTTCCATGGGGAAATTTGTTCAGTTTTATGAGTACCTTGACCTCCTTTCGGCTTTATACCCTTTCCGTTACTCCCGGTATATCCAAAACATATCAGGCACCACGCCATCTAGCGTTCAACTTTCTTATCATTATTACTTTGAATGTAGTAACTTTGGCAACTGCCCTTAGTTAAAAGAGGGCGCCACAAAATAACAGTTTAACAGGAAATATGCGCTTTTTAGAGAAACTAGACGCAAGATTTTCTGTTATGTTATTATATTTTATTTTATGCTGCCATAGACTTAAATGGAATAAGCGTCAGAATTTTACAGCTAATCCCTTAAGTCTATGGAGGAGGCGTAAAACGCCATCTCATGGATGAGTTTCTCTAAAAAACGCTTTCAGAATACAGTGGGTTCAAATCTGCTTGTGTAAAATTTACGGTTTTCATATTTCTTATAAAAACAATGTAAAATTGGCGCAGATGTCCTGCATCGGCAACATTATTGTTGACATCCTGCTTGATTGTCATTATACTGGGTGTTACAAAACAACCAATAAAGCTGAAAGGAGGTCAAGGTACTCGTAAAACTGAACAACTTTCCCTATGGAACATGGGTCGAAATACGAAAAAAAAATTTGGACCTCCCATACAAAATGAACTCCATTTGTATGGGAGATTTTACGGGTTGTTTTGTTACACGTTGTAATATGATATGATAGAGCCAAACAATAATGTCGTAAATTTCGTATACTGGGTGAAATTTTACTAGTGACCGATAGAGAAAACTCAGAACGGATGGTGATGATAAGGAACAACTTTCCCCAAGGAACATGAAATGTGTTTTTTTTAGATCTGCCAGGCTGCCATACAAAATTGTCGATCAGTGATTTGGGTTGGGAGGCCCAAATTTTTTTGCTTCAGGACCAAAATGTTGAATTCCTAAAATGTTGAATTCTCAAAATGTTGAATTCCCAAAATGTTGAATTCCTAAAATGTTGAACTTTTCAAAATGTTGAACAAAATTTTTTTAAGTGTCGAATAGTCTTCATACAGTTTTTACTATAGGTTTTCCCAAAATGTTGAATGTAATTTTTCTATGTCCCAAATGGTCTTGATACTGTTTTTACTATAGGATTTCCCAAAATGTTGAATGTGAGATTTTTCTAAATCTTTGACTCCCATGACGAGCTCTAAATATTACGTGACAGCTGTCCAACTTGTTACTCTTTTATCTCGTAAACTATGCATGCTGGACTCCTACTTTCTATGAAGAAGTTGTACGTCTTGGCAAGACCTATATTTTATGTGACAGCTGTCAAACTTGTTACTCATTTATCTCGTAAACTATGCATCCTGGACTCCTAGTTTCTTTGAAGAAATTGTAGGTCTTGGCAAGACCTACATTTTATGTGACAGCTGTCAAACTTGTAACTCATTTATCTCGTAAACTATGCATCCTGGACTCCTAGTTTCTTTGAATAAGTTGTAGGTCTTGGCAAGACCTACATTCTATGTGACAGCTGTCAAACTTGTTACTCATTTATCTCGTAAACTATGCATCCTGGACTCCTAGTTTCTTTGAAGAAGTTGTAGGTATTAGCAACACCAACATTCTATGTGACAGCTGTCAAACTTGTTACTCATTTATCTCGAAAACTTTACCTGCTAGACTCCTAGTTTCTTTGAAGAAGTTGTAGGTCTTGGCAATACCTACAACATCTTCAAAGAAACTAGGAGTCCAGGATGCATAGTTTACGAGATAAATGAGTAACAAGTTTGATAGCTGTCACATAAAATGTTGGTCTTGCTAATACCTACAACTTCTTCAAAGAATCTAGGAGTCCAGGCAGGATGCATAGTTTACGAGATAAATGAGTAACAAGTTTGACACCTGTCACATAGAATGTTGGTCTTGCTAATACCTACAACTTCTTCAAAGAAACTAGGAGTCCAGGATGCATATTTTCCGAGATAAATGAGTAACAAGTTTGACAGCTGTCACATAAAATGTTGGTCTTGCTATACCTACAACTTCTTCAAAGAAACTAGGAGTCCAGGATGCATAGTTTACGACATAAATGAGTAACAAGTTTGACAGCTGTCACATAAAATGTAGGTCACTAAACATGAGTGTCAAATACTTATAAAAATTACACTTTCAACATTTTGGGAAATCCTATATTAGAAACAGTATGAAGACCATTTAGGACTTTGAAAAATTTTGTTTAACATTTTGGGAAAACCTAATTAAACCTATAGTAGAAACAGTATCAAGATCACTTGGGACTTAGAAAAAATTTTATTCAACATTATGAGAATTCAACATTTTGGGAATTCGCAAAATGTTGAATTTTTTCAACATTTTAGGAATTCAACATTTTGGTCCTAAAGGATTTTTTTTTACATTTCGACCTATGTTCCTTGGGGCAAATTGTTGTTTATCATCAGCCGATTCTAAGTTTTCGCTATCAATCACTAGTAAATTTTCACCCTATATAGGGTGTATTTTTATTAGTGGCGGATCCGTTAAGGGTGTGTTCTGTCAATGAAACTGAACAACTTTCCCCAAGGAACATAGGTCGAAATACGAAAAAAAAATTTGGTCTTCCCATACTAAGTGTGTTGGCCGACCGGGTCAATTTGTATGGGAGGGCCAAATTTTTTTTCATATTTCGACCTATGTTCCTTGGGGAAAGTTGTTCAGTTTCATTGACAGAACACATCCTTAACGGATCCGCCACTAATAAAAATACACCCTATATACTCTTTCTTTATTTTTATCTGCGCCAGCTGTACCATTCAAACAAAAAACTTTATGTATAATGTAGGTACTTACCTATTTCCAAATAAAACGTTCTCTTGTGTATGTAGTTGTGGTCTAAGAAAACTGGAAAAGAAAATAAGTACCAATTAGTTATGAGGGTGACGCTATTCTGAATCTAGTTTTTTGGTGCAGAGTGGTGCTTAATTCTTGTTTGAGTAAATGTAGTAAAAAATCTTTAAAAAAACATTAGAAAAAAAATTTTGTTTGGAAGATCTATACCATTTTGAATAATATTAATCCGTGCCATACCTTAAGGCTTAACGTCAAACTAGTGGCGCCCCCAAAACAGGAAAAAAATCCTTGGCTGAACACGCTGCGCTGGTCAACTGGAGGCCAATGTATGAATTACCGACAATAACTAGCCACAAAGATTATTTCAATCTAATAAAATAGATAAGAATTGGTATCCATGCTTGACTTATGCAAGTCAAAATTGCTAAAAGTGGCCTGTTTTAGCAATTTTGGCACACATAACTAAAGCGTACTGTTTTCTCAAGGTTTTACTGATTTTAAAAATTCTTCGTTATTAGTTATTGTCGGTAATTCATAATGTTATTTCCCAACCACTTGCGTTATCAGTCAGTGAATTTTTTTCACTGAGCGGCGCTAGTGTCGCTGACGTTGAGCCTTAAGGGCGGTTCCGCACTAAGTCCGATTCTTATACGATCCGAACCCGTAAAAATCATAACCCTCCTTTTTGCTTTGCTGTAGTCGGGTAAAAATATGTCCGTCTCCGACAGTCCGACATTGGTAGACCGAGACGGACGTCGGACATATTTCACGGGTTCGGATCGGATAAGAATCGGACGTAATGCGAAACCGCATTAGGGCGTTTGTCCACCGCGCCGTCACCGTCACGCGTCACGCCAACCGAGAACGAGATGACGGTGCTGAAGTAGCGGTACATACATTTACTTAGGTCGTAAGAAAAATATAAAGTATGAAGGTGCACAGCTATATAACAAACTGCCACAGGATATAAAGGAAATTCAATCCTTTTCCTTATTCAAAAAGAATCTGAAGTTCCACATTTTAGGTGAATACTCCACATTTTGAGGCGCATTTAGGTACATCACCATAGAAATCGATTTCCATTCACAACCACAACGATAGCAATATAAAAATGATACTTAATAGGATCCTTGGCGATTGTGTACCTACCCGCTTGATATTACAAATAATTTTAATTACTGTGTCTAATATGAATCTTTGTCTTAGTGGCTTCAAAATACTGTTATATATTGAATATTTAGTTTAAAAGTACTTTATCTAACCTACTTAGTGATAGTTTTGTGTTACATCAAAATTTTATTGTGAAGGTGCGATTTCCCGTGCTAACGCAAGGTAACTACCCTAGTATTAAGAAAAAGCATGTATTTCTCATAGGTTAAGTGAATTGTATTCTTTTTTATGAGAAATAAATATCTTAAACCGTTTGTCCACCGCCGCCGTCACTGAGTGCACGTCATATTAAACTGGGCCTGAAAAATCTCGATCCCGGTTGACGTGACGGTGACGGCGCGGTGGACAAACGCCCTTAAGCTTAGGTTAAGTATCGTTAAAGGATGCCCTAGAAATATTCAAAACGATCCTAGATTTTCCTATTTTTATACACTTAGTCGCAATCGCAATTTGATTAATGCCTAAGTATATCTCAGCCAAGATAGTACTTTATTAGACGAAAGTACTTGTATTGGCACTCTCTAAACAACGACTAAAGTGTCAAAAACTAATTTTTCAAAAAATTTGAATAAAACTGCCATAGTGGTAAAGTCCAAAAAATATTTCCTTGCCCAGTTTTTTTTTATCAACTTCCTTTTTCGATACTAAACCTATTATGAAGCTCTGGCACGCATTTAAATTAACACCCTGTATCATTCACTTCACATCTTGTAATTTGCAGCATTCTTTATTATTATAACAATACAATACAGTTAACAAGTATATTTTGCAAAAAAATATATTCGTCTGCGATTATTTCAAAAAAATATTTCGGGATTTAAATCCATACTTTTGATCTTCGAAATTTCTATGTAGGTAGTCAGTTTCACTCGCACTGCTGAGACGAATCTAGCCTCATATATCAAAATCCGCCCAGCCGTTTGCGGTGTAGCCCGTGAATAATAAAGTTCTTGTCCACGTTCATAATTCTCTTGAAAAACATAACCCTCCTTATGAGGCAGTCGGGTATTTACGTTATTTAGCCCCTCCTTCTAAGGCAGTCTGGTTAAAAAGAGAATGTTATGCTCTACCTGGATGTTCTGTTTCGGTAACATTTGATCCATCACCAGAAGTCCTTTTCACCAAGGCTGGAACAAAAAGAAAAATATTGTTATTTTTCCACTATACACAATATTTGCGAAAATTATTTATGTATTTGTTTTATAAAAATTTTGTACCCTTTACGCATTTTAAGTCTACTTTACCAAAATGATAACTTTACCAAAATTACCACTTTACTGAAATGACAACGTTTTTCACAAAATGTCTAACCAACTTTGAACTAATTTTCTTTTGTCAAAAACTTATTCAAGAAAAGTTGTGTTTACAGAAGGTTTACTCGACCCTATTTAGGATTTTAGCGATTTTCTCTTGTTAATTGGCCAGGGTTGTTACTACTCAAGCATGATATCAAAACAGCAAAAACTCATACAAGAACGTCATATGATTCCGATCCGAGCCCATTTTAATCCAAGAAACATGACGTTCGTGGCAACCATCTTAGTTACTTTGAGTTTCCCCTGAGTTCCTCATAGTCCGAGCGGCGGCTGGTCCCACCACTATCTCACAAAAGAATAGAATATTTCAGCTATGTACGGGTAGAGAAGCTCTATAAAGCTCTATATAATTATAGTACTTCGGATTGGTCGTGGTCTGCCGCGGCGCAGCTTGGCACGTTTGGCGGAGTAGCTAAAAGTTTGCCCTCTGATAAAAGTTAAAAATATCTCATCAAAGAATATAATGAAAATATATCGTACCGATAGCTTGATTGAGTCTGCCTACATATTTACTGGTCTGCCTGGCCACAGCCTGGCAGTTTTCCCGGTCCGACCAATTTTACTTTTTTTAGTAAATATTTTATCTCTTCGAATAATAAAATAAAAATATGTCGTACCGATAGCTTGCTTAAATCTGCCTATAAAAATACTGGTCTGCCTGACCACAGTCTGGCAGTTTGGCCAGGCAGACCAGTATATATAGGCAGACTCAAGCAAGCTATCGGTACGATATATTTTCATTCTATTCTTCGATGAGATATTTTTAACTTTTTTCAGAGGGCAAACTTTTAGCTACTCCGCAAACGTGCCAAGCTGCGCCGCGGCAGACCACGAACAATCCGAAGTACTAGAGCTCCTCTACCCGTACATAGCTGAAATATTCTATTCTTTTGTGAGATAGTGGTGAGACCAGCCGCCACTCGGACTATCAGATACCAGTTATTTTCAGTTTAAGTCAGTAAGCGTCAAAATCAAATCAAAAAATAAATATTAAGAAATAAATGTTTATTTATTTTTATCTAGCTACATAATAACTGTAAATAAATTAATTAAACTATATTTTAAATTACAATATTGATATAAAATAAATCTTCACTGTAAGCTGTTGAGCTGCATGTTACTGCTTAGAATATTGGTAGCCATTTGTCTTTTAATTTATTTATTTATAAATAAATATCCCTTTATAATATAAATAAATTTATAAATAAATATCCTGGACATTTCACACAGCGCCATCTAGCCCCAAACTAAGCAAAGCTTGTGCTATGGGAACTAGATAGCTGATATCATATCAATACTTATTTACTTTTTTTTTGTAATTACATACATAATTATACATAGAAAACACCCAGACAATGCACAAATATTTGAAAATTGACTTAACTAATATTTGTGGAGATCGAACCCACGACCCTCGGCGTGGCAGGCAGGGGTACTAGAGTCTGGCTAGCGAGTCTTTGGACGTCAAATAATTCAAATATTTCAAATGGCAACATGTTAACACTGAAAAACTACAATAAAACAATTTTGATACTTACTATTTTTTTGTTTTCTGCTCTTTAGTTTGTGTTTACCTTGCCTACCGGTATGTATGTATGATGTATCTGCCGGGAGTAACAGAAAGGGTATAACAAGCCGAAAGGAGGTCAAGGTACTCATGAAACTGAACAACTTTCCCCATGGAACATGAGACGAAATATGAAAAAAATTTGGACCTCTCAGAGTAAATCAATCAGCTGATCTGCGATTTTGTAAGGGAGGTCCAAATTTTTTTTTCATATATCGACCCATGTTTCATGGGGAAAGTTGTTCAGTTTCATGAGTACCTTGACCTCCTTTCGGCTTGTTATACCCTTTCTGTTACTCCCGGTAGACATCATACATACCGGTAGGCAAGGTAAACACAAACTAAAGAGCAGAAAACAAAAAAATTGTAAGTATCAAAATTGTTTTATTGTAGTTTATCAGTGTTAACATGTAAAAGATTTTTAAAATTGGCGCCATTTCCGTGTCCAAAGACTCGCTGGCCAGACTCTTCCACTACGCCATCGGGCCAGTCGTGGACAAGACACACGAAAAAAATTTTTGGACCTCCCATACAAACTTGCAGATTAGCTGATTTCAGTTACTATGGGAGGTCCAAAATTTTTTTTCGTATTTCGACCTATGTTTCGACCTATCACTAGTCGGTTCTGAGTTTTCGCTATCGGTCACTAGTAAAATTTCACCCTATATACGGTCCAGCCAAAAAGAGTAGAAATTAAATAAAATGAAACTAAAAAATTTTCATACTAAATTGTTGCCATTCATAGTCAATGTTGCCATTTAATTTTGAAATTTCATACAAAGTGGCGCCCTCATTTTTTGTCTACTCTTTTTTGCTGGACTGTACCTACTTACATTGTCTATTATACAAAGTATCAGGGGTTTTGTCCCCAATGAATACCTAGCTTAAACAAAATTTCGCAACAAAGCATGTTCTATATAAACTTTGTTTCAGATACTTTGTTTCTGATGCAAAGTTTCTGGGATGTTTTCCCCAATGAATACCTGGTTTTAGCTTAGTAATGTTTGCATGGCATGCCATACATTGTTTTAAATGTTTACTGATTAACTCTATCCTCGTGAGTCCTGGCGCCTGATTGCTATTTTTCATAACGGTCATTTTTAAATTCAATTTAATGGTATAAAATATGAAAAAGTCAAAAAATAAAAAATATTAATTTTTGGCCCCATCATTAAATTTAATGTCATCATAATAACTAAATTCGGTTAGATATTAATAATAATAAAGGGAGTAACCTTGCCGCGGTGGGGGGGCTTAAGGAGAGGCGGCACTATAAGTTAGTCTTAACATCTTGACAAAATACCCAAATGGAGGCACTACACAAATACCCAATATCACCGAAGGTATAACCCTCTCCGAACTAACTACTCCCAACCCAAAACCCTCATGGAGCAAAGTAGAAAAAAGTATAATCTTCGGCCGCTACCCGGGGGTCGCCGGGGCGCATCTGGAGCCGGTGCTGGATGCTTCAGTTCACGGGACACCGGTGGCGAGGAGTTGAGCAGGCGGGCTCCCGTCACACAATATGTTACAGCCGGACGTCGGGAGTTGAGCAGGCGGGCTCACGGCGAAGATGCGACAGCCGAATCTTCGGGCGATGATACAAAGTCATTATTTTCATCCATCCCCTCGACTCGCCCTCTTATATGACAAGACGAACATCAACCTTGTCATCATCAAGTACGCTCGCTGGTGTTGTACAAGAAGTCAACGCTGACTTGGACCTTGCACCCACCTCGAGTACTTCTACCACGCGCAGACGATGGACACCTGAAATGAATATGTTCATACTGCGCACTTACCTTCAACTTACTGCACTAGATACTGACACCAAAACATACCTAGAACCGTTACACATTAAATTCATTGAAAAATACCCAGACATGGAAGTAAGTCGACAACGAGTAGGGGACCAACGCAGAGCCATCATTCGAAATAAACTACTCCCTAAAAGTACAATAGACCAAATTCACAAAGAAGTCAAAGAGGAATTAGATAATTTTGGAAGAAGTGTTCCTAATACATACCCTACACAAAATACAACTAGGATGAGATGGACCACTGAATACAACGAAACGATTATGCGAGCATACTATAAAATAACACTACTAGGTACAAATAGAACAACCTACCGACAACCTCTGCATGAAGCCTTTGTAGCCGCGTTCCCATCACTTTCACACGTAACTGAACAACGAGTGTCTGACCAGCTAAGGGCGATCGTAAATAACAAATATATTAGCGACGATAGGTTGAATATAATAAAACAACAAGTAGCAGAAGAACTCTCACTAGATATTGCTACATTCAATAGTCATAATAACAACGAGACCCTTGTAGCCGAGGAACCTAGTCAAGAGAGAACTGAAGCTACATTCCTAAATGACATTGAACTTCTTATTCCAGACGAGCCCACAACTGACCAACAACCTACTAAAAGAGACTTACGAATAGACGAAACTTTTAAGCAAACATTTGAACACTTTAAAAATTCAGATCCAACAGCCAGATGCTTTATACCAAAACAAAAACATCAAAAAACTTGCAGAAATTGTAGATTATTTAAATAAAGTAACGCTTCACGAAAATGTAAATTTAGATACTGATTTTAACACCCTACAAACAAACATATACTGCGCAGCATGGACAGCTGCCAAATTGAATGGCGCCAAAATCTCTCTGGAACCTATAGTAGATAGGTCTCGACCAGTTCAAAAGAACACAAGCCTAATTGGCAAAGACGATTAGAAAGGCGACAGGACGATTTGCGTACAAAAATTGCTAGACTGACGCATTTCATTAATGGGACAAGAAGCTTACAGCTAAAACGACAAGTAGACGGGATAATAGAACAATACAAAATACACTCAGTTCACGAAGAACCAAACACGCAAATCACACACACACTGGACACACTCAAACAAAAACTTGCGGTCATCACAGGACGGTTACGAAGGTATAAAGCGTGCACGTTAAGGAAACAGCAAAATAACCAATTTAAAAATAACGAAAGACAGTTTTACCGTAATTTAAGACAGGACACATCCAACGCCCAAGTCCCTAGCAGTTCAAGCCATATAGATGACACTCCAGACCCTGAAGATTTTCGATCTTTCTGGGCTGGATTATGGGAACAACCGGTTCAACATAACGTAGAGGCTGAATGGATACAAATAGAAACAGAACATCATAGCACGACCCCAAATGAGCTTTGAATGCATTCCTATAGACACATTCCAAAAGTGTTGCGGAATCTTCACAACTGGAAGGCACCAGGGTCGGACAATATACACAGTTACTGGTATAAGAAATTCACGAGCATACATGGCTACCTACACAATCATTTAAACATGTTTATTGAAGATCCGAGCACAATACCATCATACATAACTGTTGGCACCACATTTATGATACCAAAAGACCGCAATGACCCAAGTAACCCGGCAAAATACAGACCAATTACTTGCTTACAAACTCTATACAAAATTCTCACAGCCTGCATATCCGAACTTATATACAAACATGTAAACGATAATAACATTTTAGCTGAACAGCAGAAAGGCTGCCGAAAGTTCAGCCAAGGCTGTAAAGAGCAGCTTGTTATTGATTCTGTCATTTTAAAACAGGTACAAAAAACTAAATCTGATTTATATAGTATGTACATTGATTACAAAAAAGCGTATGACTCAGTCCCCCATTCTTGGTTATTAGAAATACTAAACATCTACAAAATACACCCAAAAATTGTTCATCTCTTAAAGACCACAATGGAAAACTGGATAACAAAACTTAAACTTACGACCCTACAAAAACAATTGAAACAGAACCAATAAAAATTCAACGAGGCATATTTCAGGGGACGCACTTAGCCCATTGTGGTTCTGCCTTGCTTTGAATCCCTTTCCAACATACTTAACTCCACCCCTTTAGGATATCAGCTTACTTACGCAGAAAACGAAGGACTGACTGACAGACGACAAACTATTAACCATCTCCTTTACA
Source organism: Phthorimaea operculella (assembly GCA_024500475.1). Lineage (NCBI taxonomy): Eukaryota > Metazoa > Arthropoda > Insecta > Lepidoptera > Gelechiidae > Phthorimaea > Phthorimaea operculella. Next base: position 91,475 of record JANFCV010000193.1, on the reverse strand, counting down.
TGGATGACATAAAACTATATGCAGACGGTGAAGAACAACTTTACAAATTAGCCAATTTGACAGAATTATTTACGTGCGATATTAAAATGGAGTTTGGTATAGATAAATGTACAATAAATTCAATCAGAACGGGACAGAGCTACAAACATAACTATACTTTAGAATCCGGGCAAAACATAGAATCATTAGATGAAAAGGAAACGTACAAATACTTAGGCTACAACCAATCTCTACAAATACAGTACAAAGAAACTAAAGAAAAACTCAAACAGCAATTTCGACACCGACTTAACACCATATTAAGAACACAACTACATTCTCGGAACACTTTTAAAGCAATCAATACCTATGCAATTCCTATCCTCACCTATTCCTTTGGTATAATTAACTGGACAAAATCTGACCTGAAGGCTTTACAACGCACGATAAATACTACGTTGACCAAATTCCGAAAACACCATCCAAGGTCCTGTCTTCAGAGACTGACACTGCTTAGAAAGGAAGGAGGGAGAGGACTTATCGACATAACCTACCTACACAACAGACAGATCACTACGCTTAGAAAATACTTTTTCAACAAGGCAGAATCATCAACTCTCCATAAAGCCATTGTCGTGACGTCTCACGATTTTCATAGACAAGGAAAACGCTGGCAACACTGAGTAACCGATTTTCACAAAGAGATCAAACAGTCCGTTACATTTTTCTTTAATCAGTTTAAATCTAAACGAATCAAGTTCATATTACGCACAAAGAGTTTCTGTGCAAGTTTCGCGGATTATTTATGTGTACAGTTAGCTCTAAGTGTTAAGATTTGTGCAGAGTGCAAAGTGATGTGTTCAGAGCAGAGTGGAAGGCTCCGGCGGCACATCATATATAAGTTGAGTGTCTAGAATAAGATGTAGATCTATCTATTTGATAATCAGTAATTATACAATTCTTTATTGCATGATAAATGCCATTTATTTATTATATGATAGCAAATTCATATGATAGCGAACGCAACATTGTTGTTAGTCCAGCAGATCTAGGAACGGTATTTTGCGGCTTGTTGCTTGTTCTTGTAAATGGGCCCATGAATAGTTGTCTTGGCATCTTGCGCAGGTCGTTAGTTGCTTGATCTTATGAGCAAGCCCTGAAGGGTTGTGTTATGAAGTCTTTTGCCCGAAGTGGCATTGTTATTTGAACTTGTAAACACACACAAAGATAATGAGATATGGCCATGGTGTCAAGAGGTGACACAATGATAATGGTGTCCTAGAGGTGTCACAATGATTATGGCTTCATTGAGGTGACACAATGATAATGAGATGTGGCCTAATGATAATGAGATGTGGACTAATGATGATGAGATGTGGCCTAATGATAATGAGATGTTGCCTAATGATAATGAGATGTGGCCTAATGATAATGAGATGTGGCCAAATGATAATGAGATGTGGCCAAATGATAATGAGATGTGGCCAAATGATAATGAGATGTGGCCAAATGATAATGGGATGTGGCCAAATGATAATGATATGTGGCCATGGTGTCGATGGAGTGACACAATGATGATGATATGTGGACTTGTATCCAAGAAGTGGTACAAGGATGATGAGAAAGCTTCCAGTGGTTGTCCCTGTGGGACCAGAGCTTGTGAGAATGTGTGTTTATATAGATTTATATCAATGTCTTCTAAAGAGCAATGAATGTCTGATGTAATAGGTTTGACCGAATGATTCTTCCTGTTAATATGATGTTATGTTAACATTGTGTGTGTGCAAATTATATTCTAATATGTGGTACTATAACTGGAAACTAGTATATTAGTATGTTAGTATAACACTCTGGTCGAAGAGTGTAGAGAACATTTATGGCTAACATTGGTTAACAATTATAATGACCCTTGACATTCTTCTATGAAACATATTTAGTAACAGATATAACAGTAGTAATATGTATTTGGTTAATCTGTGTATGATATGAATTACTCCCATTAAATATTTCCTTTCAGGGACACTGTGGCTTCGGGCAACCATGAGACCTTGAACTAGGTTTCATGGTTGCCACAAATCTTCTAGTCAATGGCGAGCAAGGAGGAACAATATGGGCAGCAACAGTAGAACCCAGGCATGAAATCGTGAGTACCATGATTGTATATCACCTCGCGATATGGTGGAGATGCTGGGATATGACAGTTAATGTCAAGGTTAATTTTTGTAAACTTTAGAAATGTGAAACAATAGTGAAATTGTGTGCTAAAATTGAAAGAGAATGGATAATATTCCATGAAGAATTGCACTAGCAGCAGATAGATATTTCTGTAAGTTATCTTAACATTTTTTCTAAAGCATTTCACAAGATTTTTGCTTTATGATAAAAGCGGTAATGAAGGACTTAGAGACTGGCTGGCTCTAAGTTTACCCTGAATGTAGACTGTAAAAGAATAGCAGAGAAGCATTTGTGGAATCTTAATTTGTCCAATAGTTGATATTGGGAAGAAAATACTAGAATGTTATATTCAGTATGAAAATTGAGCAAAAACAATATGAAAACTTTTAGTTTTGTTTATAAAACAATGAATAACACATCAATAGAGCAAACATGATGTTAAAAGGTTTTGAACATTTGGGCATAGTATAGAATACTTATAAAGTGTGTTAAAATTCAAAGTTTTACACAAAGTCAAAAGTTCTCAAACTTTATGAGCCTGTCACTAGAAACATAAATGTAAACCTAGCATAAGACCTAGCTATTTATTGAATAGATAGCATATTTAGGAAACGTTGTAGGTCTTACATTAAGACATGTTGAAATGAAACTTAAAACCTAAAATTCAACATAGAATATGTTTGACATTCACAGAAAATAATTTTATTATTTAAGTTTGAAACAAATGTCAGAAATAGTAAACGATTATTAACTAACGAATAAGGGATAGTAACTTGTTTATTGATAACTTAGAGCAAATTCGATTGTGGCCTGCAGGCAACGATTGAGAAGTGTTGAACGACTTCATCAAATTGATGTGATGATGGTAGCATAGGTCATGAGTAAACTTGGATCTTTAAATAGGCAAGTAAATCGCTGTTGATGAGTACTCAAAGAAAGTAGAGAGTATTACTTAAAGTATTTCTATGAAACAAATTGAAATGATATCTGAATATTTTGGTTTGCTGGAAGAGCAAATGACATTTAAAGCAAATGACTGTCATATTATGATAATTTATGGACAAATGAATATTGCTGAAATAGTAAGAATTGTCATGTCATTTTGGCGAAGATGACATGTTGTGTTTGTTAAAGTACTTGAAGTACAACCATATCCTCTGATCTGTGTAAGAGCCAAGAGTTTTGTGGTTATGATGAATTTCCCTAAAAATGAGTGACTTGGTATGAACAGCTACAATTTGAAACCTCACCATTAGGTGTAGGGAGGCACTTTAATTGGAAATTTGGATTGTTCGTAGGCAATTCAATGACTTGAAATAAAAGATCAATGAAGAAATAGGTATGACATAAACTGAGAAAAATATGTAAATAAATGTTTGGTAATAATTAAAATAATGTATTGTAATATTTAAGAATGTTAAGATGCTTATCATTTTAGGAAAACAATAGAAGTGAATAGATAACATTATAAGTACATATACTAATTATGAAGTAGTATTGAATGTAGATGAATAAATATCAACATGCGTCTGAAATTTGAAATGAAATGAAATGTTGGTAGGTATCACATGAGAAAAGCTGTGCAATCTATTATTATAATAACAAAGTGTGACATAGTGTCAATAAGTATATTAAAAATAATAATGAAAGACATTTTAAATGTTCTATTATTCTGTAGGTAATGGTTGAAACTGATATTTTATGTAATATAATTATCCAATATAGTTGTGGTATCAATATGAACCTACTTATGAATGACTACTTTGAGAGTGTTTGAAGCATCTAACAAAATGGATATTTTGAGATATAATGATCATAAGATGACATTGATGATAATATCTGATGACGACTGTTTGGTAATTGATGAAAAGATGACAAGAACAGCAAATACTTCATCGATAAGAATTGAGCACTAAAATATGAGAAAAGGAAGAAGCATTAGGCATGTAAGATGAAATATAATATTCACATTATTATTTGTCTGAGATATGGACGACATAGTCAATTACGATTATTATTATTATGTAAGCAGTTTTATTGAACCTAAAAATACTATTCTGAATCACATAAGGAAAATGGAACTAGGTATAACAGAAATTATGCTGATTGATACAATCGCTAACTATTTGAGTTTGTACATGCTTTTACATGGTTAATTGTAAGTATGTAATAACACATTGTGTAGACACAAAGAAATGTTGAAGGATTAATATGAACTAAAATCATCATAAGAATTCAATGGGTATAAAATGAAGTTTACATACTGATAAACTTTATAAGGTACTTTGAAACTTAACATTGATAAACTGTATAAGGTACTTTGAAAATAGAGAGACATGGTGTTTCATAATGGTTTGAAAAGAAAAATGAGACATGCGTCTGTTAGTAAGATTGACTTTGGATATTGAAGTAAAAGAGACTAAACAAGACTTGTTATTGTCCAACTGGTTGAGTAAAGATAATCGTAATTATTATGTTAAATTGAATACTTTCTTAGTTCTTGCCTCGTGGACAAAGCTTAAACATGTAAGCCAAAGTTGAAAGATAAAATTGATTTCAGAGAGGTTCGATAGCTCATGTATCTGTCAAAGTTCATAAACGGCCAGTAGCACGAAGCTGCAGAAGAGAGTCTGCAATAAAACGTTACATTTATACGAATTAAAGTTCGTGAACATCGATTATCTGATAGTCAGTAGATACTATTGATAGTTTTTTTCCTAGGTTCGGGTGGATCATCTGTTGCATAAAGATGAGGTTCGGTCGTATAAATATGACTAAAGAGAATGGAAATGAATTATCTAGATTATTTAAAATCATGACGTATTATTGATCATTTATGAAAGTATACTTTAGAGAGAAGCTATAATATAGGTATTTTCTGAACTTTGAATACCTACTATGCATCAATTAATATTATGATGGATAATAGGAGGGATATGAAGTGTGAATTTGAAAAGTTTTGAAAGTGGTTCAAATTGTAGGAATGTCTCAGAGTTAAAATCAATTCACAAAACTAAATAGCTGAGAGAAAAGATTACCTTCAGTTACATTTTTAAGGATTTAATTATCTTTGTCTAGTCTGAAAATTACTGACTTTCAGCGACATGGCTGAAATTATTCAGTTAACTGTCTAGTTAAATTATAAAATTTTTAAAAGATGACTTGATGTTGAGCTTATACCAAAGAATAATGATGATTTGGTAAAATAGCACTTGTCGAAGGATAATGTTGCTTTGAAGAGGTTACTGATATTTTTATTTATTTTATTTTATTTTATTATTCTTAGGAAGACTAACAGCCAAATATATAAACGTGTTAACAATTTTGAATAAACATATGCTAATAATAAGTCTCCGCCTATATATAACAAGATATCAGCTTAATACTAAATAAATACGTAAAAATGAAAATACATTAGAGAAAAAAGAGGTTATGGATTATATGAAAAATATAGTAACAAAAATTTGCAAGTCTGCTTTGAAACTATATCTGGCAGAGATAGATATAGGTTAGAGAGGTTCCTATAGATTATTACAAATATGAGAAGAGATATTGTATAGAGATACTTGCAAATGGAATATGGACGTTGCAAGTTAGGAATTTTGACCTGGTTGAGGCTCAGGGTTGAGGGTATTAGCATAGTCAACTTCTTCCTAGTGTCGGGAGTGTCGTGACGTCTCACGATTTTCATAGACAAGGAAAACGCTGGCAACACTGAGTAACCGATTTTCACAAAGAGATCAAACAGTCCGTTACATTTTCTTTAATCAGTTTAAATCTAAACGAATCAAGTTCATATTACGCACAAAGAGTTTCTGTGCAAGTTTCGCGGATTATTTATGTGTACAGTTAGCTCTAAGTGTTAAGATTTGTGCAGAGTGCAAAGTGATGTGTTCAGAGCAGAGTGGAAGGCTCCGGCGGCACATCATATATAAGTTGAGTGTCTAGAATAAGATGTAGATCTATCTATTTGATAATCAGTAATTATACAATTCTTTATTGCATGATAAATGCCATTTATTTATTATATGATAGCAAATTCATATGATAGCGAACGCAACATTGTTGTTAGTCCAGCAGATCTAGGAACGGTATTTTGCGGCTTGTTGCTTGTTCTTGTAAATGGGCCCATGAATAGTTGTCTTGGCATCTTGCGCAGGTCGTTAGTTGCTTGATCTTATGAGCAAGCCCTGAAGGGTTGTGTTATGAAGTCTTTTGCCCGAAGTGGCATTGTTATTTGAACTTGTAAACACACACAAAGATAATGAGATATGGCCATGGTGTCCAAGAGGTGACACAATGATAATGGTGTCAAGAGGTGACACAATGATAATGGCGTCCAAGAGGTGACACAATGATAATGAGATGTGGCCTAATGATAATGAGATGTGGACTAATGATGATGAGATGTGGCCTAATGATAATGAGATGTTGCCTAATGATAATGAGATGTGGCCTAATGATAATGAGATGTGGCCAAATGATAATGAGATGTGGCCAAATGATAATGAGATGTGGCCAAATGATAATGAGATGTGGCCAAATGATAATGGGATGTGGCCAAATGATAATGATATGTGGCCATGGTGTCGATGGAGTGACACAATGATGATGATATGTGGACTTGTATCCAAGAAGTGGTACAAGGATGATGAGAAAGCTTCAGTGGTTGTCCCTGTGGGACCAGAGCTTGTGAGAATGTGTGTTTATATAGATTTATATCAATGTCTTCTAAAGAGCAATGAATGTCTGATGTAATAGGTTTGACCGAATGATTCTTCCTGTTAATATGATGTTATGTTAACATTGTGTGTGTGCAAATTATATTCTAATATGTGGTACTATAACTGGAAACTAGTATATTAGTATGTTAGTATAACACTCTGGTCGAAGAGTGTAGAGAACATTTATGGCTAACATTGGTTAACAATTATAATGACCCTTGACATTCTTCTATGAAACATATTTAGTAACAGATATAACAGTAGTAATATGTATTTGGTTAATCTGTGTATGATATGAATTACTCCCATTAAATATTTCCTTTCAGGGACACTGTGGCTTCGGGCAACCATGAGACCTTGAACTAGGTTTCATGGTTGCCACAAATCTTCTAGTCAATGGCGAGCAAGGAGGAACAATATGGGCAGCAACAGTAGAACCCAGGCATGAAATCGTGAGTACCATGATTGTATATCACCTCGCGATAGCCATAACTCAAAATGACCATAAAACAACGCCACTAAACTTGAATGACAACACAACTCAAAACAACGAACTACTGACAGACGACAAAACCAAAACTGCTGAATGGGCTAGAAAATCTCTGCATGGACGACATTACCATGATCTGAGTCAACCAAATGTCGACAAAGAGGCGTCGAACGCATGGCTCACCCATGGTGATTTGTTTCCAGAGACCGAAGGCTTCATTATGGCCATACAAGACCAAGTAATAGACACTAAGAACTACCAAAAACACATAACTAAGACTCTGACTTCTGACACATGTAGGAAATGCAACAGTTGCCCCGAGACCATACAACACATAACCGGTGCATGTAAATCCATAGCCCAGACTGACTATAAACACAGACACGACCAGGTAGCAAATGTGATACACCAAAAACTAGCCTATCAAAATGACCTGATCAAATCTGTCCAGCCATATTACAAATACAATCCTGAAAGTGTATTAGAAAATTCGACTACCAAACTTTATTTCGACCGTGCAATTCTTACTGACCGTACGATAGGTACATTACAACAGACCTGACATCACGCTAATAGACAAGACTACGAAAACCGGATATCTGATAGACATTGCTGTACCTAACACTCATAACCTTCAAAGCACAATATCTGAAAAACTTACTAAATATATAGAACTAAAAGATGAAATAACCCGAATCTGGCACCTCCAAAAAGTTAGTATAGTGCCAATTGTACTATCATCGACAGGTGTTATCCCAAAACAGCTCCACCAGTCACTCAAGACGCTAAACCTCTCACCCAACACGTATCGTTTGCTGCAAAAGGCTGTCATTTTAAACACATGCCGCATAGTTCGTAAATTTTTACAAATCGATCAGAGCATAAGGCCTATGCCCCAAGCAGTCACACTTACAACATCACAATCAAGCACACAACATATACCGACAATCACACAACCTGACACACAAAACACGCCAACAAACATACGACCTGACACACTTAATACATCGACAATCACGCGACTTGACTTACTAAATACAACGACAACCACACGACCTGACACACTAAACACACAGACAATCACGAATGCTAACACACAAAACATTCAGAATGTAAATCCTGGTATGCACTTGGCCTAGGCCCGTGCATACCAATCTACCGGAGAAATCCGAGAAAAAACGAAAGTTTACCTAAAATAATAATAATAATATACTTTTATTGCACATAAAAAACAATAGATATTCTATTTATTTATTTATTAACATTTTTCCAAATGAGCAAAAAAAAATCTAATGTCCTCGCCTGAGGACCTGAGGTCTCAGGAGGCTATGACACCTAGACTGATTTAGCATATTACTTAAAAAGAATATGGTGGTCCCATAGTAATTATGTCAGACGCTGAGGGATCAGGATAATGTCTTATTCACAGTAGAAGGCAGTACAAAAATATTTTAGATTTTTAATGAAATTGTAAATAAAAATAAGAAATTGATAAAATGTTAGCAACACCTGGGGTTTGAACCTGGGATTGTAGGGTCCCATCTCTCTGCTCTGCCAACTGGGCAACCAGCACTTGGCAGACTCTTCCTTAATTATTTTATTTATGGGAATAATACTTAGGGAAAGTTGTTTACATAGCACTGCATTAAAATCCCAATACATTGATGTAACATAATTAGAATCGTTTATAGCTAATAATTTCTATTGTATTGTACCTTTAAAAAATTTCTCCCTTCTGACAGGTTGGCTGAAAAAGATCTTTTCTTAGAGCTTAGCTGGCTTTTGCCCATGCTAATGGCTTAAATATTATAACTGGGTTCTTACCGTGAATCGTGATATATTATTTAATTGAATTGCCCTATATTTCGGCCCAGTAACATTGGCAATGATCATGGGACAACCATTGTTTTTTGCTCATGCTGTCAACATAACGTAATTCATTTATTACAGGGTTATTTATTATACACGGAGTAATGGAAAGGGTATTACAAGCCGAAAGGAGGTGAAGGTACTCATGAAACTGAACAACTTTCCCCATGGAACATGGTTCGAAATATGAAAAAAAAATTTACCTCCCATACAAAATCGCCAATCAGCTGACTGATTTACTATGGGAGGTCCAAATTTTTTTTTCATATTTCGACCCATGTTCCATGGGGAAAGTTGTTCAGTTTCATGAGTACATTCACCTCGTTTCGGCTTGTAATACCCTTTCTGTTACGCTTGGTATTATTTATGTGTGATACCTACTGATAAAATATTGTAACATCTCTACATTAATATATCGGTCAGAGAATACTTTTCGGGGCATATCATTGCAATATTACGTACATACATACCAACATATAATCACGCCTCTTTCCCATAGGGGTAGGCAGAGACTACTTCCTTCCACTTGCTACGATCCTGACACACCTCTTTCGCAATATTATATGCAAAAAAGCATAATATAAATGAAGGTACTTACTTCCACTGCCAAAGAATTGTTGGTATCCTGGTGTACGTCCATATATAACTAAAAGAAAATAGCTATTAGTACCTCTACCATTTGTGATAAATTCTAAAGAAGTAGAATGTGGTACCTATAGGCATGAAGAAATAAACAAAATACTACTTACTTAATCTAATCGGCTGTATCGGCCTGCCTGAAGATATTTCACTGACCGTAAACAATGTAGGAATTGCAAAAGAACATCTATTTACACCGTTTAAATATTGGGGTTCGAAATGTAGAGGACATATATATTGACTCGCTCGTCCGTGGATATCTTTATTGAACTCTAAATCCGGATATCTGGAGGCTATTATTCTGATCCACTCATCTCCTAGTTTTGGATTAGCTGGAAATCGGAATAATTTTACCGAACGCGAGTCAGATTCGCAGCCTGGTATGCAGCAATATACAACATAAATATATTTTTGTTTATAGGCCATTTACTGGCAACTGGCAGCAACTGAGAACTAAGACGGCATACAGAATAGGTACCTATTCGAGGTATTTACACGAAAATGATTGTTTATTTATCTTGACTTTATAACCTAACCAAACCAACCTATAAACGGGGAAAAACAATGCACGACATACTCAATGCAGAGCAGGTTAATGCACGGCAGCGTAATGTACAACAGATCATTGTACGACATGATGGATGGATGGTCTTGAAATACGGGCCCGGACCGATAATGTACAGGGGTGGAAATGGAATCAAAACAAATGACGTCACAACGGCTGTAGTGATGTGACAGTGTTGACTTTGATCGAATTATCGATTAATTATTCGAACATCACATGCAACGCAAGGCAACCTGCGGAGAAGGGGACGGGCGGGGCGAAGCCCCCAAAGGCGTCGTCCACAAATTACGTAACGCAAAAATTAAAAAAAATTTACCCCCCTTCCCCCTACGTAACGGGACCGTAAGCTTGGTCATGACCCCTCCCCCCCTCCCATTTCCGTTACGTAACGCTTTGTACAGGGCAGAGCCATGGCGGCAGAGCCTGCACATTTAGGAACCTTGCGGTCGGGGTGATGAGCTCTAGCTCTACCCTAGGGGAGCTAGTGAGACTTCGAGGTGCTGGTTGAGTCTGATTTATTTGTTAAAAGTATGCAGTTTTATATTAAACTTAGTTAATACACACATATGAATAAAAATGGATGTATTACATACATGTAAGGTGCAAGCACAGCATATCTTGCAGTTTTGGAAATAATTTAAACATAAGCAAAGTCGTTAACGTAATGTGACCTGCTAAGATAGCTGACTTGCATTGCATGTTCGAGTTAGCTCGAACATACGTGGGCTGTTCTTTAGCCACGGGGTAAATATAATCTCTTTTCTCCAGAAACAATTTTTAGCTGGCAGCAAATTTCAATATAAATCTGCATAGTGAAAATCACTATGAATAGTTTTTTATTTAAATATTTTTGAAGATAATCTGTTACTCTTTTTTTGTTCGCAATAATGGACGTCCCGCGGGAAGCTTTTCATGCTATGATTTTCTATGATTATAAACGAGGTTTAACCCTCAAGCAATCTCACGAAAATTTACAAGCTGCTTTTGGGGAGTCTGCTCCTGCGCTAGCAACAATAACTTATTGGTTCCGTGAATTTAAACGTGGTCAAGAGAACCTAAACGATGACCCCAGGCCCGGCCGACCTCCAACTGCAGTAACTCATGAAAACGTCATCAGGGTGGAGTGGCTATTGCGAGAGAATAAAAACATTAAACATCGCGAGATTCAGACTGAAATGAAGATTGGATCACGGGCGGTTTCCACCATCCTGCATGAACACCTTAAAGCTAGGAAGGTTGCTTCGCGATGGATACCTCATTTTCTCACGGAAGAGCAAAAAGCCCGTCGTGTTGATTGGTGTAAATTTATGTTGAAAAAGTTTGAAGGAGGAACTTCGCAAAACGTATCCTGCATCCTTACAACTGACGAAACTTGGATCTACAGCTACGATCCGCTCACGAAACAGCAATCCATGCAATGCGTGTTTGACGAGGACGAGTTGCCAACAAAAGTTGTGCACGGTCGAAGCGTTAATAAAAAAATGATAGCGGCTTTTTTTCGACGCAGTGGACCAGTAGCAGTAATTCCACTAGAAAACTGTAGAACGGTTACTAGTGAATGGTATACCGAAGTTTGTCTGCCTCAAGCATTCGAGGAGATGAATAGCGAGCGCCCAAGGAGTGGCCTGCGTGGCATTCTTTTTCACCAAGATAACGCGCCTGCTCACACTGCTGCTAGAACCGTCGACTATTTGGCATCTTCGGGGGTACAAATGTTACTCCATCCTCCGTACAGCCCCAATTTAGCTCCGTGCGATTTCTTTTTATTTCCCAAGGTGAAAAAAATGCTTCGTGGACGAAAATTTAACACAGCAAATGAAGCCGTCGAAGAATTTCAACGGTTATTTTTCGACCTTCCGCAAGAAGAGTTTTTTGAATGTTTTGAAAGCTGGTTCAGCCGAATGCATAAGTGCATTGAGGATGGAGGAGAATATTTTGAAAAGCTATGAATAAAGTTTTTTTAAATTCTATTTTTCATTTAACTAACAATTTACGGAACAGCCTATGTATTGGCATCTTTAAAAGAAAGAAGACAGAAGACCGCCGACAGGAATCAGCTGTTGTCCATGATGCTTGTAGTAGTGCTATAACTCCTCTCTTGAGACGTGCTTGTAGCTGCCGCAGACTTGTTGTTGGTCAGCGGGCTGCACCGTATTTGATTGGAGGCGTACTTCTTCTTCTTCTTTTCGTGTGGGACACCGAGTCGTTCAACGACCCGATGAACCCTGGTGTCAGAGTTTTTCAACCGCCTACTGCAAGTAGCAGGCCTCTGACATGGTTGTGTAACGACCGCCATCATAGACAGCAACCGGGACCGACGGCTTAACGTGCCCATCCGAAGCACGGAACCATCTTACTTGCGGACAATCGGGTGGTTCAGCCTGCAATCTGGGAACAACTTTACAAAGTGATAAACATCAACTTTGTGAGTGACCCCACCGGGAATTGAACCCGGAACCTTTGCGTGGCAGGCAGGCGTACTAACCACTGCGCCACATCGGCTGTCGTAGGTGTACTGCGTGACTGGTGTTCGTGGATTTTGTGGGTTGTAACTTGTAAATCCAAAGACCCGCTGTAGTTGTTTGTATCCTGGCAAGTATCTATTGGCAGTCTTCCTCTGGCGATTGTTTGCAGTGTAGATTAGGTAGAGAGGGTTGTAAATCCGTTGTTGTCCCATGTAGAATGCAGGAAGGACGTGCAGTTGTCCCATGTAGAATACAGGAATCAGGACGTGCAGTTGTCCCATGTAGAATGCAGGAATCAGGACGTGCAGTTGTCCCATGTAGACTGCAGGAATCAGGACGTGCAGTTGTCCCATGTAGAATGCAGAATCAGGACATGCAGTTGTCCCATGTAGAATGCAGAATCAGGACGTGCAGTTGTCCCATGTAGAATGCAGGAATCAGGACGTGCAGTTGTCCCATGTAGAATGCAGGAATCAGGACGTGCAGTTGTCCCATGTAGAATGCAGGAAGGACGTGCAGTTGTCCCATGTAGAATACAGGAATCAGGACGTGCAGTTGTCCCATGTAGAATGCAGGAATCAGGACGTGCAGTTGTCCCATGTAGAATGCAGGAATCAGGACGTGCAGTTGTCCCATGTAGACTGCAGAATCAGGACATGCAGTTGTCCCATGTAGAATGCAGAATCAGGACATGTAGTTGTCCCATGTAGAATGCAGAAATCAGGACGTGTACGTAGCCCTTGTAGAGTTCAGGAATCAGGACATGTAGTTCCTCCCATGTCAATTTGCAATGTCAGGAGCAGGATTCTTGTCAGTCCAGTCCAGTCCCAATGCTTGAGCAGTCGTCCGTCCGCAAAGGTCCCAGTGATAGCTAAGTTGTAGACACGCTGGTATGATGTTCGTCGCGGGTGTTCAAGTTGCCGGTGAGACCCGCTTGTGGGAGGCCGGGGCTTGATCCTTCGAAGGACCAAAATGTACAGGGCAGAGCCATGGCGGCAGAGCCTGCACATTTAGGAACCTTGCGGTCGGGGTGATGAGCTCTACCCTAGGGGAGCTAGTGAGACTTCGAGTTGCTGGTTGGGTCTGATTTATTTGTTAAAAGTATGCAGTTTTATATTAAACTTAGTTAATAGACACATATGAATAAAAATGGATGTATTACATACATGTTATCTTGCAGTTTTGGAAATAATTTAAACATAAACAAAGTCGTTAACCTAATGTGACCTGCTAGGATAGCTGACTTGCATTGCATGTTCGAGTTAGCTCGAACACGCTTAATTTCTAATATTTATCAGTGAATTTTTTGTGATAAATCAACGAAACCTTTTTAGAAATCTTGCATTTTTTTCTATTGTAGACTGAATTTGAAGCTGCGACTTTCGACATTAGTACTGGCATCGCCTCTTCCTTCTGTGCTACTGCGGCTGAATCATTGCCTGCGAAATTATACAAGTGTATGTTTGTAGGCCAATAACGCGTAGCAATGGATCTATTTACAGGGAGAGATTTTATTTTTTCGTTCCATTTTGTGTTAGGTAGCCAAAGCGATAAAAACCTACTATAAATTAGTTATAAAATTTACTCACGATTAAGCCGCAGTAGGCCAGATGAAAGAGGCATCATCAGTACTACTTTCGATAGTTGTGCGTTCAAATCCAACAATCGGGAGTTTTTTTATAAATATTACAAAAAATGCGTTCCTGACACTGGACACCAGAAGTGTTTTCAAAATTTAGTTTGGGAAAAATATAGGTTTAAAAATTTAGGTACAAAAACCTGAAAATAATATATTTAGCAATCTTTAAAAAAGTGTTACGTAACGCTTGACTCGGATCCTCCCCTCCCCCATAGTAACGGGACCGTAACGCCCGGCCGGATCCCCCCCGCTCTCCCCAAAGTGCGTTACGTAATTTGTGGACGACCCCAAACCTCCCCTCGCAGTAAATAAAAAACACATTTAATGCAAATCCGACACAGTAGGTTAGGTTAGGTTAGAACAGTGACCCCCTGGAGTGAACAAAGTGAGCGACCAAGCCTACTAAAGAATATATTTAATATAAAAACAATATCGATTAAGTTAGAAATGCATATAATATTATCGATCTAGTCACATCACTATTCTACTACAACACGTGATGTCTCCAACCATCATGTCGTGCAATCCACCCCTGTGCACTTTCGGTACGGGGTGATGGATGGCGACATTGTTTTGATTCCATCCATCATGACGTGCTTCATCACGTCGTACATTACTCTGACGGCCAGAATTATGGTGTACAATACTATGTTGTACAAACCCCCCTTGTGGAGGGGCTTCGCCCCCCTCGACCCTCCGTGGGTTGCCATGCATGTCAATTCAAAAAATTAATCGATAAGTCGATCAAAGTTCGTATTCCACCCCTGTACATTATCATTATCGGTCCGGGCCCGTATTTCAATCAAGACCATCCATCCATCATGTCGTACAATGATCTGCTGTACAATACGCTGCCGTGCATTAACCTGCTGTGCATTAAGTATTGTCGTGCATTGTGGTTCCCCCAAAATTAAGCCAAAATTTTATATTCCGTTTATTTCAAAGAGTATATGGTTTATTTGCTATTTACTTCAAACCTATGAATTCTGACAGCTACATAGTCTAAGCGGTTACGGTCAAATATCACCCAGAATCTGTTTTGCCGGCACAGTTGATGCCGCTTTGCTCAATGATACTAGGGACAATTTGTGAATTAGTCCGAGTTCTTAATTGGCAGTTTGTATGGAGGTATGGTCCCATCTGGCAGAAATCATGAAACTTGGCATGTGTGTAGCTTACATGTGTAAGCTTCAGGAAAAGAAGGGAAGCAAGTTGGACCCCCTGCTTCCCCTTACCCCTTTATGTCCCAAATTTCAGTTTTCTTTATTTTTCTCGAAACGATTAAAGATAGGAGAAATTTGTCAAGGTAGAAATATTCCTTATAAAATTGTCTACATAATTGTTCTTGGGTAGATGTTGATAGGACTTATACTTTTCGAGTTATGCTTCTGAAACCCATAATTTTTGAAGGTGACTTCAGCTCTGAATTAGCCATAACTACCATGTGAAAGAATAATTTTCAAACTTGCTATTGGCTGTTGTTAGTTAGGTAGTCTTCAAAGAAATCCGCAGAGACAACACTTCAATCACGCCTGTGGGGTGGGAGGAGGCAAAGTTTATTTTTCCGAGCTGTACTTGAGGACTTCTGACTCCTTAAGTAAATGTGACACGAAATTGAGTGTCATTTTCGAATAAACCAAGGACGAAGTATTCATTTCTGGGACGCTTTTTGGTACATTTCATACAAAAATATAAATATATTAAGTGAAATCGGAAAAAAATATGTTTCGTTCTCATTCAAACTCTGTTTTCTTCATGACCTTGAGACATATTTATTAGATAATAACACATACTCAAAGACATACTCACCCTAATTATAAAACCATACTTTATTTTCGAAAATATTAGAAAATACCTAGCCTATGGAAGCCTAAATATTTTTACAACGTTATGTTTGTAGCTGGAAAAATTTCAAGTTCATAGATTTTGTATGCAAAAATAAGATTACCAACCGCAAACTTATATTTCTCAATTGTCGCTAAACCATTCCAGATAGAGAAATGCCCTCATAGGGAATGTTGTTTCTACTGAAGGGTAGTTTTTGTTGGAATAAAGAAATTGAGGATTTGGAGTACTTGATGTTTAAGAAGACATTACAGTATCTCAAATAGTTTAGCTGGGCTGTTGATGTTCCACATCAAGTACTCCAGATCTTCAATTTCTATATATCAGCATAAACAACTCTTCAGTATAAACAACATTTCCTATGAGGGCATTTCCCTATCTGGAATGGTGTAGCGACAATTGAGAAATATAAGTTTGCGGTTGGTAATCTTATTTTTGCATACAAAATCTATGAACTTGAAATTTTTCCAGCTACAAACATAACTTTGTAAAAATATTTAGGCTTCTGTAGGCTAGGTATTTTCTAATATTTTCGGTAATAAAATATGGCTTTATAAT
The DNA here is from genome assembly GCA_024500475.1 of Phthorimaea operculella. Taxonomy (NCBI): domain Eukaryota; kingdom Metazoa; phylum Arthropoda; class Insecta; order Lepidoptera; family Gelechiidae; genus Phthorimaea; species Phthorimaea operculella. Next base: position 74,527 of record JANFCV010000193.1, on the reverse strand, counting down.
TCGGGTGAGTATGTCTTTGAGTATGAGTTATAATCTAGTAAATATGTCTCAAGGTAATGAAGAAAACAGCGTTTGAATGAGAACGAAACATATTTTTTTCTTATTTCACTTAATATTTTTATATTTTTGTATGAAATGTACCATGCGTTCCAGAAATGAATACTCCGTCTTTGCTATATTCGAAAATGATACTCAATTTCTCGTGTCTCATTTACTTAAGGAGTCAGAAGTCCTCAAGTTCAGCTCGGAAAAAATAAACTTTGCCCATCCCCACAGGCGTGATTGAAGTGTTGTCTCTGCGGGTTTCCTTTGAAGACTACCTAACTAACAACAGCCAATAGCAAGTTTGAAAAAATATTCTTTCACATGGTAGTTATGGCTAATTCAGAGCTGGAAGTCACCTTCAAAAAATTATTCCCAAGCATAACTCGAAAAGTATAAGTCCTATCAAAATCTACCAAAGAACAATTAAGTAGACACTTTTATAAGGAATATTTCTTACCTTGACAAATTTCTCCTATCTTTAATCGTTTCGAAAAATAAAGATAACTGAAATTTGGGACATAAAGGGGGAAGCAGGGGGGGTCCAACTTGCTTCCCTTCTTTTCCTGAAGCTTACACATGTAAGCTACACACATGCCAAGTTTCATGATTTCTGCCAGATGGGACCATACTTCCAGCTAAGGAGCCGTACTAAATGGTTCCATCCGAGGTAATGAAAAATCCATCTACTGGATTTCAAGATTGCGTACCTTCGTTTTTAGGGTTTCGTAGTCTACTAGAAACCCTTATCATTTCGGTAAGTCTGTCTGTCTGTATGCCGCGCCCTCATAACTTCGTCAGTTATGAAGCTTTCGACATCAAATTTGGTGTGAAGATTCACAGACAGACAGACAGACTTTCAATCAATTTTTGAAGTATTTTCTGTTTCAGTAGCATAAGTTTAATATGTCTTTGACCCTATCCGTTTCAGACCTTATCCTATCACTTCACACTGTAAACAAAACAATTACTATAAGAACGCAAAATCATGTTTTCAACTTACGTAATATTTTGGAGGCCTTCATTTACTTTACTTTTACATTAGTTTTACTCGTATTTAAGGTTAGGAGATTTTTATTGAGCCATTGAGATACTAAACTCATGCCGCTTTCCGCTTTACTGAAAACATCTTCCCAAGAATCGCCTTCGAAGAGAATTGCTGTGTCATCAGCGTAGCAAATGACCTTCGAGTTACTATCGTTAATAATATTAGCAATGTTATTTATATGTCGAAGTCAATATGTAAGATTCTGGCGTTTACATAATCACGCGTCCGTATACCTACGAAAAGCAGTATACAAATTGACGGCACGATATCCGGCAATATGACGGTGAAATAAACGTTGCTTAAACGTCCACGTGGTGAGTATGTTAGGGTGACCATAATTAAGATATCTTTTACGATCACATTTAAACTATTTTGATAGATATGTATAATCACAGCACGCTTTATAAGTTTAAGTTTACTTATCTACATTATAATTTAAGTTGTGTTAATGATTTTCAAGCAAAAGTGAAGCCGGCATCCGATACTCCATGCCAGACATGTTTTCGGTGGCCTCTTCAGCCATGTGAACTATTGGCACACCTCGGACAATCCTATACAACGGGCTCGTTATAGACAACTGTCATTTTTACTTGCGCATGTGTGCGTGACGACAAGCGTGTGAGTGCAGGGTTGACATTCGGGTTAATTTTGATACACCTGATGACTACGTACAGTACCTACCAAAGAGGTTGTAATAAATAAATAATGTACCGACTACCAAGTTGCTGCTAATTAAAAATTATTTAGGGGCCTATCTATTACATTATTAATTGTGAGTCGAAAGTAGGTATGAATACGAACCGATTACTTGCTATGTAGTTTGGGTCTTACCTCTGTTCTTCCCGCGGAAACCGTAAAGATCTCCTGTCTGGGTCTCTGTCCGTGGACATACAGCCGTACACGGCACAATATTGCACCATTTTTTTTATTCTATCCAATAATTTTATTATGAAAAATATCCGTCCGCGAATCTAAGGCGAACTCAGTTCAAAGGTTCGGTCCATTTTTAGGGTTTCGTAGTCTACTAGAAACCCTTATAGTTTCGTCATATCTGTCTGTCTGTCTGTCTGTATGCCGCGCCCTCATATCTTCGTCAGTTTTAGAGCTATCGACATGAAATTTGGTGAGAAGATAGATCGTATTGACCCAAATATAGAAATGTTAAGAAAAAAAAAATTTAAATGTTTTTTGGACCCCCTCCCATACAAGTGAAAGGGGCGCAATCATTTTTTTTTTCTTCTGTAATATTGAGTAGGGTATCGTTGAATAGGTCTTTTAAAACTAAGGTGGGGTTCCTTTGAAACAAAGTCAATAAAGTGTTTCTGTCACGAGATATTTGCTTTTAAAAAGGGCGTTTTTGACCCATAGTTTGTTCCAGCTGTAACTTCTAAAATATAAACGCAAAAAATTTGAAATAAATTTGGAATATAGCTTACAATCTGAAATTACAATGAAAACTATAACGGATATTGTACCCTCAAAGGTTTCAGAAAAAATTGAGTTTTTCTATTTGCGGTTGATCATCATACCTCCTTCGTTTCAGTCTAATACAAGAAACCACGAAGAAACCTTCTTTGATGAAATGAACATACAACAAGGCCAGCACCATACCTAGCGCTTTGGTTCACTTAAGTCTTCACTATTTTTTTGACATTTCGCGGGCGGGGGCGGGTAAGCGGCGCAGGTGCGGGGGGGAGAGTGTCCGTTCTGTATGTAGTACTATACTACATACTATTGTCTATTCTGTGCTATTGGTTCAAAAACAGCAGTGCCATGTAGTATTAATAAAAACACTGTATTTATGGAGGAAACTAGCTTGGTTTATTTTAACAAATTCTTATTAAAGTTTTTCAATTTTATGTGTGTCTATTGACGACAAGTAACCAACGCCCACCTTCTTTTGTTTTATCTTCTTAGCATTGAGATGACCAACCTGCCAGTGTCAATAGTTCACATTCAACATTAAACCTTCTTTACTATAATATATATTTGGAGTTTTCTGATAGTTAACTTCACGATTTTAAATAATCTTCTTAAAATTAACAAAACAGCAAAAAAATTGACTAAGTGTTTGCAAATGTGCTATTTGTAACTTGGCTTGATTTTTTGGTTCCTTTTCTTTACTTTCAATATATTTTTTACTTGATATTTCTCTGAAACTCCTGGACCAAACAAATTCGAAATCTGATTCTAGTACAGCAATTAGTGGCAAATTAGCACCATTTCTTCAAACACATTTTTTGGCATTTTTTCATTTTTGTTTACACCGATAAAGGTGATAAAATATATTTTATGGTGTTCACGGAGTTGAGAAAATTTCACTTTAGCTGTAGAAGTGCCCTTGCGCATTGTGTGCGCCCCTGCTGTATTGTACACCCTAGTACTATTATATATTCTGTGATTGTACGCCATATTTATTGTTTTGCGATTACAGCGCCACCGTGGCGGAATTCAGTACTAGTTCGTTCATATTGCCGGGCATTATGCCATACGGCAAAAGGACGTTTTTTTGGCGGTGCACATAATGTCGACGGTATACATACGTCAGATGGAAATATGCAAACTGCTTTTCGTCTGTAAACACACGAGTTATTATGTAGAAGGCAGATTTTGACATATTGACTTCGACATATTTAAGATAAAAAGGGTTGGACCTAAAATGCTGCCTTGAGGGACACCGTATCTGTTCTCAGCAAAATCACTTACATAGTTATCTATCTTCACATATTGTGTTCGGCTTTCTAGATAGCTGCGAAACCATTCCAAAGCTAATCCTCTTATGCCTACTGCCTCTAGTTTTTTTAGAAGTATATTTGTGGACACTGTGTCGAAGGCCTTTGCGAGGTCTAGAAAAATTCCTAGGCAAGGTCTGCTTTTATCTAATGCCCCATACACCTAGATATGTAATTATAATTATTGTACTATGTTGTGAGCAAATAAAATCATATTATTTTTAAAATAATTATGTAAGATTTTTTAGTACCTGATAGTTGCAGGGTTGGGACAGCGTTACAAGAAAGACCATTAGACCTGGTATGAAACTTTTCTTCAAAATGGTGATGGCACAGCCTTCGACGTTTGTAAATGATATGATTATCCAGACGTAATATTTCCCCTCCAACTTTGTAAAGCCATGTTCGGAACCGTTCTATATCTTTTTCCGGATTTGGAAATTTATGTAACGGAACTTTATCAACATCTAAAAACAAGAACAAAGATTTAATAGAAATAACTTGAGATAAGTAATAGAGAAAATTATTGCATGTACCTCTAGTTTCATATACCTATCTACCTACTTTACGTAAGTAAGTAAGTACTCTTGGCTCCTACCCTGATCAGATCATAGGAATGTCATATACAGTGTAAACTCTTTATAACGAAACTCAAGGGACTGAGCATTTTTTGACGTTATCTAGACACACGGCAGTGTGTTCGCCAAGTTCGAGCAAAAAAGCGACACACCGGCCGTGGGTTATATTACACGAACCATTTCGGGCCAAGTTCGACCCACCTATAACTCAAAATCTATTTTATCTACACATATGAAATTTCTAGTATCTGTCGAGATCTACTTACTTATCTAAAATACAAAATTTCATTAATGTACCTATTGTAGGTCTTGAGATATTGACGTCAGAAAATCGCTATTTTTACTATACACTCACTGACTGACTGACTGACTCACTCATCAAAAACCTAGACCACTTCCAATGGTCGTATTGACTTGAAATTTGGCATGGAGGTAGGTCTTTAGGTCAAGGTAAAGGAAAAAATCTGAAAATGGCCAAGTGTGAGTCGGTTTTAAAAATAATAAAGGTGTAAATTCATACCCCTAAGGAACTAAAACAAAAAAATTATCTATATCTTCCAATCGTCGTACCGACCTAAAATTCGTTACGAAGGTTTTTATTTAGTCAAAGTAAAGTATAAATGAGATATTTCCTTACCTAACTTAATCATAAGAAAAAGAAAATAAACCTTACAAAAATAAATGAAATCCACCAAAACATAAATGTGAAAGGCTGCCAAGTTCGATAATATTGGAATGCTTCGCCTATAAAGAAGTGAGATCTAAATAAGTACAAGTTCCATACACAGACCTCAGTTAAAAATAGTTACAGGAATGCCCACATTATTTTTCGCAGTTTGGAAAGTAGATTCTTATTTCCAAACTGCGAAAAATCAAGTGTGCATTCCTGTAACTATTTTTAACTGAGGTCTGTGTATGGAACTTGGTACTTATTTAGATCTCACTTCTTTTATAGGCGAAGCATTCCAATATTATCGAACTTGGCAGCCTTTCACATTTATGTTTTGGGTGGGTAAAGAGTTTTCGTTATACGGAATGAACAAAAAAACAACCAAATTAACAAGAATTTTAATATGCCTTAGATAAAGTCACACAAACTTTTTGTCAACACTAATCGCTTTCCTTTTACTGATCATGTTAACAGTTTCAAAGTAGGATTACCTACATACAACTGATAGTAGTACATTAGGTACCCAATATAGGCTTGGTTGTAGACAACACTTCCAAGAAAACAATGCATCATGCTGCACATGTTCAAGGCAATTAAAGATAACAAAAGCTTGAACGATTTTGGAAGTTCCGGAGCTGCAAAGTCTTTTGTTACCCGATAACAGAACAAAACAATTGTACCGACATTATAAATATTTACTGCCTAAAACTATGAACACATTTCTTCGTAATAGAGAATGACAGTATCGCTATAAAGAGTGCATCAGTATGTCGGTTTTAAGGCAAACCAACCAAATTGGGCTCACCTCTACTTTATAGGGAGTTTATCGTTATAGAGGATAATGTTATAAAGAGTTTACACTGTACCTTAGATTAGACACCTTAATACATTTTTTTAAAGTTATTGCACGGTGATTTGGCTTACTGGGAAGTAGCAAGAGGACCAACATATATTCAACTGTTACATGCTTTGACGATCCTAGATAAAAAAAAATGTGGGAAATACTTGGAAATACCTACCTATTGTAAATGGTATTTGTAAATGAAATTAATTAAAAAACAAGGTTAAAAACATACACTTACGAGTCACTTTACATCCTGGTGCACCGCATTTTTTTTCTGACATCTTTTTTAAAACATCACTTATTCCAGTTTAAAAGCCAAGTGTTGTTGTGTAGGCAGGAAGTACGGAGTCCGAAAAGTAAGCAAAGAAGGAGTCAAGTCAATAAGAGTCAGTGGCAGAATCAGTGTCCAAAAACTTGTGCACGGATCAGATAAAAAGACATCCCGAAAACGAAAGTAATATAATTCCTGGAGACATTTAAAGCAACAAAGGTTCAAACATCTGAATATTACAGGAACGGGAATTCCTACATGATCGAAATATACTCATGGCAGTCTTTTTTGTCATCTACTGTCCCGATGGTGTAGTGGATACTACCCCTGTCCACTATGCAGAGGGTTGTGGGTTTGATTCCCACTGGACACAAGCATTTGTTAAGACAAGTTTCAAATATTTGTGTTTAGTCTAGGTGTTTTCTATGTATGATATGTATTTATTTAAGATAAGTACTATATCAGTTGTCCAGTAAGTTTTGTTTAGTTAGGGGCTAGATGGCGCTGTGTCTCATCCAGGGATATTTATTTTATTTTTAATTAGTATACTCTGACTTTACTTTTAATTTTTATTTCACTATTTCACAAGTGACCTCATAGAAAAAGTTATACATAATCATGAATAAGCCCACTCAGCTTTGCACTGTCTAACAATAACTCTGTATACATGCAAAAACATAAATTGCAGTAAACTTACCTATTTCAATTGGAGAAGCAGGCTGCCTTGTTTTGATTTCGGCCTCTGTAAAGAGTGTCGGAATCCCATTAGCAACCCGTTTGCCTGTCACCGAGACATATCTTTCTTCGAAGTGCCGCCTACACACTCTTTTCGTACATCGCCCATTAACGTCCTTGCTAAATTTTAGATTAGGATACCTTTGGGATATTATTTCAATCCAAAGTTCGCTAATTATAGTCCTTGATGGAAAATGGTATAGTTTTGTTGCTCGCGAATTGTATTTGCAATCAGGTATGCAACAAGTCATTAACGCTGACCGAAATGCTGACATTCCTAAAAAAGACAAAGGGCAATTTAAGTATTAGTATAGACTGCAATGATAGGTAGGTATATATTTTATTTTATTTACCGGGATTCATGCAAACTGCCAATACAACGTGCCAATATAAATGTAAAAAAAAAAACAATTATACCGGGAGTAACGGAAAGGGTATAACAAGCCGAAAGGAGGTCAAGGTACTCATGAAACTGAACAACTTTCCCCATGGAACATGGGTCGAAATATGAAAAAAAAAATTCGTCCTCCCATAGTAAATCAATCAGCTCATCGGCGATTTTGTATGGAAGGTCCAAATTTTTTTTTCATATTTCGACCCATGTTCCATGGGAAAAGTTGTTCAGTTTCATGAGTACTTTGACCTCCTTTCGGCTTGTTATACCCTTTCTGTTACTCCCTGTATAGAAAATTTGCTGCAAATGCAACGCAAACCCGCATTTTCTACTAAAACCCTTTCTGCTGTGGCCAGCCCCCTTAACACCTCAACCCCAAGAGCTATTAAGTAATATAATATAGTCCCAAGACCAGGGCCCCAAGTCTGCTAAATATAAAAATCGTCTCACTTGAGTGTCGATGGCATGTCAGTTGGATGGTTTTGGTAGTTTCGTATTCTGCTATAGCAGACTTGGGGCCCAGAAGGTCCCTTTTAGTAAACAGCCTGCTAAAACGTAAAAGGGAAAAAGCCGAATCAGAACGACCACAATGTCTTACAATACGTACGGATCTTACCTGAATTTATAACGACGAGAGGAAATTAATGACTGTTTTTACACAAGAACTACGGTATCCCATTTGTAAATTGTAAACCATTGTAAATAAGCAACCACGTTAAGAATTTATACAATACAATACAATAGAACAAACAAACGTGAATCAAACCAAAATCAAACTGTCAATCTATCTCTTCTCTTAGGCTGCTCGCCCACGTCAGTCTTTTTGTCGGCCGACAGCGATTGACAACTAGAGCTGGTTTTGATCGAGTCACTCGAGTTAAGCTGCGAACGAGTCAACTCGAGTTGCTTTTTCTACGCCACCGAGTCAATTTAGAAATGTTAAGAAAAAATATTTTGATTGTTCCCATACATGTGAAAGGGGACAAACAGTCCAACTAGGAAGATCTAACTTTGAGAAGGAGGTCACTCGGCGAATCCAGCTCGGCTGGGCAGCTTTCGGGAAGTTACGCAGCGTCTTCACGTCCAAAATTCCTCAGTGTCTCAAGACGAAAGTGTTCGAACAGTGTGTCATGCCAGTGATGACCTACGGTGCCGAGACGTGGTCTCTAACTGTCGGCCTCCTTAATAGACTAGGAGTCACTCAGCGAGCTATGGAGAGAGCTATGCTCGGTGTTTCCCTACGTGATCGAATCAGAAACGAGGAGATCCGTAGACGAACCAAGGTAACCGACATAGCTAAGAGAGTCAGTAAGCTGAAGTGGCAATGGGCAGGCCACATTGCTCGAAGGACTGATAATCGGTGGAGCAGGAGAGTTCTCGAGTGGAGACCACGTACCGGCAGACGCAGCGTAGGACGGCCCCCCGCGAGATGGACAGACGATCTGGTCAAGTCCGCGGGGAAATGCTGGATGCAGGCCGCTTCTAATCGGACAAGGTGGAAATATTTAGGGGAGGCCTATGTTCAGCAGTGGACGTCCTATGGCTGATATGATGATGTGAAAGGGGGGGAAAAAAATTTTTTTCACCCGTAATATTGAATAGGGTATAGGTTAATTTTGTTGCTGGTTTGTTTGCAGCTGTATGGTTACCAACCGCAAATTGAAAAATTTTATATATCCTTAATCTTTAGTGGTACAGTATCCTTCATAGTTTTCATGGTAATTTCATACTACGAACTGTATTCCATATTTTTTTTCAAATTTTTAGCATGCGTACTTTAGAAGTTACAGCTGGAACTAATTATGGCTAAAAACGCCCCTTTTAAAAGCAAATATCTCAAGACACAAACATTTTAGAGACTTTGATAAAAAGAAATCTCCCCTTAATTTTAAAAGACATATGCAACGATACCCTATTCAATATTACCGGTGAAAAATTTTTTTTTGCTTCCCTTTCACATGGGAACAATCAAAATATTTTTTTCTTAACATTTCTAAATTGACTCGGTGGCGTAGAAAAAGCAACTCGAGTTGACTCGTTCGCAGCTTAACTCGAGTGACTCGATCAAAACCAGCTCTAGTTGTCAAGCGCTGTCGGCCGACAAAAAGACTGACGTGGGCGAGCAGCCTTATTATACCATACCATGACATGACTGAACTGAAAAAAATATAACTGTGCCCGACACGATATTGTACACTAATGTAACAAAACAAGGCACGACAGTGAGTGAAAGAGTGCATCCAGTGCATTGTGTGTGTGTGATTGATTTGTGATAATCACAATGACGCAACGTCACTTTTTTACATTCCATTTTACAGTGATGAACTGTTTATGTTAATTATTAGTAGAGTGGTGAGTATGGCAATAAAGGGGGAGGCTGATGTCATTGATTTTAACATACTTACTGAAAGAAAGAGACATACTGTCATGTTGTACAATATAATGCCGGGCATTGCCGGACAATAATATGTCGTGCATTATATTGACTCTTCTTCTCTTTAATTTGGTTTACATTTCATTCATTCATTTCATTGTATTGTCTGTGGTTGAGTGGTGTCACTTGTGTCATTTATAAAATATTGTAATATTTGTAATTTCGCTAATTCCGCTGAAAATCATCTAAAAATATTATAAATCCTACTATTCGAAGATGGAAGTTATTGTAGCAAATGTAGAAAACCTTAAATTCGACATAGACTATGCTCTCGAAGAGCAATTCGGTGCATTACCGCTACCGTTCCCAGGAATGGACAGTAAGTTCATAATTCCGCATAAGTAGTTCTATTGTATTACTCCACGGTGCTTTTACTTATAATGTAACTAGCAGTATTATCTTCTTGATCTCCTCGAAATATCGCTCTATCGAAGAAAATAACCTCTAACCTTTTATTTTACCAGAATCAACAGCAGCCGTTTGCGAGTTTTTCACTCAGCCCGGCGGCTGCGCTAATGGTCCGCAGTGCCCTTACCGGCACGTCCGCGGCGACCGCACAGTGGTCTGCAAGCATTGGCTGCGAGGACTCTGCAAGAAAGGCGACCAGTGCGAGTTCTTGCACGAATATGACATGTCCAAAATGCCCGAGTGCTACTTTTATGCGAGGTTCAATGCCTGTCACAATAAGGAATGTCCGTTCTTGCATATTGATCCGGAGAGCAAGATTAAAGACTGTCCATGGTATGTATTTCGGGCATGCAAATAATTGGCTTTGTAGTTTTACTGACCCTTTTTCTGTGGGAATGAAGTAAGATTTCCTCTGTTGAAATATCATGAGTGGATATAGACAGAATCCAAATAAAAGCTCCCGCACTTCAGAACAGATATTTAGAGTCCCTGCAATGTACAACATAGTATTGTACACCATAATACTGGCCGTCAGAGTAATGTACGAGACGTGATGAAGCACGACATGGTGGATGGAATCAAAACAATGTCGCCATCCATCACCCCGTACCGAAAGTGCACGGGGGTGGATTGCACGACATGATGGTTGGAGACATCACATGTTGTGGTAGAATAGTGATGTGACTAGATCGATAATATTATATGCAATTCTGACTTAATCGATATTGTTTTTATATTAAATATTTTCTTTAGTAAGCTTGGTCGCTCACTTCGTTCGCTCCAGGGGGTCACTGTTCTAACCTAACCTAACCTACTGTGTCGGATTTGCGTTAAATGTGTTTTTTTTACTGCGGGGCTGCCCCAAACTTATGGGGCTTCGCCCCGTCCCCCTCCGTGGGTTGCCTTGCATGTTATGTTCGAATAATTAATCGATAAGTCGATCAAAGGCAACACTGTCACATCACTACATTCGCTGTGACGTCATTTGTTTTGATTCCATTTCCACCCCTGTACATTATCGGTCCGGGCCCGTATTTCAAGACCATCCATCCATCATGTCGTACAATGATCTGCTGTACAATACGCTGCCGTGCTTAAACCTGCTGTACATTATGTATGTCGTGCATTGTGGTTCCCCGATATTTATATCATGAAATTATTCCTGCGACAACTGTGAAGCAGGAGACACAACGTCACTGCCTGCACCACATTATATTCAAAAACAACTAAATCTTTGAGATTTTATATTATTGGTTTAATACTGGTAGAACAAAACAGTTAAGTACAATATTATTTATAAATAATGACACCATCCAAGTCGAACTTTAGCCGTATTGCAATTTGATACCTAAAATCTGCATCTGTTGCACTGTGGGCAGTGTTATATTATAAGGAACAACAAACTACATATTTACATACTAAAAAGGTAATACAGAATGAGATACAGTTTAGTTATATAACTTAGTCGATAACAAAGTAATGTATAATGTTCTACCATCCTCAGGTATGACCGAGGCTTCTGCAGACATGGCCCACATTGCCGCCATCGACACGTGCGGAGGGTGTTCTGTATGAACTATTTAAGTGGCTTTTGCCCAGACGGTCCTAATTGCAAGTTCATGCACCCACGGTTTGAGCTGCCTGCGCCACCAGAACAAACGAAAGAAGCCAAACGGTTGCCCATTTGCCATTACTGCAGTGAAGTTGGCCACAAATCTACAACTTGTCATAAGATGCCACAGGAGGTGAGCCAAAATGCCTACTATTTTTTCCAAACCCTTCTTTTTCAAAATCTTATTTTTTCAAAAGTGTAGCATTACATTACAATAGCTATCTTATAATGTGAGGGTATAATGTTTTTCCTTTAATCTTCAGCAAAGAGAAGCAGCCCAAAAACAAGAAGAAGCCAGATATAGAGCTCTTGGATACGTGAAACCAGCAGCAGCGTCAGAAAATCAACAGAATAATAACAATGATTCAAACACTCAGAACCACCCAGGACCTCGAATGCCAAGAATCATGCATAAACCTCTTGAAGATGTCACTTGCTTCAAATGTGGCACAAAAGGGCACTATGCAAATAAATGTCCGAAAGGACATTTGGCTTTCTTATCAAACCAGAATCAAAACCAACAGTTCCGAGAGAGAAATCAAGATCATTTCAGGAAACCAAACCCAAACTAGTGTAGTATAGCATAGAGCTCACAGATTCTCAATGGATTGCGTTGGTAAAAAGTTAAGAAGTATCTGTATTAAGTTTGTCTGAATTAGAACACCATACTTTATTTGCCTATGAATTATCGTTTTTATTTTATTGTTATTTTAAGCCCATTAATTCCAGTATCCCATTAAGTATAGCGGATCTTCCGACCCTTTCCGAGGATGGTAAGTCGAAAAAAACTCTGACTAGAGTTATACAAGAAGCTTTACCATATTCTAGACAGAGAAACAAAAAAATAAGGGATAAATTCCCTTTTGAATACCTCAATTTTACCTTCGGACCTCGGACAGCAAAACTATTTACTTACACGAACAAAAAATGAAACGAACGGTCACATAAAATGCGCTTTTCAGACACGGTATTGGTAATAGTACCACAGCCACAACAGTCCACTGCTGGACATGGGCCTCCCCCTATCGGGGGGTATTGCCATACTCACCACGCTTGGCAGGCGGATTGGCGAGCGCAGTGCCAAGATGTTACATTTACAGGGAACGCTGCTGCCCATTCCCTGGATGAATATCCCTTGGTAAATATGAGATACTCGCTCGCTAGTAACGTTTTTTGTCTCACTCTGTCGTTAAGATTGTGGTTCAATTTTGACGCACTCCACTCTTGTCTATCTGTCAAAGCTGCAAAAAAAAAACTGTCATCATACATACACGCGTGGTTTGGGGAAGCGTTGTTGTGCTCTTGCTCTTTATTTCGAAAATTTTAACATATAAAAGAATTACTACGTTTATTTAAATAATATTGATTGTGATTAAAACTTTTCATTGTCTCAATTTGCCTCAGTGAAGCGAGTAATCGCCGAGAGGGTGAAATCAATTACAAGTTACTTCGAACGTGCTTGAAATCGACATGGTAAGTAAAGACTAAGTTATTAGTGTGTTTAATTGATAAATATGATACTAAGTGTTTCAGTATCATCCATATCACCACTTATTCCATAGTTTCATTATTCTCTATCATCAAAGTCTTAGTTATTGCCGGTAACTTAACCGCGTGTTTTATAGGTTATGTTGCACGTGTGATCAGGAGTCCCTATTGTTTGTTTATTGCGTGTTCGTATTTTCAGGGTGAAACCGAAGCAGCAGTGAACCCCAAAGCGTACCCGCTAGCGGACGCGGCGCTGACCGCCAAGATCCTCAACTTGGTGCAGCAAGCGACGAACTACAAGCAGTTGCGCAAGGGCGCCAACGAGGCCACCAAGACGCTCAACCGAGGCCTCTCCGAGTTCGTCGTGATGGCCGCCGACGCCGAACCTCTGGAAATCGTACTACATATTCCTATTCTGTGTGAAGACAAGAATGTGCCCTACGTGTTTGTGCGATCGAAGCAAGCTCTAGGACGGGCCTGCGGCGTGTCTCGTCCGATTATTGCTTGCTCGATCACCATCAACGAAGGCTCACAGCTGAAGCCTCAGATCCAAAGCATTCATCAAGAAATCGAAAGACTTTTAGTGTAAGGTGTAGTTTGTAAGATTATAAACAGTAAAATATGGAAGATATTTTGCTTAATAAAAACTAAAAACTGTTACTAATTTGGTATTATTATTTAATTTACATTTTATAAAGTTACATTGGTCCCACTTAATGAGAAAATAAACATTATACCTATATAGAAAGTATTACAGATTGTAAATTTGTAGTGAAGTAAGAAATTTAAGTTAAAAAAAAATATAAATGATGAATATGTATTGATAGGCGATTATTTATTTGATATGCAATTTATAATATCCCGTTAATATGCGACTGGGATAGTTATTTTGCTATGAAATATGGAAAATTTGCTGTGCAGTCAGTATTTATGTATTGTATGTAGTATTTTTGTACAAAAATAAATTTATCTGTATTGCAATATGAGGAAAAAAGTTATGTCATATTGATGTGAAATTTCGAATTATCTGCAGTTTATGTTTTGTTAAACATTTGGTTTATTTGAAGTGAAGTAAGATATTTGATGTAAAAAAATATATAAATGATGAATATGTATTGATAGGTGATTATTTATTTGATATGCAATTTATAATATCCCAATTTGTATTATTGATTTTATGAACAATGCCTAAACAATACAAAATAAAAGCTGGTATCCATTAAAAACATTTCTGAGCAGTCTTGCGATATTGCACATATACAAAAGTTCCCAAAAGGGTGCATCTGTATCAAATACAAAGTTGCAGCGATTTATTCCAAATGGATACCCAGCTTAAACCTCACATAACATAAATAACATTCACACACTGATTTATCTTAGTTCTAAATATTTACAATCTAGACATACGGCAGTGTGTCCGCCCTGCCAAGGAGTAATAGTGTTCTGTGGTGTCCGCCAAGTTCGAGCCCGACACACCGGCCGTGGGTTATATTACACGAACCATTTCGGGCCAAGTTTGACCCACCTATAACTCAAAATCTATTTTATCTACGCATATGAAATTTCTAGTATCTGTCGAGATCTACTTACTTATCTAAAATACAAAATTTCATTAATGTACCTATTGTAGGTCTTGAGATATTGACGTCAGAAAATCGCTATTTTTACTATACACTCACTGACTGACTGACTGACTCAGTCACTCACTCATCAAAAACCTAGACCACTTCCAATGGTCGTATTGACTTGAAATTTGGCATGGAGGTAGGTCTTTAGGTCAAGGTAAAGGAAAAAATCTGAAAATGGCCGTAGGAAAGTAGATTCTTATTTCCAAACTGCGGAAAATCAAGTGTGCATTCCTATAACTATTTTTAACTGAGGTCTGTGTATGGAACTTGGTACTTATTTAGATCTCACTTCTTTCATAGGCGAAGCATTCCAATATTATCGAACTTGGCAGCCTTTCACATTTATGTTTTGGGTGGGATTTATTTTATATCACTTCATCATTATTTTCATGTACTTCATCATTACAAAACAAGATTAGTTTTTATACAAAAACTACTTTCATGAAATAAAGAACTCCTTTACTCGAAGGTCCCAGTTGTCTTCCCATCTGGACTCCTGGAACTTGGCCAACTTGGTTCTCATCCGCTCAGCTATTTGGTTCTGTTCCTTATTATTGGGGTACCCCTCAAACCAGCCCACTATCTGCTTGCCTAATTCTTCGGAGGTCTTAAATGTATAACCATTTATGCCATTCTCTACTAGTTCTCCAAGGCTGTAACATTCAAAACACATAAGATAAAATTCTCCATATAGATAAATAAAAACTTACTCATCAAAGCTCAATCAAAATGAGACAATACTCTAATCCACAAAATTTGGTACATACCATTGGAAATCATAAGCACAAACAGGTAGACCAGCCCCAAACATATCCACAACTTTCATAGGTAAATCTAGTCCAGAAGAACTAGTATGCAGACACACTCCTAAGTCTGCACTAGCCACCATTGTTGGATAGTCACATGCTTCTAGCCAAGGGGTGATTACTTTCACATGTTGCCAATGCTTAGTAGTAATCAGATTTATGTAATGTTGTTTCATTGGGCCTTTTCCAGTAATCACACAGATCAGTTTTGGCAATCTTTTTGATACATGAAATGTTGATTCGTAAACTGAAAATATAAAGTATGGTTGGATTAGTTACGTGAGTTATTCAGTAGGTGCTTTATGCAGCTCTGTAATCTACCCATTAAAAAAAAGAACTTCATATGATTGTGTATGAAGAATTGGTGTTAGTGTTGATCATTCAAATGCTTAATAAATGCTGCACCTTGTAAAGCTTCCATAAGGATACCAAAGTCTTCATCAGGTGTCCAGCTAGTGCTGCTAAATAGGAGACCAGGTCTATCCACCCTGGCCTCCACCTGACCATCCATCACTTGGGTAAAAGCAGTCTTCGCTCTCTCAGACTGATGATTCAATTGTTCCCGCCCGGAGCACCCAAAATCAGGATACTGCTGACTAATCTTCAGAAACCAATCATGTTTTTCTTCTAGTGTTATAGGGTGGAAGATTTTTGGAGGCCGATCGTAGAGAACTTTTGCACTGAAATGCAGTATCAGAATAGTCAAAAAATGAGGTCTAAATTTAATCATTATTTTTTAAATTAGATTGGGATACATAGGACTTACACAATATTCCAGTTGATTAACAAGTCTGCCTTCATAGCATAAGTAACACACATATTGTGGTTTGAGGACTGGCCAAAAAACTTTTCAATATATTTGGAAAATTTCAACAGAAAATGTTGAGGTGGTAAACTGAGGGCCATTATTGAATATGCATAGTTGTGCCAGTCTATAATAAACTTAGTCCTTGTTATTAAACAGTATAGCCGACATACTGGAAGAGTAGGTATGGCAGGAGGATTCTGGCAGAGTACGTAATCGCAATTTCCAGTTATGAATAACGTTAGAAGCAAACTTATAGCCTGCCAAAAGGCTTTCAGTGCATACTGCAGCAACTTAGGACCTTTGTCGAAACCGAGGGGTTTTAACTTAGAAATTGTGATATTAGGGTTTTCCCTGATTTCTTGCAACGGGACACTGTCTAGATATCCAATAATGTTTACATTATGACCAATTTTAGCAAGAGATAGAGCATGATATTGCATACGTGGACTTCTTCCAATATCACCCAAAACTACGACTTTTACACACTTTCTACTTGTTTCTTCGGCCATGGTAAGTTCTTAAAATAAAAACTAAAACGTGTTTTCTTCTATTTATCACTATTTTTTAAACTTTTTTTCACGAAATTCACCGGTAATAAAAAATATCTTGGTGTTAGAGTTGCGTTTTATTTGGAGTCCCTACAATGTACAACATAGTATTGTACAGCATAATATTGGCCGTCAGAGGAATGTACGACGTGATGGAGCACGACATGGTGGATGGAATCACAACAATGTCGCCATTCATCACCCCGTACCGAAAGTGCACAGGGGTGGATTGCACGACATGATGGTTGGAGACATCACGTGTTGTGGTAGAATAGTGATGTGACTGGATCGATAATATTTTATGCATTTCTAACTTAATCGATATTGTTTTTATCTACACTAATATAATAAAGAGGAAAACTTTGTTTGTTTTTTTGTTTGTTTGTTTGTTTTTTGTATGTATGTAATCGATAAACTCCGAAACTACTGGACCGATTTCGAAAATTCTTTCACCATTAGAAAGCTACAACATTCCTGAGTAACATAGGCTACTTTTACCACGGAAAATTCCTCATTTCCACGGGAAAACGGTTGCAGCAGGAAAATCGGGAAATACAGCGGATATTACCCAAATAAGCCAAACCGCTTTACCGATCTTCGTAAAATTTGGCACTGATATTACTAGCATAGTAAAGATGGACATGGACTACTTTTTGTCAGCCCTCGAGGATCTGGAGTACGAGTACCTGATGAAGACCACCAGCATCCCATCTAAACTATAAAAGATACGGTCATGGCTTCATAGAAAAGTTGTTCACCATGACGGGCCGCTTCTGCTGGCACATGGTCATCGAGGATCTGAGTACCTGATGAAGACCACCAGCATCCCATCTAAACTATAAGAGATACGGCCATGGCTTCATAGAAAAGTTGTGCATCATGACGGGCCGCTTCTGCTGGCACATGGTCATCGAGGATCTGAGTGCATGATGAACATCACCAGCATCCCATCTAAACTATAAGAGATACGGTGATGGTTTTTAAAAGTTACTCAGCATGGCAGGCCGTTTCTGCTGCCACATGGTCATCGAGGATCTGAGTACCCGATGTAGACCACCAGCATCCCATATAAACTATAAGAGATACGATAATGGCTTCAAAGTAAGAGTTATTCAGCATGACGGGCCGCTTCTGCTGGTAAATGGTCACGAGAGTCTGGAGTACCTGATGTAGACCACCAGCATCCCATATAAACTATAAGAGATACGGTAAAAGCCTCAAAGTAAAAGTTATTCAGCATGACGGGCCACTTCTGCTGGCACATGGTCACGAGGGTCTAGAGTACCTGATGTAGATCACCAGCATCCCATATAAACAATAAGAGATACGGTAATGGCTTCAAAGTAAAAGTTATTCAGCATGACGGGCCACTTCTGCTGGCACATGGTCACGAGGGTCTAGAGTACCTGATGTAGATCACCAGCATCCCATATAAACAATAAGAGATACGGTAATGGCTTCAAAGTAAAGTTATTCAGCATGACGGGCCGCTTCTGCTGGTAAATGGTCACGAGAGTCTGGAGTACCTGATGTAGACCACCAGCATCCCATATAAACTATAAGAGATACGGTAATGGCTTCAAAGTAAAAGTTATTCAGCATGACGGGCTGCTGGATCGGAGTAATGGACTTTTTACTAAGGGCAAAGATCCAATTTCAACGGAAAACAGGAAAGTAGCAGCGGTGAAACGCTGGGCGGGCTATATTTAATATATTCTTTAGTAAGCTTGGTCGCTCACTTCGTTCGCTCCAGGGGTCACTGTTCTAACCTAACCTAACCTACTGTGTCGGATTTGTGTTAAGTATGTTTCCCCCCTCCGTGGGTTGCCTTGCATGTCATGTTCCAATAATAAATCGATAACTCGATCAAAGTCAACACTATCACATCACTACATCCGCTGTGACGTCATTTGTTTTGATTCCATTTCCACCCCTGTACATTATTGGTCCGGGCCCGTATTTCAAGACCATCCATCCATCACGTTGTACAATGATCTGCTGTACAATACGCTGCCGTGCCTTAACCTGCTGTACATTGAGTATGTCGTGCATTGTGGTTCCCCTTTATTTGTTCATTTATTGCAAGCGGTGGTGTGAGCAGAGAGTATGAGAGATAGCGCTATTCGATTTATCTTTTTCTATTCTGTTGATTGAGCCTACAATCACGGAAAAAAATATGTCGATGAAACGAACATGCCCTATTTTGACAGAACTAGTGTTGCTCCATGCGGTGCTTTGAATCGATTCGTGTGAATCGATATTTTTTGACACAAAACAGCTGATGACTGACAAGGACAAGGACAGGTGAGATTTTCCGTGCGTGCGCTCTGTCCGTGCGGTAAAACTTCGGGCCGGAACGGGACGGAAGATCGAGTTGCTCGAAGGGTAAAACATACTCTGCCTGAGTTTTGTGTTTTCTTTCTGAAAATAGCAAGGAAAATAGTGAGTGGATTTTAGTTTTTGTAAATTCAATAATGTCCAAAGTGTTGATGATACGTCACCTACCTGTGGCACTTTCATTTCAAGAAAAGGAGCAATTACTCAAGCATTTCGGTGCCGAAAGAGTATGGGAATGTTCTAAGAAACGTAACTATGTTTTTGCTTCATTTTCCGATGTAAACAAAGCTAAGACGTCTCTCTTTCGCCTTCATCAACTTGAAATAGCTCAGAGAAGGTTAGTTGTAGAATATTCTCAAGAAAAAGAACCAGAAAGTGATAAACATGATGCTCAGCAAAGTTCAGCCATCACAAAGCATATACAAGAGTTTCTCAAATCCCTGAACGCTTGGAATCCTTCCGTGGACTTCTATCAGCCGCCTCCAGTTCACATCAAATATAAATATCCAGATATCTCACCAAATATTGTAATCAATATAATACATGCTCTGTTCAAACACAAACCACTCTACATTCAGACTTTGCATTTGATGAATAAGATGTCTTATGAAACACCTTTCAATGAAAATGAGGTAGCATTGAAATTCTTCAAAGAGAATTTCAGCCAGTATTTCTTAGATCAAGTTCCTGTACCACCACCTCCACCAGAAAGTGAAGAATCTGAAATATCTAGTGATGAAACAGAACAGAAAACAAAGGTTGCACCAACATTTAAAAGAAAAAGGAAACTAGCAGTTCCTGTGAAAAGGCCAGCAACTGTGTTATCAACAGCTACATTACCCAAAGTAAAGAAAGTTGCAATAAACCAGGAAGAAGTATTTGACACTGTCACACCTATACAAGAGAAAAAGATTTCTGTAGTTGTTCATCAGGATGCTTTGCAACAGAAGCCATCAGAAGAACCAGAAATAGTTGGAGAACTTGGCAAGTTTGAAAAAGAGGTACAACCCGAAGAAATAGTGGAAACTCCTGAACCAGAACAACCCACTATCACCAAGAAAGAGCTATTACGTAACAGAATATCCTATAGTGATATGAAAGTACTGCCAGTTTTCAAAAACTATCATCCAGGGCAACCCTCAATGAGACTGTACATCAAAAATCTAAACAAAACAGTCACAGAACAGGACTTGAAAAGAATTTACAGAAGGTACATTGAGAAACTTTCAGAAGAGGAACAGAACGGGTTTGATGTGAGGGTGATGCAGGAAGGTAGAATGAAAGGACAGGCTTTTGTTACATTCCCTTCTGTAAGCTTAGCTGAAAATGCTTTGAATGAAACAAATGGATATTTGTTAAAAGAAAAACCTATGGTTGTTCAATTTGCCAGAGCTGCTATTAAAAAGACTATTGACTGATTAATTTCCTAGTTTCATTTATTTCTCAAATTGGTCTGAATTGCAAATAAAAGGCAAGATATTTATTTCATAAAAACTTATATTAGCATCATTTCAATAGTATAATCAGAAGTATCCTTGCTAGAAGTTATATCTCCATTCATGAATTTGTTCAGTTTCAACATGGTGGCATCAATCTTACTCATCTGTTTTATAAGATTTACAACAACATTCAATGTGTTCTGCAAAGCATAAGTAACCTTTACATCTTTAGTCATTATGTACTGTTGGTAAAAGGAATCCATGAGCAATATACACCAGTCTAACAACTTGCTTTCATAATCTCCATCAATTGGCACTTCAGAATCTGTTAGCAGATATGAAATATATGTCATCAAAAACAGAGTATCATCCAGATGCAAGCTATTTCTCAAGTATGGTATCAACAGAGCATCACTGAAAGTAATTTCGAAAATGTAATTCAGCAGTTTCAGACTGTTATTTTGATCTTTTTCCTTTTCTGAACAAAACTGTACAAACTCTTCATGGTTTGTAATATCCACAGTAGTTCTATTGATCAACTTGATGGCATAGTTCAGCAGTTGAACTAAAATAGATTCAGGGACATCTCTGAATTCTCTGAGGACAGTCAAAACTTTTCTGGCATCATTTCTTTCTAGCAATGGAGAAATAACTTGAGAACAAATAGTTCTTTCTGTAACTCCACTTTTCATGAGTTTTTCAATTTCTTTTGATACATTTAATTGAGGTTTTATTGCATCATCCCAATTCGCTACTTCAGCACCTTCTTCTGGAATAATGTCGTGGGATCCTAGTACGGTGGACAGATTTCTTTTGGTTTCTAATACATATGGCAGCATTCCGATGTGATTAGGAGCTTCGATAATAATTCTGTTGTTGAAGCAGTACAGTTTAGCTCCTTCAGCATATATTTTCATTGGATACTTGCAAGAGCCGACGCCAATACTTACATTGTAAGCCACCATGACTGCACCATCTTGTTCCGTGTTGCTTCCTATCAAGACTATATGCTGCTTTCCCATCCAAGCCATGGACACATGTGAAAATGTAGATATCCAAGGCACAGTTGCTATTGTCCTCCACGTTTTCTTCAACAAATCATATGCTGTCATTTTCGAGTCACTCCCTGTAAGAATAGAGAAATACTTAATTGTTGTAACTTTCATACATAATAAAAAACAGATGTAATAAAGGACTGTTATTATTATACTTACAAAGAATATATACAATAGGTATCTTGTCTTCATTGCAAATCAGTTCCCCAACAACATAAACATCTTCTGGTCTTGAAACTTTGTTTCGGTTTAACTTTGATCGCTCCAGATCCCCAAGCTCTTCCCTGATTGGGCAATTCACAATCTCATAATAATCTTTGCTGTTTTTAATAACATAGCAAATGCTGTCAGTTCCATTGTCGGTGTAGCAAGCTATGCTGATGATCGTATCAGAATCTTTAATGAAAGATTTGCTTTCGTAAGTTTTTCTGTTGTCAATGGCATAAGGCAATGCTGCGCAGTTACCATTTGCAAATATCACCAGAGCCGGTTTGTTCTTTCTGGGTATAAGTTTTAGAATGTTGATTGGGAACTGTAAAATAAAAGTGCCAATTTAATGATACTTTCAGTAAGTAGGTACAACAATGAAAATAAGACACAATGTCTGTAAGTTTAAAGCAGAAATAGTAAAAGATCAACAGCCTCACCACAAATTATTAAATCTGAGTCTAGCAATCTTTTTAAAGTTTTTCTTACAGTTAGGCAGGCACCAATTAAGATGAATACAGAATCGTTTATTTATTGGAAATAAGTTGGCTATAAAGGTCTTAAATAATAAATATTAGATGCATACACTTACCTTGAACTTCTTGACTTTATCAAGATTTTCAGCTTCTTCTTTCCATATTTTGATGGTGTTATTATTGAATATGCCCACGTAGCTGTCCTGATCTTCGTCATACACAACTGTTGAAGTTATGTGGTCCCTTGAAGTCC
Source organism: Phthorimaea operculella (assembly GCA_024500475.1). Lineage (NCBI taxonomy): Eukaryota > Metazoa > Arthropoda > Insecta > Lepidoptera > Gelechiidae > Phthorimaea > Phthorimaea operculella. The sequence goes on along the minus strand of JANFCV010000193.1, from coordinate 51,714 downwards.
ATCCACCGATTTGTTTTTGATCTGAAAGCTAAAAGACGAGAGTTCATGTTTATTGATAAACATAACCTCAAAAACAAATTTTTGTCTAACATTTTTCACTCTTTAATATTAGCTATACTGGGTGTTACAAAACAACCAATAAAGCTGAAAGGAGGTCAAGGTACTCGTTAAACGGAACAACTTTCCCCATGGAACATAGGCTGAAATATGAAAAAAAAATTTGGACATCCCATACAAAATGTACTCAATTTGTATGGGAGTTTTTATGGGTTGTTTTGTAACACGTTGTATAACGAATATTAAGACTAGTTTCATCTTAAATTGGCGAATACAATGAAGAAAAAGGGACTTACTCTGTATTTATTCACTACGTTTCGCCCCAAAGTTACGATCACGTCTTCTTCTTTCTTATCTCGTGAAACGCCAAGAAAACTCTTTTGGTCGATTAATGGACACAATACGTGATAGTTGTGCAGTTTAGCCATTATCTGATCGGCCTTAAACTTACTTTTAATTTAATTTATTTCTTAAAACGTGAAATCATAACCTCTACACAAAATACGGGAAATGATGTTGTGCTTTATTTGAATAAAACAAGCCCTTGAACCTAACAAAGAAGATTTTTTTTTTTTTGTTTGTCCTATCTGGACAGGCGAAGGTCTTCAGACCATACTGCCTCGTCTTAAGTTAGTACTTTTCCGGTTTTTTTTATAATATACGTCTTCAGTGTTTGTCCATTCAGTGTGTTTTATAAAAATAAACGTCTTCAGTATTTTGTCCAATCATAATGTTTTATATGTTAAATGTCTTCAGTATTTTGTCCATTTCGTGAGTTTTATAAATTGTACGTCTTCAGTATAATGTCCATTCCGTGTATTTTATAAGTTTTACTTCTTCAGTTTCAGTAGGTATTGTCAAGTATATTGTCCATTCCGTGTTTTTTTATTTTTTTTTAAACTTCGTATTTCGTTCAAGTTTCCATTGTTTTTGTTAGAATCATTTTTTTGTTTTCTTTTTTACCTTTTTTATATATTTTTGATAATATAATATATTTACACAATAATTTACATTTCATATAGGTACAACTACTAAAACTAAATGTCCTTAACAGTAGATATTACAAATTTATACAATGGTACGTATGTAGAATTATTTTGGAGTAATGTTTGTACAGAGTGCGGGACCAGATGTGGTTCTCCGTAAATACAGATTAACTCGTCCATCAGCAAAAGGCGCTGTATACCGAAAGACGAGCACGAAAAGAACAAATGATCAATGGTTTGATCCTCTTGTGACTGACAGCGATCGCACTGCGGATTATTTACAATTTTCATACGAAACAGATGATAATTAAGACGACAATGTCCTAGCCTCAAACGGCATATAGTGGAGTAAAACTTCTTACACCGGTATGTATTCCCCGTACGGAACCAAGAAACGGATTTCAAATTAATATTTACAGCAGCATACCAAGATCCTTTGTTTTCCACTTGTACTATATGATCCCAATGCTCTTTCCACTTATCATACATTCTTTGTTTGAGTACAGCAAAACATCAGTATATGGCAATAGTAAGTTCAAATTATTGCCATCAGTTTCCGAATTTGAAATTGAACGAGCCAAATAATCGGCTTTTTCATTACCAGATACACCTATATGAGATGGAGTCCACATGAAGTCAACTACTATTTGATGATTGTTGTGAAGATCAAACCAAAGATTTTTTATATAATGTACAAGGTAATTTGTGTTTGCGTTTAATTTATTATTTTGTAGGGCCTTTAAAACACTCATGCTATCACTGACGATTACCCACCTATGAAAACCACAATTGCGACTCTGTATGTGCTGCAGTGCACCCAATATAGCAGCTGCTTCTGCGGTAAATATACTGGATAGTTTATTTATTTTATATCCCATACCTATTTTACTAGTAGGGTCACATTGCAAAAGACACATTTGATTCATTCTTTGCACCATCGGTGTATAAAAATCTGTAACCATGCCAAAGTGATAATCTTTCATAAACTTCTTCCTTACTAGAAAGATTATTCTCAATGACTACGCTCATTGGACTGAATTTACTTTTAAAAGGCCCATCGTAACATGGTAAATAATTATGGTTTTGAAAGATAGGAATGTTTCTCAAACATGCCATAAAATCAGAAAAGCCCTGCAAAATATAGCATGGTTTTCGAACAGAAGAAATACTTGGATGAGTAAGCTCAGCTATAAGATGGTTATTTTTTTCAGAGTAGAGTTTTAAAATAAATCTTTCTTTCAGATATGCGAGACGGATAGCCAGGGGAGGCAGGTTACACTCCACTTGCAAAGAAACAATTGGAGTGGTCCTGAAAGCTCCAGTGATTATCCGCATGCATTTATTTTGTATTTTATCAAAGTTATCAATGAGTTTGGAATAACCTGCATAACACAAGAATCCATATTCAAAATGCGATCTTACTATTGATTTGTATAACATGAGTAGAACTTTTGGGTCTGCTCCCAACTAGTACCACAAAGTGATTTTAATATATTGCAAGCCTTGTTAGCTTTAATTACCAAGTTATCTGTATACTTTTTCCAAGACAAGTTACGACAAAATACAACACCCAAGAACTTTATATCGAAAGAAACTGGCAAAGCAATACTATTGTAAACAACCGAGATCAAATTAACGTGGTTATTTTTACCAAAAACAACCACCTTAGACTTTTGGGGATTAACTTCAAGATTTAAATATGACAGATATTTATGGAGATTAATTAAAGCCAGATTTACGTTATTTATAATATGGTTATAATTATTACCCGACATATAGACTACAAGGTCATCAGCAAACTGTAAATTTTAATGCTGGGTCCCAACATTAAATTTAACCGACGGATATACAATACAAATAACAATGGAGACAAGATTCCACCCTGACACACTCCGACAGAAGACAAACGGGGACCAAATAACCCACCGTTATGTTTAACATAAACTTTCCTATTAATCAAAAAGACACGGATCCACTGAATAAGTTTAAGTGGAATACAAATATTCAATAATTCTGTACACAAAATATCTATATTTACATTATTAAAAGCACCGGCAATATCAAAAAACACACTAACGAGCTTGTTGTTACCGCCAATGCTTTTCAAAATATCTAAATGTAATAAGCAAATACTTTCACGGGCTGAACGGCCTCTACGAAAACCAAATTGATTTGTCGGCAACAATCTATTGTGCTCTATGAAATATTCAAGACGTTGCTTTAAAAGCTGCTCAAATATTTTTCCTACACAAGAAGTCAACGTTATAGGACGATAAGAGTCAGGATCAAATTTAGGTTTATCAGGTTTTTGAATAGGTATTATACAATCAATTTTCCATTCATGAGGAATGTCATTATTAGACCATAATGCGTTAAAATGTCTAACAACACCAACAAACTACTTTTTGATAATTTTTTCAACATCAGATATGGAATACAATCCAGCCCACATGAAGTATCTCTACGTGAAAAGACAGCAGCTCTTAGTTCCTGAATGGTGAAGGGGTCAATAATAAAGCTATTTCGAGAATGGTTGTTTAAATTGGTGGTACTAAAAGATACAGGTTTATTTTCCACAAAATCTGGAGTGTATTTCTGGAGAAAACTAAAAATCCAATCGTTGTTGTCATCCGTACTTTGGGAACATACGTTTTATTATATTTACGCATGAAGCGCCAAATTACTGATAAGGGGTACAGCGATTAAAAGAAGAACACAACGTAACCCACGAGTTTTCTCTCTAACTTAAGAGTAAGTTTTTCAAAGCTTGTAACCTTTTAAATTCTAGATAGTTTTCCAAAGTTGGGTTGTATTTAAAACGTATGTATGCTTCTTTAGAATTACGGACGGCAATAGTGCACTTACTATTCCACCAGGGGAGAGTAGACCTGCGTGAACGTCCACCCACTCCCGATCTTGTAAGATCGGGATTGCGAGAACTGTTATCAGCATGTCCACTAGAATTGGGAGTTGATTGAGATACAGCACAAAACAATATTTTGATAAACAAACTGTAAGCCTCTATAGGTGAAAACGAATCCAACTGAAAATCAGACAACAAATGCTCAACTTTTTCAGCATACATTTGCCAATCCACATTCCTAAAATTGGGTTGATGGGCATACGTACACCACTATTAATATTATTATTGTTAGGAATACTACTAAAAACGATTCTAGTTATTACAGGAAGATGATAACTTCAAGAGGATCATCGTGAACAGACCAACTGGAACAGAGAGCCAAAGAAGGAGAAACAATTGTTAAATCTAGTGCATTCGGACGCCAAGTTAGAGTACCTGTTGTAGTGGGCTGACCATCATTCAAAATGACTAGGTTATTATCATCAACAACTTCAAGACAGCTCTACCTCATGGGGAGACGTAACCACAGCCCCATTCAGTATGATGCGCGTTAAAATCTCCAGCAAGAACAAATGGACCAGGAATAGATTTAACTAAATTATCAAACTTCGCTTTATCAAATGCAGGATTGCAGTTAGTAGGACTGTAGAAACTAACAAAACTAATTTTTACCGTTTATTGTTATCTGTGCGCAAATAGTCTGTAGAGAGTCATCAAAGTAAATATTGATTTTATTGTAATTTATGCTATTATGTATAAAAATACATACACTGTTATGAGTGTTACCGCAATCATTGCGCTCTATACTGTAGCCCCGAATATTCATTCTTTGATGAGGCTTCAACCAGGTTTCGCATATGATTGCGATATGTATGCTATTGTCATATAAGAACTTTGAAAATTGATGCTTGTTATGTAATAAACTTTGTGCATTCCATTGTACGACATTGAGAGAATCCATTACTTAATTGTATGGGCTCCTCACTGATCGTATTCTGAAACGCCGCACGAATGGTTTCAGTGTTAATTGGGGTTTCCTTGCTTTTGTTTGCAATCAATTTCACAATAACTTGTGTTACCATATTTATAAATGATTGGCTTTTGATCATATTTTGTAAGTATTGATTTGAATTTCTTGACGCCAAATGCGGAAATGATTTTTCATCAAAGAGTGGAATACTATACTGAGTGGGACTTAATTTTATTTTCTTCAATTTTAGCCTTTTTGATGGGACACACTGCTGAAATTGCCACGTGGTCGCCCTTACAATTAGCACATATTGGTTTGGTTTTGTCAGACATACAGATTTTAAAACTGTGGGGTCCTGAGCAGATCGAACAAGTATCATTATTTTTGCAATAACTTGCGATATGACCAAACTTTAAGCATTTCAGACATTGTTTAACGGGAGGAACATATAGACTGACCTCGTGTCTCCAATAGTGCAGGTAGACGAATTCAGGAAGTTGCGTCGAGGAGAATGTTACAGCAACCGTTTGTGTTGGTTGAAAAGAAACTTCCCCACCATCACCTCGCACCCGCCGCATAAAGCGTCGAACCTGTACAACATTCTTTGAACTGCCACCCAAGTTGACAAAGATTTCTTTGTTGCTCATTTCAGCAGGTACCGATCTTATCACACCGGTTACTTCCGTGTCTGCTGCTGGAATCGAAGCTGAAACTGAGAGTTCATTAAGTATCTTTTTATTCTGTATAAATGCATTTGCATTCTTTGCCGAATCAAACATAATGCTGATTTTGAACCTATTGACCGATCTAAAATGCAATACCCCACTGATGCCGTTACTGTATATTTTTTCCGAAAGCAACATACGCTCCCTGTCGGAAAATGGCTTATCTTTTTCATTGTGTGTAACAAACACAATGTATTCAGTCTTGTTACAATCCTCTGGGTATTTCCTGTCATAGTTGTCCACTTTGAACACTTTGTATTGGTCCTGGTTAACATTTCGCTCCGATTTCATATCCTCAAAAGTCCTCTTTTTATTGGTATCCACAACCATGTCTTCAGAGCTAGAATCATCTGACGACGATGTTGGCAATTCTTTGGCCACGGGAGACCTAGATCTCGACCGAGTTTGTGGCTCGTCGTCTTTTTTCTTTTTTGGTCTTCTCCCCATTTCGGGGAAGAAAAACTATTGCAAACTATTTACAAGAACTTAATATACACTATTTACAATTATTACGTTTTATACTCGTTCTGCAGAGTAACAGTGGAATGATATTCGGGTTCAAAGAGCACTAACAAATTTTATTTTCGATTTAGATAATTTTACAATGTTTACACCTAGACACTTTCAATGACAGTATTTTTTCACATCACTGTGACACGACAACACTTGACACAGTCAAAGTCATACACAGATGAGCTCTATGCACAGGCCACTATTTTGTCCAAAAAGGTCTGCGCCTAACACTTTCCCTTGCACTTTAGGTATTTCTACTGCAAACACCTAATAGGGCACACGTTCTGGCTTGCTTCGGCTTCGAACAGCCTTGGTCAAGAAGTCAGCCAGTTGCTCATCTGAGCTCACTTTCTTCACTACCAGACAGCCTTCTTCACAACTCTCTGACGAAGAAGTGTCTTATTCTGATGTGTTTGGTTCTCTTATGGAACTCAGGGTTGTGCGCCAGCCGTATAGCAGCCTCATTGTCTACATGCAGTACTGGAACTTCTTTCAGTTTAGTAAGATCTTTGTAGATCCTTGAGAGCCATACTGTTTCTCTGGCTCCTTCACTAGCAGCGACGATTTCTGCTTCTGTTGTAGAAATGGCGACTGACGCTTGTCTTTGGCTTAGCCATGATACAATGCCTCCTGCGTAACGGCATATCAGCCCTGTGGTTGATCTTCCACTTAATTGACACCTCCATGGTCAGCGTCACTAAAGCATTCAAGTAGGGGTTCTTTGGTGAGCCTTGTACTTGATTCCATAGGAGCTGGTGCCCTTGATATAGCGCATGATACGCTTTACTAAAAGCCAATCTTTTTAGTTGGAGACTCTAGCTTACGAGATGCAACCCGACGGCATAAGCGATGTCTGGGCGCGTTCCCGTCATTAAGTAAGCGAGTGACCCAACGGCTTCGCGGTAGGGAAGTGTGCTTCTGTAGCATCCACTTTCCTGATTGAGTACTCTCAATTGGTGTCCTGATTGGGTTGCAGTTGGCCATCCCAAATCGTTCTAGTACCTTCTTGGCATAAGCTTCTTGCTTGATAAAGATAGAACCGTCCGCTTCTCTGTTAATTTCCAGACCTAGATAGTACGACGCTGGCTTCGTCGTAATCTTTAACACTGTCCTTAAATCAGCCAGGAAGCTGTTCGCAAGCTCTTCATCAGTGGCAGCTACTAACCCGTCATCAACATAGAGGGTGATGAGTATCTTTTTATCGTTGATCCGCTTGGTGTATAGACAACAGTCAGCTTCACTCTGTTTGAAGTCCATGTCCAGCAGTATTTGCTCGAAGCAAGAGTTCCAACAACGTGGTGCTTGCTTTAACCCATATAAGCTTCTGTTCAGCCTGAGAACATTCTGCGAGCCGTCTGCATAACCTTCTGGTTGTTGTACGTAGATCTCTTCTTGAAGTTTCCCATTCAAGAACGCAGTACAGACATCGAATTGTACAAGGTGCAGATTCTCTTGGCGCTGACACTCAATAAAGCTCTTATCGTAGCCATTCTGGCGACAGGGCTAAAGGTTTGATCAAAATCAATACCTTTCCTTTGTCTAAAGCCTTTTACAACAAGTCGGGCTTTATACTTGTCTATGGACCCATCCGGATTTTTCTTGATGCGCAGGACCCACTTGCAGGGCAACGCCTTCCTGCCTTTGGTAAGGAGCAGGAGTCCAGACATTTAAATCCCAAGCGAATTTATTTCACTGTCCATTGCCTACGCCATTCTTCGCCATCTTGTCGCGCAATGGCATTTTCGTAAGATTCCGGAAAACTGTCATCGACCACAGAACACACTCCACAAACATAGTCCTCGAGTTTTCGTGGTCTCGCAATTTGTGATCTGTCTCTCAGATTATAGCGAGGTTCCTGCTCGACAGGTTCAGCTATCTCTAGCTCTTCCTCATTTGATTCTAAGATCACGTCGTTTGCATCTTCGGGATCTTCAATGCTCTGTTCTTCTTCATGAACTTGATCTTGATCTACCACTCTATCTCCCTCTCACATCACTGTGACACGACAACACTTGACACAGTCAAAGTCATACACAGATGAGCTCTATGCACAGGCCACTATTTTGTCCAAAAAGGTCTGCGCCTAACAACAATAACTATTTACACAACAACACTTAAAATCTATCGTATTTATATTTTACAAAATATTTTTGCTGAAAATCACGTCTGCACTTTTCAGTATTTTCCCGCCGAAAAAACTCCTCAACCAAAAGAAGAGCTATATGATAAAGCTTTCTGTTTCGCTTTTTTTTATAAATGACTCCCATCTCGTTGCGTAATAAGCGCAAGAGCTCGATATGTTTGCTGATATCGATTTCAAAGTCGATCGATGAACAATGATTTTTGGCATCCCTAGATCTGTCAACGACCAGATGTTTTGTCACGCCGCGTGTCGCCATTTTATGCTTTTGTTTACAAATACATTGCCGGTTTCCTGTTGATTTTTTGTCAGTCGAATTTTGTACAATAATCGATGGATACGCAGATGTAATTTTTGGGAATGTAATCAGTAATTTATTATAGGAATCTCAAGGTTATTTTGCTTCTATTCTTTCCATTACAAATATTACATCACAACCGGTCTGTTGTCGTCCACGCCGAATTTCGTCAGAGGTTTCAGTTTCAGTGTCAAGGTTTTTTTGCATTTACGGTAGACATGTCTACTGCCGGTCAAGTGATCAAGTGTCTGGCGGCGGTGGCGTGGGAGGCCGGCAAGCCGCTCACCATCGAGGAGATCGAGGTGGACCCGCCCAAAGCGGGCGAAGTCCGCATCAAAGTGGAGGCGACCGGTGTTTGCCACACGGACGCCTACACGCTCTCTGGAAAGGACCCTGAGGGCGTTTTCCCCGTGATCCTCGGGCACGAAGGCGGCGGCATCGTCGAGAGCGTCGGCGAAGGCGTCACCACCGTGAAACCCGGCGACCATGTCATCCCGTTGTACGTGCCGCAGTGCAAAACATGCAAGTTCTGCCTCAACCCCAAAACTAACCTATGCCAGAAGGTGCGTATGACGCAGGGGCAAGGCGTGATGCCCGACGGCACGAAACGCTTCCGCTGCAAAGGGCAAGAATTATTCCACTTCATGGGCTGCTCTACGTTTAGTGAATACACGGTTGTTCTTGAAATTTCTCTGTGTAAAGTCGCGGATGCGGCGCCGCTAGACAAAGTGTGCCTGCTCGGGTGCGGCGTGCCCACCGGCTACGGCGCCGCTCTCAACACAGCCAAAGTAGAAAAGGACTCCAACTGCGCCATCTTCGGTCTCGGTGCCGTTGGTCTCGCAGTAGCCCTCGGTTGCCGCGCAGCCGGCGCCAAGCGCATCATCGGAGTAGACATCAACCCTGACAAATTTGAAGTAGCCAAGAAATTCGGAGTCACCGAGTTTGTCAACCCTAAGGACCATGAGAAACCAATCCAACAAGTTCTGGTTGACTTGACTGATGGAGGTTTAGATTATACTTTCGAGTGCATTGGTAATGTCAACACGATGAGGGCTGCCTTGGAAGCCTGCCACAAAGGCTGGGGGGTATCCGTGATCATTGGTGTAGCGGCAGCTGGTGAAGAAATCAGCACTCGACCATTCCAACTCGTCACTGGTAGAACTTGGAAAGGAACGGCTTTTGGAGGCTACAAGAGCCGTGAAAGTGTGCCAAAGCTGGTCGATGAATACTTGAACAAGAAGCTGATGTTGGATGAGTTTGTTACGCATGATGTCCAGTTGCACGAGATCAATGAGGCATTCCATCTTATGCATGCTGGCAAATCTATCCGTGCTGTAGTGCACTTGTAATCATGTCATATTAACTAGGGGTGTAGCTTCTGCCATACCTATTATATAGATTATAGGGGGCCGGTACGGAACAAAAGTTAAGGCGATAATGGCCGGCGGAGGCAAATGGCGCTTGGTCGCCGGCGAACATTCTCGTCCTTACTTCGGTTGCGTCTGGTTCATTTTCCGATTTTTTTGTTCAAGTCGTGCGACGGCGCGCGGAAATACGGCCATCTGGTGCTCTATTTTAGAAATCAAGTCATTTTTGTGTTGACCCTTCATAGGGCCCCCAAAACCAGCTTTTATACAGGACCTTGATAAGGCATGCTATGCTACTATGTTTAATAATAATTGTAAGGGAAAAGTGTAATTTGTAAGCATTTATAAACACTTAACACATTATTCATTGTAAGTTTATTATGTGATTATTTTTGTAAATGCTAATAAACTTATGATAAGATTCATGTTTTTCTTTTTGAGAATTGAGATGTCTTGAATTAAAAAATCCTAATATAATAAGTAGTAGTAGTAACAAAAGTACAAATAATTTGGATACCCTTTGTACTAGCACTAGCACTTTAAAATGAGGAGTGAGTAAATAAAAAGAAACTTGCTTTTAACATCCATACTAATATTATAAATTCGAAAGTAACTTTGTCTGTCTGTCTGTCTGTCTGTCTGCTACGCTTTCACGCCTAAACCACTGAACAGATGTTGATGAAAATTGGCATGAACATTGATAATAACCTGAGAAAGGACATAGGCTACTTTTTTCCGCGGAAAAATTCCGTTGGAAAATTGAAAATCCAAAAAACTATTTATTCAGGCGCCCAAAACTACCTACAGAAAGAAAACACACAAGTATCCGTGGTTGATATTGCTCTGCAGGTTTTGTCAGGCGCTCAAAAAAGATAGTAATATACTTAGGTATCATCAAGATCTTGCTACCAAAAAACTTTTCATGTTAATTTGTCCGAATGCATAGTTCATGAAAATGGATGATGAATGCCTACGTAGGTATCAGAATGGCCATCGCGCCATATGAAACACACTAAACGCATCAAAAGGAGTTACATAGGACGCCAGTGTCACGAGCAATGCATATCCATACTTCCATACTATACTTATACAATTATACAGGGTGTTAGTGACGGTGTACCGAAAACGCTTTCACGCCTTAACCACTAAATCGATTTTGATAAAATTTGGCACAGAGATTACTCATACACCGAGAACGGACATAGGCTACTTTTGCTTCTACTTGAGGGTCTGGAACACCTGATGTAGACTATCAGACGCACCACCAGGAGCCCAGCTTAACTATTAGGATACACATATAACTCCAAATCAAAAGTTGTTCAGGTTGATGGGACGCTTCTGCTGGCGAATAGACAACGAAGGTTTGCAGTACCTGATGTAGACTATCAAGTGCACTAACTGGAGCCCAGCTAAACTATAGGAAATACAGATGTAACTCCAAAACCAAAGTTGTTCAGGTTGATGGACGCTTCTGGTAGCGAATAGACAACGAAGGTTTGGAGTACCTGATGTAGACCACCATCAGGTACTCCACCATCCGTGTTCAGGTTGATGGGACGCTTCTGCTGGCGAATAGACAACGAAGGTTTGCAGTACCTGATGTAGACCATCAGGTGCACCTTAAGGAGCCCAGATGAACTATATGAGATACAGATATGACTCCAGAGCAAAAGTTGTTTAGCTTGATAGGACGCTTCTGCTGGTGAAAAGATATCGAAGGTTTGGAGTACCTCATGTAGACCATCAAGTGTACCAACAGGAGCCCAGCTAAACTATAGGAAATACAGATGTAACTCCAAAGCCAAAGTTGTTCAGGTTGATGGGACGCTTCTGCTAGCGAATAGACAACGAAGGTTTGCAGTACCTGATGTAGACTATCAAGTGCACCAACTGGAGCCCAGCTAAACTATAGGAAATACATATGTAACTCCAAAGCCAAAGTTGTTCAGGTTGATGGGACGCTTCTGCTAGCGAATAGACAACGAAAGTTTGCAGTACCTGATGTAGACCATCAGGTGCACCATAAGGTGCCCAGATGAACTATAGGAAATACAGATATGACTCTAGAGCAAAAGTTGTTCAGCTTGATAGGACGCTTCTGCTGGTGAAAAGATATCGAAGGTTTGGAGTACCTGATGTAAACCATCAAGTGCACCAACAGGAGCCCAGCTATACTATAAGAGATACAGATATAACTCCAAAACAAAAGTTGTTCAGGTTGATGGGACGCTTCTTTTGGCAAATAGACAACGAAGGTTTATAGAGTACCTGATGTAGACCACCAGGTGCACCACCAGGAGCCCAGCTGAAATATAGGAGATACAGATATGAACCAGCAAAAGTTGTTCAGCAAGATGGAACGCTTTGCTGGCATCTGTTGGCAATGCAACTATGGTTTGAAAATTGTATTTCCAACAATATTTGCGTGATGATTATCTAGAACGTGAGGATTTTTAGGATGCTGGTAAGGAAATCAGAAATTTGAACAGGTTTAAGGAATGAAACGATACGAAGTTCGCGGGTACCAGCTAGTTCAATATAATTATTTATCAATATAAAAACTGCTGATTAATATACATTTGGAAATTCAATGTAATCAAATAACATCTTTAAATTATTATAAAATAATTAATACCCTGTACAATGGGGAGTAAGGGGAGAACGGATTTAAAAGAACATCTCATCCGACCTAATAGTCAACCTCACCTGCTCGCGCCGGATGCTGCCGTGGTGCTCCCTGCTAGACAACTGACGAGGCTCTGGCGACCGAGCAGTGGCGGTATAACCACACACCTGGCTGAGGCTGGAAGAGGTTATCGTAAACCTTGGGAGTATAAATGCTTCCTAAAAGAATGATAGGAGAAGGCACTCTGAGAGCAAACCGAGTGTGACGGCACGCTTTGAAGTAGCAGCCCTGCTAGCCGCCTAGGGTACTATGGGCTAATAACCTGTATACCCGAAATCTAACTATTACAGAAACTCAAAGAANAAAAACCGGATCGATACTTCTCCTCAATTGGAAGCCCGTGTCAGGCAGAATAATAACTGCACGTTTTAAATCTCGAGTGAGATCTATTACCATAGTGCAATGCTATGCACCAACCAATTCAGCGGATCCTGACAAAAAGGAAGCATTTTATGACCAGCTTAATGCAACAATGCAGACCATAGCAAAAGGCGATATAATTATCTGTATGGGGGACTTTAATGCTCAGATCGGAAACAGCAACCAAGGCATAGAACAATGGGTAGGCAGACATGCGCTAGGAAACCGAACTGATAATGGCAATATGTTGGTGGATTACTGTTGTCAATACGATATGGTGATAGGAGGCTCTATCTTTCCACACAAGGATTGTCACAAAGTATCGTGGGTGTCCCCTGACAGAAAAACAGAAAATCAGATAGACCATGTTATGATCAGTAGAAAGTGGAGACATTCCCTGCTGGATGTACGAAATCGAAGAGGGGCTGACGTGAACAGCGACCATCACCTTATAGTGGCTAAAATATGTTTAAAAATAGCAAAGACACAGAGAAAATCAACCAAAACATCAAGACGGTTTGATACTTCTAAGCTACAAAATGAAGACACAAAACATAAGCTTAGCGCTAGTCTTCATAACATGTACCACTCGCAAAGGACTGAAGATGGTTCGGTGGAAGAACAATGGGGTCATGTCAAAACGACTTTTCAAAAATGTTGCGAAAGCACACTGGGCTACAACAACACTGTGCGCAAGAACTGGGTCTCAACGGATACGTGGAACAAGATCTTACACAGAAAATCTATTAAAGAGAAGTTGAATTGTGCAAAAGATCAAAGTGTTAAGGAGGGCTTAGCATACGAATATTTCTTATGCGAAAGTGAAATTAAACGTAGTGCTAAAAAGGACAAACGATCTAGAGCAGCTCAAATAGCCCAGAGAGCGGAAAACGCAGCCAGGAATGGAAACACCCGTGAACTCTATCGTGCTGGAAGGGAGTTGTGTAACAAACCACCACCAACTCGCCCCATTAAGAACAAGGAGGGCAAACTTCTGACTACGATAGAAGAACAACTAAAGCGCTGGCATGAACACTTCTCGGAGGTCTTTCACTCGGTGGTTGAGGTCGAAGATGAGAGAGAAACACCTAATACTCCTAGTATAGAGGCCTTGGACATTAGCATAGCACCACCAGAAAAGACTGAAATTGTAAAGGCCCTAAAATCCCTCAAAAGTGGGAAGGCTCCGGGAAACGATGGCATCCCGATTGAGGCGTTGAAAGCCAACGTAGTAGATATACTTCTACCTCTTTTTACCGCAATCTGGGAGGAAGAACACGTACCAGAAAGTTGGAAGGAGGGTATCCTAATCAAGCTGCCAAAAAAAGGTGATTTAACTCAATGCTCCAATTGGCGGGGAATTAATTTACTGCCAGTTTGCTCCAAAGTTCTGTGCAAAGTCCTGTTAAACAGAATGACGGCTACCATAGACGCTAAGCTTAGAGACGAACAGAGTGGATTTAGAGCAGGGCGCTCTTGTATAGACCAAATCAACGTACTGAGGATGATTTTGGAACAATGCAACGAAATGCGTGGGGAACTCTTTGCTCTGTTTGTCGATTTCGAGAAAGCGTTCGACCGTGAAGTGGTCCAGCATATGGCGTGCTAAAGAAGAGAGGTGTGAGCAAGATAATTAACATCATCAAGAGCCTTTATGCGGATCCTCCTGTAAAGTAATGCACATGGGCGAACTCACTGAACCTATACCAGTTACGGCCGGAGTTAAACAGGGCTGCTTGCTGTCCCCGCTGCTCTTTCTTATTATCTTGGACGATGTGATGACACAAGTAACAAGCTGTACCGAAACCCGAGGCTTACCTTGTAAATGGTAAATGTCTCGAAGACATCGATTTTGCTGACGATCTATGCTTGTTTGCTACTTCCCGCGAACACCTAGAGTCAAGGTAAATGATCTTGCCGCGTTTGCTGCTGAAGAAGGCTTGCGCATTAACAGTTCCAAGACGAAAGACATGCGCCTCAACACCAATGATTCGGCACCAATCAGTGTAAATGGTGAGAACATAGAGCAAGTTCAGCGGTTTACTTATCTGGGAAGTGGTTGACCTCGGAGGTGCAGAAGCTGACGTAGAAGCACGAATTAATAAAGCGAGAGCTGATTTTGCGCAGTTGAAACCAGTCTGGACCTCATCAGTAATCACACGACGCACTAAAATTAGAATCTTCAACTCTAACGTGAAGTCGGTCCTCTTGTATGGGTGCGAAACATGGCTCGTCAAAAATGAAATCAGTAGGTTCCAGGTCTTCATAAATAAATGTCTAAGACGCATTCTGGGAATACACTGGCCACGAACCATCAGCAATACCAAGCTTTGGGAACTGACTGATCAAAACCAGTCGAGAAGGAGATCCGATTGCGGAAGTGGCGCTGGATTGGGCATGTGTTAGAAAGCCCGAAACCCACATAGCTAAGCAAGGTTTCGTCTGGCAGTCCTCTGGCAAAGAGCCCGGCCGCCCTCGAACAACGTGGCGGCGCTCAGTGGACAAGGAGGCTGCATCCACTGGACTTGGCTGGAAGGAGCTGGAGGATGTCGCCCAAGATCGAGAGAAGTGGAGAATTCTTCTGAGAGCCCTATGTCCCTAGTGAGGGATAACAGGATTCCATCATCATCATCATCAATTAATACCCTACTAAATTGTACTAGCGCTTTAAAATGAGGAGTGAGTAAATAAAAAAGAAGCTTGTTTTTAACATTCAATATAATTATTTATCAATATAAAAACTGCTAATATACATTTGGAAATTCAATGTAATCAAATAATATCTTTAAATTATTATAAAATAAAAAAAGAACTTTCATGATAAATCACAGATCATCAGCCTTTATAGGCAACACGAATAAACATTATCAATTCACATGCACACATACCTATGTACTTATCACAATACGTCAATAGCATTGTATTCTTATTCGGAAGTTATTTGTTTGTAATACTCTACGTACACGTCGCATTGTTCATCTGAAACAAACAGTTTATTATTTTTAAAACACAATCAAGTACTTACA
This sequence comes from Phthorimaea operculella, assembly GCA_024500475.1. Lineage (NCBI taxonomy): Eukaryota > Metazoa > Arthropoda > Insecta > Lepidoptera > Gelechiidae > Phthorimaea > Phthorimaea operculella. The sequence goes on along the minus strand of JANFCV010000193.1, from coordinate 35,723 downwards.
AGTCTTAAAATAATTTTAAATTAATAAACTGTAAAAGAACACCAGAGTCACTGGGCCGTTCTTTGACTTCATGCCCCAAATCACAGAAGGATTTGGTTCCATGGGGACACATTGCCATATGGACAAAGTACTTGAGAATTTGGCATCAATCTGGATTTTAGGTCGTTGGTAGACGAAAAAACAAATATAGAAAATGGTCAAGTGCGAGTTTTACAGTGGTATATAGTGCTTATTTTTATTGACCCCCTCAGCTTGTCATTAAAACTTCTGCCCGTGTCGTGATGCCCTGAGCAATCCACTATTTGACTGACAGGTCAAATGAGCTACTTTTTAAGACTACCGAAAACGATATTTTGTATGAAATGATAGAAATATGACGTCATAATTAGAGATGGGTAATGGGTTAAAACCCATTCCACCCATTTGGGTTAAAACCGGATTAAAACCCAAATCACCCAGTTTTGACCCATTATAACCCATTTTTGTGGGTGAAAATGTTCAATAGTGATAAAAATATAAAATAAGTAAATTAAAACCCTAGGTCTAGTGAAAAATATTCGTGCTAGCTTGTGAAATAAAAACCAAAACCACTCATTCAGCTTAAAAACCAACGTGTTAGATTAAAATCACTTATATACTAAGAAAACTAGCAAAATGACCTCGACTCTTGAAATAACTTTACGGGACCTATTGGAATCTGTTTGGACACCTTCTAATACGACACTCAAGAAAGTCTGTAATTATCTTAAGTGGGAGAGCCAAGATATGATGACGTCATCTTTTTTGTAAGTACCAGAAAATTTATTTTTGTTCTGAAATATGTCGTGTGCGTTATCAAGTAATAAGATGCCAATTCTAAAGGTACTTATATCACATTATTGTATATTAGTAATTTGTTGTAAAATAAATAAGATAATTTTCAAAACACACCAAGGTTAGGCTCCTCTAGAAACGATAAGGTTGAATCATTATTTGTGAAATATACTTAATATCATGATGTTGCAGCGCTGCCAGGGCGCCTGGTGATAAGTGGAGGTGCTTAAAAATTCAGTACCGAATGGCAACTATGTCCGTTCAAGTCAAGTACCACTTACTCTGAGGTGTAAGACGTCTCCGCAACTCTTCACCAAAGCGCTGGAAAAAGCGCGCGCGCCGTTTCCCTAATTTGTGGCAGAGATATCAGTTGGGTAAAGACAATTTGAATTGTGAAATCACCAGAAGAGTGCAGCTTGTCTGGGTAGTATTTGGAAAATTAGGTCATAATCCTTGAGACATCTAGCTGCAATTCATTACAAGACTGTTCAATTAGTGCGTCCTCAACATAATTATGGAGCGTAGATGTGAAACCTCACAGTAAAACTGGCTGTCCTACCAGCAACATGGTCACCAGGAGCTTTTAAAGTCTGATCGGGATCACGATAATGGATTAAGTTATACAAGAGAAGACCAAGTTTTAGACAACATATTCTGGATGTGTAGCAAATTGAAGTAGCCGTCAGCTGATCACATCTGTAATGGGACGGAACTGCTGGGAAGTGGAGAAGAAACTGATTAAAATCCAATGTAAAAGTCACGCCTGGCAAAGTAGAGACCACAAAGAATGCCCTCTAGTCAGATGGATCGATCACATGAAGATGGCAAATGGATGGTGAGGGAGGCGACGCGATGGTGGGAATGGGACAACTATATCCACTTTATCCACGGCTGGGATTCAATAGAGTCGAAGGCTTACTCGTAGATTATAAAAGCCAAACAGCGGAGAATATATCTACTCCTCTGACTTCTGCATCGATGGTGCAGTAATTGCAGTATAAGTAGATGGATATGTCGTGGTCCACCCACAGTATTGAATTCATTACAAAACCCTACCTATTTCGCTGTCTGGAAGGTTTGAAACATAATGCCAGACGATTCGTAATGGTCTTTCGGGGATAGCATAGACAATACACGTGGCTCATCATACGGGTGATCGCGTAAGTTTTTGGGGCGTTTTGTCTTCTGTTTGCAAACCCATTCCAAAACACATCGGATCCACGTCTTTAGGGATGTTTTATTTGGCTATTACAGAGTTAAATAGCCTCTTCAGCTATTAAGCGCAGATTTTTCACAACCAGCACATATAACGTGAATAACTAGTGCAACTTTAGCGGTCAGATGGACCGATCACTTGAAGATGGCAAATGGTTGATCTACCGCACACTGATCTACCTCGAGCTGTTGATGGAGGTGAGGGAGGCGACGCGACGGTGGTAAGGGGACAACTTTAACCACGTTAAATAGCACCAAAATTTCTTCGGTAGGTTCTTATAGGACCGTGTTTGTGCGGTTTTTGCATATTGCGTTCAATTCTTATTCTATTATTAGTTGAAATATATTTAAGCCGAAAAGTTAACTTTGTTTTTCATACAAAACATATGGAAAACATACTTGAATTTGCGGTTACTATAACTACTATAACAGCCACAACAGTCCACTGCTGGACATGCCATACTCACCACGCTTGGCAGACGGATTGGCGAGCGCATTGCAAGGTGTTGAAGATATTCACAGGGAACGCTGCTGCCCATTCCTTGGATCAAACCCTGGAATTTGCGGTTAATTGTTCTCAAATGTGGAGAGCAAAATCAGCTTTATTTTTATTTCTTTTGATTATGAATGGTCTTATTATCTCTTGTGTTTAATTTTGCAGTTCTATTCAACACACAAAGAAGATGTACGTACGCAGAAAGTAAGGGTATTTTTAATGAAAACTTATTTTTTACTACGTTAAATAGATTCTTTATGTTATTTTTACTCGAACACCAAACTTGCATTAGGACCTCAACTACATTAGTGAGAATTTTGTTTGTGCAGCGGCGACAGAAACACTTCCCTCTTACCTGCTCCGGGGGGCGGAACTCCTGGAAACCGGACTTTACCTACTAATATGTACCAAGACTTTACCTACTAATAATATGCCAAGTTTCACGCTTTAATCACAATCCGAAAGGTCTCCATACAAGCCTTCCCCTTACAAACCGGGCTATACCTACCTACCGAATTGATAAGCTTTTAACGATCGTGCCCAATATTTACTTCTGATATCATGTAATTATTGCATTCTCTAACTGAAAATTTCAAATATCCATATCTATTAAAGTTCCGAGTCATAAATCTACCGTGGATTTCATTAACAAGACTATTATAAGCTAGCACGAATATTTTTCAATCGACCTAGAGCTTTAAAATATTTATATTAAATTCAACATACATCACGCCTTTATCCCTTGCGGGGTATTCAATCTCTATTTAAAATTTTAACCCACAAAAATGGGTTATAATTGGGTTGAAACTGGGTGATTATTGGGTTTTAACCCACTTTTGGATTTTAACCCGGGTCATTACCCATCCCTAGTCATAATTCAATATTTTGGATGAAGTCAAAACAATAACTTTTATAGAAGTTTGGTGTTTATTTAATATTTTGGCAAACGATGAATGAAATCTGTAGTGTTTTTCAACAATTGTATTTAGCATACTTTTGTATTTTATTTATGACCCTGTCAAGTAGCGATTTGTTTTAGGGTTAATTTGCTTACTCTTAGTGAAATGCGGCGCCCCCCTCAGTTTGTCGTTCCTCTCCCTCAGCGCGTGGTACGTAGCCGCGAAGGCTCCGGGGTCATTCGCCTTCTCCGCATGAAGTTTAGCCGCGGCCAGTAGTTTGTATAGTTAGGTACTTACTTAATATAAGCAGGTGTTACTAGAGACCGATAGCGAAAACACAGAACCGGCTAGTGATAAGGAACAATTTTCCCCAAGGAACATCGGTCGAAAAAGGAAAAAAAAATATTGGCCTCCCATACAAAATTGCCGATCAGCTGTTTTGAGTTACTATGGGAGATCCAATTTTTTTTTATATTTCGTCTTATGTTCCATGGGGAAAGTTGTACAGTTTCATCAATTTCACCTCCTTTCGGCCCGTAATAACCATTTGTTACTCCTGGTATGAGTATAACTATAGAAAATGGTCAAGTGCAAGTCTTGTAGTGGTATAGTGCTTACTCTTAGTGAAATGCGGCGCCCCCCTCAGTTTGTCGTTCCTCTCCCTCAGCGCGTGGTAGGTAGCTGCGAAGGCTCCGGGGTCATTGGCCTTCTCCGCATGAAGTTTAGCCGCAGCTAGGAACTTGTATAACTTACTTAATACAAGTCTCTCTTCGGGTGGGACACCGAGTCGTTCAACGACCCGATGAACACTGGTATCAGAGTTTTTCAACTACTGCAAGTAGCAGGCCTCTGACGTGGTTGTGTAACGACTGCCATCATAGACAGCAACTGGGATCGACGGCTTAACGTGCCCATCCGAAGCACGGAACCATCTTGCTTTTCAGGTAGTTCAGCCTGCAATGTCCTACTTTATTTATTTGCTTACTCTTAGTGAAATGCGGCGCCCCCCTCAGTTTGTCGTTCCTCTCCCTCAGCGCGTGGTAGGTAGCCGCGAAGGCTCCGGGGTCATTGGCCTTCTCCGCGTGTAGTTTGGCCGCAGCGAGTAGTTTTTTGATGCTCTAAGCAATTTCTTAGTTTGGTTTAGGGTTTTGCTTACTCTTAGTGAAATGCGGCGCCCCCCTCAGTTTGTCATTCCTCTCCCTCAGCGCGTGGTAGGTAGCCGCGAAGGCTCCGGGGTCATTGGCCTTCTCCGCGTGTAGTTTGGCCGCAACGAGCAGTCTAAGACGTGATGTCTTGAGCAATCGGCTACTTGACAGGGTCATACTAATCAAATGTATTCTTTTTGAGAAATAAAGTATCTTGAACATACAAAAGTAGTATGCTTAAAACAATCGTCCAAAAATACTACAGACTTCATGAATCGTTTGCCAAAATATTAAAAGTTATAATTATTAAACACATAAATTATATAAAAGTTTTTGTTTTGACTCCATCCAAATTTCATATAAAATATCATTTTCGCTTGTCATAAAAAGTAGCTCATTTGACCTGCCTGTCAAGTAGCAGATTGCTTGGTTTCGTTTAGGGTTAATTTGCTTACTCTTAGTGAAATGCGGCGCCCCCCTCAGTTTGTCGTTCCTCTCCCTCAGCGCGTGGTAGGTAGCCGCGGGTCCGGGTCGTTGGCCTCTCTGCGTAGTTTGGCCGCAGCAAGTAAGTTTTTGATGCCTAAGCAATTTCTTAGTTTGGTTTAGGGATTTGCCTTTTAGTGAAGCGCGGGACCCTCAGTTTGTCGTTCCTCTCCCTCAGCGCGTGGTAGGTAGCCGCGAAGGCTCCGGGGTCATTGGCCTTCTCCGCGTGTAGTTTGGCCGCGGCGAGTAGTTTTCTGGCAGGCAGACTGTGCCAGACGTGCGCGCCGGCCTGCTTGGCGGCGCCGATCGCGGATATCGGCTCGTTCCAGCTCAGGAGAACTTCCACGATTTCCTGTTAAAAGGTAAAAGATTTATACTGGAACAAAATTATAAGTTCTAAGTACCTCCGCTGCATCAAGCAAATACACGCGTATCGGTCCGCGTGCGAAGTTCACTTTACTCAAAGCGGTACAGATGACGTGAGTGAACTTTGCGCGAGTGCTCGCATTGTGGGTATGCGCGTACAATGCGTGCCACGCAGCGGAGGCACTTAATAAATGTTTCACACGATGAGCTCGTAAAACAACGTAAGAGAGTAGGTGCGCCATTGTTTGCTCTGCACCGCAATCACACAAACCATTGTCGGATAAACCCCACTTCACTAGCTTTTCTCGGCATCTTCCAACACCCGCCCGGAGTCTGTTAAGACTTCCAGACTGCCCAGGGAAGGTCTGCCCAGCGGTACGTCTCCGCCAGTGGGCCAGGGTTGGTGCGTGTATTCTGCCCACTGCTCCAGTCTTAACGTAGAAGCGCCCTTGCTGTCTGGTGGAGGTTCACTGAGAAAACTCTTGCGGCTCTTAAGACGTGACTCAGGTAGACTTTGGCCTCACCTCGTAAGCCTTGAGCCGCCACATCATGTCTAGAGCGAGCTGCGCGGCGGCGGGCTGCAGGTGACCCAGGGATAGCAGCTGGCACGCCAGCGGCCGAGCGTCGCCCAGGCAGCCGCGGCGCACTGGGAAATGTAATAATTAATAATTATTTATACAGGGTGGTCCATGGAGTGACGTCAATAAAAATATATTAGATTCCTCACATCTTGGGGTATTCGAAAATACCCCATGTATGTTTCGCGACTATTTTTAGTTTCCGAGTTATTTAACTTTTAAAGTTGTATGGGAAAATCTCGACTGGCAGTCATTTTTCCTTTCCTTTTTTACTTCCCTATAAGGGCTTGTCGCGCAGTTGATTTCATAGCACATTCCTTATGATTTATACTTTTTAGCGTTAAAAAAAGGAAAAATGTCTGCCATTCGAGTATTTCCCATACAACTTTAAAAGTCGAATAACTCGGAAACTAAAAATAATCGCGGTACATACATGGGGTATTTTCGAATACCCCAAGATGAGAGGAATCTAATTTATTTTTATTGACGTCACTCCATGGACTGGACCACCCTGTATAATGCAGTCAACAGGTATACATACGATCTTATGGTAAATTATAATAGTTTGAATTCCTTCTGTAATGTGGACTAACCAGGTAATAAAGTTGTAAATACTTTCTACAGATGTCGCTAGATCGTCGCTTCGAGCATCAAGAGATTGAAATTTGACGCGCATCGATAGCTCAGTGGCAGAGCGGTGGGGTGTTTAGTGTTTACCCATGCAAGCGCGGGTTCGATCCCCGGTCGTTGCATGTCATTCTTCAAATACTTCTTATGCATTGCGAGCGCAGCGAGCTCGACATTTTGGGCCATTGAATACCAAGTTTTAAAACACTTCTCGTGTTAGGTAAACAATTTTTGGAAAACTTCCAAAATTTCACCGCAGGCAGGATTCGAACCTGCGACCTCCGGCATCAGTACTGCCGACGCCGGACTAATCGAGCCCGCGAAATTAAGGAAGTATATCTTGTCCACTATCGCGTGGCTCGATTAGAACCGCGTTAGCCCAGTTGGTTAGGTAGGGCGTCGGCAGTACTGATGCCGAAGGTCGCAGGTTCGAATCCTGCTTGCGGTGAAATTTTGGAAGTTTTCCAAAAAAATTTTGGGCCATACGACAAAAAAGTCAGAGAAGTGCTGAACGCGTGTTTAAAATAAAATATCACTCAATAAAAACGCTAAACACTTGTTCATCTTTTTTGTGATAAGGTCGATTACTTTTACAAATAAGAAGCTGCACTTGGTTACGACAGTAAGTACTTCACGTATTGCGAGCGAAGCGAACCCGACATTTCACATTAAAATAGTCCAATGAAAAACGTAATGATCATAAATCAGCTATAGTACAATTTTTGCTTGAATTAATACATCAGGATTCCCAGATAGATCTGAATGGGTACGTATTGTTCACCTACCTAACGATTTGAGCCTGCCAATAGCGCCGCGGGTGACCAGAGTCCTCACTGCCAACTCCGCAACGGGATGTTGCACTACCATGTCGTGGCGGGACAGAGATGCAATATACGCCGTCACCACCTGAAAGACAAGGACGATGAAGAAGTTGACCAATTTGACCCTCGTGCTCGATTGTGTAAAAGATGAGGTAAAAGAGCCTTTAGTGCCTTTGCTGCGTAAGGCAAAAGTACGCGCGTACCGCTCCACGTTCTTATACTCGAAGCGGTATAGTCCAGCAAAAAAGAGTAGAAATTAAATAAAATGGAACTAAAAAAAATTCATACTAAATTGTTGCCATTTATAGCCAATGTTGACATTTAATTGAAATTTTATACATAGTGGCGCCCTCATTTTTTGTCTACTCTTTTTTGCTGGACTGTACAGATGACGTGAGTGACTACGCGCGAATACGCGCGTACAATACGCACTACGCAGCAGAGGCACTAATGAAGTAAAACGCAACGGGAATTTATAAAAGAAACATCGTCATTTTAAAACATCGTGCACCTGGAAGTTTAGAAAAATATTATCATCGTTTTTTTATAACATGTTTGAACACGCAATGTATTAAACGTATAGAATGTGTGGTATAAAGGAAAGTACTATAGTTCGACAACTTCGTGCGCGACCTTCCTGCGGGGTACAGACGGTTGGGGGGCGAGAAAGCACGTCATTTTAATATGACGTGCGGCGCGGATGCGCGTGTGTCCCTTCCCCGCTACACCTCCCGCTACCCGCTGACATCTCCCTCCCCACGTCTGTCTCCCCTAGGGAAGGTCGCGCACGAACTTGTCGGACTATAGTTTTCTTTAGACCCTGTAGTAGGTACCTGCAGTGCGCAGTCGTCGTCGGAGTGGTGCAGCAGCACGTGTCCGCACATATCTGGTTGTGAGATGAGCACGCGGTAGTGCACCGGCGGCCTGTCCGCAGCTCCCCCCGCACCCACCCCCGCCGTGTTCCTAGCCACCTCCTGGTCGGCCCATTTGCTGGAACACCGAAATATATCATTATCTTCCTGCCCTTATCCCAATTACATGGGGTCGGCGCAAAATGTTTTGTTTGAACACAAAATTATGTTGCAATAGGATTTGGCGTAGTTTTACGACCGGCCACCTGCCTAACGTCAACCCTTTTTGAGTTGGGTATTACCACCACCATACGGTTGACCATGGTCGGCCGGAAATGTAGCCAAGGTCAAAAACTCTACGTCGCCTTTTACGAAACACCCTGAATAGAATAGGGGTAGCAGAATTCTTAGCCGCTACCACACGACCAATACGTTATAAAATTCAATGCGTTATAATGATTAAGAGGGGCGCTACACTTTCCTACAACAACACAACATATTGCGAGCGAAACGAGAGAGTTGTTTTACGGTCAAATAAGTGCTACAAGAACAGAATAAATGTTGCAAGCGAAGCGAGCGAGTAGAGTGATACTACACTGCGAATAAATGTTGCGAGCGAAGCGAGCGAGTCGTTTTACTTTAATGTTATTGATAGTGATACTACACTGCGCTACGACATTACAAAGAACGTTGAAACGGAGAGTGGTGCTATGGTGCTACACTTTTCTACACCAATAAAAATCTTATTGCGGGTGCGAAGCGAGCTCGTTACATTATCATGGTATAATAGATAAGGTGCATGCACTACCTATTTAAAGAAAAGGGTGGCAACTTTTCTGCTGCCGTCCTTCGACTCGCAACTTACCGATAGACAGAGTTGATTTCATCGAACACTTTGGACACTTCGACGAGATACTTGCTCGCCTCGCCGACCAATTGGCCGAGTATTGAGTAGATGGCGGCCTTCCCGTCCGTCCGCCTCAGTAACACTGCCACTATCTTGGAAATCTCCTCTTTTGGTATCTGGAACCATGAGAAAATAGCATTTTTGGATACAAGACCTATTAGAAAGTAAATGTTTCATAGAAGGAACAAGTTTTTTGGAGATTAATTTTTAATTATGAATAGGCGTTTTTTGTACACGTCCATAGGCTTTTAGGGATTAGCTGTCAAATTTTGATACTTATTCCATCTTAATATATGGCGGCGTAGAACGCCATCTTGCGGTTTAGTTTCTCCAAAAAAAAACCGGCCAAGAGCGTGTCAGACACGCCCACAAATAGGGTTTCGTAGTCAACGTTTAAATATCAGGTTTTTCAGCATTACAAACTTAATTTTGTTGCTGGTTTGTTAGCAGCAGTATGATGACCAACCGCAAATAGAAAAACTCAATTTTTCCTGAAACCTTTAAGGGTACGATATCCGTTATAGTTTTCATTGTAACTTTAGATTGTAAGCTATATTCCATATTTATTTTAAATTTTTAGCGTTTATACTTTAGAAGTTACAGCTGGAACAAATTATGGGTCAAAAACGCCCTTTTTAAAAGCAAATATCTCGTGACAGAAACATGTTAGAGAATTTGTTTCAAAGAAACCTCGCCTTAATTTTAAAATACCTATTCAACGATATTCTACTCAATATTACAGAAGAAAAAAAATTTTTTTGCCCCCCTTTCAATTGTATGGGAGGGGGTCCAAAAAACATTTTAAATATTTTTTTCTTAACATTTCTATATTTGGGTCAACACGATCTATCTTCTTACCAAATTTCATGTTGATAGCTCTAAAACTGACGAAGATATGAGGGCGCGGCATACAGACAGACAGACAGACAGACAGACAGACAGACAGACAGACAGACAGACATGACGAAACTATAAGGGTTTCTAGTAGACTACGAAACCCTAAAAAATTATCTGATATAGATTAAGCCAGTCAAAAGTGAAAGTTTAGGAAGTCATGTGAAACTATGAAATTTTAATCTTCTATACATATAATAAAGTTGTAGAGGGTCGAAAGTCTGTACATAGAAGATTTTCGAAAAAAAACTGTTTGGTGATACTTAAAATTGATAACAGAACACGTTTCAGAAATTTTTAGATTTTTTTTCTGTTTATCTGTTTATTTGTTTATCTGTTTGTATGTGAAAGCATCACGCAAAAACGACTGAACCGATTTTGATGCAAATTATACCAAAATGTCGGGAAAATTACCGACCAGGTTATAGGCTAAAAAAATTTGACCCCTAAAAGGGGGGGTTGCCACTATACTTGAAATAAGTTTGCACGTAAATCGATATTGCGTGCGTTGCGTGCGGTAGAGGAATAAGTTACTATAAGATGTAAAAAAAACTACTCAAACTATTCCAAGGGGTGAACCAGTCCATGAAACTGAACAACTTTCCCCAAGGAACATAGGTCGAATAATGAAAAAAAAATTCCTTCCCTTCCCTACAAATGACATTGGGACCTTTAGTATGGACAAAATACCCACTGCGAACATTAATGAATTATGCCTCATTTTAAAGCCTAAGCCGCCTTGTTATAGCAGGTAAAGGCGCATTATTGTGAGGGATGGGACTATTAAGATATTTAATAATATAGGTATATATCTTAACACTATACTCCAGATTAGCCGGCTAGTCGCTCTCGCGTTCGGAAGTTTTTGTTTACGGTTCCCGCCTACCTTCGGTAGTCATGTAGGGCTCTGTCGAGCACAAGTAACCCCGGCCAGCGAGTCTCACCTGGTGTACTCCAGAGTCTTGCGCCCCGAAGGCATGCTACGCTTCACGCTTATTATTAGGCTTCTTAACAGCTTCGAAAATGCCCTTCAAGGGCCACCAGCGCCCCGCAAATGGATCGCGAATGTTTGTCCGCACGAACCCGTAAGCCGCCTTGCAGCGCGTTATGAACGAACTCGCGGCTTGTGCCATCCCTCGACGCCATCCACGCTGGGATCAATGGACCCCCGCTGGTATCTTCGCCACCGACGGCCACCGCAGCAGCGATAACCACTGCCTTCGCCGCCGCGCCTCCACTACCGCCACTCTCTGCTTCTCCCTCGCCGTCTCCGCTGTCCCAGCGTAAGCCGAGGGACAAAAAGCACTTCGACCTGCTCGCCCTACAGCGCACCTGAACGCTCTCAGGGAGAGTGCTACAGCCGTACAGATGCGAGCGCAGACCGCGCAGCGCGCCAAGTGCCGAGAAGCGCGCACATGGATCAACCTCACCGACCCCGCCGAGGACCCGCACGGTTCCGGCTATGAGGGTCACACCACCGCTGTCCAGGCCCCTGCTGAACGGCTCGGGTACTGGAGACAGCCCAGCGACGACATCAAATATCCTATGCGTCCACGCTAACGACGCCTAAGTCTGCGCCCAGTAAGCCCAGGAAAGACGCCATCAAGACGCCGCCGCCTGCACCCAAGACATCCATGAAGATGAATGGGTGCATAAAGAAGCCGCCACCTATAGTAGTCGACCTGCTCCCGAACTGGAGCCACCACAAGACGGAGGCGACACCGCAGGGGGAAACCAACGCAGCTGGATCCCTTATGGTGGCTGCCAAACGGCCCCTCCGAAACTTCGACGACAAAGAAGCGGATGCCGAGGAGGCGTAGGAAGCGAGCACCACCCCCGCCGCCCCAGGATGGGAAAGCGACGGGCCAGCCACGTCAAGAGTCACCCACGGGCCCGTTGGATGTGGTCGGCTCCCCTCAGGGCACACCTCAGGGGGAGAAGCCGAAGCACCAACCGGCCCCAAGACAAGAGAGCGCACGAGCAGCCGTCCTAGAAGAGGACAGATAGGTCCTGATCACGGGGGCGGACGCGACTTTTATCGTCGAAAAGAGCCTCCAGCGACTAAAGCCATACGGCGGGGTCATGGCTGCCAGGGATAAACCGTGGGACCCAGCTAGGCTGCTCTGGGTGGTGCTATCGATCACAGTCTGACATAGACATCACCTGTCCACATCTATATAGTGTCATAGCTGTATTTTTATTTAAAAAGTAATAGTACAAAGAGGATTTTATTGAAAGTAGCGTTGTATACCATCAAAATCATAAGATAGAAAAATATATAATTATTTAGACTTTCCCATGGAATTTTAGAAAAAAAACAACATATTTAGGAAATACCTAGATAAATCTAATAATTTACGTATGTTTCATCAATGTTCGCTAGGTGGGTCAGAAAGGTCCCAATATCATTTAACTTGGTCGGCTATCGAGACGGCTGGAGCGTTTTGTATGGGAGGTCCAATTATTTTTTACTACAGTAGGTAAAAAAATAACTGCACGTATTTTACGACTAAACCGGTCCATGAAACTGAACAACTTTTCCTAAGAAACATAGGTCGAAATACACGTACGAATAAAAATTTGGCCCTCCCATTCAAACTGAACCGGCCGCCGGCCAGAACATTTTGTATAGGAGGTCCAAATTCTTTTTTCATATTTCGACCTATGTTCCCTGGGGAAAGTTGTTCAGTTTCATGGACTGGTTCACTCCTTAAAATATTTGCAGTAAATTTTTTTACTCCTTATACAGGGTGTTAGGGACGGTGTGACGAAAACTTTGCTGGCATGATCAGACCATCAAACTGAACAACTTTTACTATGGACCCAATGGTGGGAAACGAAAAAATTTTTTAACCTCGCATACAAAGTCGGTCAGCTGATCGTAAATTTTGTATGGGAGGTAAGAATTTTTTTTTCGTTTTCCACGATTGGTTCCATAGTGAAAGTTGTTCAGTTTGATGGTCTGAGCACGCCTGCAAAGTTTTCGTTACACCGTCCCTAACACCCCGTATTTTGAACTACCTATGTTTCTTGGGGAAAGTTGTTTTCATCCTATCTATTCGAAAAGAACGCGCCGCAAAGTTCTTTTATTTGCACTTTTTAAATAAAGAAGTGACAGTGAAAGTATAACATTGCAATAAAATATGAGGCGCCTTTTTTTTTCTCATAGAGGGTGATAAAAAGTAGAGTGAATTACTCGGGCGCAAAATATATTTTGGCTTCGGGGATTCTACTCTAGAATCCCTTACTTCGCTCTGAATTCAAAAAAGCGCCCTCGCCGTAGAAGTGTTGTTTTGCGCCCTTATGATATCTACTAAAAGTTTCTTGAACTGGTTCACCCCTTACAATATTTGCAGTTTTTTTTTCACTCCCATATTGGAGTCGAGATTCGAACACGTACCAACATAATAGTAAAGCAAAATAAAAAACCAGCCAAGAGCGTGTCAGACACGCCCACAAATAGGGTTTGTAGTCAATGTTAAATATCAACGTTACGAAGTTACCTAATTTCGTTGCTGGTTTGTTTAGTAAGTATGCTTACGAACCACAAATTAAAAAGCTTTTATTTTTCTTAATTGCGTGGATACAGTATCCGATATAGTTTTTATGGTAACTTCAGACTAAGAACTATTTTTTTTTTCAAATATTTAGTTCTAGGAAGAGAAAACTCCTCATAAAAGCAAATACTTCGAGGCAGAATCACTTCTGTGATTTTTTTAAAAAAAAACCTCGCCTTAATTTTTAAAGATCTATTTAACGATACCCTACTTAATATAGCAGATGGTTTTTTTTATCCTCCTTTCACATGTTCCTACGCCAAAAAATAAAAACATTTTTTTCCCAACATTCTAAATTTGTGTCAAGCAACACGATCTATCTTCACATCAAAGATGTCGATCGCTTGAAAAGGACGAAGTTATGAGGGCGGGGCATACAGTTAGTTTGTGTCTTAAATGGGTAGGTGGATTTGCTGGCGATAGCACAGAAATCTGTATGTACATGTATTAAAACTGTTACAGGTCAGTGTCAAGTACCCCTGCAATAGTTTTCAAAAGAACATTTCGATAGCGTGTCTTAGAAACAGCTACAAAAAAAATATGTACAGCTTGATGGGCCGCTCCTGCAGGCCTATCACTTTTGGTAGGTAGTAGTAGGACCTAAATCACAGATACTCTAAGCAAGGGAGATGGGTTACCGGGCGAAATTTGTTCGAGTCTCGATGTCGCTACAAAAATTCACACCTACATGCACATTGAAATACGGACGCAAGTTTAATGCGCACATTCACAAAACTAGACCAATCAAAGACAAGGACGAGACGCACGCACACAATTGTTTCGGCGCGTAACTACGCACTTTACAACACTCAACAGTGCTAGTGATTGACAGTCGATGAGTCATTGTCGATATCTAAAATATTCATAACATCACATCATCTACACACTCACATCAACTATCTCGAAAATTTACCTACAGCTGGACATGGGCGATTTCTAATGGTTTTGTTAAAATCCAACGTGATATCCCCCCTAGATATCGTACGTGATATCCAGGGGGTAGTGACAGAGATTGACATAATTGTACTTACTTTATGACTGTTGTTGGTTTGTTTTAATGGGGTGTAAGAAAAATTAAGAACTGTATAAAGTGCTTAACAGATAGAACAACGCTTTCAAATTCGTAGGTCAGAATGCAAGTTAATAAAATGGTAAAATGAAAAATTCGTGATCTAGATAATAATTTTTTGGTGATTTTTAAAAATTTAGATCCTCTATTGGTTGCAATGATCCACTCCTTTTTATAGTAGGTAGGATCTTGTGAGAACCTACAAATTAGACATTGGTTAAAGAGGCAATGTGCATGGTATGCACAGAATATATGCCTATAAGTAAATGGTTTTGTGTCATTTTCTGTATGCGCATATGCGCCGTTTGTAGTTACATAATTTATTGCCAGGCCAAACTGGTTATTGACTATAGATTTTTGTGTTCTCTTTCGCACACAAAACAAAAGATAATTGTTTTGTGTACGAAAGTCAGCAAAGCCAAAAAGTACGTGTACCTACTATTATAACGAAAATAAAATGAGTAAATTATATTATGCAATGAAATATTAGTGTTTCAGACCGACCTCAGACCAAGCTCAGATATCTTACACAAATATTACAATAAAATGAATTATTTAAGTATGCAAATTCAAATCCTTAAGCGCAATAGAAAGTTTTTAATGTTAACTACAATAATCGCAAGATCAAGAATTATTTTAATTTTATATTATTTAATTAATTGACTTTTATTCGATTCGATAAATACATAACACTTTCACAAAATAATGTTTCATGTAACTTACCTACTTACTAACAATTTTATCGATACTCTACACAATCCTACTACAACACTTACTCACGACGGCGAGAAGCGGCTGTAATATGAGACTTGCATTATTTTGTGATAATTGATGTGTTCACTGTCCATTGCGTTATTGAAACTAGACGTTTGCAGAACAGTAGTACAAAGTAAGCATTGTACACCGTTTGCTAATAGAGCTGTGACTATCGCTATGACTCGTGGTGAATTTAAGAGAATTTTTACAACAGAATATGTTTTTAGTTTTTTAACTTAAAATCATAATCAAATGATTATTTACCGACTTAATGCGGGTCCATAGGTATTGAAATTGCATTTATCACTTAAATTAAAACAAACTGCCACCGCAGAACACGGCATTTTATTTAAAAAGTTGTGCGCGACTGAACTGCGACTGAGCACGGTAATCACCTCCAGAAACGAAGTTTGCACAAATTGACCAAACTGATGTTACACCGGCCACGCCCCCATTTCAAATCTCCCTTGCTTAGAGTATCTGTGACCTAAATAAATAAAAAGTATACATACCTATTACCTACACACTATTTAATAAGAAAACAAAAACAGAAGTGAAATAAGTAAGTAGAAGAAATAGAAAGAAACAAGCATCCTTCGACATGGGTCAACTCGGATTTGCTCCTTCACATAAAAATAATAAAAGAACACCGGTGTTGGTACTGTAGCCAACTACCTATATCATCAAGATGTACCTAACTCAGGCGCTCAGACTTTGAAACTGGAGGGATCGAAGTGGGCTTTCCCCTTCAAAGTCAAGTAACAAACTCACATCGGCGGTAGTCTGGGGTTTCTCCAGGTTATTCCATCATCATCGTCATCACCATTATCTTTGCATGCCCTAATCGTACAAATCACGCATAAAATAATAACCATGAGACAAACATCGAAAATGAAAACGTACCATTATGTGTAAAAATTGTGCATATGAATCATTCAAAAATTAAGCGATGTTTTTAGATGTTTGGTATGGTGGAAGATAAACGTTCTGATCATATTTTTTGATTAGTGAGAACCTTTATCAGCACTGGAGGTACTCTCTGTCTACCTACGTGACGGAACACCATGAACTCGGCAAAATATTAAAGGGCGCCACACACCGGGCCCGTATGCGTGACGAGCACGTTATCACGCGCATAGAGATGACGTTGTATCGTCTGGGATTGTATGAGGCACCGCACACCGTGCTACTCGCGTGATTACGTGCACGCATACGTAGGCAGGCCTCTCATATAATCCCATACGATACAACGTCATCTCTACGCGCGTGATGACGTGCACGTCAAGCATACGCGCCCTGTGTATGGCGCCCTTAAGAGATACGAAAATGTCTGTATTGAAAAATTTGTTTAGCATGATGTGCCGCTTCTGTCGGCTCAAAAACTTCTCTTGGCGAAACGAAGTTCGCGGGCACCAGCTAGTATTTAATATTGTATTAAATACAAACAAACATTTTCATAGTTACTACTAACTAATGTTTTCAGATTAGGTAGGCACTTCGGATTAAACTTCTGGGCATATAAGTTACTCTGTGTTCTGGACTATACATATCCTAAAAGGTTGTCGTATGGACACTTCCATACCTGATGATCCGAAATGAAGGTGAAACAACCAGGACCTTTCGCCATCAGCACTTAGGCACTCATCGCTTCAGCTTAAATGCTGACAAGTTTTTTTATCAGAAACAGGAAGAATCATTTTACAAACTGTCTCAATAGAGGCAGCTTTAACGGCTTACCATAGCTACGTTGCATCTACTATAAGTTATGGAGTAATACTATGGGGAAACTCAGTAGAAATAGAAAGGGCTTCTGTTTTACAAAAGAAATGCGTGCGTGCTATTTGTAAGGCCGGTAATTGGACAGTTGCAAACCCTTATTTATGAAACTAAAACTTCTATCCTTTCTTTGTTTGCATATTCGAGATATATGCTACCGAATATTCACAAATATCTTACCGAATGTGCAAGTCCGGGCAGGTTGAGCTGCACCCGCCACAGGCAGCCGAGGCGCGCGTCCACTATGAAGTCTGGTTGAAACACTACCCAGTTCACCGAGTCTGGTTTGGTGATAAGGAAAAATTTATAGCAAAATTGAAGGTAATAATGTTTAGGAGTTGTTGTTTAAGGCTTAACGTCAGACTAGTGGCGCCCCCAAACAGGAAAAAAATCCCTGGCTTAACACGCTGGTCATCTGGAGCCCAATTTATGAATTGCCGACAATAACTAACTATAGAGAATAAATAAATCTAATAAAATGTATAAAAATTGGTAAAAGTAAAGTGCACAGTTTTTACAAGGTTTTACTGATTCTAAAAATTCTTTGTTGTTAGTTATTGTCGGTAATTCATAATGTGGTTTCTCAATCACTTGCGTATTCAGTCAGTGAATTTTTTTCACTGAGTGGCGCTAGTGTCGCTAACGTTGATTTTACTTTTAATAAGTTCTTTATGCCTAGGTGTCAGATTTTACACTGCCTGCTAGAGTGCGTTTCATCAAATAGTTCCTCCGGCGCCATGTTGGTAGCATTGGAAATTAGAGCCTTCTTAATCATCGGTTCATCGGACCGTTGAAAGACTCGGTGTCCCACACGAAAAGAAAGAAAGCCTTCTTAATCCGGACGGGTTATACGGCGAGCATGTTGAGCTGCATGTAATAATTATGGCCTTCGTATAATCCGTTTGAATTAAAAAGGCGCCCATTTACAATGCTACCAACAAGACGCCAGAGGAATTATTTGATGAAACGTTCTCTACTAGTAGCCCTCTGAAATCGTTTCTGCAACCATCACCATGCTATGCCATGAATCGCAGACAATAACCTTAAACTACCAGCGACCGTACCATCTTTCTTTTGGTTGATAGGTTTCATCAGGTGGTTTAGCCTGCGATCCTAACAGGGCTGAAATAAAAACAAACTGAAAATCATCAACTTTGTGAGTGCGTGTCCCACCGGGAATTGAACCCGGTACTTTTGAGTCGCAGGCAGTCGCACTGCGCTATATCGGTCAACTCTATTCAAAAGCATAGTCTAATAAAACATGGTCTTACATTCCCAGAGAAACACTTGCCTACGTCACTAGTATTGCCACTTTATTTCAATAAAATACGTTATGGGGTAAATTCAATCTCAGAAAAATTAGTTAAAATAATATTATATTTTTTTTATTTAGATTTACGTGTGTATTAACTTGAACTTTACAACAACACTTAAATTGTATTTATTAGTTAACAATATCTTATATGATTTACAAAAAACATCATAAGAGTGGGTAATTCTGGTAACCCACAAGCATGATGACGTAGGCAAGTGTTATTCACGTGGTTCACGAGTCTCGGAATGGAATACCAGGCGGAGTATCTTATTATACCATGTTCAAAAGGATACACATAGGCGCGAATTGGTCTTCAACAAATGCCGGTCTCATACAGCTGCCCGGTACTATAGGGATGTGTACCACCGTGTTGTTCTCGGGTTTAGATTCTTCCATTATGTCGAACAGTAGGGACGTTTGACTTGACTGGAATTTAAAGAAATAGTCAGTGTAGCAAAATACTCATGGTAGCGAAATGTTACAAAAATAAGGCCAACCAGACGAGATAAAAAGTGTAAACAAATCTGAAAGAGACAACTGACATTATACCATGTGACAAATAAGGACAGATTGTAATAACTGTCACCGAGTCATACAAAAGATTTTTACATTAATTATCTCGTTTCGTTGGCCATACATATAGTAAAATACTATAATTATTTTTAACCCCTCGCAACCCGTCTTTTGTTTTTTTTATAGGTTTTGAACTCTAAGTGCGGGTAGTAGGGATCAAAATCGATGGCTCTCCTGGGAGCCAGTGGGTTGCGTGGAATATGAGTTTTATTTCATGGCAATTTTTTTACAAAGATGGCTTATACACTATACAGGGTATAAGAGATGGTGTACCGAAAACTTTACAGGCGTGTTCAAACCATGATTTAGTCAGACCACGACACTGAACAATTTTTACTATGAAGCATATTTTGGTTGGGAAATATATATTTTTTCGAGTTTCCATAGAAATGCGTTGATTGGCAATTTTGTGTCGGAAGGTGAGTCTTTTTCCTGTTTGCCAACACAGCCCCAAAGGTAAAGTTGTTAACTTTCATTGTCTGATCATGTTTGCAAAATTTTTGGTGCACCATCCCTTACACTCGGCATATAATAAGAGTAGTTATATCTATTTTAATGGATTGAATATCTTTATTATTTATACAACTTGTGTATACAAGATGTAAAAAAATCAACTGCAAATATTTAAGGGGTGTAGCAGAAACATAGGTACCAGCCAACCGAATTAATTTGTATGGGAAGTTCAAATTTTTTTTCATATTTCCTTTTTTTTCATTTTCCTTGGGAAAAGTTGTGTTCAGTTTCATGGGCTGGTTCACCCCTTAAAATATTTGCAGTTGATTTTTTACATCTTACCTATAGTATAATTCGTAATTGTATCGAAATTTTTAAAATACCTGATGATGAACGACAACTAAGTCATCGACAACATTGACCGCAAACTTCCTCACCAGCCCGGTCTTCAGTACATGCGTGATTTGAGTGTTGGATTGAATATCTTTATTATTTATACGATTTGTGTCTATAATTCCTAATTTTATTTGAAATTTGGCTTAGAATAGCATCACCTCAATTCTACCCATATGTGTCGTAAAAAGCCACTAAGGGATTATCATCCAGGGAATATGCAGCAGCATTCCCTGTAAATGCAACATCTTGCACTGCTCTCACCAATCCGCCTTCCAAGCGTGGTGAGTATGGCAATACCCCCCAATAGGGGGAGGCCCATGTCTAGCAGTAGAGACTGTTGTGGCGGTTATGGTTCTTCTATCTTCTTCTATTTCAGTCTATTGCAGTCCACTGTTATGGTCATGGTTGTAAAATTACCTGATGATGAACGACAACTAAGTCATCGACAACATTGACCGCAAACCTCCCCACCAGCCCGGTCTTCAGTACATGCGTGTATTGAGTGTTGGATTGAATATCTTTATTAATTATACCTAACATTTGTCTCTATAATTCCTATTAGTATCAGAAATTTGTAAAAATACCTGATGATGAACGACAACTAAGTCATCGACAACATTGACTGCAAACCTCCCCCCCAGCCCGGTCTTCAGCACATGCATGTATTGAGTGTTGGATTGAATATTTTTATTATACCTATATTAATTTATTTTTTTATTCCGCCCGAGCCGCGTTTATACGAGAAATAACAAACTGTTATAAAAAAGAGAAAATTGTGCCTCGCAAATTTCTCTTTTTTTACAATGACTAATCCATTTCTATGTAATAATGACTATCAATAGGTGATATTTTATATCCTACAATGAATAAAATTTTCAAATATTGAATTATTCAAATTCTAACTTGGTAAGTAGTTTACCTGATGATGAACGACAACTAAGTCATCGACAACATTGACTGCAAACCTCCCCACCAGCCCGGTCTTCAGCACATGCGTGTATTGAGAGTTGGAGGCTCCGGAGATTGGCATCAGCCACACCTGGGAATCAAAGTAACACTTATTTAAATGAGTTTGATCTGAAAACTTGAAAGCCGTGTGGTACCGGCAGAGTAGAATAGCACCACCCCCTCTCTTCTCGTGGGGGTCGTAAGAGGCGACCGAGGGATGAACCCTACTCAAACAGCCAGGGCCAACCGTATGGTGGCGGTTAATCCACCACAAAAGCATTCCCAAGGAGGGTTGACGTCTGGTAGGCGGCCGGTCATAAAATACAGCCAAATCCTTTTGCAACACGATTTTGTGTTCAACTAATCGTGTTGCGCCGACCCCAAGTAATTGGGATAAGGGCAGGAAGATGATGATCTGAAAACTTTATCAAATGAAAAACGTGATGACACTAGAGATTTAACCCTATTTAAGTACCTGCTAGATTTACATTACTTAGTTATATTAATATTACATAACCTTACCCTAATATGTTCATATGATTCACAATAAATACTATAAATCTATGCATAATATCCATATTATGATGTGACACCAAAGCAAACAAGGTTTCAAAGAAGTTATGTGTCAAAATACTTAGAAAATTGACTGTCCAGACTTTCCACATACAGACCACCTTTCTTTGTTCGTTTCTGAAATAGTTCAGATTGTTTATACCCTTTAGGCATACAGGATGTAAAAAAATCAACTGCAAATATTTTAAGAGGTGAACCAGCCCATAAAACTGAACAACTTTCCCCAAGGGACAAAGGAAAAAAAAATTTGGACCTCCAATACAAAATGTACAGTCGAGTGCAGAGTTACCGGACCCCCCGGCCTATAAACATTTAAACAGAAAAATACGTTTTTGAAATGAACCTTAAAGCAAAGCTTTACGCCTATGCAATATACCTGAGCAATTCATGCTTCACCCTACCACACGACTAACTCGCAAGCCCGTTGTCGAGTCCTTTGCATTTTATTTTGAAGTTGCTTTAGTTAAATATCATAACAAGAAATAAAATAATAAAGAGTCAACAAACGAATACAACCCCCGCTGGGATTTGAACCTCCAATCTTTTAGATTGTAATCATTGTAGTCGGGCATCCTAGCCGCTTGGCTATTCAGCTAATGACTAAACGCGCGAAATTAGAAGTCACCTGTCGTGCAAATAGTGATGTCATTGTGACGTAACGGTGACGTATGAGACCCGTGTAGACGTTTTGATGTTTTCTTGCAGATGAATAAAATAAGAAGGTAGTTTGAATACTAAATCGTAGAATTGTATTCAATTTGATTTAACTACTCTGTTCGGTTGTTGCCGCTTACGTGAGCTTTGTGATATTTCCGTTGCTTTTTACCTAGTTACTGGTCAAATCAAATTATGGTTTATAGTATTTTCTTAAAAGCAAAAATAATTGTTCTGTGGGAACAGAAAATAGGAAATTTTATCACGACTTTACAGAAAAACACGGTTCGCAGATGGATTAGGAGATATGAGGAAACTGGTGATGTGAATTGTGAAAATCGAGGGCCGCAGTCGTTCAACAGCAAGTTTATACGATATATCTCTGTATACCGTGCGAAGACATTTACACGCTGCTGGCATACACAACTATAAACCAGCTATGAAACCAGCCAAAAAAATTCCGCTGACCGAAGAGCATTGTCAAGCTAGGATAAGATTTGCTACAGGTAAATATTATTTCTGTTGCTGAACTAATACAAATACATTATACCTACATATACTTACTTATGTAGGTAAAGTGTATGTTTTATTGTTTTTTTCTAACTGTTGATAAACGATTTTCATTAAATTAAGTAATGTATTTATGTTACAGAGTATTGAAACTTTGATTGGGAAGGGCAAATATGTAGTAATATTCACTGAGGAAAAGTGCTTCAAGTCAGACGACGATGGACGAAATATCCTATGTAGACAGACGACGAGGTGAACGCTATAATCTAGAAAATATACTCAGAACTCGCGGAAGAATATCGCTAGGTTAATTAAATACCTTTAGAACATATGTATTTATAAGTGATCTGTGGTTAAATATAGATTCTTTGTGTTGGTCATTATGAGAGACGTAAATTGTTATTTTACTCAAAATAACATGTTTGTTCTCTTGTAGTGACTAAACGATAATTTTAAAATCCTGAACTATCTTTATTGTTGTTAAAAGTGTAATCAATTAAGTATTTTATTCATGTTTGTATGAAATGTTTATTACATTATTTTCTTGTAAAATCTGCCTAGGTGATACAAAAATATTTTGTGTGAATTATGAAGATTCAAATAAAGTAACATTTAAAGTATAATTGATGGTCCTATTAATTTTTAAACATCTTAATTTTGTATACAAACAAAATTTCTTAAAAAAAAAAGGAAATAATAGATAGATATAAAAATAAATAGCACTTTTAATAGAAATAAAAGTTGATCACATCCTAGATCCGAACCAGCGATTCTACGTTTTTGACTATAGTTGCTTAACCACTAAGCCAGCCTAGTCACTTACTCGGGAGACGAATTAAGCTATAACTATTATGTCTACTGTTAGTTTATGCGACTCGCACTCGCCAACTACTATGAGATCATTATTGTGTATTAAAACTTGATTGAAAACTAGTTTATGTCAGTGACGTCGGCGTGAACCTTTTAGTCGGCTAAGCTCGGGTAGGTTCGGATCATTTCGGACTGTGTTATTTTTGTTTCACTTACTCTTGACTGACTTGACAGATGTTATGGATGCGTGAGGGATATGAGGGCGCGTGAGCCGTGTTTTTTCTATGCTTTCATTGCTGTGTTGGCGTATGTTAATGAAAAAATTGAGCAGGCGTGCGGGCAATGTATAGATAAGTAAAGTATGTCGCCGATTGCGCTGTAGGGTAGTAGTCCGGGGGTCATATTACTGTGCTTCCTACTGTACTAGCCGACGACAGAGTCAATTTGTATCGGAGGTAACTTTTTTTTTCGTATTTCGACCTATGGTTCTTTGGGAAAGTTTTTCAGTTTCACGGGCTGGTTCACCGCTTAAAATATTAGCAGTAATTTTTTTTACACCTTATATAAAGTCTACTTTACCAGAAAAATGACCACTTTACTGAAATGACTCATGACTACATTTATTACACAAAAAACACACTTTACCAAAATGACCACTTTACCGAAATTAAACCATCTTAGAACCTATATATATTTGAGTTAGCCAAACATTAAAAATTGGAATAAGATGATACTACCTCAGTAGGTCCTGGGGAAGAGACAGCAGCAGATGTACCGTGTCTAAAGACTGCGCACCAAGCCGCCTCGCACAGTCGTAAGATGAACACGTCCCGCTCAGCTACTGGTTTTGCTGAATCCACTTGAATATGGAAATGATATCATAAGTGAAATTAAGAAACGATAACGCTTTTGCTGGAATTTAAATCTAGGACAATGGAAGACTATTCCACTGCTCTGTATATCCCATAAATATACCTTGGTTTCTGGTGATAGTACTAGTTCAACCTTCAGATAAAATTATTATTATCATTATTCTTGAGCAGGCAGGCAGTCGATGTTCGACTGATAATGCCTGTATCCAGTTATTTATAGTAAGTTTTCATTTGTTTTATTTTCATTTGTTTTTTATGTTCATCGAGTCTATTTTTGAATATGTTGATGTTTGGGGCTGAGACTACATCTTCTGGTAGCTTATTCCATTCATTGACAACTCTATTCGCAAAGAAGTGTTAATGAGGAAGATTTTGTTGTTAAGATGCTAAGTGAATAAACATTACCTACCCTGTAATAACCTTAAGCTAAAATGCTAAGTGGATAAAGATTTCCTATTCTGCACCTAATGTAATGGGCACAAGTGTTTTATCAATGGCAATACACTTGTGAGACCAATGCCTTGTGGACTATACATATTCTTAAAGATTGTCGAATGGACACTTACATTCTTGGACTGATAACCCTATTAAAGGTACAACAACCTGAACCTTTCGTCTTCTATTGCTTAAGCTTCAATGTTGACTAATTGCTCATTATCCTCTTTGAAAACAAAGTAACTCACACTCTAATTTCTGCAGCTTGGTGACTGAGGAGTTGTTGAGTGAGAATGGCTGCAGCAGAGCCCCGTTGTTACCAGCTAGCAGCACAATATTGCTTGGCGCACACCATGAGTACCATGCTCCACTGAAAATAGATACGTAAATCAAATTATTGAAGGGATTCTTTGTTTATTTACAGGCAATTCAAATAGTACGGCTCCTTAGCTGGAAGTATGGTCCCATCTGGCAGAAATCATGAAACTTGGCATGTGTGTAGCTTACATGTGTAAGCTTCAGGAAAATAAGGGAAGCAAGTTGGACTTCTTTACCCCTTTTATGTCCTTCAGTTAATTTTCTCGGAAACGATTAAAGATAGGAGAAATTTGTCAGTAAGAAATACTTATAAAATTGTCTTCAAATTGTTT
Source organism: Phthorimaea operculella (assembly GCA_024500475.1). Lineage (NCBI taxonomy): Eukaryota > Metazoa > Arthropoda > Insecta > Lepidoptera > Gelechiidae > Phthorimaea > Phthorimaea operculella. The sequence goes on along the minus strand of JANFCV010000193.1, from coordinate 10,281 downwards.
TTGGGTCGATGTTGATAGACTTATTTTCGAGTTTCTGGGAAACCCATCATTTTTGAAGGTGACTTCCAGCTCTGAATTAGCCATAACTACCATGATAGAATATTCTTTCAAACTTGCATTGGCTTTTATTAGTTAGGTAGTCTTCAAAGAAACCCGCAGAGACAACACTTCAATCACGCCTGTGATGGGGAGTTTCGAGCTGAACTTGAGACTTCTACCAGACACGAGAAATTGAGTATCATTTTCGAATATATAAAGACATATTCATTTCTGGAACGTTTGGTACATTTCACAAAAATATAAAAATATTAGTGAAATAAGAAAAAATATGTTTAGTTCTCATTCAAACGCTGTTTTCTTCATGACCTGAGACATATTTACTAGATAATAACACATACTCAAAGACATACTCACCCGAATTATAAAGCCATATTTATTTTCGAAAATATTAGAAAACCTAGCCTACAGAAGCCTAAATATTTTTAAAAAGATGTTTGTAGCTGGAAAATTTCAAATTCAGATTTTGTATGCAAAAATAAGATTACCAACCGCAAACGTATATTTCTCAATTGTCGCTAAACCATTCCAGATAGGGAAATGCCCTCGTAGGAAATGTTGTTTATACTGAAGAGTTGTTTATGCTTATATATAGAAATTGAAGATCTGGAGTACTTGATGTGGAACATCAACAGCCCAGCTAAACTATTCGAGATACTGTAATGTCTTCTTAAACATCAAGTACTCCAGATCCTCAATTTCTTTATTCCAACAAAAACTACCCAACTTTGTAAAAATATTTAGGCTTCCGTAGGCTAGGTATTTTCTAATATTTCCGTAAATAAAATATGGTTTTATAATTAGTGTAGTATGTCTCGAGTATGTGTTATCTAATAAATATGTCTCAAGGTCATGAAGAAAACAGAGTTTGAATGAGAATAAAACATATTTTTTTTCCAATTTCATTTAATATATTTATATTTTTGTATGAAATGTACCAAAAAGCGTCCCAGAAATGAATACTCCGTCCTTGGTTTATTCGAAAACGATACTCAATTTCTCGTGTCACATTTACTTAAGGAGTCAGAAGTCCTCAAGTTCTGTCTGAAAATAAACTTTGCCTCCCTCCCCACCCCCAGGCGTGATTGAAGTGGTCTCTGCGGATTTCTTTGAAGACTACCTAACAAACAACAGCCAATAACAAGATTGAAAAATATTCTATCACATGGTAGTTATGGCTAATTCAGAGCAAATCACCTTCAAAATTGATGGGTTTCCAGAAGCATAACTCGAAAAGTATAAGTCGTATCAACATCGACCCAAGAACAATTATGTAGACAATTTTATAAGGAATATTTACCTTGACAAATTTCTCCTATCTTTAATCGTTTCCAGAAAATAAAGATAACTGAAATTTGGGACATTAAGGGGGTAAAGGAAGCAGGGGTCCAACTTGCTTCCCTTCTTTTCCTGAAGCTTACACATGTAAGCTACACACATGCCAAGTTTCATGATTTCTGCCAGATGGGACCATACCTCCATACAAACTGCCAATTAAGAACTCGGACTAAAATTGAGTATACTACATTGTTCAACAGAAAAATACAAAAATGTTTACACAAATATAACAGTACAATAAAATTATTAAGAAGAAAAAATATTACACTGAGAAGGTTCAATAGTTTAGATTCTCAGCATAATAAAATCAAATCCACTATTGGACAAATGTATTCCCATGTTTTCTCCACTGTATAGTTTGCTAGATTTTAAGGTGGGTATTCATTAGGGACAAAATCCCAGATACTTTGTATATTATACAATATCTGGACAATGTTCCCAATGTGTATGTTTTTTTTGGGAACTTTGTTCGGGAACATTGTATAACATACCTATACCTACATACACAATGGGGACATTGTCCATATACATTGTATAATATGTATTATGATTTTGTCACGAATGAATACCTGGCTTTATAATAATTTATCATTCTCACCTGAAGGAAGTGTTCTTCAAACTTTTCAACTGTTTCTTTTCTGGAATAACTTGTAGCAACTCAATCCCATGGTCAGTGATGAATGCTATTTCATTAACTTTCGGCCAAACGAAGCCAAGTATCTTTGCGTTCTTCCATTTACACGATTGCGTGTACTCAACATTTGTAGGAGCCATATCTTTGAAGTTCACAAACTCAACACAGGCATTCTGATTATCTTGGTTTCTTTGTATGGCCAGTATTTTGTGGTCGGGAGAGAACTTTATTGAAATTATTGGGCCTCGATCGTCCATCCTGAACGATGTTGACTGGCTTTCGTCCATGCCAGTCACTGTGATACCAGTTACTCCCCCCGATCGTACTGTGAAAACCTTGGCAAAAAAACACATACATAAGATTATTTTACTGATTTAATACATATAGATTACATTAATATATACTTATTTAATAAATTACTGCATCAATAAGGCAAGAACACTAGCAAATATGGTAAATATTCACTAAAAACTTACCTCTCCATTCGTGTCATCGAAAAACACATTTGTTACCGGGCTATCAGCTTCAAATCGCTTTGGTTGTTCAGACAGATTTAGATAATATTCTGAGCTACCTTTCAGACTAAATTTCGCCATAATTAACTCGTTTTTCTCACATAAAAATAACTTAAAACCGTAATCTCGTTGCAATTTGTTTTGACAATTAAAATGACAACAAATCCATCATGGCAGCCACTAATTTTGAACGCAGCCGAATGCGCTTTTATTGCGGAAAAAGAGGCTCAGGTGAAATGTGGGACAGAGATAGTATTATCAGGGGGGTTTCACTCCGCGGTTTAGGTATTACCCGCCCGGCCGCTCCCTGAAGGAGCGAATCTCGGTCGGTTTAGTTGTCGCGCGCGAGATTCACCGCACGTATGTAGGTAGGTACGTATTCGGGTTATTTCTTCAGAAGTGTTATTTTGTGTTTCGAAAGTGGATTAAAAACTAAAAAATGGCTAGCCATGGACCTCGCAAATACTGCAGTGTAGATATATGTAAGAACAATATAAAAAAGAACCCGGAAATAAGTTTTTGCGTTATTCCGAAGGAGATGGAAAAATAAGTTCCTTCTAAAATGGTATTTTCATAATTTTCAAATACTTGTTGCTATTTCTAACATTGGTCAGAGTATAGGTACCTACAAGAACTGGGACCGACACAGCTTAACGTGCCTTCCAAAGTACGGAACCATTTTGCTTCAGGTCGTTCGAGTCCTAACCAGACTGTGAACAAATTTATATCGTGATAACACAGATACTCTAAGCAAGTCGGTAGGTAGGTATCAATTTTGCGTAAGCTTCACTTCCTATCATCTCATAAGATAAGTAGGTAGGTAGGTAGGTACTTACTATTGTATAATGTTACGCTAGCTTAATTTAAATTCGATTTAAAAGCTTGCCATACTTGTCTTGTAGTTACCTAGAATACCTATGTACCTACTGAACAGATAAATTAAATACCTACTCGATTATTGTGACAACCCTTTGAGAGCGCGCGCGGCCGGGTCATTGTCCGGCGGCGTCCAGTGGAGATTGAGCCGTTCGCGCGCAGCAATAAGTTTCAATTTTGCTTGCGGGTGGTCGGCTAAGCCGAGAGTAGGTATCTTTTTATACCTAATCACGGCTTTTGTTAGGGAGTGAATTTTCTGTACCCTAGTACTATTATATATTCTGTGGTATTATTCCAGTTTTGTATGAAGCTCTCTCTGTTTGAATTCTCATTTGTTAAAAAGTCAAATTTCAGAGTAAGGAACGCAGCCTTATTGCCATGGCAACATTTGGCGGAACATCCGAAAATACCTATTGCAAGAAAAAGTTTATTTTTTCTGATTTCTGTAGATATGTTCAATAAAAACTAGTAAAGATGACTGAAAACATAGAACTACAGTCGTTTAATAACACTTCTGTCAAAGACAGCGATATTGAAGAGTACCATGAGATAAATTTCGACGATGCTGCTGAACCTACCATCGGTGATACGCACTCGCTGAAATCTTTGAACGAATACGATTTCTTTTCTCAGAATAATGCTAAAACTGAGAAAAAAGGTGGTACGAAGAAGAAGAAAGTCAAAAGAAAGGAAAAGGCTACCAATCTCATGGACATTATCAGCTCTGAACTGGCCTCTATAGCAGTCCCTATTGAAGAGAATGTGATATCACTTGTAGATTATTCTGCAGACCAGCGCAGTAGTTACTTGGAAATGACGCCCAGGGTGCGAAGTATATTTGATAGAAGGACTGTAAATGACTATGAACAAGGGTAAGATTAATTTTGTTAAAGGGTAAGATTAAGTTTGGCTAAAAACACCAATGTACCTCAGCTATGTAGGTAGGTAAATATATTATAAAGGGTTAAATTTAATTAAGTACAACAAACCAAAGCTACGTGGCGAGGGAGCTCATGCTCATGCCCGCGAAGAGGTGCACGGAGAAGCGTCGCGACCCTCCTACGCAAGTCGACTTCCCATAGTTGGTAAATCGACCAGTCCGTACACTAGTGTTTGAAACTAATTTCACTTTGGCGTGGCCTACCTACTCTCTAAACTGGACAACTCTTATTAGAGACCTTACATCGAAATACATATGAAAAAAAAAAACATTTACTTGCAATATTAACTGTATTTCAGTCTTCCACCCTTCTTTCATTTACTGACTAACCAGATAAATATAATTACTATTATTACAATAAGTTTCCTTTTATTACATACTTTACCACCTAACTACTGTTATCCTGATCATTGGTATTTTCAGACAAAACCAGGATAAAATTTCACTGAATTTGAAACCAACATTTCCAAGAGTGCTAGAAAACATTAGTGTTGAAAATTCAGCCATTCCAGTTGAATATGTAAAACCAAATATTTTTAACGATTTAGTAACTGAAAACTATAATCAAGAACAACAAGAGGCCAAGTTTCTTGATATAGAAATAAAAGGTATAAAATTTAAACACCATCATGACTTTAGTCTAGAAAAACTTCTAAGCATCAAACTAAATGGATATTTTGTTGAATACAGTAACCTTAAATCATCACTTATAGACATCGTAAAAGAAATGAAAGTTAACAGGGAAACGAGAGATAATTTGAAACAAGAATTCATAAAAATAAGCCCAAATAAAAAGGATGATATCAGATTTGATCAAACCGTAAGAAAATATACGAAAACACTTTTGGATTTAAAGGAAAAATACATTAAAACTTTGCAATCTCAAAGAGAGCTTATTCATAAAATATGGTCGTTGTGGTCAGACATTGAAATGATAAGAGAAAAGACAGAGCATACTGATACTGATGATATTCTAATAGTAACTCATAGATTACTAGATGAAGAAGAATATGAAAAGGAATGGAATGAAGTATTCAACATAGAATTTCATGATATGCTAGACAAGATGGAGTATGAGTATGTAAACAAATATATCGAATACAAAGAAGTGAAATATATTCAGAACCTAGATGATTCTACGAAAAGAAGAATTTCTAAACCAAAGTTGCAAATTGACGAGGAAGTCTTGAAAGAAGAGGTTGAAGAAATTGTTAATAGCATTGTTATGAAGGATCAAATTAACATTGATCTAAAACACGACACAAATATTTTATCAGAGTCATCTGGATATGAAAAGAGCAAGTATATCAATTTCGAAATCTACGTTGATGATGGTCGTGTATGTGAATCTGAACATTTCATAAGCAAAAACAGTAAAACACCTGACATTGATTTTACAGATGCACTATCAGTTCAAATATTACCAAAAAATTCCACTTTAGGTATCATTCTTTTGGAAAATGATAAAGAAGTCTCTGCATTGCGAATTGATTTAGCAGACATCGGAAAAAATAATGCTTATGCTGAATTTGTTACACAAACATTTACTTACAATGTTCTTATAGAACCAACTGCTTCACATGTCGGAAGTGGCCATAACATTAAAGAGATAGCATCTCAAAATAAAGTGAGACTGAAAAGCAGTAATATTTTCAAAGGGAACCTTTACTCAGCTTGTGACGTTAAAATCAAAATGGGATGGAGCGAAAAGACAAATCAAAACCAAGCTGAAGCAATGAAAGCATCAATAGAAATCGGAAGACAAATCAGAAGATTAATTCAGGGCATTGATAAACCTACAACAGATACTTTAGCAGATATAATAAGCAAAGTTTACAACAAAGATGTAAGAAACGACGAAGACGTACTAAACTCACTTCGAAGACTATCAAAAATGGACACAACTACCGAAGATACTTTTCCTATTGATGTAAACAGCCCAGAATTTATGAGACTAAAACTTCTCCATCTAAGAAATCATGGAGGGATGACTGATGTAGAAAATAAAAGGGTGCCAATACACGCCAGTCAAATATCTACGGAACATTTGAACTGCTTACAGAAAAGCAACGAAACAGATATAGACGTACAATATTTCCACGATAAGTATAATGATATGGATCCAATTGAGCTACAGAGGTATATAGGCGCGAAATATTTACAGAAACTTAACAAGAATATGTTGAAGAATTTGAATGAGCACCTGCTAAGAAAGACGCACAAAGATGTGGTTAGAGATTTCCAGGATTTGAGCTTGAGGTATGTTTACGACTTTACAGAGACTCATCATCTGCCTTGCCTGCCCTTATCCCAATTTATTTGGGGTCGGCGCAACTTGTCTTTTTCTTCCATTCATCTCTATCAGCAGTCAAATCTTCACTTACGCCTTTATTTTTCATATCGTCTTTTATACAATCCAAACTTTTTTAGGCCTTCTTCTACATTGTAGGAACAGTCTCTGTTAAGTTGTAGAGTCTACAAGTTCCTAAAATTTTATTTTTATTTTAACTTTACTTATAGCTGATATTGAAACGTAAATTCATTTAACCAATGTCTTCACTAAGTCGTACAAGGTTAAGTGCATGGAGAGATTTTTTTATGCACACCTTTTTTCTTTCAGAAATATCTTCTCAAAGCAATCCAACCTAACCCTGGCTAACATATCAAACAGTGCCAAACAGCAAATGTTGGTGGAAGCTCTAGTTCGCGAACAGGAGATCAAAATTACAGTTTTGAGGGCGTTCAATTTACCCGATCGAAATGCTTTGATTGACGAAAATGATGAGGACCAGATTGCTGGTAAGAATTAGAATAAACTTCATTCCGCACCACCCACCTAAAGAACCAAAATTTAATTAAGGTTTACCACTAACTACACTATGTACCTACTTATTTTCTACATTCCTTTCTACTACATTTACCTTCCTTCAGGATTCAAACTGCGGTCCCTCCGTCCGTTGGTCCGCGTTAGCTACAACGGAGTTTCCGCTCAGAGCGTCGTTGGTATCGGCTGCCACCCGTCTTGGAGTCAGACCCTCAAAATTACTGCCAAGTAAGGATGGAATTACTGCCAAGTAAAAATGAAATAGTGCTAAGTAATGTTGAAATTAGTGCTAAGTAAAGATGAAATATTGCCAAGTACCTACTGTTGAAATGAGTGCCAAGAAAGGTTGAAATTAGTGCCAAGTAAGGTTGAAATTAGTGCCAAGATATTTTAACGACTTACAACGGAAACTATAATGTCATATTTATAATTTTTCAAAGTAAGCTTCACGCTTATCTTATCCGCAGGCCAAACCCTCTATCTTCGATACACATCAACGTATTCGACGAGCACAAAACCACCTTGACCGACGGGTCCGACTCAGAGAACGGTCGCTCGGTTCACTTCAGATACTGCAACAGGTAGAAAATGTTTCAATATTATAAGAGCGCAATAAAAAAGTAGAAAATTGAACATCTTGGGTACATTTCTGACCTATAGATATTTTCATTAAATATTAATTTGTACTTACTTATTTGCCGCAGATGGTTGGGAGGACTGCAGATACCGCTGCATACCGTGCTTAGCTTAGGAACGGTAAGTAGAAAAATCACAGTTACTAGTTAGAACAATCTCTCGAAGGATTTTCTATGGACATTCTCTGTTAACTTTTAACTTTTTTTTACAGTATCGCGGTACATTCAGTCTCACTGTGCCTCCAATGTTATTTGGCTACGAAAACAAATCACAAAACAAAAACGACCAATCTCTAATACCGGCTGTAACCCAACTCATGAAAAAAGACGTGTCCTTCGTAACTTTACAAGTAACCACAAGTCTTTCGCATTTAGGAGGGTTGCACGGATACAACCAACCAATACCTTCTGAAGACGATTATTTGATCAACCATTTGAATGCTTTCGTCACTCAATACAGCAACGACTTTCCTACTAGGAACATTTATTTGACATTTATCGATAGTTCTGGGCGAAATAAATGCGTAACACAGTTTTTACAACCAATACCTTTACCAGATCCGGAGTGTTTTCCAAAGAATCCGAAATCACGTTCGGAATCGGCTTTATCGAAAAGTTCCGTGTTATCAAAAAGCTCATCGTCAAAAAGCAGTTCTAAAAGAAGGGAATCGGGAGTTTCTTATCAAAGCGGGGAGGAAAGAGAGTCGTTGTACAGTACGTTGAGTCTGAAAAATGGTGAAAATCAGCTGGAAAGGGTGATGACCGCCATTGCAAGATATGTATCGCTGATACCGGTGTATGAGGTCACTGAAAGTCATACAGTCACTCTGATGGGATTGGTAAGTGCAACAATACTAACTAGGTTCTAAGTGCGATTTCACTAGCAACTTCAGAGCAATAGAACTGTGATTCGATTCTAATTATATTTTTTCCAATTTAACACAGATTGTCAAACACCAGAAGTTGGTTATTTATTTTAATCATTACATAGTATAAAATGAAGTCGCTTTTTGTCTCTGTCTGTTGTGAAATTCGCCAACTCCTCCTAAACGACGTATCGGATTTTGATGCGGTTTTTAATGGATATAGTGGTTCAACAGGAAAGTTTATATGTAAAACACATGCCGGAAAAATGCCTTTTTCCCATGGGAAAATGAGTTGCAGCGGGTGAAACCGCTAACGAGCATAGTTAACCAATAAATTGTCCTACGGCTGTTACTTACGTACGTAAAAATTTCAGGAAATGCTGAAAGTGCTGCACGGCTGTCCTCTAGACCACACAATCTTACTTGCGAGCTACTTTCTCTACATCGGCGTTCGTTGCTGGATCGCCATTGGCTTAGGTAATTATTTAATAATTCACATGCCAGGATTTGAATCTGCCAGTTCATCAGTAGGCACCTATTTATGATGGCAGTCAAATTCTACGTTTGGTGGATAACATTTGATTGGCTATGCTGTCGACGCAAAAAGGAGCAAATATGGTGCAGTTGGAGACTGGCATAGTACTGATAGCAATATTTGCATATTTAAATCCTGGCTGCTGGAAAGCTAGGCAGGGTAAAGTCGAAGATAAGCGATGCTGTACAAAACGAATAATTCGCAAAAAGATCAGAACTTAAAAAATGCGCCGAGTTTAAAGATATTCGCTTTTTAAAATATGTTTTGAAAGAGGGTTTTCAAATAATGTTTTCATTTAAATTCTAGGCCTCCCCCGCGGCCGATCTAGCTACGTCCTAACCAAATACGATACGACAGTCAGACGGCCAATGTTGCTAAACGACCAAACGCGAAGTAGGTCTATGTTGAGTCGCGGCGAGGGGTGTATTTGGTACGTGCACGATGCCGTGAGCGGTAGCAAGACCGAGTTGAGAGACGTCGCCTGCCCTTTGAAGACTGTGGAGCTTGTGTTTGATAATGAAAACGTAAGTATCATATAAAGTTATAGTCAAGTAAGCTTAAAATTATTGCGAGGTTTTTAAGTCACATGTAAGGATTAAAAGTTGTGCGAATTTAGTTTGAAAGTACTGCCAAGTATGGTTGAATTTAGTGCTTAGTTATATTGCAGTGATTGCCATGTAAACTTAAAATAAGTGCCAGGTTAACACCAGTGCCAAGATTTGTTGAAAGCAGTGCCAAGTAAGGTTGAAAGCAGTGCCAATAAAGGTTGAAAGTAGTGCCAAGTAAGGTTGAAACTAGTGTCAAGTAATATTGAAAGGATTGCCATGTAATGATAAAATGAATGCCCAGGAAAGTAAGAAGAAAATTTGAGTAAAATGAGTGCTGTGTAAGGTTTGTATGAGTGCTAATGTTGCTAAACGACCAAACGCGAAGCAGGTCTATGTTGAGTCGCGGCGAGGGGTGTATTTGGTACGTGCACGATGCCGTGAGCGGTAGCAAGACCGAGCTGAGAGACGTCGCCTGCCCTTTGAAGACTGTGGAACTCGTGTTCGATAATGAAA